>CM056994.1:320015989-320650989 GCA_029891345.1 Dryococelus australis
CAAAGGGCAGTAATCTGAAGTGGCGTGGTGAGGTTCAGGCGTCTCTTAACAGCGAGGTCTTGGAGAGCCGATGATTGGTGAAGCGAGGTGAGCATTGAGCAGCGCTGGAATTCAAGAGGGAAACGGGAGATCCCCGAGAAAACCCACCGACCAGCGGCATTGACCGGCACGATTACCACGTGCGAAAGTCGGGGAGCGACTCCGCCGGGAATCGAACACGGTTCGATAATATGGGAGGTGAGTATTCTGACCACAGCACCACCGAGGCCCCTAGTACCCTTGAGACTTACTTTCCGGCTTCGGCACAGTCCAGTGTCACAACCTTTCTTGCAGCGGCACCGTAGGAGCTACCTCTCTTCAGACATCATTCTAAAAACACTTTCTTTGCTGCAATACATGGTTCGTTGCGATTAAATAAATTATCGTTATATATTAACTACTACAAAGTAAGTTTGCATTAACAATTTGTTTTGTTTTATTGATACATGAATGGCAATGATAACGTTGCATTGTCGTTACACTATTCAGCAAAATCCTTTTTTATATAGGCTGTTCACGATAAAGTGAGCACTTTTGAGAGCCCTACTTAAGATCTACTTTTATGTACGTTGTGTATTCTTCCGCCTTATGTAATATCAACACTGCCATGAGCCACATTACTTTATTCATACGTCAGTCAAGTGAAACTGTGAAGTTATTAGGAAAGTAAATATTTTACAAATCTGCTCATTTTTACAAGTCGATGCTTTAAAAAATAGAAAGTAAAAGAAAAAATTTAATTTGTCACAGATGGTTACCTGACATTTTTTAGACGACGTTAGGATATGAAACTTCTCTCCCCTCCATAGTTACCAACTTTACTGGGCGCATTTCACCCAGTGCGCCCGTTAAGATATACCTATGCAGGTATAGGCCGTTCACGGTAAAGTGAGCACTTTTTGAAGCCGTTTCATCAGACATACTAACCAATAAATACATTTCATTGAGGCCTCGGACTTTTGGTTTTGGGTATGGTGAATGTTTCCACTGTGTTTATTGCTCACATGGCAGAGTTTACATTAACAAGTGGTAGAAGGATATAAATTGGTTGAAAGAAAAAAGTAACTAATGCTTCAAAAGTGCTCACTTTACCATGAACGGCCTATAGGAGTAGAGACTTTTTTCTAAGGCTTATTTCAATAGTGCTCACATTATCGTGAACGGCCTTTACAATCAATTACTATATTTTAAAGGTAAAATATAATGTCGCTCGCTGATCTACGGATTTTTCTTTATCACTTGGTAACGTAGCATTTAGAATTAAAATTTTTCGTTAGGTACTATAAAATATAATTAGGGACACCCGAATTTAGCGGAAAGATTTCTCATCGAGTTGTATTTCATAACACATTAACTCAGATACACTTCAGCGATTGGCAGATCTGGATGCTACGGGTCTTAGGGGTCTGCCCGCTAATCACATACGTACAGTTATGGAGTAACCTAATTCTGATTGGCCAGTCAAGTAAGAAAACGTCTTCTCACAAACACACACCGCCAGTAAGCAAAATAATGCTACTGGTATGCCCGTTGGGTATTGAAATCTACCGTGCGCGGAAATCTTTTCGCGAAATTCGGGTGTCCCTAACTACAATGAACGAAAGAAAATTTCATTACCACTTAATCTTCTCCTTTGTGGTCCATCGACATTTATTTGCTGCAAATAACACAAGCCGAAGGAATGTTTTCTTTGCTATTAAGAAAATTAACATTGCCATAGAACAAAAGTAGGTATACTAAGAAAAATTTTACTAACAACAAACCTGGGTACCTTTAACCTTCCCTTTAAATTCAAGCAAAATTTTGTTAATATAAACGAAATAACCTCAAAGAAATATCTATTTTTTTTCTATAGAGAAAGCTTTGAGCGTATTTTTTCTACCGTGCTGGAAATATTCTGGAAGGGTTGCCCTTTTATTGTACCAGCCCTCAGGTTGAAATTTTCTTCCCAGGCAATAGGTCATGCAGCATTGGTGTATCTTGGCCAGTGGTTGGGAAATGGGTCTAAATTAAGCCCGCCCGCCCGCGACCAGGTGAACCACTGCAGGAACTATGGCAAGTGTAGCTGTGTCAACTATCTCTGGAAGGGTGCCCTGAGGAGGTGCGCACGAAATCATAGCAGTCGGCTTCTTCATCGCCATCCCCTACAAAGAGGTATGACAAGCAGTACATCTGGCTGTACCCCACAACATGCAGGACGCCCTGACACGAGCACTGGACGTGGAGTTAGCAAGACAGGTGTCGCAACCCGCGTCCGGTACAGGCAGTGGTACTAAATGAAGACGACGATGACGAAATCAAGAAGACATTGAAGCAGATGCAGTCGGCCATCAGAGATATCGCTTCCAGGGTCAGAGCTACAGAGCATTACCGCCCTCTAATCAAACAGCCGGAGTGTTGATCATGTGGACTGCCAGGGTACCCGAAAGCCTGCTGCCTTCAACAGCAGCAGCAGGAGGAGTAGCAGCGAGATGCAGGTGAGAATACAGCATATTCGGAAAATTTGTAAACACCGATATTAGGGGGCGAATGTCGGTAACTGCTAGAGGGAAGGCCCCGACGTTCTTACATATACGGTCGGTGAAACAGAACTGTGATGCAATACTTGTGGAGGGGAGACTGAATGATGTTCCTAGCCAGTTGGTCGTCGATACTCGGGCGACCATAACAGTAGTAAGACCAGACATCCTCGGGCCTTCCTCCCCAGCGATCGGCTGACGACAGCATGGAATAGTGTAATGATACCACAGCCTTTATCGGTAAGAGTAAAGTGTTTATGAAGCTTTGTGACATTAACATAGAGCACGATGTTTACATAGCATACATAAAGGATGAATGTCTTTTGTCGATTGACGTACTATGTAGACTGGGGTGCTGTATCGATCTACTTGGTGTGCTGTGGGTAGGCAGTACTGAGTTGGTAGTATCAACATGGCATCAATTGTCCTCCCGAATTAGCTGCCCAACAGTATGTGGTCAACCCATTGTACTGCCCGCTTCTAGTGAAACTATCATTCCAGGAAGATGTCAAGGAAATTTTGTCACAGACGTTTGGGTCAAATTGAACCAGCAGAGAGAATTGTCATCTTGCCAGGTAACGTCGTTATAGCAAGGACTTTGGTATCTTCTAATTCTGACAGTTTTCCAGTTAGAATGATAAATTTCTTGAGGTGGGGGTAATGAAAGGTGTTTGCAAGCAGGTCATACAGGTATTTCCAAATGATCCAGAAGATATGAGAGTAAAACGAATAGAATATCATTTATCAGAAGTAATTGGAGGAAATTTTAGTAAGAGCAAAAGAAAATCTTAATTGACGACCGGAGAAGGTTGTCTCTGATATTCTGTAGAGAGATAGGATACCTTCCCGTGTGGACCAAATGACCTTGGACAGACTAACATGACCTGCCACCACATAGATACAGGAGATATCATACTCTTAAGATAGCCACCAAGACGTCTGCCACTAGCTTCGCATGAGGTAACTAAGGGAGTTCTGAAGGAAATAAAGGATCTAAATGGGATAGAACCATAATTTAGTCCTTGGTTATCGCCCATAGTTCTTGTTAAGAAGAAATATGGCTATCTGAGGTTTTGCGTAGATTACCGCTAGCTTAATAATGTGATCAAGAAATACTCTTATCCGCTTCCAAGCAAGTTCACAATGGTTTTCTACTTTGGAGATGAAGAGTGGGTACTGGAAGTGTGAGATGCCTCCAGAGGACCAAGAGAATACAGCATTCTGTCTAAAAGGGAAAGGAACATGGTAGTTCAAAGTTATGCATTTTGGGCTATGTTTTGCCTTTACCATTTTCGAAAAGTCCTGCCATGAGATATCTGCCAGGATTACCTTTATGGCAGTGTTGTGACAGGAAGGACATTTGAAGAACACCTCTCACACCTAGACTCTGTATTCCAAAAAGTGGCCGCATCCAACTTGAAACTATTTCCTAAGAAGTACTACCTGTTTCATAGAAAATAAATTTCTTGGGACATGTAGTGCCGGCCAATGGGATTGAAACTGACCCCGAGAAGACCAAAGTGATAAGAAATTGGCCGATACCAACTGACAAGATCAAAGCGTGGTGTTTTCTGGGATTATGTGCCTACTACTGTCGATTTGTACCTGGGTTCGCCACGAACTATAAGCCACTCCATGAACTGACTGAGGCGAAAAGGAGATTTTATTGGACCACTGAGTGTGAAGATGCTTTTAATAAAATAAAGAAAATTCTTATATCTTCACCTGTCCTCGGTTTCCCGAAAAGTAAGGGTGTATTCATTTTGGACACTGTTGGTAGCGACGTAGTCATTGGAGCTGTGTTATCTCAGGTTCCCAGAATGCTTCAGTAAGTTATTGCATAAGCCTGAGAGAAATTACTATGTTACATTCAGGGAGCTTTTGGCTATAGTGAAGGAAATTTCACACTTCCAGCCCTACCTCTATAGCGGAAATTATACTCTAAGGACCGGCCATGCTTCATTACGCTAGCTGCTGAATTTCAAGAACCCTGATGGTCAAATAGCCTGGTGGATACTGCTTCTTTAAGAATATGACTTTGAAATACATAACATATCTGAACGCCTTCACAGTAATGCAGATACACTTTCAAGAAGGTCATGTGAGCCATTTTGTTGTCATTGCAAACACCAGGAAGAATAGAGTGGTGAATCGCCGAAGGTAAGGAGGACAAAAATTCAAGGTTCTTTGTCTTATGATGGACCACTTACTATATTGATGAGTGTATTAGGAAAGGTCAGCTGAATTATCCCACTTTGCAGCCATTACTAAAGTGGAAATAAGCTGGCTTTCGGTCAAAATGGGAAGAGATAACTAACCTGAGTGTAGCAGTCAAAGCATACTGGGCACAATGGAATTCCCTCGTACTGAGGAATGGTGTACTTTACAGAAACAGGGAAAGTAATGATGGAAAATACACATGTAAACAGTTGGTCCTGCCAGAATTCAGGGATCCAGAAGTCTTAAAGAAACTGCATAGTGCGGCAGCCAGTGGGCGCTTTAGTGTTAGTAAAATACTTGAGAGAGTTAGACTGAGATTCTACTGGCTCAAATTGATGGGAGGATATTGAAAAGTGGTGCCGAAAGTGCGATACCTGCACTGCGAGGAAGCACCCAAGGACCAGGGAACAAGGTCACCTCCGAAAATACAATGTTGGATTCCCATTCGAGGGGATGGCAGTAGATTTTCTGGGATCCTTGCTTGTCACAGATAGAGGTAATCGGTATCTCCTGGTGGCCCAAGATTACTTTAACAACTGGCCTGAGATCATTCCCCTCCCGAACCCGGAAGCACATATTGTGGTCGATGCACTCATAGCGCATGTCTTCTCGAGGTTTAGGGTGCCACTAGAAATCCATTCTGATCAGGGATGATACTTTGAAGCTGTGGTTTTCCAGGATGTAACAAAGATTTTGGGGATGAAAAAACTAGCACTACAGTATTACACCTTCAGTGTGATGGAATGGTCAAGATGCTTAACTGCAGTCTTGAGTAGTACCTGTCGATCTTTGTGGCAGAAAACCAAAAGGACTGGGATCCGAATGTGTTATTGTTTCTTCTTGCTTTTCGCACAGCAGTTCACGATTCCACAAGGGCAACACCATCAGCTGTTTGGAAAAGAGCTACGCCTCCCTAGTGACTTTCTGTTTGGGTGACCGACAGAAGAGGAAGCTGCAGCCCTTGGTTATGCCAACGAATTACATAACAGACTTGTTGGCAATTACGTCGACAGCACCTCGGAATAAATAGTGACAGGATGAAGACGTGGTATGTTAGGAGAGTGTCGGGCGAGGTATTACAAGAAGAACAACTGGTGTGGCTGTACAACCCACAGAAGAGACAAGAGTTCTGCCCGAAGCTACAGAAATTTTGGGAAGGCCCCCACAGAATTCCGAATAAAATTAATGATGTGGTCTTTCAGATTTGTCGTCAAGTCTCTCGGGCGAAGCCGAAGGTTGTCTATGTCGACCGACTGGCACTCTACGAAGGTCCTGACATTGCAGAGTCTGCTCGGGACGAACAGACTTGAGGAGGGGCAGTGTTATTTGTCGCTGGTTTGCGCTGCTGAGCTTGGCCTGCCCCGCGCGAGCAGGCAAAAGAGAAGGACAGAGTAGTGATGATAACAGGGCAGCACATAAATAGAATGTTTTGAATGGTTGGCGAGTTAACCGCGTATCAGCTACAGAAAGCAAGCCGACAAGTTAGTAATTTTTACGTTATGTGCTGCTGACCCTGGTTGTGTTGATTTCTGTTTTTATCTTAAGAATGCTGCGAATTACAACCTCGTTCTCTCAGCGTGACTCGAGGTGCGTTTAACATTCCAGATGGTTAGAGCGAACGATATAAAAGTGTGACAGGCCTCCGAGCCGGGTAGTTTTGGTTTAATGGATAAGCACTAACCTAGTGGAGAAAAATTGTAGTTGCCAAACTATAAGCATTGAGCTTCTCAACCTGAGTAGAATAAACCTTACCGTTGCCTTCCGGACTATGGAGTTTGAGATAGACACAAACCACATAAAGAATTATGAGGGTCGTTGCCAATATTTCTCCAGGTTAGAGCCAACAATGGTACCTTCTAGGGCCTTGTGTGAGATTGGCCACTGCGTGCTGCAAGAAATTCTCTATTGGTTTGGTTGCTGCCTGGCAAGAGATTTACCAGGCGCTGATTGGCGGACTATGCTCCAACATGTTGCTAGCCAGTGACGCCATTTTGCTGACGTGTGCGGCTGGAGTTCGTGGGATAATCTTCTGTTTCGCATCTGTATTCTTGTTTATTCTGTGTTTTAATTATAGGCTTGTAAAATCCTAATAATAATTTTGTAACCTTCGTTTCACACATCGTGTGCGGCTGGGCCGCAGTTCTTCATTCATATTTTTACCCGACTTGACATAATCTGGGCGAATAAAAAGTCGATTTGTTGGGGCGGTAATAAAATTCATTCATACTCAGACGGGCTGGTACATTGAGAAAAGGGTTTTGTTGTATCAAACAAGATTTGTTGGTGCAGCCAAATTATTTGTTTGTATAGGGGCAATTAACTATTTTGTTGCTGAAACCAAATTATTTTGTTGTTCTAATTTGGTTGCTACAAACTATAAAATTTGGTTGGCGCAACTGAAGATTTGTTTGGCTACACGCACATTAAACAGTTTGGGCCGATATTAAAAAAAGTTACAAGTTCGACCGAGTTTCGAACCTAGTTCACCTACGTCCGACCACTACGCCTTAGTAATCTCAGCTCATATGACAACTGATAACGCAGGAAAGCTTTTAAATAAATATACTACAAATATTGGGCAACGTGTGCAAACAAATATTTCAAGTTTTACAGCTTTACCTGTCAGTTTCATGCAGCATTGTTTTATTAATGTGTTTATACGATTGTTAAGCATCAATGGATGCACTAACAAACACGGTTACTATCGTAATTGCAACAAAAAATACAAACAATTTATCGAGGTGTATTTTCGAACGAAGGCAGTCAAATGAGTGGCCAAACAAATATATACAATTGATTCAACAAAATATTTAGTTGTTAGTCTAATCTTTTTTGGGCTCAACACAGAGAATTTGTTTATTCAAACATACATTTTGTTAGACGAACAAAAGTAATTTTGTTGCTTTTCAAATTTTGTTTGCTCAAAAATATATTTTGTTAGGGTAACTAAATATATATTTGGCCCTATACAAACCAATATTTTGTTCGATTTTCTCTCGGTGTAAGCAGCGTCTACTAATTGCAATAGCCATTGATAAGGTAGACTGGAAAAACAAGCATTCAATAAGATGTTTCATCTAGTGTTTCGAAGTATTATAAGTGTAAGAGTTCGATAGAATAGCCGTGTTTAGAACATAAATCCAAACTGTCACTTAACATTCTTGACGATCATTCTAGGCCTGTGGTAGGTTTGCTAGGATGCGATAATACATACGGTGCTCCGTGACAACTTACTTCTTAACACTCTCATTCTCACATTGACTAATGGTTTCAGGTGTTTCAAATAAAGAAAATGTTATGATCAGTGCTGTGCTTAACCTGACAAAGAACGTGTGTTCATTATCATAACCATTAGTGTGTGACTTTTGTGTATGGTGATAAGTGATATGAACCAGTCGTAACATAGAGCTATAGAATTGTTTGCGAATCAGTTATCCCTAGAGAAGATCATTGGACCTTAAGCTTTGCGGTGTACAGTGCCGGTCGAACATAATCTTCGTGTGCAACATGTAAACCATTACCTACAATGGGCATGAGAGGGTAAAAGAAAATGTAGTTTATAGTGGACAACCAGATAGCTTTCGGCTGTTTTGCTAAACACATTGTTGCTGAACGATACGTATCTTTATTTTCATAAAGGTTGTTCACGGAAAAATGAGCACTTTTGAAAGCCCTGCTTAAGAACTACTTACATGCACGTTGTGTATTCTTACGCCTTATGTAAAATTAACATTGCCGTGGGCCCCGTCACTTTATTAATGTGTCGGTCAAGTGAAACAGCGAAGTAATTAGAAAAGTAAACATTTTATAAATCCGCTAATTTTTACACACTGAAGCGTTAAAAAGAACAGAAAGAGTAATAAATAATTTAAAGGTTCAGAAATGGTTGCCTAACCCTTTTTATTCAACGTTAATATATGGAACTACTTTCCCTCTATCGTAATCAACTATACCGGGCGCATGTCACTCAAAGCGCCCGTTAAAATATATGCAGGTAGGGGCAGTGACTTTTTTCTAAGGTTGATTTCAAAAGTGCTCACTTTATCAACAGCAGTCTTTAACAACGAGATTATCTTAAAAAATATTTAGTTGAGATCAATGCTCTTGTTCGGCTAACCTTGTTTAAAAAATAATTATTCATCGAATATTTGACTCTGTGTAAACTTTAAGCGAACATAAACACGCTGTAACACTCAAGGTCAAATCGGCAGTTGGTCAAAGTAACACTGTCCACTTCCGAAGACTGTGCGTGCAGAGATGTTCTTCTAGTTGAGTCGAACAAAACGACGCGGAACTCTCACAGCCCGCGACCACAAAAATGCAAATAAAAATAGCTACTGATATTTACTTGCGGCGTTGAGGATTTAGAGAGCACGCAATTCAACGCTGTGGCATTGGCAACGAACCAAGCTTCGCAATGCCGTGCGTACTCGACCAGCGGCTGTATTTTGATCGTCTGCCCTCTTCGTTAAAAACCCATTTCTCTGCTTGACTTGGCAAAAAAAAGAAAAAGTCATCCTCTCGGGATATATATGTTCGCCACTAGCTCAGAAACGTTCGTAGATGTCAAACAACGGCGTTCTAAACCGGATTCAGCGAAAATGTACCCAGATGAATGATAACGGCTTCCCTTGAAATCGGTTATGGCTCATTGATTATTACGGTGGCTGAATTTTACTGATTTACGGGTTCTCTTCGCGGCTGTAGAATGGCAATATGTTATTTTCTCTCTCTTTAAATAACCAATATGACCAGAAGCAGACAAATATTTATATAAATTATCAATTTCGAACCATTTTAGATTGTTATTTTCATAGACTTTATTACAGAAAAGCAAAATAGAATGCAACCACTATGGGCCAAACCCATTTCCCATAAAAAAAAGTTTCCCAAACCATTAATTTATTATGAGGTATAGTGTCAAATGTAAAATGGTTATTGAAGTCACCTGAGCCCATGTACACTGATTAAGGTTACCCAATCTAACTGACCTAACCTAAGGTAACCTAATCTACCCTAATGTAACCTAACCTAACGTAATCTCATTCCAGATCCCCAAAATTAGTTGGATAATTAGAATGTACAGGATGAATGGGCGTAATAAAATACCAACTCTTATGAAATTCTCTTACCCCACTGTTGAGGTGTCTGATTACATCTATTATTCTACAAAAACGTATGAAACAGACGAAGCTATGACATTAGTTAAGTGTATTATGGCAATTGAAGACACCTAAGCCCACCTACACAGATTAAGGTTACCCAACCAAACTTATCCTAACTTAACCGTACCTAACCTAACAGCTATGATCTCGTAAATCGACACGTCTGTAATTAAATAACGAAGTATAGGAGCTGTTTCATATGCAAATACGATTAGCTGTTAAACTTTGGAAATCGCTTTGAATGCATAATACACATTTACTGTCTTACCGAAGCACGAAATAATTTTACGTTGTCAATCGCTTGCTGTGCCTTTACTACTGTACACATTTTCGAAAATCTAAGTGTAACCTCGGATTGCATGTTAATTCAATGCAGTGGACAGAGTGGTTAAGAGGGTTTTGGGGAGGCGAACAGCAGATAAACGCTGTCTGAAGATAAATTTTACAGTTTTTTAAGCCGCTCGTGTTAGAAAGATATTTAAATACAAAATTCTGCCGGTCATTTAAACACAGGTAGTCTATTTATTTGCACATATAATCGGATTGAGGCAAGATAACTGTATAAGTATAATCAATTTGCCGTCACTTCCAACTTTTGTGAAGCCATGATAAAGTTATATTTTTAGATTATTACTCTGCTTCGTGCAAATTAAGCTTAACCAAGTCTAGAAAATTACACTAAACGGACAACGCACCGGAGCTGTGCATACTTGATTTAACAATATTCTGCATGAGTAGTATTCCCAACTAGGCATTACCAACAAACATAGGGGAAGGTTGTCTAAGGCGTACAATTTTTTACATTATTGTATTAATTTGGGCCGATCTTCAATGTACTGCTCCAATATTGATTTAGTACGAAGAAGCATACATATATGCATACATATCCACATTAATATGTCTAGTCAGCTGAAATAGCGACCCAGAAAAAATTTCTTAGCGTAAAACTGCAATCGGTACGCTATAGAAAACCAGTATCCAAAATCGTACCGCTACAAACAGAAATAGTATAATACTAAATGTTGCCCATGTAAACAACTATAATGATGTTTTAAGTGTATACAAGTACATATTTCACCCTAAATAAAACAATCAAACAAATCATTTACGTGCAACACAAATAAAACGTTTCAGGGCTGATTTAACCCCTACGCAGGTTTCATGTACCCAGGTGGAACACTGTAAACATTGTACCATATTTTCTACGTTTTCCTCACATACTGAACAAAACCAACCGTCTTGCACAAGTTCTGTGGTTACACTGGATGCAAACGAAGTAGAAGGTGCATTGTTGTATGGAGTTGTTCTTAAACGCTTGTTTGCACATGCAGAACGTCCCTTCCCTTTTGTAGATTTATTATCTACTTTGCTGGTCTTCTTCCTTCTTCTATCTTTTGCAGCCATCAAGTCACGTTTGTACGGACTGCTTGTCAGTACAACAGCACGTTGAGATTCCCGCCTTGCTGGTGTGGAAACATGTTTGGGGCATGTTGGAATCGGAGAAATAGCGTCAATAGAAACATTCAACTTCGAAATCATCTCCTGCTGAGTAGGCCTATCATTAGGGCTAATTATTTCACTACCTGTTGGATCGCTGATGTTTCCTGTAGGCTTACAAGAAGGCATATCCGTCTCGTTCTTATCGGAGTGGCATTCATTTTCTTCCAGATTTGCAGCTGCTAAATGTCGGAATCGTTAACAATTTTACGATCTACCGGCCAGATTCCCGCAAGCACGAATTCCATTAATGGCGTTCTGAATAGTTGCTACATTTGCATAAGCCTCTGCTACAAGTTGGATATCCTGATACTGGGTAACACACAAACCGGTATTTGTTCGAAGCCATTTTTCAACTGCTTGGGTGTAATAAGTTTCTAATGGCTTGAAGAAGGACCTGTCCAGAGGTTGTAACCGATGAGTTGTGTGGGCAGGCAACTGCAACATTAGGACTCCATTGGCTCTTGCAAGTTCCAAGGCTTCTACATTCTTCGAATGTGTCGAATGACCATCTAAAATTAAGAGAACCTTGTTGTCGATGTTTGGTTTGATGACAGCAATAAAATGTTGTAACCATTTTACAAACAGATCACTGTTAATGTACCCTGTTTCCAATATGTCAACAGTACCTCCAGGAGGGGCACCAACCTACAGCTCATGCACCATTCTCATTCGTTTAAAGATTATCATAAGTGGAACATACATCCCCGAAGCACTAGTACAACACACTATTGTTGTATTGACACCTCTTTCCCCACTTGCAATAGCTCCCACCTGACGCTTTCCTTTCATAGCCAACATTTTCTGGCATCTTTTTTGTACAGTGCTTAAACCCATCTCATCCACATTGAACACACGAGTAGCGTCGATTTTTTTTTTATCTTTAACTCTTTCCAGGATATTAGAAAATCCTGACACATTCTTCTTGATGAACCCCTTTGCACGCTCCATGGAAGTGGACTCGGGCTCACGTAGCGCTAATTCGTTATGACGGGCTTTAAAGGCATAAAACCATTTCTTCCCTGCCATTTCTGTCAATCTGTTGAAGAAGTGCGGTATTTCATTGCGCTCTGCAATTTGGAATGCTAACTTCCTGACACCAGTGATTGTTACCTCAAACAGAAGCTCTTCTAATCTTAAAATATGATCAATGAGTTGTTGCTCTACTTCGGGTGGAAGGGTGGTGGTACAGCCTATGGCTTTTACGGATTCGTTAGCTACATCATTCTTCCTGTTTCAGTGCCTTTTCAATGTTGGCTTTGGAATGTTGTTTTCTCGACAGCATTCATTAAAACCCGTGTCCCCGTTTCTATACGACGCAAGAGCCATTGCCATCTCCATTTCAGTCCAAGCTCCATCATATGACCTTTTCGTCATTCTGTAACACACAACGGACATGTGTTTTAGTAATCTTTTATTTATGGTGACTATTAAATACTTTTGCACATGGTAAATATGGAACTGGGCAAATGTAAGGCGTATTCAACTGGAACCCATTGTCCTCGGATGTTGATATATGACCATTAAGAAAAATGTTCCGTAAACATGCAGAGATTTAATGCGGAACCTATACTGAAGTTTGTAATAAATTGAGATCACTGCATAACACTATGCAAAAGGTTATTTAGATTGTTCAAAGTGTTTACACATACAGTCAGCAATAAACGGGTTTAATCTAGGGTCGTTTACGTATCTTGAATGGCTAAATTACTTTTTGACACGTGTAAGCTGTCTGTACACGAATCACTCAGGAGCCGTGCCGTTGTTGCCGAATTCTGAGTGGCCCAATCAAATATGAAAACGCCTTCTCAAGTAGACAGCAACCAATGGCAATAGACAAATTGCTGTTGGGTACTTATAATATTGAAATCTACCTTGTTCTCATATTTTTTTCGTGAGAAATCTCTTGCTCTATCTATATTTAGGGCCACCTGTTTTTCGCGGAAAGATTTACTCTCTGGCTAGACTTCAATGTATTATGTGCACACTCACTGTCCTCCTCTGGCTATTGGCCGCTTGTCTTTGTGTGAAGACTGTTACATGAGTGAGCCAATCAGAATTAAGTTTCTCCGTCACTGACCGTTCGTGTTTCGCGGGCAGATAGATAAGGCGCGCAACGATTCAAATGATCAAATCACGAAATTGATTCTGCACTAAAGTGCGTTGGAACACAACTTGTCCTGAAATCGTCCGGCACGATTCCCACGTGCGATAATCCACGATCGACCCTGCGAGGAATCGAATCCGGTTCGCCTTGGTGGGAGGCGAGTGGTCTGGCCACTACATCACCTCGGCCCCACGAATGTGACATGAAAGCACTGGGGCTTAAATCTATGTTTCTCGAAACGCTGCTCCCGATCGTGAAATTACGATTATCGTATTATTTTCGATGTTTGGTATTCTGTTAAGTTAAATATGACATCTTAGTTCTTGTGAGAAAACGACCAGGAGTACTCGAGAGCTCGCATGTTACCAAAAGCTCCCTTTACGATCGGCAAGCTCAAGTTTCAATATGGCGATTGATATTTTAATGGCGGCCGTGTTATTATTATTACAAATTGGCACTACTTTTACAAGCCACTACGCACGAGTATTGACAAGAATGGCCAGTGGATGTAGGCTGAGATCTGTAGAGTTTTCATCTTAATAATGTCGTTGATTTTATGATTGTGTTACATTTCGCTAGTCCACACCGCTGACTTTGGCCGCTCGGCGTGAGCGAAGAGGAGGACTGAGAGTCGTTTTATGATAGCGGCGGCGGCGCGAGCAATAGAACTGGTGGCCGCATACCAGTTACAAAAATCGAGCCGACACGATAGTCTCTTATGTGACGCACGCTGCTGACCCTGATTTTATTGATTTATACGATTATCTTAAAAATTCTCTGGATTACTGACCTCATTCTCTCAGCGTAACTCGGATGAGTTGAAGATTCCAGATGGTCAAAAAAAACTCTATGAATATTGCGACTGGCGTCCGGGCCAGGATTGGAGCTGAGTTGATGAGTGAATGAGTGGTGGAGTTCCGAGCGATTGAAGACTAGCAGCGGAAGAAATGACCAGCGGAAGGGATATCTGTGACTGCGAATATCAAGCAGTGATATGTGCGGCTAGCAGGCTGGACTATTCGACTACATGTGTGAGTGAAATACATTACAAATGATGGCAACAGATAGACTGAACACGTATTAATGATGGGTATGAGTTTATTTACTGTAACCAAAAAGAGATAATTAAGAAGAACATTAATTAAAGTTGAAATATTCATATCATATTGCTCTGAGTGTTAAATAGAAAAGTAAAATTGGGGACAGATAATTTAGTGCTGTAAATAATAGCTGTGTGAATCAAATTTAGTTCTTTAATTTTACTAAGACCTCCATCCCTCACGAACTCAGATACGCGCCTCAATTGTCCGATCGTAACAATAGGATTAAGAGAGAGTTTTTCCTAGAATTAATCTAAAAACAAATCAAAGTTGCTTCAGTCACCTTGCAGGCAGCTTATCCTTGGCACGTGCAAGGCCACACAAGCAGTTAAGATCTACATGTACATTCTAGTCAATTTCATCAGTAGGTTTTTCCTGGCAGTTGCAACAGTCCACGCATTTCAGGTTTAGTAATTTTTTCCAAGCAAAGCGGTGTGACTTCTTTAACTGCACTCTCATCAAGGGAAACATGTAATCTCAAATACGCGGGAAAAATGGCTTTATTTTCGCTGTGGCGAAGTCCTGCTACAGTTCTGTTAGCTCTGGAAAGACAGAGAGCGTTTATAAGGAGTAGAGTAGAGAGATTTGGTCATCGAGGTCTCGAGAACCGATGAGGGTGGAACGATGTGATTATGGAGCAGCGCTGTAATGCAAGGGAGGGGTATACGGGAGATCCCCTTGAAAACTCGCCGACCAGCGGCATCGTCTGGCACGATTCCCAAGTGCCAAAATCCGGACCGGCCCCGACGGAAATCGAACCCCAGTTCGCCTAGTTGGGTGGCGACTAATCTAACCACTACACCACAGCGGTCCAGTATCACGTGCTATTCCCGACTATAAATCCCGGATTCTGAGACGTCACGCTCCAGTCTTCACAGTAGTTTGTCGCTTACTTTCAAACGTTTTTCAACGGTAAAATTATTACTTTCGAAAACTCTTCTTAAGTTATGCTTGTCTGCACATTGCGTTTTCTTCCGCCTTATGCAAAATTAGCATTGCATGGGCCTCGTCACTTTATTCATGCCTTGATCAAGTACAACTGCGAAATTATTATAAAAGAAAATGTTTTGCAGATCTGCACAATTTTATACTTCGAAGAATTAAAAAAAAAAAAGAACGTGAAAGAAATAAGTTAAGAAATCACAGGTTACCTGGCACTTTATATTCGACGTTAAGATATGGAACTACTTTCCATTCATCGATAGCAACTTTACTGAGCGCATGTCACTTAGTTCGCCCGATAAAATATATGCAGGTAGGGATAGTGACTTTTTCTAAGGTTGATTTCAAAAGTGCTCACTTACCGTGAACAGACTTTACATATATTTACAGATGCCGACGTCTGTGGCTTTGTTAGTTACCCACTGACAAGAGAACGTTACCTTTGATTCTGAAGCATGTAGTTTTCAGAAATAAATAAGTTAATGCAAGGTGACATGGCTTGGCAGCAAAGCATAAACGAGATTGTGTTTATGGGCAACAATTAATCTGAAATATTTTGAAACATTGTACACTGTAAATCTGAATCAGTGAGAATGTCACTGTTTTAATCAGTCAAACGTATCTGACTGATCAACAGTGACTTCAGTGATTTTAATTGATGAATCAGTGAAAAAATGCCGTATTTCCTTCGCTTATTGATTCAGTGATATTTTCCACTCATTCATCAGTAATTTTTTTTCACTATTTACTCAGTAGTTTATATTTAACTGATGAATCAGTTAAACAGCGTGTAAAAATGACCGTCAAACAACAACGTTTAAAAATGGCCGTTAAATAACGTGTATCAATTGAAATAACAACGAATAAACTAATATAACTAACACAAAATACTTTCTAAATTGATGTTCGTCTTTCAAAACGCCATTTTTTAGGTAATAGGAACACAAACCTATTATTCCGTTTTCACCTCTTTCAGTTCGTTTTCATGTAATCGGCACAGCACTCTGTTTGAAGGTTTAAACTGCATATAATGTGATGAAGAGCGTGCACTCATATATGCTATTTGTTTTAGCAATCCTAAATGTACCAATTAAACCAAAAACGAAAAGTAAGAGGATATAATTTAAATCTTCACGATTTCGTGTTGAAACTAGAACAGATATATTTTCCTGTCCTTTTTTTTTCAACATGGCGTGCTAGCACAGATGACAAGTTAACGTCCTAGAGTAGAAAGGTTTGTGAATTCAATTCTGGCCACCTCCGAAAATGTTTTCTCCTTTTTTTTTTTTTGAGGTAAATTACGCAATATAAATAGTACACTATTGTAAATATGTTTATTTCACGTAATAATTTGACTACATTCAATAAAAACAATATTTAATTCGCCACTGTAGTCGACCGTCACTTATTCAATCAGTGAAATAATTTCACGTCACTTAATTCAATCAAGCTAAATTTTTTGAATTTCACTGCTAATCAGGGTTTCCCAGTGATTCGAATTTAGAGTGTACCTAGTTTTGATTCCATATAATTTATTCGTAGAGATAACTGTCAGCGCATTTGCCGTGTCGAATGTAGAAATGTTTGTCTCACGCGTAAAGCAACCAATAACCAAAAAACTATCTTCGAGAGCATCGATGTACACCTATTATTTTTTTAAAAGTGTCGAAAATAGGCGTACCGATTGATGATAGGAATGGCTCGTGACGTAGAAAGGGAGAGGTTTAATGCACGTGCTAGTGTTATCCTGAGAAACAAACACATGCAGGCTATTCACGGTAAAGTGTGCACTTTTGAAAGCCCTCTCGTTTAGAATAATATCCGCCAATAAATATATTTTATTTCAGCCGTAGACGTTAACTTTCGAGTGCGGTGGAATATACACACTGTGTTTATTACATACGTAGCAATTTTTAATTTTAAAAAGTGGTTAAAGGCAAAAAAAATCGCTGAAAGGAAAAAGTAACTAGCGCCTCAACAATGCTTACTATACCGTGAATAGCCCAGCAAGTAAGGTCGCCAAGGAGACATGCTGGTAGTAAAAGGTTGCCACGGGCGGCTATTTTTCGATTAATAATGACCAGAAGTTAGAAATAGATACACGCGAACCCAATTGTATTCATCGCTTCAGTGTCAAATATGTGGAATTGTTGCACGGGAAGTGACTTTAGCGAGCACTGTGCACAGCAGAAAACAACGATCAATGGGGAAGATCTCTAACAGCAATCATTAGTTGTCGAGAGTGCATTTGGTAGTCTGATAAGCAACCGCTGCCAGTAACGTGGAACTCAAACACATTTGCGCAGTCGAATCACATTATTATCACCACCTGCTAGTATCCAGAGTAACCGCTCTTCGCAGCATGGACGGCAGCTACTAGATGAGGAGGCAGGGACTCAGTCAGGTGCTGATAGGTCACCACGGTTATCTGGAGCCATGCTGTCTGCAGTGCGTCCCGCAACTGTTGAAGGGTGCGTGGTGGAGGAGGGAGATGGCAAACACGACGATCGAGGTGGTTCCACAGATGTTCAATTGGACTGAGATCGGGGCTGTTTGGGGGGAAGGGGGCAGGGGAGAACTTTGAAGTCTTGATCGTGCTCTTCCAGCCACGTACAGACACTTCTAGCCATGTGGCAAGATGCATTATCGTGCTGGAAGATCTCATCCTCCCAAGGAAAGACAGTCATCATGTACGGGTGGGCGTGATCGCCTAGGATGCATTCATAACCAAATCTATCAAGAGTGCCTTACACACGGATGATGGAGCCTATAGAATACCACGGGAACATTCTCCAGACCATAACACTGCCCTCACCACCTTGCGTTCGTCCAGCAATGGATGCAGGGTGTCGGTTCTGTAACGTTTTTCGCAGGACACGCTGACGTCCATCCATTCTATGCAGCTGAAACCATGACTCTTTGGAGAAGGCTACCCGTCGCCAATCAGCAGTGTTCCAGTCGCCATACTGTCGAGCAAACTCCAGTCGTTTTCGTCGATGAATCTGTGTTAGCATGGGTGCAGTCTGGAGCCCCATTCTCAGAAGGGTTCGCTGAACTGTTGAGGTAGACACGTGTCTGGATACCCCTGGTTCAATTGGACGGTGAGCTGTTCCACTGTAGCCTGTCGGTTGGCCTTCACTCACCGTCGTAGTCGACGTTCACCTTGGACATCAATGGTGCATGGAGCTCTGCAGTTTTCCACGGCGGTTAATCCCATTGGTGCCATTCGTCCACTCAGGATACAGCTTTACCACGGAGGCACGTGGGCAGTTCACAAACATCGCTGTTTTCGAAATGCTGCACTCCTTGGCCTGAAAGCCGATGATCATCCCTTTTCGCAAATCGGTTAAATCGCTCAGCCATGGCAGCAGGAAGCATACTGTGTAAAGTCAGCTTGTCGGTCGCGTTGTATACCCGCTTTACCAGTCCACGTCACGGGCCATACGTCATGGGCTACGCGCTGCAGATGGCACGTAAAACACGTGGTCATAATAATGAGATTCGACTTTGTATATTGCTCCCGATATACCTATAGTATACTATACTACCGAACTAGAAATGTCCTACTAGTCGCAGCGCCTTAAACTATGATTACATATGTGGAGTGGAGTGAATAAATTTGGACAGCTTTTAACATCAAGTTCTTGAGAGCCGATGAGGGTGAAATGAGGTGAGTATGGAGCAGCGCGGGAATAAAAGGGCGGGGGAAACAAGGAATCCGCGAGAAAACCCACCGTCCAGCAGAATCATCCTGCACGATTCCTACATGTGAAAATCCGGGAGCAACCCCGCCGGAAATCGAATCCAGTTCTCCTAGGCGGGAGGCGAGTTTTCTGACTACTACACCACCGCAGCCCCGATTTTATCTGTGAATGAAAGAGTTAAGGTTGAAGTAAAACAACTGCCTATGGAGTATTGCACCTGACTGTACAACATAAAGAACTCATAAAAAATTAGTACAGACAACATAAAAATTTTTCAGAAAAGCGTGACTTATGCTGTATATGAAAGAATAATGTATATATTTCGCAACAAACTAAAATACTTTACTCAAATATACTTTTCAAATGTAAAAAATTAATCGTTCGATACAGTACGCATTTTTAACAAAATTTAAGCGAATTCCCTTTTTGGATGATTCGTAAAGCAGAATTGACATGAGAATCTTCTTGAAGAAAATTCGTCATAATGTTTCTGTGATCATGTGTAATAAAATAATAGCAATAATGTATCATATCAGTTTTATAATTGACTTTATTTACTTCAGTTTCAGCCATAAATGTTTGTGACAAATGGACTCACAGAAAATCAATTATAAAGATTATTTCCTATATTATTATTACAATTTTCTTCCACACATCATAGTAAATATTATGAAGATATTCCATGACGAAGATTTTTTTTGCAAATTGTGTTTTCTGAAGCATCCAGAATGGAAATGTGCCTAAATTTTGTTAAAAATACGGACTATTTGAATCGATTTTTTTTTCATTTAAAAAGTATATTTTAGTAAAATATGTTATTATTTTCTAATATGCTATGTGTCACAAGCGTTTTATACTTCTGTTAAAGTAAAAGTACCTTATTTTTGATTCAATTGTAATATACTTATATTTTTGTATAAATCATACTATTTCATTTGTAACTATAGTTTATTCACGGTAAAGTGAGCCCTTTTGAAAGCTCTCTCGTTTTGAATAATAGTCTATAAATATATGTTATTTTAGCCGTGGACGTTAACTTCCAAGCGGTGTGGAATATATACACTGTGTTTATTACTTACATGGCAATATTTATTTAAAAAGGTGGTTAAATTACAAAAAAAAAAGTCTGAAAGGAAAAAGTAAGTAAGGCCCCAAAAGTGCTCACTTTACCGTGAAGACCGTATAGTTGGAATAAAACAGGGTGAAAACAGGTGCGATGGTAGCGCCTGGTAAGAAATAGCGCTCATGAAAAATATTATTACACTTGAGTGCTTACGAATACGGCGCGCAGTCCCTTTTGGTGTAATTTTCTTAGATTCTTGTTAAGCTTTGTTTGGATGAGGTGGAGGAATATCGTGGAAGTAGAACTTTAGTAGGGCTTCAGAAAAGTTGGAAGTAACCGTGAATGGACTATAGTTTAAAACACATTTGTGTTTCAAGAACCAAATTTATTTAGTCCGCAAACAATTATCGACATTTATTTTTGTCCTCAAAAAAAGAAAGTGCATTGAAATATGTTATAGATTTTTAAAAATTATCTTACATTCAACTCTTGTATACAGAAAGATCCATGTTGAGTTGAGAAATTTGGACGGCTCTTAACAACGAGGCATTGAGAGTCGATGAGAGTGAAATGTGAGAACGGAACAACGCGCCGGAATGTAAGGGTTGGGGAAACGAGAGATCCCCGAGAAAACCCGCCGCCCAGATCATCGTCCGGCACGATTCCCACTTGCGAAGGTCCGGGAGTGGCCCGGCTGGGGATTGAGCCCGGTTCTCCTTGGCAGGAGGCGGGTAGTCCAACCGCTCACCCATCGCGGCCCCCTGCTCCGTAAGCCGATATTACACAATACTTGCAGCCTAATACTGTTTGCGCTGTTCGCCTCCTACATAAATTGATTGCTTACTAGTATAGTTTCATTCATTGTCTTGTCATTGTCATTTCATTCACAGTCACTGTAGTACGAGTGTGTTTTTAATTTTGTCGAAAATCACCGACCGATTGCAAAATATAGGTTTTTCTTTACGTACTGTGATATTAGCCGCATGTAAAATTTAAGGATAAAACATATTTTGGATCCGGTGGAATTCTGAACTGACGTGCAAGAGTTACCTGTTAATAGCGGACTTTACCACTGTACTACCACTTCACATGCCCAATTGCGATTTTATGTATTGCAAATCCCATTAAGAGTTTGAATTAACTTTTTTTCCATAGAGTAGGTAATGTTTTAAGTATTCAGGACGGTTTTAATTGGTGATTAAAGGTTGCCATAGCCAATATTAATCATTGTCGTCGTCGTATTTTAAATCTATTTGAAAGAGTTTCAACCTCACGGATGTAAAATCAAGACGGAGGCGTCCTCTTCGGTTTCCTCATCAGCTAGTTTCAAGTAGTAGCCACGGGGAGCGCCCTGCGCTCTGAAACTGCAATGTGATTGGCCAGATACGACAGCCGGTATGGAACCCGCCACGAAAAATAGGATGTGTCCAAAATACCAAACCTATTACGAAATCTGGCCGTACAAGTCGGGAAATGTCATGGCGGGTGCCACACTATCCCGTATGACGGTCGGTATGGCGGATCTTGCACAAGCTCCTACGGAATCTGGTATCTTGTAATAACGCCTTTAAGGCTGTGTCTCAACTTAAAGAATACGCTCTCTCTAGAGAGCACTCTTTCACACAGCCTGGCGAGAGCACTGCTTCGTGCTCTCGCTTTGGGAATTGAGGCAACCACTCTCTCGTTTCTCTCCGACGTCAGGCGAACAGCTGATGCCAAAAGGCAGGAAATTATGTTAAACTAAAATCGCGGTCATAGCTATAGTAAGTTATTTATGCGTGTTCAAAATAATTCACAAATAATTATAGCACTCCCAGAATAATCATTAGAGCATAAAGTAATATTATTTTTGTATTAAATTTTACCGTCATGTTACAGCAAAGTGACAAAAAAGCCGAGACGTAGTCATAAATCCGTATTTAGATTTTTATAAATAGATGCTGCGTATGTCATTTCGCTGTTTGAAACAGTTGGAATTATTCACTCACAGTTAAAATTCAATGTGGCTTTGGCCCAGAAGGCTTCTACAACCTTCTTCAAATAAGGACATAATGTACACGAGTATGGCGCCTGCGAGAGAGCGCCAGCGAGTATACAACTTCGTGCTCTCTCTCTCTCTCTCTCTCTCTCTCTGTGCTCTCGCTCTTTCACGCTCTCTCCGACGAATTGAGACGACCAGACTGTGTTCTCTCTGACGGACCTCATCGCGAGAGCGAGAGCACGAGAGAGCGCTCTCTGGGCGAACTGAGGCACGACCTAAGTATTCCGTGTATAACCTTCTTCAAACGAGGACATGATGTAAACCAATATGGCGCCTGCGAGAGCGCGCGCCAGCTAGTATACAACTTCGTGCCCTCGCTCTTTCGCGCTCTCTCCGACTAATTGAGACGACCAGTGTGTGTTCTCTCTGAAGGACCTCGTCGCGAGAGCGAGACAACGAGAGAGCGCTCTCTGGGCGAACTGAGACACGGCCTATGTACTCCTGGCGTCAGTGGGCGATGGGTTCGTGCCATTTCCGCGCGTTTCTCAGTCTCCTCCTGAGTCGGCTGCGGAGAGAGCTGACTCGACAGCCACGTTCTCGGGACTACCGCGAGGTGGGAATCGGGACATCACAACGTCAGCAACTCCTTCGACCACCGCCTCTCTCTTCTCCCGCGCGTCCCCAGCCTGTCAAGTGGAGACGCCGCGCCTCTCTCCAACAGGTGCTCGTCGTGCGCCTTGTGTTGTTATACTGCATTCACGGCTACTTCAGCCTTTTCTGAAGCCCTGCTAAAGTTCTACTTCCAGGATATTCCTCCGCCTCGCGCAAACTAAGCTTAACTACACCAGAGGGACAACGCACCGCATTCGTGCACACTGAGAGTAACAGTGTTTTGTATAAAGACTATTTCTCACTAGGCGCTACCAACATACCTATTTTCTCACGGTTTTTTATTCAGGTTATTTATAAATGAAGCATTATAATTTATAGATAAAATATGAATAATATTTCAATTTAACAGAAAAAAAGGCAACTTTTATGAACACGAGCATAAAACGCTTGAGGTAGAGGGAGTATTTAGGAAATTATTAAACACGTCATACGTGGGGAGATTTTTCAAAGGTTTGGTTCAAAAAGGCCTAAGAAACTGTGAATGTACTATACCTCTTTCCTGCTGGGCGATAAGGCCCGTTCTACAATGTGCGGATACGTAAGAAAACGGACTCGGAAACCGCAAGCGGAACAAGCCGACGACTCGGGATGAATTTTGACCATTCTACAATACGAAGAAACGTACAGTCTTACAACTTACGAAAAAAAAAAAAAAAAAATACTCAGCTGTTACAAATTACTGATACAGGTTTAATAATATACGCATCTCGTTTTGTATATTTTTTTACAATGTTCAAAAAAATACTCAAATACGACTGCCGAACCATGCGCACTTATTTATTTAAAAAAAAAACGATAGTCGCCAAGGGAAAAATCGAAGCACTTCTTGCTGGGTGTAACACAATGGCCACGAAATCTTATACCAACAAACAAAATACTCGATTCCTATTCGCTACACGGATTCACGGACACGGAAGTGTTGGTAGTTGCCGAGCTTTCTTACGTGTGTCCGTACGTCATGCGCGGCCGCACGCGTCGTAAGTGTAGATTGTGTTACGTGCTCCGCTACCGCGATGCGTATCCGCGTGCGTGTCGTCGTAGAAAGCGCCTAAGCAAACAACGCGCGGTTTGGTTGCCATAGGCTGTCTACGGTGAAGTGAGCACTTCCGAAAGCCCTGTCACTTTCAATAATAGTCAATAAATATATTTTATTTTAGCATTAGAACGTAACTTCCGAGTGAGGTGGTTTTAACACACACTTTATGTATTGTTTGCATGGCAATATTGATTTGAAAACGTGGTTAAAGGATAAAAATAATGGCTGAGAGTAAAACGCAACTAGAACCTCGAAAGTGCTCACTTTAACGTGAACAGCCTATAAGTACATATTCGCTGTCTCCGTTGCTTAATTTCTGTTCAGAGTGCTCGCGCAGTGGAGTCGGTTCGTTGGGTGTAGCAGACACAGATGTTAATTTTACTTAATTCTGATTTATTCAAATTTAGAATCAAATTTCAAAGCAATTGCAAATAGTGCAAAACGGATTCGTGTAACTCGAGATATGATTATCATAGTTAAAAAAAAATAGATAACCTCAATCCACCTTGGTTAATCTTAACGTGTTATGAACGTTATAATGGAATAATGGGATGCTTGATTATTTCACACACACACACACACACACACACACACACACACACACACACACACACACACACACACATCAAAGTTTCGTACGAAATTAAATCCGATTTGACAAACAGTACAAATAAAGTATTAAATTTTCTTGTTCGTAACTTGGCCAGAATGAGGGCGATGATTTAGTTTTCCTATCCTATGTAGTTTTCCCCGGGTAATAAGTTTTTATAATTTTCTGTTTGAAGGCTCTTTAGTCGATAATTTGTAAGAGGCAGGAATCCTGTCGTATTTCCTGCTTTGGAACGACTCTGACGAGTGCTATAGAGTCTTATGCATTGTTTATTTGTATTAGAGTCGCAGTATGGCCATCTCTTAAAATACCAACTTTATAAACAATATTTTAGGGACATCTGAAAAGGGGAGAAAATTATTCGCATACAAAGCGGTTCAAATTTCCAACGATTTCAGGAAAGAAGGTCATTTAGTTGAAACTTCCCTTAAAAAAAGTTATACAGTAAAAATATTAGCGAAATATTCGCAGATATTAAGAGGGGGATGGATCCCCGTGGGAATTCCGCGTGAAAGGTCAAGAAGCGAGGGAGCGATACGGGCGACACTAACACGCACGCCAAGCGCCTCGTCGCTCCTACGCGCATGGCGTGCAGTGTTTCCGTCGTGACGCTGTACTGTGCAAATTAGATCTGTAACAGCGGGGTTTTATTACATGCCATGAAAGACCACTTTTCTCTTACTGCGTAAGGAAACTGCATAGACAAGCTTTAAAAATGCGATAATTGAATATTTTCATGAATTTTTTCTCCAAGAATACACTTAATATTACAAAATCGAAAAAAAAAAAAAAATAGGGAGTATACTTTTTTTTAATATTTATTTTTCTGACAAAATGTTGTAGTTGCAGAAATTTTTTTCATCGAGATACGCGTATTCGCGCAAACAACTATTTCACGGGAAATGCAAGTGTCCATCCCAATCTTGTCAAGAGGAAACCAAAAATACAATTAATGAAATCCGTACTGTAAAACAATCACAAAAATATCAACAAGTTATTTTTATTTATTTTGACAGACAAACGTTAAATTAAAAAGAACTGGCAGGTGAAAATAACGATAAAATAACGTTTTTTAACCGGTGGCTAAAGCACCAACATCTATTTACTGAAACACGCGTATAGCCTACGCGCAAACACAGATCTCAAAGAAATAGTTTCAGGGCTGTTGTGTTTTGCGGCAGTGGCTGTAGTACAAACTGTCTTGCGTATCAACTACAAGAGCGATACAAAACAACTCTTAATGAGGCGGTCAGAAGGGTTGTGTGCATTTCATCCCCTCGTAAGAGGATTTTCTTCCCGTAAGTGTTCTGCAACTCACCCGTTGATTCCCATGTTACACGGACCGCCATTTCATGGAGAACATAAAGCGCTTAATGGGTTTCCTAGCTTGGTAGCGAGCCTCTCATTAATTACTCGGCGTTCGAGTGAATCCGTAAGGTCGAACGCTGCGCAGCAAGCGCTGAACTTGAGCAATTAACAGCCTCCGTATTCATGTCGAGGGCGTTTGAAAACTCATTGCGAGTAATATCTACAATTTTTTTTTTTTTTTTTTTTTTTTTCTCGATGTGGAGGGTAATGATATGCTTGTGGAATTCAAGTACTCGCATTTGCGAGATTGCGTAAGCGACGCTTTTAGAAACTGCTTACGAACAAATGACGTGCCGATTACACGCTTAGAAAAAACATTTCATATTAGATCGAACTCTAGCTACTAATATTAACCGCAGTTGACAATTGCTATCAACGCACTTGAACTGAAAACGGAAAAGTATTGAAAATAAATTAAATTGTACTTTTTATTTGCAATTCTGTACCGGAACATGAAATTATTTCAAGAGAAGTGATGACACATGCTTGGCATAAATCAAATTAAAGCACATTATATAAGTTGAAGCGGATGATAAAATGAATCATTATTCAGAGCGCTCAGGTGTTAAGGTATATAAATAAATTTAAATGTAGAAGACAGTTAATTACATTGATATGTTTGCCTTAAGTGTCTGGAATATAAAACAAACGTTATAACTTGAAAAATAAAGTCATAATTTCGTGCACAGTTTGCTTTTTGATGCAGGCTACAGAAGTAGAGTTTGGTGTTTTTTAAATTTATTTTTTATTATTAGTATAATTCCATTGTCTTCTGTATATTTTCAGTTCACTACAACTTTAAAATATTAATGCCTAAAATATACCACGTGTAAAAAAAAGGCGTATTGTATCGCCGGAGTCCCGTAGAGAAGTGAAAAATGTGACGAAAATTCATTGGTCATTTTGTCCTGTACACTAGCAAAATTCAGGAGAGAAGTGACAAAAGAAGAGTTTTTGTAAATGGACTTGAGAGTAACAGCAGCCAATCTTCAATGCTAGTTTATCACAACACTGTTTGCCACGGAAAGAATCCAAATACTGCTGAAATTGTTCTGTCGGAATAATTTTCTGTTCTGTACGAGGAATAGAATACTCTGCTGTAGGAATCATAGACTAAATATGAGGTAGACCGCTTATGCGACTTCTGCTCACGTAACCAACATTGACCTACCTCAAAGGAACACAACTGTCAAAGTTACATGGTCAACACTGATGAAAGTAATGGTTTATATCTTAATTTTTTAATGACAAGCACTATTATATGAACAAAATACTTTTGCCAATTTTAATCTAACCAAACTACAGTACAAATTGGCTAGAAGAGATATACATACATCTGAAAGTATTTATTTACAAATCAGTTTTCTATGCCATTTTCACTAGAAATGTAGGCAGAAAAGCAGTTCGATGTTGGGACAAGAAGATTGGTTTGGCGCAGACAGCGAAATCTGTGTGCCTTATATTTAGTCTATGGTGGGAACTATATTCATGGTTACAGGTAAAATCACAGACAAGACGTTAACAATATTCAGATGGTAACCTACAATCAAACTGGTTACTGTCCTTGTATGAACAGTCTAGGCTTACATTGTTTACAGGTACAGACATTTTGTTCCTACAACCATATTTTTTTCTCAGCGTAGTCAACCGTTGAAGCGGCCCAATGAATGTGGTATATGGCAATGCCATTGCAGATCTGGGAGCAAAACTGCATGCCGCAAATATTAGAGCTGTTGAGGAGATGCAGAATAATGTACAACGCAATTACCTGTGGCGTGTAACCGCATTACAGCGAATGGATGGTGCATGATTCGAACGTGTAATGTAAATTTTGCCCATCTATAAGCGTTATGGGGGCCGCGGTGGCCGACCAGTTCCCCTGCTCGCCTCCCACCAAGGCGAACCGGGTTAAATCCCCGGCCGGGTCACTCCCGGGTTTTCGCATGTGGGAATAGTGCCGGACGATGCCGCTGACCGGCGGGTTTTCTCGGAGATCACCCGTTTCCCCTGCCCTTGCATTCCGGCGCTACTCCATTCTCACCTCATTTCGATCTCATCGGCTCTTCAAGAACTCGTTGTTAAGGGCTACCCAAATCTCTCTACTCCACTATAAGTTTCACGTACCCTATCGTGGACCACTAGATCTGCTTGTATGCTGATACTGTTGAGCATCGTTAATTGATATTATTACATGATGTATAACTTCACAATTCATAATTTACTGCCTCCATCACAGAGGTGTAAGTGACGCGTGTCGTACACTAATGACGCGCTAGATTCATGGCGTTGCTGAGACTTAACGGTTGGCCATAGTAAAAAAGGGCCTTGAATATTTTCTCATTAATTTTGAATTCCCTATGCAACCCCGGGGTTACAATCCGCCTATTTTGTTACACATTATACATTTATAAGTAACTGATAAAGGTCTTATTGTTGTCTGAGGGAATATGTGTTGCAAATCTTCGTATAAGCGGTGGCACACTAGCGGTATTAAGAGGAGATATTTCTTTAATATGTGTATCTGATAAAACGTATTCTAAAAAAAAAATTGGCTTCAGTTTTTTTTTTTTTTTTTCAGCTTCCTTCATACCATGATAAATAGTGCTATGAGGATACTTAGCCATCAATATACTCTTGATAAGGTGAGTTTTGTGAACTAGAAACACTGCTTACCGTTCCCGATAAAACGAGCACTTTTAATATCAACCTTAGAAAAAAGTCACTGCTCCTACCTGCATATATTTTAACGGGCGCACTGAGTTACACGCGCCCAGTAAAGTTAGTAACGACGGAGGGGAAAGTAGTTCCATATGTTAACGTCGAATAAAAAGTGTTAGGCAACCATTTGTGATAACTTAAATTATTTCTATCGCTTTCCGTTTTTTTAATGCGTCGGAGTGTATAAATAGGCAGATTTTTAAAGTACTTACTTTTTTAATAATTTTACAGTTTCACTTGACCGACGCATGAAGAAAACGCTGAGGCCCATGACAATGATAATTTTACGTAAGGCGGAAGAACACACAACGTGCATACAAATAGATCTTAAGCAGGGCTTTCAAAAGTGTTTCGTTTTAGCGTGAACAGCCTATAGTAGTGTGTAGCGCCAACTTTCGTCCTGATGACGGCGATGATGCGGCGTGGCATGGACTCCACAAGACACCGGAAGCAGTCGGGAGCCATACTGGTCCATGTCTGCTGCACGGGCTTCCGCGGTTCAAGGGAAGCTGTCGGTTAAGGTCTGGCAACATCCTAGTCAGGCGTGGCTGGTAACTATCCCATTCGACTAGGGGACCATAGAACCATTTCGCCAACACGTAAGGTGTCTCCAATTCAATTGGTCATGAGTGTATGCAATACCAGACAGTGTTCAGTCAGCCATACTTCGTGATGTAATACAACACAGCATAGTTGATATAATCCATTCACAGTTACTTCAGTCTTTCTGAAGCCCTGCTAAAGTTCTACTCGCAGGATATTCCTCCGCCTCGTACAAGCTAAGCTTAACTAAGCCTGAAGAATTGCACCGGAGGAACAACGCACCGCATTCGTGAGCACTAAGTGTAACAGAATTTTGTATAAGGACTATTTGTCACCAGGCACTACCAACATACCTATTTTCTCACGGTTTTTTATTCAAATTATTTATAGATGAAGTTTTATAATTTATAGATAAAATATACATAACATTTCAATTCAACAGGAGAAAAAGTAACTTTTATGAACACAAGTATAAAACGATACGGGGCGTATTTAGGAAATAACTAAACACGTCATACATGGGGAGATTTTTCAAAGGTTTGATTAAAAAATGCCGAAGAAACCGTGAATGGACTATATGTGTAAATACTGTACATATAAGAGTTTGCTGCTATGAACTCTCGTTTTTTTTCGGTGTACTGAATACGTCTGCGTATATATAATAAAGAAGCCTAATATATTTTCAGTTATAAATCCTTCTTTATTATAGTTTCGAGTCTTAACATGGCGATTAAGACTACCTTGGCGAAGGGCCGGAGGAGGTGAATATTTCCACGCTGCAAAACAAAATCCTTCGCATTACATCCCTACGAGCAAGAGTTCGATAAAAATCTGCGTGTATTAGTTATGACTTCTGGCTCATAAAGTCCCCTGCGTAACTCCGGGCGGTTGTCAGGAGAGGGCGTGCCCCGCCCTGGCTCACGGCCTAACCACATGCAAATGGACGACATAAACAGCTGTGCCGTGCGCGGGATTGCAATCTGGAGTCTGCGCAGCTGCAGCAATCTTCGTGCAGTTCGCTACAAAGTCGACCGCGAGGATTTGTGCCCGCGCCGCACAATTACTTAAGGGGCCCGTCTATACCTGGAGCTGCCATCGACGTTTGTTGCGGAGGAGCGCGGGAGCGATAAGTGCGACAGTGCCACACTCGTCAAGTACGCCATCGCCGCTACGCGCAGGAATATGAACTGGCGTGCAATGTTCTGGTGGGAAGTCTCTAACAAATTTCGATGCAGGGCACTACTCTAGTTTTGCATGAATCAACCTTGAATATTTTACGTTATAACAGTTCGAAAACGAAGTTTTTTCCATGTCGAAGAGCTTCAAAAACAACAAGCCCAAGTATGAGGTGTTATTACGTTTCTTTTGCAAATAGATTGTGCACGAGTGAGATAGTTTTTTTTCCTTCTTAAAACGTATATTACGAACACATTAGACCCAGTAAACACGCCGTGTAGACGGGCGCCTTAAGGGCGTTTGTTGCTCGCAAAAAAAATTCATAATTTAATATGTGTTCGAAACAATATTCAACTTGTAGACGTTACTCACAAGTGAAGGCTGTTCACGATAAAGTGAGAAATTTAAAAATCATCTTTGGAATAAAGTCACTTCCCCGTCCTGCATATATTTTAACGGTCGCATTGTTTGACATGCACCCAGTAAAGTTGGTAACGAGAAATGGAAAGTAGTTACATATCTTAACGGCGAATAGAAAGTATAAGGTAACCATTTGTGATAAGTTAAATTATTTCTTTCGCTTTCTGTTTTTTAGTTGCATAGTAAAATATTTACTTTTCTAAAAATTCAACTATTTCACCTGACCGACGCATGAATAAAGTGACGAGGCCCATGGAAATGTTAATTTTACTTAAGGAGGAAGAATACACAACGTGCAAACAAGTAGATTGTATGCAGGAATTCCAAAAGTGCTCATTTTACTGTGAACAGCGTACATAGTTCCCTTCACGTGAAAGATTTAGATCGCACATATTTTGCATAATAGCATGTCAGAACCACAATTGAAGTGTTTTGCGACATACAAATAAAAAAACTTTACCCTCTTACCGAAATGAGATCATTCATGTTGAAATGAGATACCATGAATTATTTCAAGAAATGTTTCAACTCACGCCACGAAATGTTTTACCAATTTCTAATAATTGCTTAAAATAAGGACATATTTGCATTTTTTAAATCTGTACCAGTATATGATTTTTTTTTTGTTAAACAGGTTTTGCTTTCGTTTGTTTTATTTGCACGTTCCAAAAACACAAAAATTGTGGTTTTTACATGCCGTAATGCAAAACTACGTGATCTAAAAATTATTTTATTCGAGGAATAAGTAATTGTGAAAAACCAGCCGCTCCACCGGCCAACCCACAAAGCAAGGAAGATAACGAGAAGAAGCTCAATGCTATTTTGGTGGGCACTTATTTGCCTCTATGTTTGGGCTATTAGGTATAAATTGATGCCAACATTACAACTCTTAAACATAGTTATTTTGTTTTAAGAAAGATGGTTTGGTTATTGCTAATAACCATTTATTAAAAACGCCATAGTTAAATGCTGTATTTACAGATGAAAACACGGAACTAAATATATGTTTAACTATACAAAATATTAATCATTTTTAAAAATACTTATTATACATCTCTTTTCCTTAAAAAAAACAGTGTCGCTGATAATAATATCTCTTGTGCCATTTATTTTTAGATAATCATGGATTAGAAAAACAATATAGTTCAATTCCTGCAAATTGATTGCAAACATCAACTCCTTCTCCAGCAACGATCATAACAACGGAAACAAAACAACTCAACGCTCAGGCATTGACAGCGCGTGCTTGCATGGAAATGATATTTTTTTTTATAAACGATGATAAGAATAATCAAACATAATTTACTTGTGACGTAAGTAGGCCTACGTTTAAAAATTAAACTGTATTGTTGATCAAATATACAGGTTTCTTTATTAATGAGCATTATTTTAATTTTTCAACTGTTGGCGAAGTCATTCTAACCTGCAATTTAGTCGCCAACTAAATCCCTATAATGTCCCCCCCCCCCCAACCCAGCTGGTCCAACCAGTGCTGCAGACGGACTCATCAGGCAGCGACCTAACCGTCAGACAATGGTTTACCGCAGGGCGTAACCAGAAAGTCACGTCGCCATTTTCCAGAGCCTCAGGCACCCAATAGATTGTCGAGTGCGAGTGTGTCAAATGCCACTTCGTCTGTGTGCACTTACGTGTTCTGAATTATTCCGCTATACCTATACACAATGTGGGAAAAATCGCAATGCACCCATTTGTACCCGTTCTAAAGGAGACAGCCGTGTAATTAATGCGATTTTGCGGGTATAGCTCGATTGAAACTCTTTCGGAAACACTTTACAAAAAGTTATGGCACACAGCTGGCGGAATTCGTTCCCATTATTCCACCTGGTGTGATAAATAGTTGACATTTTTGTTTTGGTCGAAAAAGTCTGGACACAAAATTAATTCCAGCTTATATAAATAAAAATAAATAAATAAAATATATATACATACACCTACAGACACACACACACACGCATTTTGCTTCTATTTGGGACTTTGCAGGCCAGTTAAGCAGATCCATCGGATTTATTCAAAACGCGATACAACAGACCTTGCTTTACCGACAGGAAATTATCGCATTGATACAGTAGGAGGCCTATTTCAAATCATATTACTGCCCATGATGCCTGAGTTTATCTCTTCGTCTATTAAAACTACTACTTGACTAAGCCAAGTGTGCATTCTGAAAATATGTGAACTATAAAACGACACGCATTTCTCTCCCTTCCCTCTCCTATTACTTTTCTCTTTCACCTCCAGGATAAGATAAAGCAGTTAGCTGCGGGTTTCAGGTGTCTTATTGGCCGCAATTTATGGCACAATGTGGACTGATTCGCGTTGCCGTTGATGCTTCTATGTTGGCTGGTGTCTGTAGAATTTTCCTAACCTTTACACACCAAGTTGAATGTACGGTTTCTGGTGAAGCAAAAAAAAAAAATGTTTAATGTTATGATGCGTGCTGTGCGTAAGTCGATACAACACTTGTTTCGTTGTCACAGCCAATGAATGAGCTGTAGGCTATATGTTCGGCTACAGTTATATGAACCAAATATGACCTAGACCAGTAATACGGTTTGCGAAATATTTGCTCAGAGGTGAGATCATTGGTCACTGAGTTTCGTGGCCTGCGGTACAGACCAAAAACGACCTACGTGTGCGTAATTTACACAACTGTGTACACTGGGTCTGAATGTGGTTAAACCCAGGTGTGTACGCGCACTTGCGCACATAGCTAACGACATCGAATTTCCCGTACTCGCCAGTGTTCTTCGTCTCTCAACAACCACACTAACACTCGAATCTCACCCCTTCTCGGCTGCACACTTGGCTTGATCGAGTAATAATAGCCCAGACTCATATTAAGAGGAACAGCCCTTGAAAATTACACTACCGTTACCAAATCTCACTGTTGACACAACACACAAAGGTAAAGACTGTTCACGATAAAGTGAGTACTTTTGAAATCAACCTCAGAAAGAAGTCACTGCCCCTACCTGCATATCTTTTAACGGGCGCAATAAGTGGCATGTGTCGAATAAAGTTGGTAATGGTGGAGGGGAAAGTAGTTCCATATATGACTGTCGAACAAAAGGTATTAGATAACAATTTGTGATAACTTAAATTATTCCTCACGTTTATATTTTCTTAGTGCATCATAATGTAAAAATGAGCATTTTTGTAAAATATTTTCTTTTCGAATAATTTCACAGTTTTACTTGACCGACGCATGAATAAAGTGATGAGGCCCATTACAATGTTACTCCTACATAAGACGGAAGAACACACATTGTGTATAAAAGTAGATCTTAAGCAGGGTTTTCAAAAGTGTTAATTTTACCGTGAACAGCCTATAAATACCATTCCCCAGATATTCTCCAGATCCACAAGCGTCCATCGGAGTGTCAAATCATGTACCAGGAATCATGACTCGGAAAGATCTCCCCCAAAGAATAAAAGTCCAACATCGGCGTTGTTTGCACAACCCCTAACGATCTGGGGGCAGTAGTGTGTGGTATTAGTGGGTTTACGGTTATGATAGGATCACGTAATCCAAGCGCTGTCACCTCCTGGCAGAGTCCTGTCCTGACCTCTGTGCATGACCTGTGAGGGAAATCATCCGCAGCTATCGACATGGCTATGTGACGATTGCTTCCCGCAACACGATTTAAAAATCGCCGGTCCCGATTACCTAGTTTCCTAAGACTACTTGGAGTTACTGCTTCCACGGTATATAAAACTAGACAATGCCCTCGCTAACAGTTGACCGGAACACGCTTAGCTGTTGATGCCCTGCAATTTCGCCTCTTTTAGATGCAGGGTCCCGAAAGCTTTGAACCATTAAGGCGGCGGGCAACTCTGACTATTAAATTTGTTTTTTTTTTTCGGGGGGGATTTTTCAAAATTTGCTCCCGGAAATTTTCGAGATGCAGTTATTTATTGCTTATATCACTTATGTATTTTCCGCTATAAAAATATGAACAACCGGCCTGACGCACAATAACCAATCCTACGAATCATCTGAGTTGTTTTGTCATTCCATGATGTGATATTAAGAAGTGATTACATCCACTGCTGCGTCCCATATTTTCGTGGCTGACATAAGCTCAGACACGCCATGCTTAGGGTTTGAATAAGACAGGAATGCGAGTTATTTTTTCAACTTTATTTTTTTTGCGTTTGTTATTTTTAGAACAAGAAATTTGAAAAGCTGACTTTTATATCACCGTAACTACGTCCTTATATCAAGAAGCCTGAAATCAAAACTTGTTACTCTGTCGTGTATTGACTTTTTGCCGTTAAATTACCCGACACCTACAATCACTAAAATTTCATATCATATCTCGAGCAGTTAATGCCGGATGATATGCCGTATAAACTTAATGGAGAAATTTTTTTTCTGCGATGGGAAATAAATCAGTTGTCCACCCATCTACAGCTATAATACAGGTTTACACTCAACGAGATAAAATATGATTTAAAAAAAAAATAGAATAGTGAAATGCATTTTGTATTGAAATGCTAAGCGTCGAGTATTTTCAAATATAGGCTGTTCACACGTTAAAATGAGCACTTTTGAAAGCCCTGCTTAAGATCTACTTGTGTAGACGTTGTGTGTTCTTCCGCCTTATGTAAAATTAACATTGCCATGGGCCTCGTCACTTTATTCATGCGTCGGTCACGTGAAAGTGTGAAATAATTGGAAAAGTAAATATTGCACAAATCTGCTCAATTATACACTTCGTTGGATTAAAATTACAGAAAGCGAGAGAAATAATTTAAGCTATCACAAATGGTTACCTAACCGTTTTTGCTAGACGTTAATATACGTAACTAGTTTCCCCTCTATCGATACCAACTTTATTGGACACGTGTCACTCATTGCACCCGTTAAAATAAACGCAGTTAAGAGTAGTGAAATTTTTCTAAGATTGGTATCAAAAGTTTTCACTTTATCGTGAAGAGCCTTTAAGTTATATATTTATGCACTGCTAGGTGCACGTTATGATCGCCACGATAATTTAATTGCTGGTTCGTTCATATAATTTTGCAAGTAATAAGTGCGCTTACACTGGTCTGATAATTTTCTTGCAACTTGCCTGTAGAGATGCACTCAAGAGAGACCTACTTTCGTGGGGCCTCGGAGGTGCAGCGGTTAGAGAGATCGCCTCCCACCATGCCGAAACCTTGTTCGGTTCCCGGCGGCGGGCCCCCTGCGGGATCTTCACACCTGGGAATCGTGTAGGACGATGGCGCTGTTCGGTGGATTTTCTCGGAGATCTTCTGTTTTCCCCACCCTTCCATTTCGGCACTGTTCCATATTCTCCTTGTCACCTTAATCGGCTCTGAAGACCTATAAAGTCCATTCCATCTTTACTTTCATACTTCGAAGTTTAAAAGTTACGTCTGAAAGCAAAAAGAAAACTTCTATTCGTCTGGTATTACATTACTTTTACAGAAGATATCGGATGTGTTTAAACGTACTTAAATTTAAAACAAAATACGTCAACCACTTGATTACACTATTTTCTTTCGGGAGTTTTTTGATTTACATTAACACAATACTTCTCTTCTTGGTAATCTGCACTGTCCAAAGAAACTCATAAGTGACAGAAGTGCTACAAGTGACAAAAATTTTCACCTGTACTGTTAAAGCACACTAGCTAAAGAAATTATGTTACCTTTAATGTGCAGCCAACATATGAAATAAACTAACATAGCGGAAATATTGAAAATCAATGGCGACGAAGGGGGATGTACTCGCCTACTGATTCCCGTCTTTACTGTATAAGCTTCTGAAGCGCATATTCCTTCGGTGTTTTCATATATCGCTGTCGAAAACGTAATTTTTTTAATACTCGGAAGGGTGGCAAAATAATGAGCCATTTATAAGATAAAACATCTATTTAATTAAATCACAACAGTGGACGACTGTTTTTGTCAATAAAACTGTGGCTTGGGCTTGTGGTAGTTTTACTGTATAAGTAGTGTATATATTGGCGTGCACTCTTTATATGACGGAGTGTTGATGCAAATTAGAAAAATCCAAGATACGAACGGGACTTTTGGAAAAAACAAACGCAAAGGAGCGTTCACGTGAATATTTGATACCGAGATTTTGACGGTTCTGCTGACCGATCGTGATAGTACAAAATGGAAATCAGTATGTGGTCGCAAGGTCGATCACGGTAAAACGGCATTCACGTAGTGACAGGATAATGTTTTTTTTTTATTCTCGCTGGAGAACAATCACGCACAAACGGAGCAAGCCTGGCGAAGGTTTCCGAATGTGAGTTCGTCGGGGAAGGAGCATGCTTCGCAACTTTCGACTGGCTTACGTCTTCGCGGTTGGGTAATTACGCTTCCAAATTAATTTATGTTCGTCGGAGGCAAGAAGTGGATGAAGGGGAAGCGGATTAGAGTCCTCGCCCTGTACCTTCACACCCGTCCTTCCTTTCCAACTCCCATCACCGTTCTTCGTCCATCCCCTCTTCTCAAGAAGTGATCGCCGACCTGCAGCTCGCTCGCTGTTTTCACACTTCCCTACGTGCGGCTCGCACAAGAAACGAGTTTTCCGACGTGCTGTCTGACGGCGGCGTCGCGAACTAGCTGACAGTCAGGCGTTTGGCTGGTGTCGAATAACACCGAGAAACGAGCTGGCTTGCGAAAGGTACCGAGTTATGTCCCGACCAGCAGTAAGGAGTGTTTATTTCCCCGCCCGGCAAGTGATGATCCAGTTGTCCTGCATGGATCCTTGTGGCGACGATGGCTAGTTGGACATTCATATAAGTTCAAACGCATTCTGTCTGTTAAAATCGTCACAAATAAGTTAGTTGTAACATTGAAGTGAAGAGAAGAGATTTGGGCGGCTCGTAAAATCGAGATATTTAGAGCCGATGAGGGTGAACGAGGTGACTATGGAGCAGCACCGGAATGAATGGGTGGGGAAACGGGAGGTCCCCGAGAAAACCCGTGGCATCGTTCGGCACGATTCCCACATGCAAAAATCCGGGGGTGGCCCCGCTGAGAATCGAACCCGGCTTGCCTTGGTGGGAGGCGAGTAGTCGAACCACTACACCACCGCGGCACCTCTAACCTTGTAAAAAGGCACCCTGACGCAGTGTTCCTTCAACCGTACTTCGGTGTCTCTGGACGCGTATGGAGACGCATTGCCGGTTGGAAGACACGAAACTTGTGGACCCAAAATGATGTGCACATAAAGTTCACCTATCACAAATGTTCGTAGATGTTGAGGGACCTTAATGCATGCAAATTGAATAACCTTCTTACAATCAAGGTGCCACAGCTAATGGGTCCAAACACTTGTTGACATGCGAAACGCGCGGATTCATAAGGAGGTTTTTCTTCATACGCAGACTTCTCTATCTCGACCCGTCAGATGATGCTACGCGTTTACATTCATTTCGTGCTCAGTGGCAGCACAGACAGCACACCTAAGCGTAAACAAGTGAAACGGCCGGTCATACCACGTACTCAAGTTACACACGCCAGCGAAATGACGTCACTGGCCAGCCACACGACGGGATGCTATTCGTCCGTCAGCGTCTGGTAACTTCCTCGCTAGCGGACGTGGATTTCACCTCCAGCTAGGAAAGGACGTGCATCCTCGCGATCGAGACGAGACAGGAAAAGAACGTAGTAAATACATCATTATACCATTGGTGAGATGTCGGCACAGTGCGGTGCCGTACGGAAATAAAAGGGTAAATGTTCAGAATAGCAGCTTTCGAAAAAATATTTTTTTTTCTTGGAAAGTGGTATAAATCCACTCTACTAATTACACAGGACACGAAATTACTACGCTTGAAAATCATTTCTGGGTAAACTCCCAGCTTCGCTGACGCGTGACCGCTTCAAGGACACCACCTAAAAAAAAAAAAAAACCAGCCTGCGTGCGTAAATAATCATAGGACACGGGCTTTTAAAGCATTAAGCATAAGTATTTAGCAGGATTATAGTAAATAATTACAAACCTACTACATATTGTGAATAAAGTTAACAGTATTCGCCACTTACCTTACGTTGAGCATGAACAAAACAACAAAAAATACTTGAATAAAACCAGTAACTTACAACCAGCTCGGATGCTCTCAGAACACTTATGGCCGCCCTCAATCCTCACCACCAGAGACTGCATCACTCTCCAGCGAAATAACAGCTGATGTTCACTTCACCCTGCTCTCCCCTTCTGGAGTTGGGTGTTGGTTCCTGGAGTAAGTTACATGTAATTGATGGTAGATTTGCACAACCCGCGCGCTGATATTCGCCGAGGCTCTGGCAGTGAATTCCGATGTTAGTTTCCGCAGCATCGTGTGCTTACCGCTTGGAAGGAATATCAATAGCTGACGCTGGACACGTTCATCCAGAGTCTTCCGACGGACACAATGTTCTCGTCTGTTCGATGTTCTACTGAAATTCTTATACATTAAGGTCGACTATGAAAATGGAAGCTTCGTCTGTATCGCCGAAATGCTGTAACATCTTACTAGTTCGTATTCTTGCGTGGTGTTGAAAGCTCATTAAAACGTTATAACCTGTTATTCTCATGGCGCGGGCAGCTCTATTAGTTATCTGTCGCTATATGTATGTAGCTGACGGACGCATGATTTAACGCACAAGGAGCACATATGTGTAGTTCTCACGCGACCTTCCATGTCAGTTTGTCTGACACATCAGAGCATGTATTCGCAGTGACGTGGCGCCAAGCGTGAAATGGACTCCTCGCGCGTTACTTGGAGGTCTATTTCCCCCTTTCGCGATAAGAGTGTATCAGAAGTGTACAGAACCGTCAAACACGAAAACGTATTTGCAACGGTTTACCACTTGCCGCTGCTTGGAAACCGCCGATCTAGTACGCGAGATGTCCATTATATACTGTCACAAAGTACTTGAAAGTCCAGAGGTGAAATACCTGTGTGTACTGCGAACTCCAGCCGCACACGTTATGAGTGGGATGGAGCAGAGCGTCAAAGGTCAAGAAGCGAGGGAGCGACACGGGCGACACTAACACGCACGCCTAGTGCCTCATCGCTCCTACGCGCAAGGCGCTGTACTCTGAAAATTATATCTGTAACAGTGGGACTGTATTACACGCCATGGAAGACCACAAATTAAACTATTTTCTCTTGCCGCTTAAGGAAACTGCATAGGCAAGCTTTAGAAATTCGATATTTGACCATTTTCACCATTTTTTCTCCAAGAGTACCCTTACTATGACAAAAATTAAAAAAATAGAGTTGTAGATGATAATTTTTTTATATATTTTCTAACAAAAAGTTGTATTTGTAAAACATTTGTTTACCGAGATACGCGTATTCGCACAAACAACTATTTCACAGAACATGCTTCAGTCCATCCTCCTCTTAACAAAATGGTGTCACTCGCCGACCAGTTCCTGGTAACCAACTCGCCAACCGGCAGCCCATCCAATAGGTAAACTCTCGCAGCAAGAGCCAATCAGGCACAAGGCTCGTTCCCAGAGCGTTGCGCAGCCAATCAGAGTACTAGTACGCCAACATCAAAGGCGCCCCCACGCCATTTCGAAATCCCACGGTCTTGACAACAATCAATCAGTGACGAGCGTCTTTATGCCGATAAATATGCTGCTGTCCTTCAGACTAGTGAAGGTAAATCCAAATATGCCTAAACAATATTCTGTTGCAATTTTCATAGCGTAAGACATGGCTAAAGCTTAACAACCAAGTGTGAATAAAATCAAAACTTTCAAATTTCTTATTTTGTGGCAACGGATGAAGTGTTTTTAAAACTGTAAATCGAAATATACTTTCCCAGGAAACTATTTTTAACATTTGTTTATTTACACGGGGAGACCCGGGCAAGATGTTTTTAGTGTATTTCTCAGTAGCTCCTCTAGATAGCAGCACAAGTATTATTTTGTAGTAAGATGTTATACTCAGGGGCGTATCCTGAGAATTTTGGCAAGGCATGCAACACGAACTTATTTTGGCACTTCGCTTTGCACAGGGGAATTAAATATTAATAAATAACAAAGTAAAAATAAAAGGTTGCTCGAAATGTCTTTAAGTTCTGTAGTACCTTTTTCCTCTCACTCTTACCTTCATCTGGGTTGCTTTGAGCTCCAAAGCTTCTCCAGATTTAGATAATACCCTTACGTAGGTGTAAGTAAAGTGTGAGAGATCTGTTCACTGCCAATCCTGAAGAAAATTGAAGTACTGAAGTAATACAAAAATATACAAATCATCACACTCAAATACGTCGACACATATCACTGAACATAATTAAGCCCTAAATAAAATCATAAGTGACACTCTAAATTATGAAAAATCATAGACAGGATACTTCAGCTTGTAAGATGAAGAAAATAAAAAAACTTAATCTTTAGGGTAAAATGTAGTGTTAGTGTAGGCATTTATTTAAAAAAAAGTATTGTAGCTAATTTTTTAAAGAAAACCATTTTAATGTTCCAAAAGAGAGAAAGTAAAAACATAAATTCAGGTGTCAAATAGCGAGATTCACTTGTCAAATCAAATAATTTTAAATTTAAAGTTGAAAAGTTTAAAAGTATTTTAAACACCCAAAATTCACAAAACAACTCAATTCGCTAGTAGTAAATCATTTAATTAGGGCTAAGACTAAGTTACATTTATTCTTATTAACAAGAATAATTTAAAATCTCTTAAAAATGTAATTATTTGCCTGCCTAAAATCGTAATTAAAAAGACATTTAAAATTACTTCTAAATGTTCATAAAACATAATTTACTTTTAAGTTTTATGTTTTCAAGAATTATTTACATTGGAACATTTACCATTAACAGAAACGATTTATTAAATAAACTTATTACACAGTCACCTTAACAGTCACCATTCATCTAGCGAAACTACTGTTTAAAATGCTAATTCAAATATAACAGTAGAACACGCAAACAATCAATCACTAAAAATTGAATACAAAGATATAAACTCGCTCGCTAGCACGCTGAATGCAATGTCACCTTGTGCATGCATTTGCCACATTTCGCGCAAGCTTGCTGTGACGTCACACCAGCTGAACGAATGTTGAGAATACCACAGCGCTATACCTCGGCATTTCAGGGAATTACTACGATCGATTATCGAAATTTATTTTTAATTAAAGAAAAATGGGAAGTATATGGTTAAGAAATATGTTCGTATTTGAATTTAATTAAAGAATACACTGCATGCATTGCATTCATGGAGAATACGCCCCTGGTTATACTGCTGTATTGACCAGCAGAGTCATCGCCATCATGACTGTGTTTGCGTAAGACTGGGACGTGTTTGAAATATATCATGTTAAAAGTTTCAATTTTTCATGTATGGAAATGCTTCCTTATGCCATGCAGTGTTGTACAATGTAATTTAATGACATAGGGAAATTTATAAATAAAAACCATCTTGCACAGCACGGTTTAGTCAGTTTTCATATATTTATTTAAAACTTGTTTATTTCGCAGATGGTGTACTCATATAAAAGGAAAAGTAATCGTCGTAGCTGGGAGGAAAAAGACACGAAAGCCGCCCTCGCAGCTTTTCGAGAATCTGGGGAAACTATTCTCAATGCTTCAAAGAGCTACAATGAGCCTTATGGTACCCTGCATCGGCACCTGAAGAAAGGAATAGCAGTGAAGTCTTTGGGAAGATATCAGCCTGTGTTGACCAAAGTTCAAGAGTTGGAACTGAAAGAATACACATTAAAAATAGACTCGGTGTTTTCGGATTAACGAAGAAAGAATTTCTCTAACTAGTTTTCGATTTCCCTGAAGCAAACAAAATTCAACATCAATCCAAAAAAATTCGCGCAAGAAATGACTGGTTCAAAGGTTTTAAAGAGAGACATCCATACATAACTCTAAGAACACCTGAGCCAACATCAGTGGCTCGTGCGCGAGGGTTTAACAAGCCACAAGTAAACAGGTTTTACGATTTATATTCTGACATCTTAGAGGAGCACAAATTCAATGCAACAACACTGTTCAACGTGGACGAGACAGGAATCGCTACCAAAACCAACAGACCTCCCAAAATACTGTCCTCGACCGGCAAAAAACAGGTCGGAGTGATCTCTAGTTCTGAACGAGATCTTTGACCACTATCATAGGATGCTGCAGGGCTGCTGGTCAATTCCCCCCACCGTATTTCATATTTGCACGAAAGAAAATGGTTGAGAGACTGCTTGGTGGAAGTCCACCAGGGTATAAGGCTACCTGCGTGGAAAACAGGTGGATAAATGAACCAGCTTTCTTACTTTGGCTGCTATACTTCGTCCATCAGGTGAAACCAAGCCCTGAGAACAAGGTTTTCCTGTTGATGGATAATCACATCTCTCACAAGTACTATCCTGTGTTAGAATTTGCTCAGGTGAACAATATGGTGTTTCTCTCATTTCCACCTCACACCACAAATAAATTCCAACCCCTAGACAGAGCTGTATATGGACCCTTCAAGACATTCTTTGAGCAAGAAATAAATACATTCCAAAAAGCACATCCTGGAAGAATTGCGAACCAACTAGATGTCACGAGACTGGTTACTCCAGTTTTCCTAAAATCTGCATCGGCCAAAAATGCTGTTCATGGATTTTCATCAACAGGATTGTGGCCTTTTGACAGAAACATTTTCGGAGAAGACGATTTTGCACCAGCGACAGTCACAGATCGTCCCCCTCCTCTCGACAAGCCAGTTCCAAACCAGGATCGAGTTGCCAGTCCTCCAGACACACCGAAGCAGTTTCTTGAAGAGCAGGAGGCATGCTCCTTGAAAACAAGTTTATTTCAGTTGCTACCTCTCAAGCCCTATGAGACTCGGAACGAAAAACGCAAAAGAAAATGTCAGCGGTCAGATATACTTACAAGCACCCCACAAAATGATGCCCAAAAAATGTGTTATCTTAAGGGCCTACAACATATAGCATGCAACAAGAACGCATCTTCTAGAAATGTTCATAGGCCTACGGCCACAAAAATACAAAGAAAATTTTTTTCAGAAAAAGAAGAAAATCAAGATGAAACTCGCTGTTTAGTTTTCACAGAAACATTTGCCGACTCTGCTGGACAAGGAGAGTGGATTCAGTGTGGGGGACTGTCAAGACTGCACGTGAAGTGTGTATATCTTACACAGGTGCGGGAGCCTACTATTGCGATTTATGACAAGAATAGCTTAATGGAAGACTAAAGACAGTTTCTGTAACCTTCGACAACTTGAGTGGCCTTGAGAGAATGGCTATCGAGCTTGCCCTGGTCCACTATCCATCTTACCCAGGGGTAGTGGGCAAGATGGGTTTTTTATATTTCTTTTGCATTTTCGTGAAATAATTCATGTTCTCATTTTTCATCTAAATGGCTTTGTTCCTTTTTTTTGTAAGTGTTGCTTTGTTAAATAAAGTAATTTATAAGTCTCTGTGACTTAATGTTCCACACATATCAAGCCTTAAAGTTAGGCTATCCATCATGCCCGGGTCTCTCCACATAGTAAATGCTTTATTCTAGATATAAGCGGGCAAATGGTTAAAATCATTGATAAATGGTTTAGACAATTTTTCATTAAGTAATGAAGTGAATCAAGTAAATTTATTTACACCCGATGCATATTTTATGAGTAATTGCGTACTGTGTAGTTAAATTTGGGATATAAGTGTTAGTATTTGTCAGCTGTTACCGACCAGAACTTTATTTTGGTCCTATAAACACCTTATCAACGCATGATTTCTGCATGAGTGTTAAATGGATGGTGGTCTTGGTACAGTTTTATAAAGTGGAATAGTAAAGTGTTTTCTAATAAGTAACTTGATATTCGTCTCAAATCATCAAGAGACATCTTAAACATCTGTATAGTTGCAGTACTTTGGCCATGTAAATTTTTGGTGCCATCTCGCATCATGTTATTTAGGTTAAGAGCCTTAGGCAAGATATTATCATACTAAACTTGCACATGTGAGTTATACGTTCTATATTGCGAATAGTTAATAGCCTTACACGCTATATGTGCTTACTACGATTATGCAAATCAGGTATAAATTCTATATTGTGAAAAGTTAAAATTATTACTCAAGATATGTGCTTACTACCCTTTTGCAAATGAGGTATACGTTCCATATTGCGCCAAGCTTTTATATACTAAATATAAATTTATATAAACATAATTTGTAGTAAAGTTTATTATTGTTTTTCGACCACATCTTAGAAGTTCTACAAATTCTGTAACTTACATGTAGGAATAAATGAAATCGTACAAGCAGCTCTCTCAAAACATGCCCAGTCGGCTGTGAGGTTAGTGAAGCAGTGCCTTATAGGCTGTGTGTTGGGAGCATGACTAGAGATGTGGAGTATGTCTGGCAGGCGACAGAGGTTACAGATACTCGAAAAGAGATGTGAAAACACATCTACTTGACAAATGAATAAAAATTATCTTAACGATGCACGTACTAGATGAAACAACAATCTTTAAAAATAAAACAATTTCAAACAAATTAATAATTCCCTACAAAATAAATTTCCACATCACAATGAAAACTGTCTTACCGACCGCAGCAATCTTGCTAACTTAAAGATGAAGCACATTTATGCAAACGAAGTGATATAAAGTAATTAACAAAACCAAAAAGGTATCTTATTTTCCTTACGAATCTATAAGTTATAAAATAATTGAAATTTTAACCAAACACAGTAGTGCACCTCTCCCTCATCGCCTCTGAGTTTTCCATTTACCTTGCAACATTAAATGATTATAAAACATGTCTGTCCGGCTGTGAGGTTGGTGAAGGAATGACTCCACTGTATCACTTATTTTGAATTATAAGCTAAGAGAGTTATTGCTAGCAAACATAACCTGCGTCTGCTTCGGTCGACTGAGGTTATGGGGGAAAACCCTCGACATTAAAAATTATGTGAAAAATCAATAAAAATTATTTATCTCTGTTTACGAATTCACCGGTTTATATATCCCTATCAATCACTTTTAATGAGTTATTATTCACAATAAATTTTATCACATCTTCCTCAACATTAAATGGTTCACATAAAATTTTTAACAACTTACAAAGCAAAGGAATCGTGTAAATGCACAGGAAAACGTACCCCATTTTTACCAATAATTTTACTTCCCTGGGAAAAATAAATAATTCTCTCACATTATTTCACGTAATTTCCTAGCATGAGAATAAATTATTTTTTAACACAATTTCCATCGAAGCGTAGGGAGACTAGGATCACGTGAAGAAGGATATATTAGAGCAACACTTTGTAGAAATGTAGGATATTAATAAAAAATTAATAAATCTACGAACGATTTCAGTCCAAACACTTGTTCGAAGAAAAACTATAAAATTATTAGAAATAACGGACAAACTGTATCGATCCTGTCTTAAAACTCGAAAATTTTCCTGATAATAGAAAGAAAAATTATTATATTAAAACTCGTATGTAATGATAGGTGAAGCCTGGAGCAGATATTATCTGATGAAACATTTAATGAGAGCTGAAGCTTGCTGGTCGACACTGCTGGTGAGGGGTCCACTACCCCTTGGTCGAGGCACAATGCCCTGGCAGACGTTGCCCCAGCCGGTGAAGTCGGAAGAGCGATGACCAATGGTGGTGTGTGTGTGTCCAGAGTGAGGGTTGCCATCAAACTAATAATGCACTGGACGGTTTGAAGAACCTGTGCCCTTCCCAGTGCTATGTGCCCCCTCCCCTCTCCAATCAACCCAAGACCAGAGCGCGTCTTTGTTCAGATAAAGGGCTGCCTGTCTAGCTGCCTCCTCCCGGGTCGTGAATTTTGGACTCACCCGAAGCGTTGACCTGTTCTCAAAAATGTCCTCTACCCTCGAAATTGAACCTTCCCTGTCTAGCTGCCTTCCTCCTCTCCTCTGCTCGCCAAGCCTAGACTTTCGCCTGGCCATTTACACGTCCAGAAGACTGTTTGTTGTAGTCTGCAAGCCATATGCTGCCTTGCTTGTGTTGGTGGCATCGAATAAAAATTCTTCTCAAGTTCCACTGATAAAATTATCTCCTCAACACTAAGAATTACTTTCAAAATGTCTTTATTACACAAATATCAATTAAAATATAAGCTGGTTTTAAGTAAATAAAAATTAAGTTTAATCAGTTAACGTACAAGAAATTTTAAGTTTATCCTATTTCCAGCAAATATATTATATTATTTCCAGTAAACTTACAACAGATTTTAAAATCACACAGAGATATTTTCACTCACTCAATTTTAGGATAGTTAAAGACTAACTATTCAAAGAACACATTTTGCAAACATGTATCATTCCAGTTAGGCAATTCATAAGCAAAATTTTTCTCCTTTTGGAAAAATTACTTTAAAACCAAATGTCTTTAAATTCGGGGGAATGTAAAACAACACATTCAAAACATTCAATATGTTAAATATTTGTGTGTAGCAGAGAAAATAATACGTATTTCACGTGTAGAGTTAACTCAAAGCTTCCATGCGAGATTTATTTTTGGCTACACTATCAACCATAAGTGTATATACTTTAACAAATAAAAACTTATTCTCATTTTAAAATACTTTTTTTCAATTAATATTAATTAAACATCACGAATACAGCTTGAAATGTCTTCTTTCGAAGCTGGAATATGTTAAATTCCATGATATTTTAACATATTTTCTAAAAGGTTCAAAATTAAGCAAATTTAAAGCAAAATAAAGGCCATTTTGAATCCATATACTATTTATGGAGGAATAAATAATTTTCTTTCTCAGTGTCAAGTCATCAGCTGCCAAGATCACTACATGTGGGTGCATGCATGTGTGCATTAGATTAGCAGTACCGAGAGTTAGATGTCTGCAATAGATCTGAGAACGATGCCAGGCGTCCACAGGGTCTACAACAATGACATTCATTTACAACAATGCCAAGTGCCCACTACAACTCCAGGCATCCACAGCAAGAACGATGCCAGACGTCCACTACAATGCAAGGCATCCACAACAGCATCGAGACTTGCACTGAAAAAATCTACAAGTATAATCCACCAAGGTCACTGTTGTGACAATTGTGATGAGGAATGTGTTGAAGTGTTCAATGCGATTCTAGCATATGGAAAGGTGAAAACGTTATTGAGTTTAGACTGTTCTCAATTGTGACTGCTGCCATAATAGTTTATCATTATTTTGCAGAACACAAAATAAAGCTAGTGTATCTGTTCTTTCCTGAAAATTTATGAGCTTATGAGGATATCGTGTTGTATCTTCCATGTGAAGAGCCCCATGGTATTCCCACATTTGTTAATGATGAGAACTTAAGGATATGCAGAGGGATTATTGTCGTGAAGGTTGGAACAGCTAATTGAAACTAGAATTATCCCAGATGTAGTAATGGACGATTCTAGGGTTGACGAAGTGGATTCCGAGGCGACCACTGTGATCTTATATATAAAATGAGTAGAGACTTTTTGTACATACTGAATAACTTGAGAGTGTAAAAAGAAATATCGTAACAATGATGTGCTATGTGCAAGATTTCGAAAATTGCCAAGACAACTCCTCTGTAATTAAATAACTTGGAATTTCTGATGCAACCGTATTTAGCTTTAAATCTCCCAGACCTTGGTATACTTTAAAACATGAAGTTAAAATGATGTTTTGGCAAGCAACTTACGAGATACATGACCTAAAATGGGACTCTTGGTGTATAGCATACAAAGAGCATTTCCCATATGTGAATGATGCGCTCCTCGAAGATTGTCCAGTATATGTACTTGGAAAAATGCAGAAGGAAATTTTAACAAGTAATCCAACACAGAAGTTATAAATATCAGAAGATATGCTGACTGTTGGAGTATTAATTCAATAGTAAAATGCTATAATACTAATCACTGTGAGAATAATGTTCCGTTCCAATGTAAAAGCAAAGTTTTAAGAGAGTTTTTGTATCAACATCCTACCTATGTGTAGAGATTATTAATTTCGACAATAATTTGTTACATGTTTATACCTACACAAGGCTTTGAAAATGACAAATTCAACCCAGAGTAGATGTATGACAATGTTACTTCAGGCTACAATAAAGTGTGATTCAAGTCTCTAAACAACATGTATTTCCAATTTCAGATGTGCAACAGAGATTAACTCTGGAACTTTACACAAAGTTTCACAGGATATGCATATTAAGAATCAGTTTTGTGCAATGAGCAAGATGGTTGTTCGGTTTTTAATATGCGACCCAACAGGGACCAGCTATGTTTTTTTTGGGGATCTATATTTTAAAACTGTAAGTAAAGAAATAGCCAAGGAACCAGGATTTAAACAAATTAAATATAAATTAAGTAGAGAGTTCTACCTTGTGGACTGAAGCATGTAATAACAAACAACACATTACATAAACGAATGGAAGTAAACTAATTAAAATCTTGCCTTGTGGAATGTGGGACTTCGAAGTTTGTGATTGAAATTTTTCTGTCTGTAAATTCGATTTAACCAAGATATCATTGAACAAGTATTATTATCTCGAACTGGAAGAAAATCTAACTATAAAAAGAAATAGCCTTACACCAGAGCTTCAGTTACGATGCAGAGGTTTTACCCGTCACTACACTTTGCGAGTGTTACTCCACATTACAGGAGAGTATGGTTTCAAATTGAAGAAGAAGATAGTCCACTAAAGATTCAGATGTGTAATGGAGAAGAACATTAGCATTTCTCGTTAATTAGTTCTGGTTATACTTTAAAAGTTTTCGACATTTGTTTCGGGCAATGATTTTCTCCTTTGTATAATATGCATCCTGACAGCTACCTTGCAGTGAGATTCAACTAGCATTTGAAGCTCAAAGTGCACAAATCACAAAACGTATGTCATTCATGGAAATCAAATATATTATGCAGGACTGTAGTTCATGTTCTATTGCTATAGTATGGAGTGAACAATGTAACAAGGAACATTTTATGTATATAGGAAACCAATAATTAACTACTTCCTGTTGCATGTGGAATTGTAAAGTTTGGCTATGCAAGAACACTTAAATGATGTCAACCATGACTATATAAAGGTGACCATTTAGTATTTAAGTGTGAATCATGGCTAGCATTTTCAACCCTACCGACATATACGAGATTCTTCAAATAAGATACAGAAGAGTTTTCTTTAAGCCGTATGATGGTATTTTACAAGTTCAAGTATGCAATTATATAGAACATTGGAGCTACACTTTCTTCAACAGACTTGGCAATCACTTTGGTGAAGGAATGGCATCCAATGATTGTGCTGTGAGATATCTCTGCCCCAACAGTGAACTGCCATCTATATTAGAAGATTTGATGATAGCCAGCCTTACCGAGGAGCTTGAAGAGAAGCATGGAAATGGAGTACTCGCCTATCAACTCACCAGACCTCACCAAGGAATCACTGTCTGTTGGAAGGGAACCTGTTATGGAGACATCCACAACTTTATTTTCGAACAAGGAAGTCTAGTTTTTCCATCAATGTGCAACATATATGTGTGTGAAGTGACTAATTTAGAATAATATTCTTGCAGATTTGTAATTATGCATTTATTGAAAATGTTTTGTATTCTGTAACTTATAGCATAGCATATTCATGTGTTGTTGCTAAACAAATGTGTGAGTCAGGGATTCATTTTAAGTGTACATACTGGTCTGAAGCTTTGTCAGCATGTAATAAGCCATGTAGTTTTGATTCTAATATGACTAACTGCAACAGTTCGAAATATCTTGTAAACCAGTGCAGACCACACAGAGTAGATCAGAAACTTAAACTTAAGGGCGAACATGTAGTAGTGTCATTTTGTGAGGAAGAATTATGTTTGAAACATCTTATTAATAATACAGACAATGTTTAACCCTTCAGTATTTCTAAGAATGTGATAATGATCTTCATACTTTATATCATTATTACTAAAAATTTGTTTACATTATCTCATACTGAGAGTGTTTCATAAAAATGATACGTGCACCGAACAATAAAACTAGCAAATATAAAATCTAGTCCAAAATTAATGTTTAACTTTAAACAATAGAGGATTATTTTATCAATATACATACATTGTTCCTTGTCAATTGGCCTGTCGGGCGTTGGAGAGCAGACAAGTTACATGGCATCCTGGAAACCATTATGTCAGTGTTAAACCAGGAAAGTCATACATTACTTACACACTATGATGTAATAGGCTTCTCCATGAGTTTACAGTAACTTTTGACAGTAACTTCCATTTTAAAATGATTTATTTTCTACTAGGAAACAAAAAAGTCATGAATTGATTCAATGCAGTGATAGAACAAAATGACCTGTGGTTTACAGTACTGCATAAGTCCTCTTCCATTTAGTATTAAAGATGTTCACTTGTATTATGTCGAAACTTACCCAAATGCAGTTGAAAGTATCGTTTTACATTCCCCTGAATGTAAAGAGGTTTGTGTTCAATCATACAGGTTAAAGCCAGGGTGTAAGAAAAGCTCCCTCCTTGAAAGTAGAGTTCAAGAAGGGGATCTGGATCCAATATTAAAAAAAATGCATATGAAAAAATTGTTTATAGAAGTTGCTAGTAGCTTATAACTAGTATATAACATGTTTGTGATTTTTTAAACTATCCTGTGCCTGCTTGTTTGATGTTTGTATATTTGAAACAATTGTCTAATATGTGCTATGTTTTGGAACAACCTGTACTTGCTAGTGTTAAAGTGTTGTACATAAATTTTTGGAGCAACTGTGCTTGCTTGTTTGACGGTCTATATTTTTGAAACAATTGTCTATTATCTGCTTTGTTTAAGAACAACTTGTGGCAAAATGATTTGATATCTTGTGAAGCAAACTACATATAATATATATATATATATATATATATATATATATATATATATATATATATATAGAATTGAATTTGTCAATAAAATATGTTGAAAATGAATTTTTACTTTTATTTATAAAATCCCTTTACAACTGTGAAATGAATTGTTTCCTTAAGAGAGGGAAAAGGAATAATATCGATAAATAAAATGTTGCAATGAGTTAAAAGATGTTTGGTTTCTATCAAACAAGTGCTGTAATGAAAAATCTATAGGAAAAAATCTAGTAACAAACAAGTCTAAATACTATTCAGCTAAAGATATTTGAAACTATCTCCTGGCCAAGATCTCTGTTGGAAAACGCACTGTAATTTTACAACACACAATAAATACACAAAAACATAGTTTATTCTTTCACCATCCTCCATGTCATAGTCAGATTATGTTAGGAGGCTTTGGGTTCGAATCCCAGGGAAGGTATGGTTAATTGTAATCTAGTTTCTGGGTTCGAGTCCTAGATAGACCATGTTTGATTGTAATATAGTTGGTAAGTCTGTAGGCATTAAGCACATTACATAAAGGATTATTGAACGAAACACTATTGATTAAATATAAAAACTAATTAAATGTTAGTAACAATAGAAATTAATTCGTTTAAGTAAAAACATAGGTGATGAATCATCGTATAACATTCTATTTGCAAACACCTCATATTGCAAAAAAAAAAAAAGCTTGTATTGGAATTACAGTTGTGTGTGTACAAAATCATTAAATAAGAACTCAATTCAAATCTTATAACTTAAAACCGAATAAACACATGTATTCCACATTAAATTCCAATATACACACATGCTGAAATTCAGAAAATGTGTTAAATTGGGAAATAATCCTTTTAATTTCAGTTAAATTTGGTTAACATTTACTTAAAAATATTTCAAATATGTCATTCTTTTCTTTGATATATATTTGAAGCGAATAGCTTCATATACAATTTTGCAATAAGGTAGGGTATCTGGCCTTTATATAGGGGGTTCTGCCCGGAGCTCATCATTTGCTGTTCTGGCATCAAGGGGTAATCATCTCCCTTCCAGTGCACGAGTATACCCTCCAGCTAATGAACCGGATGTACCATCTGCACACCCATCAGAGCTGTTGCCGAGATTGATTTGTTCGGGGACCCAGTCAGCTGCCCGTCACTTGTTTGCATTTGTTGGTATTTTCACGACTGTGTTGTGTGGTCAAGGAACCTGCTGCGACGAGCTTACCACTCGCCTGCCGTGCCATATGCCTACGGGAGCAACCACGCGGGAGCTCGCCTGGGATTAAGGCCAACCAATATGGACTCTCGCCTGGTGGAGTAGGGTAGTACTCAGCCTGCCTGATCTAGGTTCAGGCCTCCTTCGAAGCTGACCAACTTTGCTACTACACTTTATGTAAGTAAATTAGTTTTTAAATTCTTTATTGTTAAATTGAAAATTTGTATCACGATTTTTAAGTTAGTAGTACTTTTTTTTGGTAATCGTAAAACTTTTACTATTTTGCGTATTTTCATAAACTCTATACACTTTTAGTGAAAATTTATTAAACTTTCTTCACAAATTGTTAAACTTTTTGCACTTTTAATGAAAATGTATTAAACTTTCTTCTCAAATCGTTAAACTATTTACTATTTGAAGGAAATTTACTAAACTTTCTTTGTAAATCATTAACTCGTTACAATTTGAAGGAAATTCATTAAACTTTCTTAGCAAATCGTTAAACTTTTTACAATTTGAAGGAAATTAATTAAACTTTCTTAGCAAATTAAAATTTTATGATTTGAAGAAAATTCATTAAACTCTCTTAGCAAATCAGTAAACTCTTTACAATTTGAAGGAAATTTATTAAACTTTCTTCGAAAATTGTTACAACTTTAAGAATAAAATAGATTGATTTTTACCACCTTTTGTTTAAAAAAATCTTTTCACATTTACAATATTTGTTTATTTTGTTAGTTTTAAGTAGTATTAAGGTGTTCAAGGGTGGGTTGTTGTGTGTTAGATGTGTGAATTATGGAGTGAGAAAAAGAAAAGAAAGAATTTAGCCGCTTATGCATAGTGCAGGCAGAGGACACATATCCCCAGCTACTAAGCTTGTTCAGATTGTCATTGTATGGAGAAGGACGACTGAAATGACGAATAAATGGATCTTGAGTAACTAACAAATGTAATGTTTTGGATGTGTGTGATGGGGGTGGCTTATGCATATTATTTTATTTTGTTACTTTTAAGTAAAATATATTTTATTTGCTTATTTATTTGTGAAAGTGTACTATGTTTGAATTTTCAAAAAAAAAAACAAAATTTAAGTAAAGTTTAATGAATTTAATTTAAGTAAGTGTGTTTAAATGTTAAGTTACTATTGATTTATACTATTAATATAAACTGCAAAACAGTATTCCCCTTGTTAAAACCTTTACAAAATAATTGTTATTAAATTTTGATAGTTTAAATTTTTTTTGAAAAGTTTTAACAGTATCTAATAAGTTAACTTTTAATTTTGTTAAATAATTTTTCATCACTTTCGAAAATATTTTAAAAAAAAAATGGAAAAACAGTAATTGGCATGTAAAATTTCCCTCTTAAACAAATTGTGTTTAAAACCAGGCTTAACATTTCATTGCAATTTTTTGTTGTATACACAGGCTGCTCACCTGATACAAAATGTGTACTGGGAAATACAAGCTAGGCTAGGCGAGGCAAGGCAGGTCGTGAAGCAGTGTATATGAGAATGGTAGCTGTTGGTCTAGGCAATATGCACCACAGAGTGGTGTCCACAGTGTGGAAGGGGTGGAGGGAACTGGGAAAGTCTCACTCCTGGTCGTACCACACAGGTGACCAGCATATGCATGGCGGGGTGCAGCAGGGAAGTTCATGAGCAGGGGAAGGGAGCAGGTTCTGTATGCTAGCGCCCACTGGGGACTGCGGCTGCCTTCTGCAACTTGCTTCACACAGCTTCGCTCCGTCACACATGACTGTTTTCCACACTCCATCCCGCCCGCTCTGCTCTCATCTGCTCCCTAATGTGTCGCACTGCCCTCCCCCCCCAACATCCTCAGCTCTTCTTACCTGACTTTTGCTCCCTGTCTCTACCCTCATCCCCAATATCTTTTGTAAACACATTGTGTGCTGTTGAAAAATGTGGGAGTCAATTGCTTTACAAACAAACAGAACTTCACCTTCTCTGAATTTTTTTTTATAGTTAACATGTTCCCCTTTTGTTTAAGATGTAACTAACACACACATTTTTACAGAAACGTCGTGGTAAGGGAGTAAAGTGGGTTTTTCCCTTTTTCAAAACAAGATGGCACTTCACATTTATTTATTGTGATGTTGAAACTATTGCACCAGGAAAACTAAAGAAATATTAGTTAGGAGTCAAAATGAGTGAGCATAAGCGACAAAGTATTGATTGTTTGTTGGAAAATCATTATGTAAGCAATTCAGATTCTGAATCACAAACGGAACGACCTCCTAGTACAATCTTTCAAGACATTGTCTCTTTGTCTATGGAGAAACTTTTCGATGTTTAGCTGGATTACTTGTATTTGAGCGATTTGTGCACTGACTCATTCATTGAGAGGTTATCAACAACAAAACATCGAATTGCATCTGCTTCCCCCAAACAACAACAAAAGGTCGATCTCTTGCTAGACGATTTATTTCTATCTGACATGGAAAATTCGTGTGATGCGGAAAGTGCTTCTTCTGTTTCACAGCCGACTTTAGAGTTATTAAGAGAGATTTCGTCTAGGGAGCTGGAAAATGATTCGTTTTCCTAGTTCCCAGCCTCATTGGAGCTTTTGCCAGACCTGACATACAAGCTATTGGCTACGGCATTGGCGAGTAGATTGAGTGATGTGTGGATAGTTAACAATAGGCTTAACAGTGATGCAGATTTTTCTCATTTTTTTCAAAAGGTGTAAGGCCCCTTTGTTAAATTTAGTATTGGCATCACCCCGGTCAATTAGAATATCCATTACTGTAGGGGGCAAGTACTTGAAAACCCTCAGGGTGGTGGAAGGCACTATGGAAACATTATATTTTCAGAACAAAGCACTCCCTTTCCTGCACTCATCCAATGTGAGTTTCATCTATGATGATGCCATAGTCCCTTATCTTACTAACAGGCTTGACGGGTTTAGTGCATGTGTTTCTGGCTGGAGTTTGCAACTGATGACGTACATGGATAGTCATGTATATCAATACAGGGCATTCACCATCAGTGCTGCGCACACTAAACTACCAAAGTTTATTGCCAATCACCATGCTTGTGTCGATGTACACTGTACAAAGGGGCTGTGCTTCTACTATGCCATCATAGAATCTTTGTTTCCTGGAATGCAAAATCCCCACAGAATTACTTGATATCCAAAACTTCATGAGGTTTTGAATACTGATGATCTGTCTGCACTGGTAATCATACAGGATATTCGTAAGTTTGAGGAGAAAAATTCTATTTCTATCAATGTCTACTGTGCGGTGGACAAAGATAGCAATTTAATTGACGAAACTTGCAAAACAGGTGGGGATATTGTACCCATGTGTATTTCTCTTATTTATAATGACAAATATGTATATATTTTGGCCATTTATGCTAGTGGAAATGCCGCACATTTGTATTTTGTATATATTAGAAATTTGTCCCGACTGCTTGGTAGGTAGCTGAATAAGAAGAAGTGTAGAAAACATATTTGCGATCATTGTCTCCAGTACTTTGTTAGTGAGGAGAAACTCGCGAGTCATACTATTCTTTGCCAGCAAGCTTCCGATCAGTAATTTTGAGTTGATTAAGTCTGACATGTTTTCATCATCAGATTTTGCAAACACGGGAATTACGGTGACACTTGTTATTTTTTTGCGGAAGTGGATCTCTTTTCCATGTGAGTGTCATGATGCACTATATAATATGCCTTTGACCCCAGAAAATGGCATGACTCCAAATAGTTTGCATGAAAAACTTCTTTTAACACTTGTGCCATGGAAGAAATATGTTATACATGGGGAAACACTGAAGCAGTATTTGATGTATGGGGCCAAACTTGACTGTATTTAACACATTCTGCGCTTTGAGGAGAAGGCATGGATGGAGCTGTACATTGAATTTAACATTGGAAAACGTGCTCACACTTCAAACGAATTCGAGAAATCGTTTTTCAAATTGATGAATAATTCCGTTTATGAAAAAAACTTTGCAGAATAACTGCTGGGAAAGGGACATAAGAGTCATTTCGAGGTATGCATGATCTATCGGGCTGCAGAACTTATAAGGCATCCTGTATTCCAGCAAAGGCAGATTATCGATGAGAACTTGGTCCTTATCGAGATGTCAAAGAGTTCTGTTGCATTCAAAAAACCTTTGTACAGTGGCATTGCCATTCTGGATCTTTCAAAACTAACCCTGTGCGAATTCCATTGTCAGTACATGTGTACCAAATGTTCTCCGCCAGTCTTGCACCACCTCTATTGTGATAGCGATTCCGTGGTGTATTCTGTTGCTTGTGATGACATCTATAATAAAGTAATCACCCGAGATTTAAAATCATGGTTTCCCCTATGAGAACAAAGGACGTACCGGGGTGATGAAAGATGAACATGTTGGTCGCATAATTACAAACTTTGTGGGTTTATGTCCCAAACTTTACACATACATTGTTGCGAATGAGCAGTGTATATGTAAGGCAAAGGGTGTAGAACCTAATTTGTTGCAATCACTCAGGTACGAGGATTATCGAGATTGCCTCTAAAATTGCACAAGGGTTTTGGGGAGCCAATATCAGTTCCGTTCGCGTGCTCACAGAGTCCACACCGAACACGTAACCAAGGTAGTGTTGTCAGGTATGGATGATAAATGCTAAATTCAGGCAGATGGAGTATCGACCTTACGTTGGGGGCAATACAAAATCCCTAAATATTTTTTTATTTCCCCACATCAATTGTTTCAGCACCATAATAAATATATAATCCTGCCACCTACGACACCAGAACGGCCAGCACCACACTGCCAATAACGACTATCTGCCACCACCACACACAGCAGCACCTCATGTTCCACAATAATACCTCTTGAGAGCCAGGTATAAGAGCTCCTATAGCCACACCGGAGCTAGAAGAATGTTTCCAGCTAAACTTCTACCTCTACAGCAGCATCGACTTTTACTTGTAACAAAATTATTAAAATACAAAAAACAAATTACTACTGCTGGGGAATCAACACACTGATGTCTTGCTGCTAAAACACACATATTTTATGCAACATAAACATCTTTGTAAATTTTTTTTTTAATCTACGAAAGTAGTGTTAAAAATGGGGTAAGTTTTCCTGTGCATTTACATGTTTCCTTTGCTTTGTACGTTGTTTAAAATTTCATGTGAACCATTCAACATTGAGGAAGATGTGATTAAATTTTTCGTGATTGATAGCTATAACCGGTGAATTTGTAAACAGAGATAAATAATTTTTATTGATTTGTGATGTAATTTTTAATGTCGAAGATTTTCCCCCATAATTTCAGTCGACCGAAGCAGATGCAAGTTCTCTTTACTAGCAACAACTAGCTCCGCTTATAATTCGGTGGAAGTGAAACAGTGGAGTCATTCCTTCACCAACCTCACAGCCAGATGGACGTGTTTTAAAATAATTTAATGCTGTAAGGTACGTGGAAAACTCAGAGGCGATGAGGGAGACATGCACTATTGTGTTCGGTTATTAATTGTTTTATAACTCATAGATTCGTAGGGAAAATAGGATTCCTTTTTGGTTTTGTTAATTACTTTGTATCACTTCGTTTGCGTAAATGTGCTTCCATTTTTAAGTTAGCATAATTGCTGCAGCCGGTAAGACAGTTTTCATTTTGATGCGGAAATTTATTTTGTAGGGAAATATTAAATCGTTTGAATTTTTTTTTATTTTTAAAGCTTGTTGTTTTATCTAGTGCATGCGTCGTAAACATAATTTTTATCCATTTGTCACGTAGTTGTGTATTCACATCTCTTTCCGAGTAGCTTTAACCTCAGTCGCCTGCCAGATGCGCCTCACATCTCTAGTCATGCTCCCAACACACAGCTTATAAGGCATTGCTTCACTAACCTCACAGCCGACCAGACGTGTTTTGGGAGAGCAGCTTGAACGATTTCATTTATTCCTGCATGTAATTTATATATTGATTGTTATAACTCGTCACTTGATTTCTTTATCTTTTAAATAAAACCAGGATAGCTGGGGTCCGTTTGAAATTTGTATTTGCGATGCGATTAGTCCATTCGTTATAGTTTTTCCTGTGCGATATCTCATAGTTTTCTCGTGTGTAACATCAGGAGTTTGATTGTATTTGAGAACAGTCGTCGTGTATTGAATTGTTTACACTTGAGTGATTTTGTTTTTCATTACCAACATACAGGACGTAAATCGTATTCAGATCTCTTTCCGAGTTTTTCAATAGTTATTTCATAACCGACTTTTCATGTATTTAGAGCTCAGTCGATATTCAGATATCGCTGCACGTCTCTCAGTCGCCTGTCAGAAGAAATACTTTAAAAAATTAATATATTACACAATACCTATATACCCCTTCCCCAACACAAACCCACCTCAGTACAATGCCAGAGTTCCGAGCGTCAACATCTACCAGAGCCGCTCTCCAAAAATTTATATTACACAATACATACATATCCCTTCCCCAACACAGCCCCATCTCAGCACAACGCCAGAGCTCCGAGGGTGATAACGTACGATGCTGCCCCCAACCCCCCCCCCCCCCAAATAAATAAAATGAAGTGCTGTAGCACACCCTTGCACCAAACTATACACAAAAAATCACGTCAAAGAAATTCGATCAAACATTTTTGATGGAAAAACTTTGCTCAAATTTCTTTGATCACAATTTACCGGATTGAGATTAGCGGCTTAACGAATATTTTAAATCGTATTAAGAAATAATCCGATCAATCAATTTGATATCAAATCGATAATCCAATTAATAGAAAAGGAAGTGAAACCCCCCGGCCCCACTACTACTTCGCACGAGCTCGGAAATCTTCGGCTCGACTCAGGGGTGCTCGGAAGCCGTCGACACAGGTTTTGTCGAAGGTGTCCGAAGGGGCTCGACAGTTACGCCAACTAATTATTCAAGCATGTAACTTATTTGTTTCTGGTAACCATATTGGTTTTATAGGCATGGGGTATGTCAAATGGTAAATTCTGCATTTATTATCCGATTTTAAAACCTATTTAAAAAAAATTGATTTTCGTTAATTTGTATCAAAATTGTGTGTAGAATACAGTGAAACAATGCAAAAAGTTCTCTCAACTACCTTTTCAGTCCCTCCCTTGATGACTGATTTATACGCGATGCCAGAATCTGCAAATTATTCACCACCTAAACTGTTTTTGTAGGTATAAGTATGCTTCTCAGAATTTCTTTAAATGGATTTATATGTGACTAAGCCAAACCCATCATAATAGCAGCGACCACATGCACGAGCGTGTTATAATCGTGGAATGTAACAGCATCTACGAACAATTGTATAGGCTCAATTAGCGTTAGCTTAAGAACCAACGCATTATGCCCGACGCTATATATATATATATATATATATATATATATATATATATATATATATATATATATATATATATAAATGAACGTTCGTAAATGTTCTTGTTTGAGCATGTTTCGTTGGTACTTGTCTTTTTTTTTCCTATCGCACCATACTTACCCACTCAGCCAGGAAAATAAGTTTTCCCTTAACTACACTGGCGTAAGATGCTAAACGTGTTTTTATGATGAAGAGTTACTCTCACATTCTTCTATTATTTGGTTCCAAGCTGCATATGAAACATTTGTTCGTGTATTGGCTTTACTTGTGCAAATTTGCCAGTTATTTCGAAACACTTAAGGCAAATTGCTCATTTTTCGTGTATTTGCAGAGACTGTAATTTAACGCGCATTGAAATAATTATGCGGTTATATATATATTTTTTTTCCCCCAAGGGATTGCAGACTGCAAATTGATTGATCTGTAGGCTCGGTTTGACATTCATATATGAATTCGCTGTTCTAGTCTAGATATCGTATTGCATCCACTGAAGTCACCCCTCCCTCCCACTCGTACTTTACGTAGAAGCGCCCACTTACTGAAACTGTCAAAAAATTTTACTGAATTTCATTGCATTGTCTACAGGAATTTCAGTGTTACATGAAGCATTCGTGTTTTCTTTTCAGCCTATCTTATTTTGCATATTTCAGGTAGATAATGAGTGTAGGCAGGGTGCCCTATATATGTCACTCGTGTGCACGTAAAAATTACATATCTCCTATGAACGTAATACACAGCCCTACGGCGAACGTTGCAATTAAGTGGTGTAACTACCGTTCCACTGTGTGCAAACGAAGACGTGGTTTGCATACTTATGCTACTTCAAATGTTCTGTAAAGAAAATTCTGGGTATGAAAGTGTTTGTGAAATTTACGCTATTGAAATAAAATAGAAATATGATTTTATCAGCGGAAACGAGAACTTTTTTTAAATCTGCTATCCTTACGCAGGCTCTATTTAAATAGCGCAAGAAAACGCTTGTGTCACTTATAACCTCCAAATGGATTACCCACGTAAGTACGGCAAGCGAACGCCTTAATAACATCGTGGTACACTTGCCGAGAGTAAATCGTTTTCAAATGGCTCTCAACCACTGTGTGTTACTATTGGCAGTTATAAAACTGGACTGGTCCATAAAGAAAAACAGCGAAATAGCCTCTCTTAAAGCAACAGCCAATGAAATATTAATGAACTTGCGCGCGCATGTACGTGCTTATTTCTAGCCGAATTACTTACCAGCAGGAGTTTTGCTTAAACCTGTTATAAGATTATTTCTTGTTAACGTATGTAATTATACGTTTGTGCATTACTCATTTATTAACCACAGTTAATTCCGTTAACTGTCATGCACATCGCTGTTTCGCTTTATAGCGTGGTAATAACAAGAAGGACTTCAGATTCTCGTATAACTTATATCTGTTTGGCGATCTTTGCATCGTAGTTAATGGCTGGCACCTTAGCCGAACATACATTTTTTCTGCGGCTTTTCGTTGGGGGATCAACCACTCCTTTATCTAACATATCAAAGTCATTTTAGATTACTGACGCTGAAGACAATCTTGATGAAAATCGTATCTTCATATATATATATATATATATATATATATATATATATATATATATATCGCTTCATAAATAAAGCACAGCTTGTAAAAGTTACTTTTTCTGATGCGCACCCCATTAAACACAACAAAGCATTAATATAAAGCAAAAAAGTAATGCGGAATAACTGAAATAAACACATTTCACATGCAGCTTTGTGGTTAGGGGTGTATTGTTAAACCCGTAATAAGGAAAACTGCGTTAGCAGTACACGAAATAACTTTATGCAGAATATTTTTACTTAACTTTGTGTACATCCAAACGTAAAATTTACGTAACTGGGTATGCTCTGCAACCCTCTTTATAGGCTGCAAATAATTTCTCTGCTAAGGTCCTATTTTCATATCGATTATTCCTCTAGCTCTCCTCCCAGTTGTTTTCCTTGTTCTTCGTAAAACTGTTATGAGGATATTTGTCTGGCAGAAAAAATATCAAGATGTTAGCTATCTTTCCAATTAAAAAAAAAAAAAAAAAAAAAAAAAAAAAAAAAAAAAAACGTATTTTTTATATTGTACAGGACTTTAATATAAATACGCAAGGCAGTTTCCACAGTTCATAAAAGGACTCCAAAGAATTGTCAGATGTTGAACAATACACTTGAAGCTAACAATAACAAGAGCTAGCAGTAGGAGCGGGGGCGTTCTACTTCAATTGCGCCTCCGTAGTCCCATAAAATTAACCTGGGGATGGGGGGATTTGAACTTCACCTGCCATTAACCTTGCTCCTCAATCTGCTCCTCTATGAATCCTCACTTAGCTCCGCAATTGAGGAGCTAATCCTGTGCTGTGATTGGTCCACACCTAGCACCACAATTCGCATTTAGTTCCTAGCACTCCGTAATCTGCTCCACAATCGCTCCTTAACTCAATCGTAGTCCTATATGATTAACCTGGGAAGGAGTGGGGCTTCTAATTCACTTCCAGAATGACATGTGGATGGGGGACGGACGTAGTCCCATAAGATTAACCTGGGAAGGAGCGGGGCATTCTAATTCACCTTGCTACACAATCGCTCCACAATCTGCTCCACAACGGCTTCACATACAGGGTTAGGGGTTCTACTTCACTTTTAGAATGACATGTGGATGGGGGACTGACATAGTCCCATAAGAATTACAAGGGAAGGAGTGGCCTGTTCTAATTCACCTTGCTCCTCAATCAGCTCCACAATGCTGGGGTAGGGTTTCTACTTCAGTTTTAGAAAGACTTAGGAATGGGGGGATGGATGTAGTCCCATTAAATTAAACTAGGAAGGAGCAGAGCGTTCTAATTCACTCCACAATCGCTCCACGATCTGCTCCACAATGACTCCACATACAGGGGTAGGGGTTCTTCAATTCTCGAATTACATTTGGATAGGGGGACGGACATAGTCCCATAAGATTAACCTGGGAAGGAGCGGGGCCTTCTTATTCACTTTGCTCCACAATCGCTCTACAAGCATCACCACAATGGCTCAACATGCAGGGGTAGGGGTTTTACTTCATTTTAAGAATGACATAGGGATGGGGGTGTAGTGCCATAATATTTAACCTGGGGAGAGAGTGTCAGAGACGAGGTTGGTATAGGGAATTGATCTTGTTCGCCCTTATCGACAATCCCCTAAAAAGTGACGTTAGGTTAGTACATTTTTGAGTTTGGGTTATCAAAATATTTAAGAAAAGTTATGGGTTTAAATTAAAAAGATGTTTATTAATTTTTTTTTAAATAATCGTAAATGTAGTCATCTTTCTTGTAGTAAACATAGAAGCAACAATTATTTTATTTTTAAATTAATTATGCAACCACTCCAACTATCAAACACAATGCATCGCATACCTTACAAAAGGGAATTTTTTTGACATCCGCACTTTCTGACAAGGCCATTTAATAATTAAAGTTTTTTGTAAGTATAATCACAATTTCTGAACCGTTGATGCTATGGGGATCCATTTTATAACATAGATACTGTACCCAACATACAACATCATGGTAAGGTCATTTAGGCCCTAAACCCATTTGGCAAAAGTATAATTAATGTTAATTTCTTTTGTAAATATAGTCATGATTTCCAAACCATCGAAGCTATAGTGATCAAATTCATAAAATAGCCATCATACCCAATATCCAGGATAATGGTAATGTCATTTAGGCCCTAAACCTTTCTGGCAAGGCCAGTAATGCATTTATGCCATTTTATAAACATAGTTTGTCATAAATTCACCTAGTACATACTCATCAAGGACATATCTACCAACATAATATTATTTAACTATCGATTGTAACCAAATTTTTTTCGTGATGTGGATATATGCTAGGGGTAATTAATGTAATGTTAATTTCGGATTTTAGAGTTCGATCCTCGGTCAGCGCAAGTAATATTATTTTAATTCCGATTTTAACCAAATTTAATATGTGAGTTGGGTAAGAGCTATGCTTACTTAATGTAATCAAAATAATAACATACACATCAAGCCCAACAACAAACAAGACTACAAGGTAAAACACACCTAAAGCCCTTTTATAAGCATAATAACTCATAATTTCCCATGTACCAAAGCTACAGGCATCAAATTTATACCACACACACACTCACAAAACTCATTTGCACATACCATGTCAGGCAATGGTAAAACCCAATACCATCAAACTTTACAAGAAAAACTAAATACTTGAAAATCATATTAACATATCATACAACTTTAATGAACAAAACATACAAAAACAGTCATGATCATAATATGGAACCACTTCACACTATATTACTATGAACACTACATCGAACTTGCAAAACACCTAGCATCAATTATCACAAGCAAAACTAAATATTTAAAAACTAAATAAATAAGTATCATGCAACACAAATGAACAAATCTCCATCATCTGTCTTCCAGTACACATTATCACACATATATCATTTTAAATATAATGATAAACAAAAAGAGGAATGCCCTAACAGGATACCATTTTTTAAATTTACTATATATCATCATTTAAAAACCAAATTAAGATCCAAATAAAACACTAATCACATTCAAATTGTGCTATTCCGTCGTACTATGAATAGCAATCAAAATATGTTTATTACATATAACTCCACTATCAAAGAATGTTTGTTAATATCTGCTCTTTTTAACAGTTGATTCGATCCTATTTGTGAAACAAGTATATACACAATTAAACCTTCTTTCATCTCACAAGAAGCTTAAGTTTTGTTCACATGTAACTATATATATCTACTTCGAAAAGCATACATACTAATTTAGTTAATATTTCAACCTAAATGCAGGCATGTATGATCATACTAACATATTCTTTGGTTCAAGTCCCAACGAGGTAAAAACATGTATATGAATTACTATATGCAATATTTCTTTAAACACAAGAAAGATGGCTACGATTATGATTCTTTTGTAAAAAATTAATAAATATATTTTTAATTTAAACCCATAACTTTTCCTAAAAATTATGATAACCCTAACTCCAAAATGAACTAACCTAATGTCACTTTTTAGGTTTGTCGATAAGGGCGAACAAGATTAATTCCCTATACCATCCTCGTCTCCTACACTCTCTCCCCAGGTTAAACCTTATGGCACTACGTCCCGCTATCCCTATGTCATTCTTAAAATGAAGTAGAAACCATACCCCTGCATATGGGGCCATTGTGGAGTGATTGTGAAGCAAGGCGAATTAGAACACCCCGCTCCTTCCCAGTTTAATCTTATGGGACTACGTCCATCCCCATCCATATGTCATTCTAAAAGTGAAGTAGAACCCCTACCCCCATATGTGGAGCCATTGTGGAGCTGATTGTGAAGCGATTGTGGAGCAAGGTGAATTAGAATGCCCTGCTCCTTCCCAGGTTAGTCTTATGAAACTATGTCCGTCCCCCATCCACATGTCATTCTAGAAGTGAATCCTACCCCTGCACGTGGAGCCATTGTGGAGCTGATTGTGGAGCGATTGTGGAGGAACGTGAATTAGAACGCCCCACTTCTTCCCAGGTTAATGTTATGGGACTACGATTGAGTTAAGGAGCGTTTGTGGAGCAGATTGCGGAGTGTGTGGAACTAAATGCGGTACTAATTGGGGTGCTAGGTGTGGACCAATCATAGCACAGGATTAGCTCTTCAATTGCTGAGCTAAGTGAGGATCTATTGAGCAGATTGAGGAGCAAGGTTAATGACAGGTGAAGTTCAAATCCCCTCTATGTTTATCTTATGGGACTACGGTGGAGCAAGTGAAGTATAATGCTCCCGCTCCTACTACTAGATATGTTCTTATTTTGAACTTTCAAAGAAGGTGTTTGAGATTCAGAAAGTCCGTCAAGACAGCTGGTACTGCCAGAATCACCATATGTTCTATGCAGTAAGTGTTCTCTCAGAATTTGTTGATGATATTTATCATGGCCAGCAGAATTGTTGCCATTTGGCTCGATGCCTGAATGAGTAGAAATCTTAGCTTGTCATTATTCGCAGAGTGCACAATCAGCGTGTAAAACTTCCCACAAGTTTACAGAGAGACACTGGTTATTTGAAAGCGCTGTAATATTGCTCCACGATATAACCATTAATCTTTTTTTTCGAACTTCAACATGTGGAAAATATTCTAAAGGCTTGCCATCGAGCCACTGCCGACTGACCATTCTTATATGAAATGTCGTCCGAGACTTGTTTTATTACAAGAAATCTTTTCAAACGAGGTTATTTTGTTGCATCTGCACGAGCTGACCACCTAGTCAGAGCAGCACCGCCAACAGGTAATATAACAGAAAGAAGATCATACCAATACGTAGAAGCAGATAAAAATTGTATTCGTGCTTTCTGCAAAGTTCAATGAATTACCTTTTCTTGGCGACATTCAGAGGCGCATTTTCCCATCAAATTTAGTGAGTGTGCGAAACATGAAATGTAATCTGCAAACTCATTCAACTCTTTAATTCGCGTTTGTAAGCCACCATACTTGCCACTCATATTGCCGGCATCATCATAGTTTTTATGATGGCAGTGTTATTCTCCCTGAAAAAGTCAAATCAACTTTAGTCGAGATTTTCAGTACTACGACTCGTCCATATACGAAATGTTCATAAGTCTTTCACTTCGTCCAGGTGGAAAAACGTAACTGGGGTATATTTACAGACAGTTGGTCCACGTTAGCTGTATCTGGATAACGATCCGGTCCAATACGTTGGCTACCATCACACTAATGAAGTTCTCGCTCCATTTTTTATACAAATGAACTGTGTCCCCTTAATTTTGCTTGCGTGAGTATTTAAACGCCCAGTAGGGAAATGATCAAACTTGGTTTCAACTCCTTACAGTCCCGAGCAATTTCCATAATGGATAGAGCGAATGATTTCCTCGCTGCCTCAAAAAGAAAGTCTCTTTCCTGCTAAAAAAACATTAAAACTTTTATTCTTCGCTGCAGGAGTGTGCGTCAATACTTTTGTTTGTATTTATTTGTTTGAAAAATTTGGAATCGACAAATTCACCTGTGTTTTTGCGCGTCGATAGTAAAATTACAGAATGTCAGCGTGAAGAGCTTACTTTAAATCGTCGTGTTAGATATATAAATTAGAAGCTGTAAGAAAGTGGAGTTTGTTTTATTTAATTAGATCTAATAGCTACATCCTGGTTACGCTACGTTCAAGAATTTCTAAACATATACTTACAACACCTATATTTATTACAGAATTATTGAATATTTGAGCTAAATTTAACAGACGTTTATTAAAAAGTACCTAAAACATATTTACATAAATGCAAGTAGACTTTTACTTAAATTTGAAGTCCTTGAACATCTGAATTACAGATCATCGTTTGTCATAAAATTTAAGACGTTTGATATTTCAAATACCTAATAATAGATCCAAATTAAAGCATAAAATCTAAATTCTCTGAAGTCAAAAAGGCAAAGCATTCGTGTAGTTATGATTTTGCTAATATTAGTGTTTCACTATTTGAAATCATTATTCGATTAATTTTACAGGAATCAAACTTCATAACATTTAGAAAATTTATTTGTAGTACTACATTTTATTTTCACCTTCTGGTGCACAAAGAAGACTACTAGGAAGATGACACGAAATTTGAATATTCACTTGAAGCAGTGGCGGATTTAAGGGGGAGCGGAGGGGGCGTCCGCGCCCCTTAAGAACCTGTAAGGATGAGTTTCGTTAGTGGATTTCATTAGGGAAATGTACAAAGTTAAAACATTACGTTTATGTACATAAAAAATTGGGAAACAAGTCACCATATACGTGCATGCACACACACACATACAAGCGAGATACATATAAACATGTTTAATACACACATTTATACATACGATTACATATTTAGTCCAATATTCATTATTTGGCGTCAACATTATGTCTGGGAGTTCTGAATAGAAATGCTCTGTTAATGAGTTCGGCCATAAAATAGCGACGTTAAGGTACAGAAACTCCTAAAAATATGCGTGGGCACAATTGTGTGTGTGTGTGAATGCATGCATGAAAAATTCGTTCTAAATTTTTTTAACACAGCATATAGCACTACCACACATATTCAGCATTTAAATATTTAAATTATATTAAAATTGACACTAAATACTTACGGCTGAAACTATCTCCCTTTGTTGTATTCGTTGATTTATTATAAAGTTCTTCTTAAAAAGTTTTGCTATTTACCATATCCTTTGTTACAGATATAATCATAAATTCCTATATACTAACGCATATCTCTATCACATTATCATTGGTGAAAATTTACTGCGGATTAATTTAAGTGTTTACTTTATTTGGTTTAGACTATAACTTAAAATTCAGTTCACTCAAAACACCTTGAGCGAAAAATATCTCGTTTTATGCGAGAAAGAAAAATTTATAAAGTTACGTTGTTGCGAAACGATGGCACATAAGGATGGATGATTTGCCCGCTTTTCTGGGTTCCAAATGTAACCAATTTAAATAAAAGTATTTTATTGATATTATCAGAAGGCACAAAAATTTCAAGTTTTTGTGTTGTTTACACATTGCAAAATTCGATATTGTTAAGCCACTTTTTACCCCCACTCTCAAGCTTCATTTTATGTAAGCGAGGATCGTTTTTGTTCAAGTAAAGCGTTGGCCACTGGCTAGAAAATCTGTTTCCTCTCTTTTTTTCTGCGTGTTGTCCCTTGCTCAGCAGGGGAGCGAGCGTATTGGGTCTAAGAAGCACTGGCCAGGGCATACTCACCATATTATAAATAATGGTGAGAAGTGGTGAGGGGGTTGGGGGGTGTACAGGCACCACGACCATGCCTTCACAGTCTCAGTCTCTAGTGCGCAGTGAAGGTGTCAATTGCTCAGTTCTGAAGTATTCGTGTTTGTAAATGATGATGTCGGGTTGAATGCACACCAGGAGCGCGTGCCATCGTAATGTTTGACAAGAAAAGAAATAATTTGTTTTCATATTATGGTAAACTACCGAAGAATGAAGAAACTGGAGACGTCGTTTCTGATACTGTGACACAGGTTCGTTTTTTATTAGGTTATTTATAACGTAAATGTAATGTAGCATAGGGCAACTTCCTAGTAATAATTTTAAACTTCATGTTGTCACGTCTGGCCATTAGGAAACGCAATGTTAACTACCTTAAATATAAAACACTACGGCATATTCTATATGAACTTCTCGAGATTGGTTTGCAATGGAATTTAATTTTAGAGGGGAGAAGTTTTCAGTTGTGCTGATAAATTACTACCAGTATACATTTCCCTTAGTAACTTGTTCAGTATCGCATTAAACGACAAATGTAATTATATTGTTTAAAAAAATTTAGACTTTTTAGTTTACCGTATGTAATTCGTGAAATTTTACAACTTTTAATATGTTTTCTTTTAGCGCTTCGCCAGTAAATACGTGTTTGTCAACATTGAGCAGATCAAAAATTTACTTCAAAAACTGATAAGTAACACTTCCATTGAGCCGGTTTCTCCAGAAGAAAGAGCTAGACAGGCAAACTGCCTTTGGAACCATCGAAGAGACAATTATTGTTTTGAGCGAGAAGAGAAACGAACTTCGAGTTGGTGAGGTCTTTAGAGCCCCCTTCTTTTAAGCCGAGGAAACTGCAAACGCATTGGGTGTGACGATCAGTGTGCCTCGTACCACCAAGAGGCAAACATTGCCCTGCACATACTGCTGAAGAATACTTCAGAACATTTGTGTTCATGCCTACACTAGAAGCTATAGTCGAAGATCTCAGGTCACGTTTCCCCAGTGAAGTCCTCGAAGTTTATAGATTGAATGCCGTGGAGATGACAGAGCAGAAGAAAACATGAAATTATTGGCAAATAGGTACTATATCGCGGTAAATGAAAACAATCTGCAAAACCACCTGAAAGCAAAGTTTTCGTTGAGGACTGCTACATGGAGAAGGCGGCAAGGGAAAAGTGAGCGTCTTCCACAGTTTTGTAGTGAAGCAGTTGAAGAGTGCCACAGCGTGCTGCATCCTAACATTAGAAATTTCCTGTGTATATTGTCTTGCTTGCCTGCGAGTGTTGCTAGTCCCGAGCGTACTTTGTCCACTTTGCGAAGAATTAAAACTTGGCTCCGGTCACGCTGTGGGCAGAAACGTCTCAATGGTCTTGCATTAATTCACATACGTAGGGATATTTCGATAGACAAAGAGAAGGTAGTTAGTCGTTTTGCACAAGGCGCTACTCGTTGAACATCCTCGTTTGTGGTGTGATAGAGCGTAAGTGGCTGCCTTTTGAATGCCAAGAAATTATGTTACGGGGAAAAAAAAAATTAAAAGAATTTTAAAGTTTGGTCTCAGGATATGTATGAGTAAAATTAAATAATAGAGGTGGCTGCGCAGGAAAATAAATTTTCTGCTGAAATACACTCATTTTTAGAGATGTCTTAATATTGACCATTTATTTGACAACTATGTTCATTTCTTCATTTTAAATCTACTATTTAGTAAGAGAAAGTCGCGGGTATTTTAAGCTTCATTATCCTTTTTTTGTTCACAATAAAAGCATATCCATCCTGCATTTAAATAATTGTCGTTTTATGTATTCCGCCCCCCTCTCTATTGCTAAAGACATATTATCAGTTTTAAAAAAAAGTTACCATTTCCTATAGCATAATGAAACCAAATTTTTTGCAGATGTGATAATTGTTACTAATATGGCAAAGAATGTATATACAGCAACAGAATTACTTCACGATAACTTTTATGTGCTGTCAGAATAACATGAATACCAGACAAAACTCGTGTAACAACGTAAGATGTTAGAAGATAATATTTTAAAAGTTCTTGAAATGTGCTGCATTTGTATATAACTGTACAAAGTAAGATTTATGAAATGTTTGTATATGTCTTAAAGTCATCCCTTTTTATAAGTTTTTTTTGTCGTCTACCTGTACAGAATTTTAAGTGATGGTATTTGTGCTCAATATTTATATTGAAAATCATGATAATGCGGATAACATTTAAGCATTTCCGTATATAAGGTATTTGTAATCAGATTGGTCAACATTATTGATGAGATAAAATGTTAGCAAAGTACGATAAAATAAAACTGATTTTTGTTCCTTATATTGTGGTTTATAGTTTTAACGATACAGTTAATTATAATACTGTGCAGTGAGAAATTTTAATAGTGTTAATAATAAAATCACAGCAAAGTGTTTTCAGTTTCTATGTTTTGGTGCCTCTTTTCTTTGAATTGTATTGCGCTGTGATTTGTGATTGGAACTGCAATTGAAGTTATTAACATTTTAATGACTACATGGAATGAGAAAAAAAAATCGTTAAAAATTTTGGCAGTCCATCTTAAAGTTTTCCTTGTTTCGGAAACTTTTTTTCCTTATATAATAAATAAGTATTTGTCGATAACCACACACAAATAACCAGGCAAATGCAATTTATCTACGACTGGATGAAATGTAATTAGACTTTTTACCTCCAAATTTAGTGCATCAAAAAGGCAATCCCTCCCCTCTAGAATGAATGCTTAAATCCGCCACTGACTTGAAATAGCAGTAATTTTTATTTACTGATACAGATAATTCTTGTGCGGCTATGCAATACCGACGATAAGCAAAAATATTTCCGTTGTAAGATAATTTTTAATTTACTCTGATTTGAGCTAGCTACTTGTTAGTACATGAGCTGAATGTAGTAAGTTGCATGTCCTCTTGTTGACATAGGCGTCTCGGGAACATCGTATTGCTTAAATCACATTTTGAACTTTCTCAGCCCGACTTGAGTAAATAACACTAAGCAGATTATATGTGAATACCTATATTCCTTGCACCCACGCAATAAGTACACAGACGCGAAATCTTGTGATGACACCGTTGATGTGAGCATACATATAGGAGATTACTGGCTGCACGGGTGTATAGAAATGTATAGTTGCCGTGTTCACACAACAGGCAACTCGTCATAGTATCAGGCGGTAAAGGTGTTTGATACAGTGAAACGCTGCAATCAAAGGAGGCAGCGTTCGCTGCAACAAATATGTCACTTTCTCGTTGCCGTGTCCTCTCTTCCGCTGCTCGCTTCAGCGGCATGCTCCAAGTTCTCACCTCACATCCTAACATCGCAGTTGCAAGATGAGTGCATTCTGACAATTGCATGTTTATAGGTTGTTCACGGCAAAGTGAGCATTTTTGAACTCAGCCTTAGAAAAAATTCACTGCCAGTAAAGTTGGTAACGAAGGATGGAAAAATAGTTCTATATCTTAACGCACGATTAAAAGTGTTAGTTAAACATTTATAATAACTTAAAATATTAATTTCGCTTTGTAGGTACTTTTTTAATGCATCGAAGTGTAAGAACGAGCATACTTGTGAAATATTTACTTTTCTAATAATTTCACAGTTTCACTTGACCGACGCACGAATAAAGTGATGAGGCCCATGACAGTGTTAATTTTACATAAGGCGGTGTAATACACAACGTGCATACAAGTAGATCTTAAACAAGGCCTTGAAAAGTGCTCATTTTACAGTGAACATCCTTTAACTTCAAAACGGCTAGATAACCAGCGTTGATAGGTTGCAGCGTCTACAGGACTACAAAACTGCCGCCAATATTCTGGACCGAACCTCACGAATCAGAAAAATTACCTTTATTTTCATCAATGCAGCAACTAGACAACCATTCATGAAGTTGCCAATCAGAGAAGGGCCAGTTACAGAGAATTCGCAAAGTCAAGGAGTGAGTGAATGGATGTGTATACGTCCAAGGATCAAAGGGACCATCACGCCATTTTATATCTCAAGGTAGAAGTCGATTGCCAGTTAGTAGTGAATTTAAAAAAAATTGCGGATACATTTTGTGACGTATAAAATCTTGTGCATTTGTGCTAATTTTTCAGTAAAACTTCGGATTATTTAGCACGACTTGAATGTTCGTGGACAATAATAACCCCACTGCAAAATAAATGCTAAATCGTGTATGCACAATACAGTAAACGATAAAGTTTGTTTCAAAAACCCCTGACACACTGTCAAATTTTCGCCTTCTACTGTATTTGACAATAATATTTGAAGATAAAATACGGCCATCAAATTTTTCCTTCCAAAAAATTTTATCAAATAATTTTATATGTGTTTGAAAATGTGTCACACTGTCAATTTTTTTTTAAACTGAAAAATCTCATTTGAATTATAATTAAAAAATTATTTCTGTACTGAGATATTGCTTTCGTTTTTTTTTTTCATTTAGTTCAGAAATGTAAGGAAATTGTATTTTATTTTCTCTTCTTTACTAAATTCAGATTCTATTTATCACATTTGTTTCCTGCACAATGAAATTTAATGCCTCTGAGTTCGTAATATTATTTGCAACATTCACTTAAAATAGCATATAGTTCGTTATTTTAAAATTTATTGACGTCCATTTTTGTCGTGCACGATTCTGATTAGCTGAGACCGTCAAACATCAAAGAAATTTTAGAACCGGCCCAATCTTCAAATATTTGATGGGAACTCAAGACATCCAACTTTCTCAGACAAATATGGCGGCGTTTATGGCGTTTTAGTGACGTCATAACTGTCAAACTTAATTTGGCCAAAACTTATTGGAAGCAGTTTGACGGAAAAATTTGACAGTGTGACAGGGGCTTAAGAAAGACCACGGCGAGTTAAAAAAATGAAAATGAAGAGCAGCGGTGCATAGACTTTAAAGTCATCGAAGTCATGATTTTATTTCAGCCTCTTTTGAACACCTGTACGCGAAATCCTGTGAAGTTGGCTAATAATAATTCTAATGGCTATTCATATAACATCTACATTTTCAAAAGATAAAATCCAAACGACTATCTGAAAATGAAACGGAATTAGTTAAAACTGTATCAGTGAAAATGGTGAAAGCCAGCAGATTATTTTCTTAACTCAGCTTGACATATGAGAGCGATTTTTTTCTGTATTACAGTGATTTACCAATCCGCGGATGGGAAGTAACTTAATTTACAGTGGCTCAGATGTAATATATTAAATGTTATAATATTTCATGCATGTCCTCTGGTAGTTTTCTTCATCGTTTACGAGAAGGTTAATGAACTGTTCATTACTTTATATAAAGTTTGTACATTCATCGTAAGTTAACCCAAGATTCGTGGCGATAAATCGTTCTTGGCCAACCCTGTTCCTGCGCAGATTAAATACGAAGTGCATCACGGAGAGCGTTGTGCACCCCTGGACGAGCCAAACAGGTTTCCAGCCTTCCCACCAATACTACTCCTGCTATTAATACCTCAAACTAGTTGCTACAACCACCCGTAACATTTTTTTGTTCGCCGTGTGTGCAAGTTAATGCAAGGTAATCATAATCCAGTCATAAATTTCATTACAAAAAGTAACGACATGGGAACTTTGCTACTGTCTTGCAGCGTCGTAAAATCCCTCCCGCCGAAGGAAAAAAAGTGTGCCGAGAGTTTCCGTTGGTAGGGGTGGGGAGGCAAGGGAGTAGGACGAGAAAAACAAAATTCCCTTCCCCCACCACCTCCCCACCCACGCCGGCCTTGCCCGTGGTGCATGCATCAATCCGCCGGAATGACCTTTCTGAAACCTCTTCCTCTAGGGCGTCCACCCTGCAAGAGTGACGTAACTCCACCTGTCAAGGAAATTAACACATACGCACACATACGTGAGGCCATATCCGGTGCGAGATTATTATGTCCCGCTCGAAACACATCCTTTTATAGTTGGAAGAAAAAAAACCGTTCTGTGGAGCCAACACACTTCGGCAGTCTACGGCAAGTGTGTGTTTGTTTAGCTCTCTCTCTCTCTCTCTCTCTCTCTCTCTCTCGTCCTCTTTCTTTCGTTCGCTACATATCTCTTTCTCTTTCTTGAAGAGGAAGGGAACCCGGTGGCCGAGTTCTCTAAGGTGCACTGTCGCTAGGAAACGTTCTTGGTTCAGTCCTCCTTCAGTCAGAAATTTTCGACTGCGATGTGCTCATAGGCGGAAAAAAAAAAAATCAAGTAATATTAAATTCCTTTAAGACAAATGCGGTTTATCACGAGCGTGGCGCAGTAGATAACGAAGTGGAGAACGAAGCTTTCAGGAACCTCTCTGGTAAATGATGGTCACTATAAAGCGAGCACTTTTGAAATTAACCTTAGAAAAAAGTCACTGCACCTGCCTGCGTATATTTTAAAGAGTGGACTGAGTGACATTCGCCCAGTAAAGTTGGTAACGATGGATGGAAAATAGTTCCATATTTTAACGTCAGATTAAAAGTGTTAGGTAGCCATGTGTAATAACTTAAAATATTTATTTCGCATTATACTTTTTTTAATGTATCGAATTGAAAAAAAGATCATATTAGTGAAATATTTACTTTTATAATAATTTCCATGTTTCACTTGAACGACGCACGAATAAAGTGATGAGGCCAGTGACAGTGTTAATTTTACATAAACCCAGTGTATACAAGTAGATCTTAAGCAGGTCTTTCAAAAGTACTTATTTTACCGTGAACAGCCTTTACAGCACTGTGGCCCCTCCTAGCATTGTGTAAGCGGCAGAGATCATTCCCGCAGGTGTGCGAATCAGACAGCCCCGCCCGCGCATTCCTGGCCCTGGTGATGTTGGCCATCCGGGAGGAAATAAACACCAGACCACGGGAGAAATCGGCACTGGTTTCAGAACCACGATTAAAACAAAAGTCCGACATAACTAATGAGCGTACTTTCCTCAACATGGGTGCGATATTTAAAAATAATTTCTTAAAAGCTGAGTTGCTAGACAGGACTTAATTATATCTTTCAAAGCAATAACTTAAGAAATGAAATTAGCAACTTGTGCTGCAGTAGTAGGACAATTACAAATACACACAAGGAGCGCTGTCTACGAAGAAATACATTAGGACTGGCGTCCCTCAGAGTAGCATCCGGGGCCCAGTCCTATACAATCTTTATACACACGACATCCCCCGCCCCTCACCCATAATCGACTTATTACCATGGGTGTCTACGCTGATGACACAGTCATTTACACCCACTTACGCAAAGCTGAACTGACAATTCAGCGACTTCAGGCTCAACTCAGTGAGATCGAAAATTATTTTCGCCAATGGCTCATTAAAATACATGTAGGTAAGAGCGAGGCTGTAATCTTCACGCGTCGTTGTATTATTCCCCATAATTTGGAGGAAAATATTCCTTTCAAGGAAGAAGTTAAGTACCTCGGCCTTTTCATGGATAGTAAGTTGACATGGCGCCACCATGTGGAGGCTAAGCGTAACCTCGCATATGCCCGCCTGTCTGCCCTGTAGTCACTACTAAAACGCAGCTCCGGATTATCAGTGAAAAAATGGGATAAAATTATACCAGTCCTTGGTTAGCCCCATCATCACATATGCTGCACCTGCATGGGCTTATTGTGCTCCCACTTACTTAAATTTTTTACAAGTGGTGCAGAACAAATGCCTCAGATTGGCTGCTCATGCGCCACGTTACAGTTCCATCGGAAACTTGCATGCAGAACTCAAACAAGAACTGCTGCAAGATGTAATTCTCAAGCAGGCCCAAACCTTTTATAGATCTCTGAACGAACATGTCAGTCCTCTCATCACTGTCATAGGGGACTATGATATCGATGAGAGACAAAGCTATAAGCGACCCAAGTCGCTTCTAGCCCACGGGTCCCCTTAGCCCTGCGTGTAACACACTGCCTTGCCAATCAATATAGACCCTACGCAGCCTTTTATATATAAACAGTAGTTTAACCTGAGCAGCCCTGAAGGAACAGCTCAGCCTAGCTTAATTAACAATACTTCACTTTATATTTAAAAAAAATAAAAAGTTATTATAGGTTAACATAGACTTTACCTCTGATCCCAGCCAGTTGCTAGTATGATTGGCTCTGCGCTGCAGCTGATTCCAAGGCCTCCTCTGCCGAGAGGTAGCGGTTCGTAGCGTCTGTGGTTCGATGCTTCAATTGGTGAGAGACCTCCCCGTAATTAAAAGTATTTCCCCCCCCCCCCTACTTAGCGAAGCTCAGTGCACGTATAGCATACGGCCGTAGATGTGCTGTCACAGGCTATGGCTACAGAGAATGGCCGCTGTGAGGTGGCACAGCATTATTTTAGATACATATGTCCCCGAGGATATATACTACTATAGGCTGTATTTAGGATATTATTATAAGCCAATTAGGCTAGCTTAAAATGTCTTTTCATCCACAGGTCCTTACCGTCTTTTAATGTTCTAGTAAAAACCAGTAAGGGCAAGCCCTGCTGACACTTACTGGCAGTTCACTTTCTCTCCTTTAGTTTTCAGGTTCATAGAAGAGATCGGCGGAAGAGGCCCAATAGCGTCATTTCTCCCACTAGAGAGGCGCCCAAACACCTCTCTGGTTACTGCCGACATCAAGTCAATATAAACAAAGCTCCCGCCCCCTCTCTACTAGTATTTCCAACCCTATTAACCAAGAGCAAGTTTTCCATACACTCCGTCTCCTGTAGCATTCTATTTAATTTAATTTAATTTAATGCATGCAATAATTCTTGAATTTCTACTTCTCTGTCGCAAGGGTTTTTACGTATCTCTTGACGGTTTTTCCCTTGCTCTTCATAGTTAAGACTAGCTCTAAGTACACTTAGGGCGATAGTCATGGTCCCAAATTGCAGTCCTTGGCTGACCAATCCCTCTTTGCCGCGATGCATGAACTCTTTGCGTGATTTTCCTTCCTTGTAGGCGTATGGGGTTAGCCCTGAGACGCAATAAAATCCCGTCCTACCTTCGGGCTTTAACTTCACATAACACTTAGAATAAGGTAGTTTAGAGAAAAAATGAAAAAAAAAGTACGCCTTCCCAGACTTAGAACCCATAAAAACTCGTACTTTAAGCTAGCGTGCAATCCAATGCATTACGGAGGTCTGATTCGGAGCATCAACTTCGGATTTAATATGTCTAATGTTTCGAATGATAGGGTCTACTAACCTGAAATATTTACAGGGCCTTTATATTGAAAAAAAAAGCGACTGAGCCACATAAAACATGTATGTTTACATGGCCTACCGCAGCGCTACTTGTGATCAGAATTTGATGAAAATCGGTTGTTTGGTCCCTGATATATGACATAAACAATCTTTTTTTTATTTGATGCCGTCGTATAAAATTACCAGAAAAGAGGCTCTATTTACACTGCTTCTAATATATAGCCCTACTGTCTACACATGAAAATTCACATGGCTTTCTGTGGCATTTATGGTGTGCACAATTTGGTACAGATTTATTTTAAATGTTCCAATGTAACACTTGGGGAGAATCGGCTGATTGTCATAAAACCCCCATAATTTTCATGTGGCGATCTTCATAAATGGAGGACAAAAGATTAAGGTAGTAGCAATATCGATTTCGTTGATTGTATACTGCCAATATACAAAGTTAAGTTAAAATATATTACATAGTTTCTTAGGTATCACCCACAAAACTAAAATTATTTTTAGCTGTCATTCTAAAAATATGTGTCTCCTACTTAAAATAACACATTTATAATTATGGCCTACCACAGTACAACATCTTCGAAACATTTTGTACGAATGGGTTGATCGTTTCCCGAGATACGAGATGAAATCATTATTTTTTTTTATTCATAAGCTATCTTACAAAATGGCAGAGAAATGAAGCACTGGATACACAAAGTTGATGGTTGTATTAGGTAGACCTGCTGTCAGTACACAAAGTTCAGTTCGAATTTTTTTCGTTAGTAAAATATACTTAGCTAAATCATTTATACAGTCACCATTTTGATAATAAGTGCCTGACCTACATAAAACACAAGTTTACACCGTATACTGCAGTACTATTTGTTTGTCAACTTCGGAAAGAATCTGTAAATTTTTTCCCTAGATACGAAAAAAAAATCTTTATTTACTCGCATGTTACTAACTTACAAAATGGCGGGAAAATATGCTGTATGTACATGCAGTTGATAGTTGTAATATATACTGCCAGCATACAAAGTTTAGTTGAAATTTATTACATGGTTTCGACGATATATCATTCAAAGCTAAATATGGTAATATGGCCGTTTTTTAAATTAGAGGCAGACATGCTTAAAACATACCACTTGACAGCATATGTTGCAGTACTAATTGTTTGCCAAATTTGGAAGGAATCTGTCAATTTTTTCCCTAGAGATGACAAAAAAAACTTTGTTTATTCGTATGATGCTATCTTACAAAATGGAGGATAAAGAAGCTCTGAATACATACCGTTTATTGTTATAATATCCACTGCCAGCATACAAAGTTTAGTTGAAATTGATTACATGTTTTCGGCGATATAGCATTCTAAACTGAAAATGTTTATTTGGCCACGATTTGGAAAATAAGTGTCTGACATGCCTAAAACATACCACTTACCATCATCTGCATCAGTGCTACTTATTTGCAAAATATGGTAGGAACCGTTTCATTATTTACTGAGTTATGACAATTACTTAATTTATTCGTATGGCGCTATCTTCCAAGTTGACCAACAAAAAGTGGTTATTTTTTTTGGTATATATGATGCTCGTAATAGATACTTTCAGTGTACAAAATTTGGTCGAAATTGGTTGAATGGTATGGCAGATATACTAAATGATTTTAACCCATTCTGACCCCGTGTCTAAATTTGTGTACATTACGCACGTGTAGTTAATTTTTGGTCTGTACTGCACACAACGAAGCTCAGTAACTAATGACCTTACCTGTGGGTAAATGATTCGCAATCCGTTTTACAGTCTAGGTTATAACTGGTTCATATTACTGTAACCGAACATATAGCCTACAGCTCATTGGCTGTGACAACGAAGCAAGTATTGTGTCGACTTAAGTACATAACGCATCATAAAATTTTTTGTTTCCAACGTACGAAACAGTAAATTAAATTGGGTCTGAAAGGGTTAAAACATTTGTGTGGCCTCCATTTTCAAAATAAGTAACTAATAAAGTTCAATCAAATACATTTACATGGTCTACCATAGTATTACTTACATGCCAAATTGGGTGAGAATTGGGAGAATAGTTTTCGAGATATATTCATAACATTTATTTTTAATAGGTGCTATTTTACATAGCATTTTAAAATTGCCGCCATTTTGAAAATAAGTGACCGGCGTGGTCGAAAAATATATGTCAGGTTTCCTTACTAAGCATTATATGTGTATCAAGTTAGGTGAATTCCGGTTGAAGCGTTCAAAAATTGAAAGGGCAAAGGGGTGGAGGAAAAAAAAAGGGGGGGGGGGGACTCACAGACACACACATACAGACACCCACATACACACACGTACACACACAAAGACAGGAAAGTGATCTCATAAGTCTTGCTGAAAAGTACACAAACTTGTGCAATCAGTTCCTCGTTTTAATATTTTCTGTTTTTGAGGAGATCAGAATTGTCGATGACACACGCAGGCTAAGAAGTTTTATTGCACGATATTATTTACCCAATTCCACACATTGTAAAAAAAAAAACGTTAATTTACGCACCGAGTATTGCGTGTAACTCTCGCATGAAACAGACCACGGCTTCCAAGAGCATTTGCCTCCCTCCTCCTCTCACCTACCCGTCAAGAGGCAATAGGTATGGTTCAGTCACAGAGAACATAATGATACAGATGTGAAACAGCTGCTTACACCGTGAACTTCAGCCGCACACCTCAGCAAAATGGCGCCACTAGTCAGCAACATCTAGGAACGTCGTTCACCAATCAGTGCCTGGTAACACACTCACCAACCTGCAGTTCAGCAACTAAGGAACTTTTCGCAGCACGCAGTAGCCAGCCAGTCGCAAATCCCCCGTACAGGACCTCGCGTAGCCAACCATAGAACGGGGACGATCACATCAAAGGAACCGCCAAGTAATTTCATTTCTGTACTAATCTACAATGTTGTTCAGCGCTAAACGCAGGTTGCCGCGCTCCAAGGAGAAACAAAGGAACATAGTACGTGTCGCCGGCTGTCGACACGTCATAAACCTCGCGCGTTTCACCACGCCACGGCACATAAATCTAAATCGCTTTTACAGCTCATCATAAATTGCGTCGAGCGCCATAAACGACCCGGCAGTATGCTCGCGATGTACAAACTCAAAAGCAACTAACTGTAAGAACAGAATTACAAAAAAAGTCTGGAATTATTAACCCGCACATTATCCTCCTACCTTCAACCTTTCAACGGTGTTTCCCACTAGTCTTCAGAGGTTTACGTCCATAGTAGTAACGTGAGCGGAAGCGTTCTGGATGTTTGGGGGACAAGAGTGGCACAAGGGACATTTTATAAATTTCGTGAGGGGTATTACCCACACCAATTCACCCTGTAGCTGTGTTGCAATTGGCTGACGAGTTCCATCCACAACCTCCCCTCCCACCCTGAGAGGTGTGCTGTGATTGGTTAATGGGTTCCCCTTCCCTCCCCCATGACAGGTGCTCTGTGATTGGCTGTTGGCTTAGAGGGTACCTTTTTGGTTGACAAAATTTCCAAGCGACATTTGTGGGTCTTTGTAACACCGCCGATTTAATGACCTCGCCTCCTGGAATCTCGTTACCAAGCGAGGTGACGCGGTGGTAACTCAGTGGACTCGTATTCGGGAGGACTCGGTGTTCGATTCCTGGTCTGGCCATCCTGATTTCGATTTTCCATGGTTTTCCATAATCACCCTGGGCGAATGCTGGGATGGGTCCATAACAAAGGCCATGACCGATTCATTTCCATTTATTCTCCAGTCCCTCCTCCCTGTGCATTTTTCACCGTCTCTAATGACCTCGCTGTCGACGAGATGTTAAGCCCAACTACCTACCTACTGGCATCTCGTTCGAGGAACCACCGCCAGGATAGAGCTCTAGCGAAAGGTGCATGGAGTGGGGGTCAGTTCTTTGTTCTCGGTTAGCATTTTGTGTGCAAAGATATATTCTCGGTGGACAAACTATGGCAGGAATAAAAATAAATTCTTGAAATACTGCGCAAAATGGCTGGACCAAGATGTCAGTTTTGAACAAAGTGGTTACAAAGTACTACATTCTACTAGCCAACATGTCCAAAATGTGACTTCCGATTCTAGAACTCAAGTAGAAATTGCTGGTACAAGCACCCGAGGACGTCCACGTAAGCTATTTGAATAGTTGAGTACGAGATCTAAGAGAAGGAAAACTAAATCACTTCTCGAAGAAACATCACAAGAAGAAATAGTTTCTGCTACACAAACAATTTTTCGAGCTTCCGGGGAAAAATGCTGCTGGTATTGTAGGAGAACTTGAATATGCCTCTCCTCAACGAGAAACCAAACTTATAAAAGTGCGAAGTATGTTCTTCCAGAAAAAACAGACAATGTCACCTGATGAAGCTCTCTTCTTGATGACTGAATTACAGCTGACTTCTGACAAATACAAGAAATTAAGGGAGACTGCAATCGCGTATAGAAGTACCTTGTATCCTCCCACTACTAAGGAAGAAAAGTGTTATTCCAGTATGATCTGAATTACAGATTACTCTGCAGAAGTTAAATTACAAGCAATTATAGATCATACAGTCAGCAGGATTTGTAGAGTACAAGAGGATGTTGTGATTCGTGTGGCAGATCAAGAATATAAATATAAAATTCTAAAAAAGTGGGGCTGTGATAGCAGTTCTGACCAAAGTCGCTATAAAAAATATTCCCAGGGCGACTCAACAAGTGACGAGTCTTTGTTCACCATCTCACTTGTACCACTTCAGCGCTTAGCTTACTCTGCAACTGGAGAAAACAATACCATTATTTGGCAAAATCCCAGACCTTCATCAGTTCGTTACTCCAGACCTATAAAAATTAAATTTCAAAAGGAAACTGCAGATTTAATTAGAGAAGAAGTAGAAAAAATTAGCGCAGAGTAGAAGAATTTGTCGCTGACTATCGTAATTTTAAAGGGTGACATAACAGCAACTGTTGAACGTGAGCTGCATTCCCCTATGGTGGATGGAAAAGTGTGCAGTGCCTTGTCTTCATATATGTCATCTCAGAGGTGTTATATATGCGGTGCATACCCCAAGCAGATGAATAGTAACACTGAAACAGCCGATTCAGCAGTGGACCAAACCACACTTCAGTTCGGACAATCGCCCTTACATGCATGGATTCGATGTTTCGAATGCTTGCTTCATATATCCTATAGGTTAGGTGTAAATAAGTGGCAAATAAGAGACATAAAAGATAAACAACTGGTTGCAAATAGAAAGAAGAACATCTAGGAACGGTTCAGAAAGGAAATGGGACTACTCGTTGAAATGCCGAAGCAAAGCAATGGGAACAAAAATGATAGAAACACAGCTAGAATATTTTTCAGAGATGCTATCATTTCAGCAGATATAACAGGAATAGATTTAGAGCTGATCAACCATCTACATGTCATTATAGAAGCTCTTTTGTGTGGGTATGCCATCAATACAGAGGCATTTAGCATATATGTAAAGGAAGCTAGGGAATTGTACACTTCCCGTCAGTAGCGATGGAGAAAGTTAAAGTCCCCTTCGGCCATCTTCGGCTTTCGACAAGAAGTATCGCCTTGGCTCTTAGGCAACCATCTTAGTGAACCATCCGGCCAATCGTTCAGCGATATAACTGCGCCGAGAATCTCTTTAGCTTCTATTGGAGCATCATTCTGACATCGGCTTCTCCAAGTGAATACAACGCATTTAATTGCATGAAGCAACTCGTCCTGCGATTTATGAAGTTAATGCAAAAACATTATATCTCACATAAACTCCACGCTGGAAGTCCGTGACTCACGCGCAAATAGGTAACACTTAGGGGAATAAACAACCAATTATAAAGGCGAGCTGAGCTACAGTGTTGTGCAACATAGCTTGTCCTGAAATATTTTAACGGAACTACATCATATACATGTTCGTGAGTCGTGCAAGTATACAGCAGAAAGAAAACCAGTCATAAAGGCGAGCTGAGCTACAGTGTTGTGCAATATAGCGTGTATCGAGGTATGTCGCGACATTAGATGCTTCAAACAATGAAACAATAAACGTATGTGAAATGTCTATAATTACAGATAACTGTAAAAGAGAAATGCATAATTGCTCTGTTGATAATTAAAATAAACCCTATTATATGTGAGACGTTAAGTAGTCATTTTATTTCTCTTTTATTATCGATACACAGAAATGAATTTCCTGCTGCCGTACGCATTTGCGAAAACCGAACATCACACTTTAGCATAATATATGGCTATATCCAACAGTAAATAAAGCCACTAAACATTGATGAAACAATCGGCGCATGTTGGAGATGTAATTATTGTATGCGAACATCAAGATTGTTTCTCTTGCCACTAGCTGCTGTCTGCATGAAAAACCACGTCCTATTTAACCAGGCCAATTTCTACGCTGCCAAATCAAATCCTTACGTAGGTTTCTTATTATCTACTGTAGCCGGCAGACGTCTGTGCATGTCTGAGAGGGCGGCACGTGTTAAAATGGTTAACAAGGGAGGGGGGTTGAAGAGATGCGCACGCAGGTCTGGCCGCACTATAGGCTATTCCACAAACATCAGTTACGGCGGGCTCAGGTAGGTATATGTAAGGCAATATAGGACGAAGGACGTTCGCAGAGGTACAGGAAATTTATCCTCAGTATTAAAAATTGCACTTGACCATTTTATTTATATAAAACCACATACAAAAATTTTACAACTGGAATACTACTTAGTGTTTAACACTCGGTGCAATTCCACGTGAATTAATATATACGTATAGTTTATCAAAGTATAAGAAAACAGTAATTTCAGGCCAGTGCTTTTTTATTGAAATTATAGAAAATGATTTATATCTTTATTCGCACAAAGTCGCGAAAGTGAATGTTTTTACTCATAGTGGACTGACCCACACTATAAAGAATGCATACGCACAGTGTTTATAAAACAAGAAATAAAATAATAAAATTGCAATATACAGCATAATGTTCATTTACTTCACAAATGCCACCCAATAAATCTGCGTGTTAACATTCTTGCGGTGCTAAACGGTAGTTAATGTGAAATTGTGGTCTACATACACCTAGTTGTTCAAATTAAAAAGCTCACGAAAATCACAGTAAACATTTAGAGTTTATATAAAGAGGTATCTTGTCGGTTTATCTATTTTTTCTAGAATTCCGATTCACGTGCAAAATTAATGACACCTGTAAAGATATTTTTCCAAATAATGCTGGCTTCAGCAGACGGTGAAACCAATATAAACATATTTCTGCAGAATTTATGATACAGTTATTTGTACTAACTTAACAGACTGTAATATACTTTTGTCTATAATTTATGCCAGTAAATGTGATCCCAAATGCAACGTTCATTAAGAGAAAATATTTTCTCGATTATGAAACAAAGATTGTGCAAATGTGTAATCCCATTTGAAATTCACTAAAAACTAAAACATTAACTGTTTAAAATTATTTGCCTTTCAAATTACTACACAAACAGTTTCGAAACTAACGCTATTGTTAGCCTATAGTAATAAGGAAATTAGTTTGTTGGTGTTGAAGTTAAGGCCACTCGTATTTGCTCACTAAGTTGTAGGTTCGATTTCTAGATGGAACGAATCTATTTAAATATAATATAAAAGATAATAATCTTTGTATTATATTTGTGGTATTAATAAATATATGTTATAAAGTATGTTATATATTAATTTAGATTCTCTATTTACAAATGTAACTGAAATACAAGCTTGACTGTAATGTTAAATATCTACATATTGCAAGTCCACTTAGTTGGTTAATTTTTTATCAAGAAAAGGCAAGTATTCTTTTGGTTACTATTTTTCAAGGATTTACTTTTAAAAGTAGCATAAAATGCACACACAATTCCAGATTTACAGCACTAATGTTTTTAATTCCGCGACAACTTTTTTCTCGCATTTTTCCTATTGGAAGTGACATTTCCCATGAAAGGTTGACTCCTACGGACAAGCATAAATCACACCCTTGCTCTGCCCGGGATTCGAAACTGGAACTACTCTCGCTCAGCCGACCGCGCCACAGGGGGCAGCCAATAGGTCAACCAGAACACTGTCAGTAGTTATAAAAACATATTTTAAGTGAGCAAAAAGCAGCTTACTTAATTGGAGATAATTTATAAGTTACAATTTAAGTAATATATTAATTACTTGTTCCACATTGTACCTATAATTCACAGCCATGTTGGTTGGTATTCGCTTGCATATATTTGCACTAAATTAAATGCAGAAACTGCAGGCAAAAGTTTTGAACATTGTTTTAAAACATTAATAGTTTAGCTTAACCTTCTTAGATCATTTTTCTTTGGAATAAAATATTGAAAGTAAAAATATATCTTTATCCTTTTCTCAGTTCTATTTTGTGTTGTTGTCTAGCAGTGATTGTACTAGATATTCCTTTATCATTTAATATAACACAATTATAATTAAAAATGTTTTTAATTTATTATTCATTATTAGAATAAATTTATTCTCTGCTCCATATTGTGATTGATGATTTCGACAAGAGACATAATTCAAGAATTTTATGTCATCAAAAATATTGTGCCAACATCTATGTATATGTTACGAAATTACATTCGGCACTGACTAGATAGATGACAGCTAAGTACGACTTTGTGTTTTAATATTTGCATGTTTTGGATTTTTTTAAAAAGTAAAACTGCTATGCTGTACAATGTGTTCAAGTTGGCTTAGTATTATGCTGTCTCAAGCCTCCCAATGTTTGCAAATTCTGTAAACAAATGTCTTGAGTAATGCATTCCCGTTGAGATATTTCGTACGCCGTGCCGTAAACCTTCAGATCAAATATTTATATCCTCCACTCACCCCCATTTTAATGGTGAAAGATACTATGAAAATGTGGGAAAGGGTCAAGTAATCTGTTAATGCATCAAACCACAGAAAGTATTCCACCTCCATCGTTGTTATGTGTATATACCGTGATTTTAATTCGATACTGTTTAATATTTGAACTGAAAATTTGCACTCAATAATAGAAAGGCAATTGTATTATATCGAACAATCACGTAGAAGGTAAAGAAATCGTCCAGCACACACTGTCACAAAAGCACTGCTACATGTTGTCGCCAGCAAAAAGTCTCCCTGTCCGGTTTTGCATTTGCTGTTACTCAAGACCAAATACCGAATTTTTTTTAATGTCTGCATGAATATTGCCGGGACGCAATCTTGCCGCTAAGCTAGAGACCGGGCCGTACCGAGCCGCAGTCTAGGGAATAAGATTGGACTCGCGTGCACAGCAGTTTGCCGGTACCAGTAGATAAGTCTATAATGGTAGCCATTAGCCATTTTTGAAGACAGCGCTACCTCAAATGTAATGCTTGTATAGCATTTCTCAAAAATTGTTCAACCTATTTGGTGTCAGTGAAAGTAATGAGAACGTTAAAAAGCTGTATATAATTATATTTCTAATGTATTAGCAACTAAGTACTGCATTTTGATGCATATCTTCAAGTAAAGTTTCGCATTTATTAGTATATAAACGAGCATTTTAAGAGGGGCTTGGAGATACGGACACGGGAACTAAGCGACCACCATCTTTGATGATGCCATGCGGGAAAATTGTCCCGTTTTTCACCAAAAAATTTCCTATTTTCCTTCACGTCCGCGGCGGCCATCTTGGACCCCAACCTCCATCTCTGTCAATCCGATGCCAGGGTGTTGGGACCCTTACACCTAGTGTCCTAGCGGGTGCCGAGTCTCATGCTCTGTCATTCCTATCGGGATCTGTCGATCTAGCACCATAATGCGGTACTGAATACCAGCATCGGCTTACACGCTTACCAGACCTAACATATACGCATAGTTGATTGTAACTTTCGAACCCCATAAGATACAATTGTCAAATTCATAACACAGACTGCACGCCCGACGATGAGAAGGGATGCTAATAAATATTAACGACCTTTTAATGAAACAGAGAAATTACTCATCAGAATAAAATACTATAAGAAGTCGTTTTTTATGTATTACTTGCTTAATGGAATTGATTTACTGGGTTTGGTCTTATGATACTTATGCGTTGAGATGATTTCACGAATAACTAAACTGCGCCGTTTTAACCGGTGCAACAATGTAACATACTTAGCATAATAAAACCATAATCAAGGCAACGTCCTCCCATCTGTTTAGAACGTAATTACAGTGGTACTGTAAAAGGTTTTGAAATTTAGTTACCAACCTTTAAACGCATTAATTGAATTTGTTAATCTTTGCTATAATTTTATTATTATTTACGTGATGAAATTATTAGTTGTAAAACTATATTATCATCACGAAATAAATCTCGTTTTAAGTAGTGGTCACTGACAGTATCTTCATAGAATTTATGGAATTCACTACGTAGTGACAAATTGAGAATTTCGTTGGCTACTGCCTTGACATTTTGTCTTTTTACTTTCGAGACAAATAACTTTACACAATGCTGCGACTACGGTCCAGGAAAACTATTCTTTAGCAGCTACAGTATCAATATTTATACACTGCCCACGATTAACGTAGTACAATGTTGAAAGCCCTTCCCACTTTCTTGTGTCTTTCGCCTCATGTAACATTGGTGTTACTATAGGTCAAGTGACTTTTATACATATGTATGTATATCATGATATTGAGAAAGTATATTTATCAAGAAACACTGTTAAGTTATTTGCAAAATTAACGTGCTTCTACGCTGAGATTTCTTGTTCAGTGGTAGGCCTGCACAAATTATAGAAATCAATTTTCAGTGGCCATTGGTTTGGAACATGACTATTATAATGCGATGGCGAAACAAAGAACCCGTTTACGTGAGTCGCGGCTAGCATTACAGCAGTACATCAGCCGGTGCACTATATGCGGTTACGGGCACTGTCTATTTACAAAAGCGCGCAAGTTACACCGAGCAACCTGTAGACGTAAAACTCCACGAAACAGTAGAGCTAGGAAGCAAATGTAATATTAAGAACCTCCTGCTTGCCCATTTAGACTCTACATAGTCACTAGATATCCGTATGGAGTGAAAATTACAAGATTGTTGAATGTCACACACTTCCTAGCGACCGTGGTGTAATTACACTCGAAAAACTTTAAAGTGCGATTTTTAATATGTTTCAAAACGATATTCCTATAGTCATTGAAAAATGGTAGTGTTGCTGTAATATTTATTTAGGTCAGTAAAACTAAAACAGAAATAAAATTGTTGCGTGTGCGGATAATGTGAAGGAATATCTGAAAATGCCTTTATAGTTACAGTAATCGCTGTGTAGTAAATTACTTTGCATATAACATACTGTGCGAACTGTAGAAATAATGAACACAGTAACATAGTGTCTAATAAAATATTCAGCATAACAAACATTTTGCCTCTGAACGAAACGCGGATTCAAGACAAGTAAATAATGAGAGTGATAATTACTCTCAGGTACTTAAAAATATCCAGTTAACGCTTGAATAGTTATTTTTTATATCGCAAATGAACAACTTCCAGGCCACTGCTAACAATCACTGTGGATCGTGACATAGTTATTTTAATGATGCCAGAATGTTGCTGCAAACGGCCATGTTGCCAAGTCAGATAACTCACAGAGTGTGTGCGTTAGTCATTCTGTGTTGTCTGTTCACGCGATTAGATCGTTTTGGACTGAGCTCTTTTTCGCTTATTAGTATATGGGTGTAGAACCAACTGCAGTGAATATACCGCCGACTGTGGTATACATAGTCTGTGGAGATCAGCTGTTGTCTTCGTACGTGGTGTTTGTATTGGGATAAGGTGTTATAGAGAAGCTACAGCGCTCGATGATGTGAGAATGCTGATTGTGTCGAGTGCTCGTCCTGCGTACTGCTGCATACTCATAATTGTCAAGAGCAGTTAAATCAATACGGTAACTTGATCATACACACCACGATATTCAGAAGGCTAGTGCAACTACTGTACGTCTACTGCGAATGAGCATATGTTGTCTAAATTACCTCAAGATTGGACTATGCGTCTTTCTTCTGCCAGTTCATCACAAAAACAGAGTTGGTTGTGACAATACTAAAAAAAAAATTGTATAATTATTCTACACAAAACCAACATACACTCTCATTGTAAAATATAGGAATTCAATAAACATAGACAGTGAAAGCCTCAAGCATAATATCCTAAACAGAGTAATTATTGTCATAGGTCGACAGAACATGTGTTTTTATGTTATGTTTGGTACGTGCATATTAGCTATATAAGTATTTGAATTGTATTATTTATTTTATTTCACACGCTATTTTATTTTTAATATTAATTTACACGCATTTCTCATATGTAATGGTAACATTTTTAAATCAAGTAATTTATGATTTATGTAAACCACCAGTCTACTTAATTTCTATATTCTATGATAATTTTCATGCAGTATTCTTAATTTTGACACATTGGTATTTCAATATTGTAATATTATATATATACATTTATTTTTGTTCTCAGTAATTACTTGGCTTGCTTCTGGGTGGGACTTTCGACATGGATGGTTAATTGTATTTTCGCTCAGATTTCAATCTTAGGGAATCCCCAGCACCAACCTAAGAATAGGTTAGTAATAAGTCCCAGAAGTAGTGATTAGGTCACTGCCACAACCGATTATAGAGGAGGGTTGATGGCAGGTGTCTAGCTAATTGTATTAGTGAATTTTGTTGGAGACGCCAGGACACCGATCTCTAGACGCCAGGCGCCAGGCGTCAGCCACGTTAGCTCCGCATCAGAATACAGGTGACGCCAAGGAGTTTGAGAGTCTGGGTGCAGGCCTATGTGAAAGATTTCACTTCTAATCTATTTCTACGAACTTATAGCATTTTCAGAAGAAGTTTAATTTACGGAACAAGGCATTTTCTGAACTTTAACTTGTGTATAATCAGTAGTCCTGAGATCCCGTATGAGCTACTAACGCCGGAGCACATTAACATCTAAAAACTACTGAACTTAGTGTAATCTCATTTGAGAAGAGTTTAACTATTTGAGGGAAAGTGAGGAGTAATTCTTCTGGAGTAATTAAAACTTAAATTGACATTTTCAAGTACAGGTTTGGACCGTGAGAAATGTAAATGCAACTAATTACTTGGGAGCTTAGTTAGTTTCTTAAACAGTTGGAAACTGAGGAAAGCTACTTCCGGTTATGAACTAGTTTTTGTTTCTGATTTTAATATAAAGTCAGTTGTCAGTTGTTTAATTTTGCAGCAGCATTGCAGTCATATTTTATTTTTTATCTTGTAATTTGTTTTAATTACCATAGTTGATTTAACTCTATTCTTTACTGGAAGGTGGTACTTCATTTTTGGTCATCAACATAAGTTTGATTTGTTTTTTGACTAAAGAGATTTTTCTTACACGCATATTTAAAGTTTAATAAATATTTCAAATTTGAATTTTACATCTCGTTGAATCGCGTAACACATTTGGTCTGATTTTATTTATTTTTCATTTCATATATATATTAATTATTCATATTGAACATGTTGTATTTTATATGAAGTGCTGAGAATGTATGCATGTTGCTTCTGTACATGTTATTTACAGTGATCCAGATGTCCTGAGTTTCTTCTTTGCTAAGCTAAATGTTGCAAAATTATTAAGGTGCATAGAGACACGTACAAGCCTACATTTGACACCTTCTAGCTCAAATTACGTCCAACCTATACTTGTGGCGCACACATACATATTTTAGCCTTGTTTTCTTTCCTAACAAATAGTGAATGTAACGGCCCTCCGCACACAACTCCCCTAACTTCCAAACCTCTTTCAGAACTTTATTACGTACCTACTGCTCGTTTTATTGCGCTTGGCACACTTAGCAGTACTGACAGCACATTTATGTTTCACTGATAATGTCCATTCATTTAATTTGTGTGAAATAAGTAACAATCTACAGAATGTACGCTATATTCTAAGTAATGTGTCAACGCTGTCTGCAGTAAAATTGTTGACTACGAAAATGTGTACTTCGAAGTTGCTTTATCACTTAGGCAATGTAAGGAATATGAATGTGTATACATATATTAGGTAACTTTGTGATCTGACACATGCCGATGCGCATTCGCCAAGGAGGCGGTCGATTTTATCTGTAGGAAACCTATTTCTTCATTTACTATTTTTTGATCCCTGCAATAGGCTGTTCATGGAAAAGTGAGCACTTTTAAGGCCCTCCCAAAAGGCATTAACAACTAATAAATATATCTTCCATTGCAAGCCTCAGGCATTCAATTTTGATGGTGGTGAAATGGCTACACTGTGTTTATTGGTCATATTGCAATGTTTATATTTAAAAGCAGCAGGAAGATGGAAATTGAATGAAAGGAAATATTTAGAAGGATCTTAAAAAGTGCTCACTTTACCGTGAACAGCCTAAAATAATACTATGTTTGTCAGCTGTCTTGTTGGTGTCTCATATAGTAAATCAAAATATAATACAAATATATGTATTGACAAACAAAATGGTAACTCTCACACAAAATAACATGTATGTGCTTTACTGTTCATATTCGAGTTTTTATACAGCTCTGTGTTTGCACGATCATGCGACGGGTAATGAAAGTAAAAAGCATCAGATGGTGTGACAGGCGGTTTGGGCATTTAGCGTGCCACTCCAAAGTCGCAGAGTTTCTTCATGACTGCCTATGCATTCGTAGCCCTGAACTTCGTCACGTGATCAGTTGAGGACCTTACTGTAGTTTCGGAAATGCCTTATGGTCTTCCTTTTTAAACAGATATCCTCTAGCAACACACACATTTCGCACACCTTTGGTCCCCATTCGACTCCGGGCATGCGTACCTTCTACATCACAGGCGTATACAATCGTTTTAATACACGTCATCGTGTAGTGATGTATCGCCAGAGCCAGATGGTTCAAGGAAGTGAAACGTCATTCTTCAGCAATGTCTCACCACAGCCAGTCGGTTAGGGAGATAGTCATAGGCCTTGTTGAGGCGGCAGGTTTATCCACCGCTGAAGCAGGCCTACGTTACGGTGATACAGAAAGCACTGCGAGTCGATGGGTACGACAGTTCCAAGACATGGGTTACGTGATGCGTCGCGGAGGAACGGGTCCATGGGGGATGTCGACTGCAGCCGACGACAATAGTCTGATTACCCAAACGCAGTTGACTCCCTTCAGGAGCTCCATTCAGCTAAAACGTGCCACGCACTTTCCTGGCAGCTTGAGTACTGTGCTTAGGCGCTTGACGGAGGCAGGACTGAAATCACAGCGTGCTTCAAGGAAGCAAAGGCTCATGGATGAGCACAGGATTTATCGACTATCATTTGCCGAGGAAAACATTGACAGTGACTGGTCAGATGTATTCTCCGATGACTGTGTGTTTTCCTCAGCTAATGATGGGCCGATGTGTGTTTCAGACCTCGTGGGACTCGACACAATCCGGTATATGGGGCCGAGTGCTCTTACTATGGTCATGCATCCATTGTGTGTTGGGGATGGATGAATGCATGCGGGATACACGTGTTGCACAGAATCGAATATCAAGGTCCGAATTCAAGCGGCCTCAATGCCAGGCAGTATTTACATATTCTAGAGAACATTATGATTCCCTCGGTTCGATTTTTGTATCCCGATGGTGTGCTGCACTTCCAGAAGGACCATTCTCTGATACACACTTCTTAGAGGGTTCAAGAATGGTTCGCAAGTCCAGACCAACTAAAGCTCGTAGATTGGCCACCTTACAGTGCCTACTTGAATCCAATTGAGAATGTTTGGTCGGAGACGAAGCTCACGATGGCGACAAACTGGCCTGATCCACAGCCAGCTAATAAAGATGCTCTCTGGGAGCTAGTAGCGGATGCCTGGGATGAAGTAGCTAGTAGCGAACGCTATACTACTTCTCTGGTTGCCTCTCCACCACGACGACTGCGGCAGGTGGTTGAGAACGAAGGATACTGGTCCTTTTATTGGTTACACCATCGGCCCTTTTCAGAGCCAAATAAACACTCACATAAAAATGTCACACAACAAATCAATGGCACACCACGTGGCATAATGACCACATTGACATACAAAATAAAGGTGCGAGGTGGTTTTGAACCCGAAACAGTGGGCGTCAGTACCATACACACAAGACCACCTTTGTTTGTTACATGTGTTTTTTATATGGATGCAAACATATGCTAATAAATAAAATACACTATATGATACTGTAACATTTTATATCACTACGAAACAAAATAACATAACCAGTAGGAATGAAATTGAAGGTAGAACTCCAGAAACCTAATGGTATTCTATTTCTAACATGACAGTGACCACAAGCACTCTGCGAAATGGATCGTTTACAACACACGCCATACGCCATACAATACTCAATCACTCTCACCTAACCTGAACCCCGCTGATAATCTTCCGGAGGAATCGAAGAGAAGAGTGAGGGGGGAAAAAAACATTTTCCTGCAAAACACAAACGAGGCATTTCTACTAAATTGTAATAGCATTGGGCCAGACATTACTGGAAAACTTGTTAATTCAGAGCTAAATAGACTGATGGAAGTTGTTGGCAGAAAGGGAAGTTAACAAATAACTGTGGAGTGAACAATGATCAACACTTTGCTGATGTATGTCGAACGTTTATAAGAATTGGAGACAAATGATGTAGTCTTATGCAGTGATACCGTAGTTTATGTTGTTTGTTTTGTGTGTCATATTGTACCTCACTAAGTAACATTAAACGTGGCTGGTTACCTATTTTCTGCCTTTAGGCTAAGCTTATCTTTGAATGTCACTAATTGCTATCTACCACTGTCCTTATACTTCTGCCAGTGACCGCATATATGCGACGTTTAAGATGTTTTTGTTTTCAAACTGAAAACATTCTAGATGTCACTGATGGACCTATCTGTGTCTTTAAGTCTGATGTCAGTAGTCTCTAATGGCTTAAAAGTTGTTCAGATTGTGTAAGAATTAAAGTACGGTCAAATTGCGAATGTAACTAAATCATTCTTGTGTTTGAAGTATACCATGGAAAGCATTTTCAAATAGAACAGGCCCTAATATTTATATACAGTGACGATCACAAATATTCATACATCTTGTTACTTTCACGACGTCTGTACAATAAGCAATTATGTTGACACACGTATACGTCCAGCCAGCGCCGGATTTCCTTTGTAGCCGCCTTTAGGCCAATAAAAATGTGCCGCCCCTCAAGTAAAACTGTATTTTTTTCCTACCTCATATTTATTTGTTATTTTAAGATCCATTGAGAGCATACGAGGTGCGAAATTTGAATTTGAACCAACGTGTAAACGTATTGTTAATAAATCACAATAATAAAACATAATGACAACCAGAACTGCAAATATTATGAAAATGATTGCAATGAAAACAATGATATGGTATCATTCAATGGCAAGGACAACATTTAGAAATGTAATTGGCTTTCCATGAAAGAAAACAAAACTTTAACTTAATCCTAGTAAGATAACTCATATCTTATCCAAAGCTCTTCTTTCTAGCCTTCCTTTGGGCAAAGCAATCGATAATATCCTCGAAGTCCAGATCCCACAGCATTTGTCCCTCGATATTCTGCACTGTCATGGCCGATAACCTGTCTTCTCTCATGGTCGACCTCAGTTAATTTCTCACACGTCATAGAGTAGAGAAAGAGCATTCGCCTGAACAGTTGGTTACTGGAGCATTGAGAATCATTCTGAATGCTATGTTTACATTGGGCTAGACTTCTACAAACCCTACTTGGTTTAAACATTTACTTAATTTTGTTAGGTTGACGTTTCCCTCGTCGTCAGGTATTTGTGGCTTCACATGCACTCTAAGGTGCAATGATGCTTCTACAATGGATGCTTCAAGATCACTATTGTAGTAAGAGGCCAATTACTTATAGCTGAAGAAATCTGTGTTAGTTCATACGTGCTGAGATGTTCTAAAAAGCCAAACCTCTCTTGAAGCTCATTGTAACGTGCACTTTGCACTTGCAGTTGTGATCTTTGTGTATCCAGAATTACATTATACGAATTAACACGATAATTATCTGACCCAGTCTTAAAAGTTATTTCTCCATCCGTAGTCTCATTAGGCCTCAAATTGCGCTTCCTTTTCCTTCCCTCGTAAAATTTGTAAATTTATATTATGCTCAACTACTTCGCAAGGCATTCATAGTGGTCAAACATTTCTGTTTCTCCTAAATTTGTTAAGAAGTCAGACAGCGAATTGTATATTTTCACAACTTGCCCCAAATCTATGTTTACTGACTGCAGCTTGGCACTAACAGCATTAAACCTATGAAGGATTGCAGTCCAGAAGACTATCATAAATGCAGTTTCTAGTATATTTAATTTTTGTCTCAATGAAGATGCCTCATTCCTCGTTTGAGGTTTTTCTGATCTATCACTTTCTGAAGTCTGCAAGGTCTCAAATAGTCCACACCATTGCTCTATAGTGCATAGCATGCATCTTCCGAGTAGACCAACGAGTCTTCGACAGACTTTGTAGTGTCCGACCTCCTTCTCCTTTGCAGTTTCGAGCTAAGAGAGCCCAGCGTATGTGGAAGCTGAGAAAAATTGTACAGTCATCGAAGCAATCCAAAAAACGATACTGCTCCAGTTCAAGATTCCGCAGCACATGAACCCAAAAGATTAAGAGAGTGTGCTGCACATGGCACATAGTCAGCAAAGGGACAAAGTTCCTTCACCCTTGCTTGTACGCCTGTATATGCTCCAGACATATTCGAGGCATTGTCATATGACTGGCCTCTGCAGTTTTTTTATGTCCAACTCATATTTGCTCAAAACAGCAAAAACAGCATTAGCTATTTCTTCTGACTCATGTACTTCATTTTATATTTAAAAAAATGAACTGCTCAACTATCTCCCCAACTCCATTATTCTTAATATAGCATATAACAAATGTTAGTTGATCAGTGTGTGAAATATCTGGAGTGGAATCGACACTTATGCCAAAGTATTTAGCTTCTTTCACTTCCTTCACTATTTCATCCCTTACTTTTTCAGCCATAAAAATATTCACTTCTTCATAAAGGGCCTTGGAAAAATTAGATGTGTGTCCCGAAGCTCTGTCTCTATGTTTTCTTAGATGTTCTGCCATGAATGGATTAAACTCTACAAGAAATTTGAGCGACCCTAGAAAATTACCATTGCTTTTACTGCCTACGTGTTCATCAGTACCACGAAATGGTAACCCTCTAATAGCCAAATACTTTACTGCTACGATGATACATTTCAGACCATTTTTCCAGTAGTTGCATTCTTGCTGAAAATGTGCAACGAGCCTGTTATCAATTCGTGCTTTGGTATTTACTCTTAGTTTAAGTGTAGCAATGCTATTTTTATGCTGAGGTGAATTCTCATAGTCTTGTACCCTTTTAGAAGCATTTTTCCAGTCGTTAAACCCTGAAGTAAACATACCATTTTCCTCATCAAATAGCAAGCAAGTCGTACAAAAAACACATCCCTTTAATGGCGAGTATACTAGCCAATGCCTAACTTGTGTCTCCCCAGTATGCAGTTTCTGAGAAAAAATATATCTTGAAACATGCCTTTCTTTATCAGGGCACTTACGTTTTGAAGCGCTGAAGCCTTCATGTAAGTTTTGTTCGATTCCATGAACAGCCACATAGTCTCGTAGCTCCTCATTAATTTCCTACAGGGGCTGGTTCTGTACTGGGTTCAAAAACAAGCTTCTTAGGATTGCTAGTTGCATCTGGTTCCATCAAATTCATACAGGTTTCTTCAACATTGATATGTAGATGGATACTGTCACTGTTCAGTGAATTATTGGTACTTCATGTTGGAATTCGCTGTTCTTGAGCAGAAAATAATTTTTCTGGGAATGACGAAACACTTGCATTGGTAGCCTCTAAGTCATCACTACCAAAGGAAGGACGATATATAGAAGCACTGCTGCACTTGCAGCCATGGCGTCGGCGACATCTTCGTCCTGTCGGTTATCACTGTTACATACAACAAAAGGAGAAATCTTAGGGATCTGCTTTAAAAGAGTACCACTCCTTTCTTCTTTAACTTTTTATTTTTATTTTTTGTATTGAGCGCCACTGAGCCTTGCTCTTTGGGTACTAATTTTGTTCACGATTCACAGGCAGCTAAATTCGCAACATTTAAACACGCGAATATACACATACCTATTTTACACTTATAAGATCGGATATGTGCATATTTTGACCGAACATAAATAAACAACATTGGTACGAAACGCGAGTATGATGTGGCCCGCAACATGCCGCCCGCATTACATCAGCAGGCGGTGAAGGTTCAGATTCCCTGCCCCCCCCCCCCCCCCAATCCCGGGAAAATATATGTGATAAAACTCCATCATAAACGGGCGGGACGGGACTTTTTACCAAGCGAATTCCTGTGTGAACATAAAGGTTGAAAATGGAGCTAATGTGTATCAAATATGCGATGTTTGCAGCTTATTATCTAGAGAGTATCGTGTAAACGAAGATTATCAACACAGCATGTTAGCGCATGTGTGTCGCATTTCACGGTGATAGCGAAGTAACTCAGCTGTCTTCAGCATCAATGATGACAATTTAAGGCAGACATGTCTTTCTACATGCCATCCCTCGGAAAAGAGGCGTTCTAGGCCCGGGCCTAGACGGTCTAATGGGAAATCCGGCCCTGCATCCAGCTGTATTTTGTATTCTATTTCATCAAATACGACAAATACACAACATTCCTTATTAAAAAACAAAGTAATATATTACACAAATGTAAATAAATACACGTTTTCCGAATCAGAAATTTTCATGTACCTTCGTACGAAGAACAAATTTTTTATTACATCAACATAAACAAAATAAATTCTCCATTTAATATTTAGCATGCCCTCCCTTTTGCTCCAGAACGCTTCTCAAACACGCTGGCATTGACTTTACTACCATTTGTTTGACACTGGGAGGGAAGGTTTTTCTCCTTCAAGCCCCACCGCATGCTTGAAATATGACGTTCTCGTGATCGAAAACCTTGAATTTACTCTCATCTGGAAATATTACGTCTATCCTGTAATCGTTCTGTAAATATACCTTCGCGAAGTTAAGTCTCTTCTTATAAATACATTTACCTATGTACAATTACCTCAGTGGTGTTCTTGCATTATAGTCACTATTGATGAACACTCTTCTCACTGTCATTGGTGACAGTGACTTTGAAAGTTTTTCGTATTTCTCTTGCAATAGCGCATGGACTGGTAAAATATCTCTGACGGATTTGTTTCACAATATAACTTTCTTCTCTACGCGAAAGTACGTTTGGCCATCCACTCCTCGGTTTTTCTCAGCATATTTGTACTTGTATATCATTTTACGGTACATTGCACAGTCGACTGGATGGGAAGTAATACGGGAGTCATTAGAGCATATGAGAATATTTGTTACTTGTAACGGTTCGTATGAATTCTTTGGGATTTAATAATTTTTTTAAGACATTATTTTGTGTTTTCGTATGTATGTATGTATGGACTCAACGTGTTTCTCAAACCTACAATTTACACTTCGTTTTATTTGCTTTGATTTTTGTTGGCAAACCCTTCCTGCAAAATGTTTGAAGTAAGATACAGAACAGTGTGGTGATTGTAAATCATTGATCGGCATTGTATAAGTTGGAATGTAACTGTCTGTGCCATGAATGCCTGCATTTTGTAGGCTATTCATGGTAAATTGAGCACTTTTGAAAGTCCTTTCATTTGGGACAATAGTCAATAAATATGTATTACTTTAACCTTAGGCATTAAATTCAGAGTGAGGTATAATATTTACATTGTGGTTATTAATTACATGGCCATATTTAATTAAAAAGGTGGTTATAGAATAAAAAATGACTGAAAGATAAAAGTAACTAGTGCCTCAAAAGTGCTCATTTTACCGTGAAAAGCGTTTAGCAGATAATGTATGTATGTCACCATGCTTGCAAGAAAAAAATCGATACTTGAACAGATTTCCCGATTTCTTTCCGAAACAAAAACGAGCCACTTGACTTTCAATGTATTTTCGCCATGGTTATGACAGATATTAACTTGATCTCTTTTTCCGCGTGGTCAGGGGCAATTAAAACGCCTTGCCACTCGCCATGTGCCTCGCAGCGTGAAGTAATGGGTTTTTCATTAAGTTCCTGAACATTGACTCACACTGATTTGTACACCTGGCAACCCTGCGAGGTTCTCGCTCTGTACACTCTTCCCTTTTATCGTCGCGTACTCTAGCCATGTTTATGGCGTCAGTTCAGCTGCAGTGGCCCTTTGATCTGCGACGGACCCACGTAGACAGGCAGGCTGCTTTAAGAGCCTGGCCAACTTAGCCTGCTCCATCTAACGGCTTTATATGCACTGGTACCTGCCTTGAGCTCTGCACACGTCGCTGCGTGTACCGTCCGTAATCATGACAATACATCCTGTATGTTTCTTTACGTAGCCTGTATGATTTACGTTAGGGAATCGCATTCCTGACGTCGTACACTCCACACAAAACTAAACAATCATAAAGTATGACGTGTAAATTCACCGTGAATATGAGCAAAAATACGATTGGAATATGATTTGCATAATAAAGTATCCCCACGCCAGAGATCAGTTAATATTTGTTGTACTGGATGCGAAGCAAGAAGATGACTTACTACCGCATGTTTTAGAGAAGGCAACAAAACATTTTGCAGCGTGATTCCAGTAGAGGTTTTTGTATGTGGCGTTACCTAAATTAAATCTCAGGTGGAAGCAAACGTTTGTCCGCCAGACTTATTATTCTCATTGTTTTCTTCTGCGTTAATGTATGTAGCATGGAGTCAATCTGAACGTTTTTGTTTAAACGTTAGCCTTCCTCATTGCATCGCTGAACCAACATAATCCTAAGTACTATTCATAAAGCTATATTATTTAAGGAAAAACGAAAACAATAAATCCACAAATAATTCTAAGAAACCACAAAAAAAATGCAAGGAAACCTAACAGGGTACGCCACTAGTTGTACAAAACACTTTCTGAATCCATTTAAACATTAACAACAACAACAACAAAAAGGAAACTTTATAAACAGATTATAATATTTAAACCGTTTATTTATTTATTCTTATGAGACATTGACGTGCGGTCGTACACAGTTTATTTGGAGAATTAATGGTTCGGCTAACAAATGTTTAATAATTCGAAATAAAGGATAATCCCTTCATAATTTCTTGATCAAGTTGTGACATTCAATTCACTTTCACTTCCAGTCAATGTTAAACTACTTTCCTTGGAAAAGTGGGCTTATATAATCATGCAAATGTCTGTCTTTGATGTACTGTATGTCTCCTCATAATAATATTCGGTCCTGTGAAACTTATTTCACCAGATTCGGTTCACATATTGAACTTAGTAAGGACATCTGATTTTTGCGATGTTCTGCCAAGCCGTTTGCTTAATTTCAGAAGGGTTGTTATTTTAATAGAGTAGGGCGCCTTTTCATATCTGGGGAATTATCCAAATCGTGTATTTCACAGTTAATCATGTACGTCTTTAATCTAGGACGGTACGTTCTTATTGGTTCGCCATCGTGAAAACAATAAGCTTTTAACATCATATCTCGGAAATTACACAATAGGTTCCTACCACATTTTGCAGGCAACTAGTACCTTTTAGGCCTATAGTAGACCATGTAACCATATACAACTAAGATTAATGTGGCACTTACTGTAATTTCACAACGGCGCCATACAAATATTTGTTTTTAAATTTGGTGTGTGTGTGTGTATATATATATGTATGTGTATATATATATATAATTCGAGTAAAATAGCTCACACATGAAAAAATAAAGTTATTGTATCGTAACACGGAAAACAATTTACCCATTCCTACCAAAGTTGACAAACAAGAAGTATGCTGATATGAATTAATTTGTTCAGGCGTTTAGTTTTAATTGGTGGCAATATATACATTTTGATAACTATTCTATATCTATGAAACAATGTGACCAATTTCAAGCAATCTTTGTATACTGTACCTACTACTATGTATGCCATGATAACATATGCGATTTAAATGTGTAAGAAACTTTATTTTGACATGGTGACAATATAAATATTTTAGATTCATTTGGTATACAGCATGTAGCATACTGTTTGACCAATTTAAACCAAACTCAGTGTGTTGAACGTATCACCTACAAGTATTAAACATACTGGTACATTGTCTCTTTTGTCTGCTATATTGTAAGGTACTGCTACAACAAGAAAATGTATTGTGTCAAATGTCGGGAAACAATAAACTTGTTATTACCTAATCTGGCCAACGCTGACCAAATGAACTTATATGTTTTACGTGGGTCGGTCACTTATTCTTAACATGGCGACGACATGAACGTTTTGATTACTATTCTATAACCACAGAACCGTGTAATCAAGGAACGAAAAAAAAAAAAAAAAAAGGGGGGGGGGGGGTGGGGGTCATACACTTTTGAAATCTTGCACATGTACTAGTCAACGTTATCGGAAATTTGTAAATTTGATACAAATAACACAGCATTTTGTAAATAAACCATCGAATGAAATGAGACTTTATCAGTGCTTTAAACAAAACATGTTATATATTACAAAATATCGGGAAGAAATAGTTTCTGGACCGATATTGGTTTAAGATAAAATAACACAGCCATTATCAAATAAATTCAGCTTAACTTTCTTTTTATCATGAATAAACTGGGTACTCATATTCGTAAATATACTGACTCTTAGGGCTTAATTGTGTGCACATTCTTAATCATTAAAATGTCGACTCAATGAATCAAAGCATATTTTAGTAGAAAGCTTTATTCTCTTCATTTATACTCTATACAGTTTCCCATGCAGAAAAATATATGATAGCTCTTTGTTAAAAACTAAATAAAATAGTTTGATCAGCAGCCAGTTTGCAATTAAATATATTGTAAACTAAGAGGCTCGAGGGCATTTCGCTTGTTTTCTGACAGCGTTGACAAGTTCAAGTGCCAGATTTAAAAAATGTATACGCTAGTTCAATTACTCGTACAAAATGTGCATATTTTCTTCGCTTTATAGGATAACTTTTACAAAGCACAGCCCTCTAGGAAACTGGAGAGAGGGGGTTGAAGGAACTGTCTGTTGCCTTCTACGATACTGTAGCCCAAACATGATGATGTGAGCTGCAGAGTTTGTGTCGCTGCTGCATGCATCTCCGACCTGAAACCACCTCCTCGCAGTTATGCTCACGAGAATTCCGTACATTTTACTACCATGGCTATACTAGACAATCCCACGACCATTTTCACGCTTTCGTGCGCTGTAAGTGAACTTAAAACATTTTTAACATGCATGTCAGCCCAAAATTCCAACCAGGTCAGCTTGCACTATCTGCGTTCAAACATGTGACATAAAAATTACATTACAACATTTGACTAGAGGTATTCAAGGAAGCAAGATTATTTGCCTTTCTTGCTGATTTAACAAAATACTGAAATACAAGTCAAATAACTTTAATATGGAGCCTCACGTTTCTCTTGTCGCTTTTACAATAGGATAGGAAAATATATTCCTCTGGGAATACCAGCTAGGGGGAAAAAAAAAATGTATTTTTAAGGTTTTTAATCGCTTGTAGCTGCTGTGGTGTTGTAACTGTCAGACTACTCGCCTCGCACCGCGATAAACAGGGGTCACATCCGGATTTTCATGTGTAGGAAACATGGCGGGCGTTGCTGTTGGCCAGTGGATAGTGTCGGGGTACTCCCGATATTCAGTTTTCTGTCGCTGTTCCATCTGTACCTCTCTTCGCCACTATCAGTTCTGAAGACCTTAATTGTTAAGCGCCGTTTATGTTTCTCTCATGCCACTGGTGTTAACTTACAGCTGTGTTTCACTCGCATACAGTATTTCACATCTACATTGATCGTTTAAAGACTTACATACATTTTTCATCTCTGTTCGCTGTTAATGTTAATTTTGTGGCCAACAAATATTATATATTACTTGCAGATGCCACTTAGGTATGACGTGAAATACGGGTTCTTTACGTGCCTTACAAATTTGCCTATTATGTTTCAACTTGCCGACTGAATTATGATTATGTTCAGAACCATGAATCTTTGTGGGGAATTTTTTTTTCTTATGGAACTCGCAAATACTCAGCTTCAGTTAATCTTGTGGTCTGTAACACGTAGGCTCCAGTTCCCATGTTGTTAATACTTCCAGACCTACAATTAAATGTTTGGCGAGTAAATAAAAAACAAATAACAAATATGCAAAAGAGAAAACATATGACATGAAAAATATATAGGAAATAATATGTATTTGCAGTGTATTACATTTAGTCAAACTATCTCTTTGTTCATCTAATCGATAAGTGTAACTAAGAATAATACATTATTAAAAACAATCTCAACATGTTTGCACCCTAACTTTGCTTTCCAAAGATGTTAGTAATGTCAACCGCTTCATAGTCCGCCTAGCTCTGTGCGGTTGCCACTGCTTGCAGCTCTCTCTACTGCTCGCGCCACACATCGTGGCCCTGTTGAGCTCCCTCGTCCTTCAGTAATGCGATGGATACGGACGGGCGCTGCAACGGCTATAAAATACTAACTGCGTGATTATCTATACTCGTTACTAAAACCATTTTCAAAGGTTTCCCTGCCTCCCACCAAGGCGAACCGGGTTCAATCCCCGGCCGGGTCACCGGATTTTCGCAAGTGGGAATCATGCCGGACGATGTAGTTCATCGGCGGGTTTTCTCGGGGATCTCCCGTTTTTCCGCCCCTTCATTCCGGCGCTGCTACATACTCACCTCAATCACCCTCATCGGCTCTCAAGACCTCGCTATTTAGAGCCACCCAAATCTCTTCACTCACTCCACGGTTTCCGTTGGATGATTTCAACCGAAAGCCTGGTTCAGTTCACATTCACACCGATCACGCCAAACGAAGCTGTCCAAATGTAAACAGATATTCAGCATTACCGTTTTATTGCATGGGTGAAAGCTCAATTTATGAATACACGGTTACGATATAAATGCACGACAAGAAACTAGAAGCTAAATTATATTTTTACTTTATTGTTTGGTAATATGAAAAAGTAGCAAATATTTTATGAAATAGGCCTAATTTTAAAGTTGTCTCAGATGTATGTTTTGAAGGAAAGACTGCACATTTGTTCAGTACCTTGCACATAGAGACGATGACGCATATGATGCGCGTGCCTGGGTCGTCCTCAGCGCTTTGCCCTTCTGGACAAAATACGTCCTGGTAGGCGGAATGCTTAATGAGCGAGTGAAGAGATTTGGGCGGCTCTTAACACCGAGGTCTTGAGAGCCCTTGAGGGTAAAGCGAGATGAGTATGGAGCAGCGATGGAATGCAAGAGTGGGGGAAATGGGAGATCAGTGAGAAAACCTACCGACCAGCGGCATCGTCCTGCACGATTCCCACGTGCAAAAATCCGGAGGTGACCTCGTCGGGAATCGAACCTGGTTCTCCATGGCGGGAGGAGAGTTGTCTAAGCACTACACCACCACGGCCCCAGGAATGCTTAACGTTCACTATCCGATTATAGTTGTTATGTCTTACATACGCAATGACGTAACAACAAATTTGTACTAACATGCTAAAAAAGACAAGTGATTTTATGTATATTAATATTAATTCTGCGTTTTAAACGTTTATATCTGCCTCAAAACGCTCACTTTAAAGAATGTTTTATTAAAAGGAATTAAAAAAAGTAGCTGAAGGAACCAGCTTAAAAGAATACCCGAAAACATGACTTTGCTATGTCATGAATTGAACATAATGCAGGTAAATTATTTCTAATATTAAGGGGCGGAAAATATTTCGAAATGAGACGACACTGCACGCCCAGTTGCAGGGATATTTGTACAAGAATGACTGAAAGCTTTCCAAATGACCTATAGGATTGTTTGGCCTAGTTACGGAACAGACGTGTATACGCTCGCTCGACCAGGTTCGAGTCAGTGTTCAAGAAGCACGCTACTGTCTGCGCCAGGCGTTGTGGCACTTGCTTGAACGTGGGTGCTGGGTTTGTTAGGGAGAGATGGAACAACTAAGTACGCACCTCTGGCTTTGTAGTATCTGACCTGGAAACATTACCCCATCACATGCATATTCAACTGCAGATTTAGTTTTCAATAGATGTCAGTGGATATTTATGAATATATAAATAGGCTATTTATAAAAGTGAAAGGGAGATGTAGTAAAAAAAGTATCAGTAAGTTTTATGACCTCGAGGATAAACATAACGATCAACAAAGTAGCTGATACGGTTGCCAACAATTCTGGCATCAATAACAGGTTTATACAAAGAATAATGAAGGCTTGTGGTATGGTAGGCCATATATATATCGCCTTGTTCGATATCACGAGTGATACATATGAATATGGCAGCTATATTTTCACCATATAAAAAATTTCAGGCAACTGTGCCTACCAGAAGACATAAGATATAATGGCCAAATCGCCTTGTTCGAGGTCGTAAGTTGCAGCTTAAGACATAAATTTGGCACCGATAAATTCAGTCAATTGAAAAGGGCATACAACTATACATACAAGAATTCTAAAGCATGTATTTTTTCTCGAATTTTTGTTTTCAATGTTATTTGAGGTTATGGGGCCAAGGTCAAGGTTGTCTGTATCTAAAATGACGGTAGTGGTTTGTAATGTAATACACTTGCTGACTTTTATATATATTTTCTCTAGTTTTTGTTTTTTATGTAATTCAATGTTATGGGGTCAAGGTTGAGGTTACCTGCATCCAATATGGCGGACAGATGATATCTACCACATCGGTGGTCGCCTGCGTATATAGGGGTCGTCTACCAAGATGGTGGCTGCCTACCAAGATGACGGACGTCTACCAACATGGTGGTCACCTACCAAGATGGGGAATGTATATGGGTGAGGGGTGACCTCTGGAAAGTTCATTTGTGAATACTTTTTTAAAACGATTTTTAATAATTAGTTAATTAATTTTTAATAATCATATTTTATAGATTTTTTAAAATTATTTTTGAATACCTTTTTAATAATATATTTTTTTAGTACATTTTTTTTTAAGTTTTATAAATAACGATTTTATAAATTGTTGATACATTCTCAACAATTTTTAAAATACGTTTTAAAATATTTTTGAAATAATTTTTTAGTACTTTTAATAATATACTTCTTGGAATTTTTTGAAATTTTTTAAAATTTTGTCGAATATTTTTCCTTTTGGGATTTTTTGGGTCAAATGTCATAGGTCAAGGGCAAAGGTCGTGGTACTGCTCTCCTGCCCCTGGGGTCTCTGATCCCGGTCACTGGGGTCGTTGATCCTTGACCCTTGGTCGCTGATCCGTCTCACTGCTCTACCCAGAGTCACTGATCTGCCTGGGAAACTGAGAGTTTGTAGGGGGAAAAGGGACATTTTTACTGAAAATCTAAATTTCTAGGGACGTACAGTCGATTTTGAGGAAAACATGGAAATTTTGCGGGAAAAAAGGGAAATTCCAACTTGGCGGCGGGCGGATCCTTCTCTCCTATCTCATCCCTTTACGCCAAAGTAATTTGTATGTACTACTCACAACATTACAAATAAAATTGTGATTGTGAATTTATTCATTTTCTTACTTGCACTACAAAACCTAATAAATTGAGAATAAATTGTTAGAAAGTAGAACAAATTGGTGATAAATCATTAAATATTGTTAAACAACCACTGCGAAATGGAACTTGCGTGGATCAGGATGGACCTTTCTGTACGACATTTTGGAGCTCTGGCTTAGTAACTTTTCATTTGACTCCATGTTATATTACTAATATTTAAAACGTACCTCCACACTCTCCCAACCCTTTACGTCACTATAACCTCTACAATTTTGGTAGGTATGAGGTCAAAGTGCGGGACTTCAAAGTCAGATATAGGTAGATGTGTTACGAAGAATTTGCAATTCTCTATCTCTATTTGTGTACCTATTTCTTACAGGCACTGAATACGGTCTTCTAAGGGTTAAATTTTCGGTTTTTGGTCAACGAATTTGGACCCAAAGTTAGAAACTGCAATACCTTATCCAGCAAGGAAGGTAATTCTTAAAAGAAACATTCATTTAGAAAATATTTACATGCGTGAATGTTTCGTGTGCAAGACAGTCCAAGATAACGCAAGTATTAGATTGGTATAAATTTTGCTTATTTTGTAGTTGTGGGACTGACAACGATATATATATATATATATAAATATATATATACACATACATATAGAATGTTGACGAATCATGTTTGTGATCACAATGTGAAATATTATCAAACAAATGGCAGTTGTGTACGCCACAATGGCTAGCATTCGCATAACATGGAGCGAAACATTGAGAGGTCAATTGCTAGAAAGCACACGTACACACGTATCCACGAATCAGTTAGGTGCCTGGTCGGTGTGGTGTCTGCCAGCCACCAAGTATTTCAAATTGGGTTACTTACCATTACTAGCACGAATCGCCAATGGAGGCAGTTCGGTGAGAAACCACATCATGACAATCAAAACACGTCGAGTGGAGCTGTCCTGCTTATATGTAACGGTACTATAGGCTGTTCGCGCCAAAGTGAGCTCTTAACACTTTTCGTAATTATGCTATAACACACGCACATGAAACATGCAAGCAATTTTATTTATACTTCAGTTCGTGTATAAATGAAAATAAAAACTGAGTTACAACTTAATACGTAATCTTGATTGACATTTGGATGCATACGTCTATATATAAAATGCGACAGGCATCAAGAAGTGCTCGCATTAATGCGAATAGTTTCCTTCGAATTATATCTAGTAGCTCGCTGCATGTATTCTATATGTTATTATGTTTTAAAAGGCGAATATTTTGAGTATTTTTAAATAACCGCAGATCTTTCAAGACACTAAAATCACCCGCAGATAAAACTGTAATGAATTCGTGTTTTAACACTTTAATAATCAATAACTATCTACTGTAATCCTAATTTGGTTACTGTAATCCAAATTTGGTTAAGACATGTCGGTGCATGTAAATAGGCCTTTACTTTATGAACGGAATAAAGCAGGAACAGGAAAACTGCACGGATTATTTCGAGGACAAGCTAAACTTTACACACTTATAGACCTAATTTACCTTTGCACTGTATTACAGTTAACAAGGCTCACTCAGGAATGTGCGAAGAAAATACGAAACTGGCAAGGAAAGACGTTTTGGATCACGTGCTGTATATTTTAGAGTAATATTGGCCACTTACTAGGGAAACGAACAGTGAATATACAGTAGTTGATCGGGTATTCATTGGACTGTGAAGTCTAGACTACAAGCCATTCATTTCAATTCATTTCATGGCCTCTAATTATCATACATATGAAAACATTATTCCATATGATATATTATTTAATGTTTTTAGTGATTATCACTTTATGTTTTCAAATATATCGTGTGTGTTGGCAAGGGGAATTATAACGTAACAACTCCTTTCATATGCATGATTTTGAAGTAATTTTTTCCAGTGGTTCAGTGTGGTATGTTCAAATTTATAATTCGCCATTTGTTTCTCAGATCTGATGCAGGCTAGTTCATAATTCCGAAGGTTTCACCACTAATTTACTTTAACTGCATTACATATAATGTGTTGGAATATATTCGGACAAAACTGAGCTCACATAACTATTATTCGTGTTTTGTATCCTTTTTCCTCCAAAGTCATGTTCCCTGCAGCAGTTAGCCACGCCCACTCCGAGGAACACGCCTGTGACTTGGGAGGGGGCAGCCTGCCGAAGCTATCCGAAGTGCGACTTAGAAATATTTTGAGCTACACGAGATCGCTCATTTTTTGTGCCGAGAAGTGTACTTAATGAAGTATAAATGGTATTATATGCATGCGACATTTCATAAGCATTTAGTTCATGGAGAGACTGTGATAGGAAATTGCATACTACCTATTGGCCAGCTGTCTGAGGAAGCCCAGGAAGCGAGAAACAAAGATACCAGGCGTTTTAGATAAAACCGACCTTTTACACAGACTATTGATCTCTTCGGACCCTTACATCACAAGCTTAAGGAACTCAAGGTAGAGAACATCTTTACCCATCTCCAGAGATGTCCTACAGTTACCGGCTGAGCCTCCTGTACCCAGTTATTCAGACGAAGATACCGACAGCAAGGGTGCCGATTCAGATAGGACAACATCTAATGTTTAAAACAGTGAGTTGCTTAAAGATGTTACCTTTCTATTCTTATTAATATCTGAATAGCATGCTCTATTTGTAGCATAGCATTTAATTCTGTAGCCATATATAATTATATTAATACTAGCTTTGTGTGTGTGGCTTTGCCCGCGTGTACTATACAATGCAGCTGCTGTTTTCTTTTACCGAAGAATTTCTTTGAACACCACATTAGTGTGGTTCTGCCTTCAGGTGTTACAAATACAAAGTTGCTAGATGAGCTTGCTCTGGAGCAGTTCTCCTCAAGTCGACCCCTGCCCCTTTCAGGAACTGTTTAAGAGGATGGTGTACACTCTTACAAATGCTTTATACTTCTTTAATCCTGCCCAGCCTTGAGGAGAACTCGGAAACATATGTTTACCCTTTTCACCCTCTTAGGGGTTCAATTTTCTAAGAAATCCTCCTTTATTTTTAGGTATTTATATAAGCAACCTTTCAAAGCTAAGTGCATAACAATATCTCATTGGGTTGATGAGCTATATAGGAGAAAGCCAAATTAAATGTTACCCCTTTTAACGTGCGTAGGGGTTGAATTTAAACTAATTCTATAATATGCTTTACAGTTATTTCTATACGCGACCTTTTGAAACTAAGAGCACAGCGATATGTCACCAGGTTAGTGAGCTGTTAGGGATAACTCGGCAGCAAATTTTATCCCTTTCACTCTTAAGGGTTGAAATTTTAAACATCCTTTAATCAGTTTTAGATATTTGCAGGCAACCTTTTAATGCTAAAAGCATTACGATATCTCATCGGGTCAATGAGCTGTTGATAATTCGAAAACACATTTTACCTACTTTTACCCATTTAGGCTTTGAAATTCTTAAGGTCCAAAACATCATTCTTAAATATTTATGCAGACAACTGTTTGAAGCTAATGGCATAATGATACTTCATCAGCCTACTAAACTACCAAGAGCTCTAAAACAAGTTGCATCCCTTTTCATACATTTTAGGGGTAGATTTCGAAAAGTCATAAAAAACAGTTCTTATATATTTATGTAGGCAAAATTTTTAAGCTAAGAGAATAACTATATCTCACTGGGCTAATTAGCTACTGCGCTCGACTCGAATACACATTTTACACCTTTTTACCCTCTTAGGGGATGAATTTCGAAACATTGTAAAACGAGTTATTAAACATTATCTATGCAACATTTTGAGGTTAACAGCATAATAATATACCACTCTTCACGCTCTAAGGGGTTGTATTTAAATAGAAAATTGTTCTTAGTGGGTATTTTCACCCTAAGGAAAAGTCATGCCTTACTTTTCATGCTATTGTGTTCAGTGGTTTGGACTGTGTGTTGATGAATCAGTCAGTCAGTGAGTCGGGCACTAATATTATATAACATTGAGGTTATAAACCCCATTTCTTGCAAAATTACTTCTTATATTTACCTGAATGGTACAATGTGTTATCGCAATCTACCATATAAGCTGCATACCAAATATTACCAACAATATACCCAACAGTTTTCGAGATATGATTCTTAGCCAGCTAGATACGCGAAATTACACACTCGGGAATACAACCGTTTCGCCTAGGTAGGAGGCGAGTAGACTAAATACTTCACCGCCCAGGCTCTTAATAGGTATGCTGGAGTAAGGGCGGCTTCATCAATAACCATTATTGTTTTCGTAATGAAAATGAACCAAAAAGCACCAGGGTCTGCAAACTCAGAGACAGCGTAACCTAGACTGCAAAGTGCGGAGCGATCAGAAGAACGGCGCACCCCGAGTGCGCAGATTGCGCGGCGCAGGGCCGGCCCTCTAACGACTGTCATTGTGGATCGGGCTGACGTCACGTGCGAATCGCAGCCCCGCCCCCTCGGCTTACAAGAGGTCGTTAGTCGTTAGCTCGCACCGCGGCACAACGCCCAGCGGCGATCGGGCGCGCCTGCCTGCGAGCAGAGGCGTTGCGAACCCAGCCTCTGCTGCCGGCGATGTTCTAGTCACAGATCACTCTACAATACAGAAGCCAAACATCTGCTCGTGTACCGCAAACTCCAGCCGCACAAGCCAGAGAAATGGCGGACAATGGTCAGAAACATGTCACAACGCCTGTTCACGGTAAACTGAGAACTTTTGAAAGCTTTGTTCAAGATCTACGTGTATGATCGTTGTGTATTCTTCCGCCATAGTAACGTTGACATTGTTATGGGCCTGGTCACTTTATTCATACATCGAAGTGTAACTGCGAAAATATTTGAAAATAAATATCTTACAAATTTGCAGAGATATACACTTATACGAGTTAAAAGAAATAATGCAAAATTCCAGCTTTACTGGGCGCACGCCACTCATTGTGCCCATTAAAACCAATGCTACAAGGAGAAGTAATATTTTTCAAACATTGATTTCTAAAGTGCTCACTTTATCGTGAACAGTCTTTACTTGCCAAGCGTCAGTTCAACCAGTAGGAATCCTTTAGCAGCACACAAGTGCCAATTAGATACAAGGCCCGTTCCCAGAGCCTCACGCAGCCAATTAAGAGAATGACTACTATGTACGTGCCTATTCTGCGGCAAGATGTTGCCGTATTAGTAGACATTTAACCCATTTCCAGAGCATCACGCATACAGCCGATCAGGGAAACAATAGGCTTATATCCGAGGAAGTTTAATCGTTTTCTTTTATGTATCCCAATTATATTGTTACAAGACGCCTGAGGGGCATATCCGAGTTCGTGAGGGATGGAGGTCTTAATAAAAATAAAAGAACAAAGTTTGATTTTAATTTATTCGCCAAGCTATTATTTACAACACTTATCTATCTATCTCCATTATTACTCTTTTTATTTCTCAGCGAGCACAAAATTTTATGTCTATTCTAACTCTAATTAACGACCATCTTAATGTCTCTCTTTGCTTATAGTCAAATAATTCATACTAATCATTAACACACTTTCAGTCTGTTGCCATAACTTCCAACATCTTCCAGCCTACCTGTTGCACTATTCGTTGAGCCGATGCTCGCAGTTGCATACTTTCCTCCCGCTGGTCACTTCTCTAGCCGCTCGTTTGTCTCCTCACTCATCGTCTATCGATAAAACTCCAGCTACCAATCCACTCATAAACTCTCGGCTTAGAGGCCCGTCACGATTTTTACAGCCACTGGCCTTGACTTGAAATGTTCGTCGCACCCCGAGTTACGCTGAGAGAAACTATGGAAATAAACCATTACAAATTCATCAGATAGTGCAGAAACTAAATGCAACCAAGGTTGGCAACGTTCACTGCAAAATTATTATCATTTCGGCTCGCTTTTTATTGCAGATACGCAGTTCCTGGTTTATCGCTCGCCTGTCATTCAAAACATTACATTGTAACTCGCTGCCTCTATCATATAAGTACTCTGTCCTTCACTTCCACTCGCTCGTGTGGAATGAAGCAGCGAGCGTGTAACACTGCCCCCTCCTCAAATCTGTTCGTCCCGAACAGACTCTACAACATCAAGACCTTTGTAGAGTGCCAATCGGTCAATGTGGGCAACTTCAGACTCCGCCCGACAACTTTTATGAGAAATCCGAAAGACCACTTCATTGATCTTCTTCAGAATCCTGTAGGGGCCTTCCCAACATTTCTGTATATTCGAGTGCATTACGGAAGGACTAATCCCTTCAATATGAGTTTGGAAAGATGAACCAACTACAGAATATCCCCCTGCATCATGCTTTAGACCATGTCTACCAATCTGAAAATGCTTGGACTTGAGGTGGATGCCGCAGGTTGCGGATGGATCCTTTTCCGACGTACCCTAAAGCACTAGTAGCTCCTGTCAGCTGCCTCACTCCCATTCTCGAGCTCAAATAACAGGTGCTTTGTCCCTCAAGGCTCTTCCTCCATGGGACCACTATCCTCAGAGTCACTACTGAGAGGGGTCGTCACATCACTCGCTCCATGCCATATGCTCCTTTCTCTGCTATGTGGTACAATGTGCGCAGGGCGTCTGGACAGCACTCGCCGGTCATCGTGTGAATTTTCCAATTGCTTTGTGAGGTGTACGGTTTAATGCATCAGCTCGTAGATGCGGTTTCTAAGTTGTTGGGCATTTGCACGAAGCTCACAAATGTCTTTACGCAAGGGCTTGCATGCGCTCATCGGAGTCATTTGTTCATCTCACTGCTTCTTTTCTTGCTAATGCTTCGGTTTCTGCTGCTGCTGTTATGGGCAATAGACTCTCAGGTGCCCTGGCTGTCCATATGACCAACACTCCTCCGTTTGGGTAGGGAACGGCGAAGCTCTAGTACGAACCCTGGAAGCGATGTCCCTCAAAGCCAACTGCAACTCCTTCAGTGTCTTTGTTGTTCTGTCTTCGTCCACGTACAGCGTCACTGCCCGTACTGGACGACAGGATATGGGTTCCAGTCAGTAGGTATATAATACGGGTACTGGACCACCCTATGTTTTAATCGAAAACCAAGCAGTTTTCTTCCAAAAGCAAGCAAATTTAAGCCAAAATCAAGAAATGTTCTAGATCTCTAGAAGCAGCAATTTTAGAATCTCAAAAACGCTCAAATTTAAGCCAAAATCAGGCAAAAAAAGCAATTTTCACGTTTTCTAGAAAAGAAAGAAAGAAAAAAAAAAGTATATTTTCTCTTTATAAAATAATTTTCTTAATAAATAAAATGGAAAATATGCTCGAAATGGAAAAAATAACACATGCAAGCAATGTAAAAAGTGTGGTAAAGCATTAAACATAGAACATTTTGCACCACATGAACACACAAAAGATAAGCATTTTAGCATTTGTAAAAATGTCATAGTGAATATGCTAGTAGTCGTTATGAGTTGAGAAAAAAAGAAATCAATGTGTGAATGTGGAAAATATGATTATAATGCATCTCTCAAAAAGCACAAAAATAGTAAATCACACAATACAGCAAATCTATAAAATTATTTTCTCGTAATAAAAACTAAGGACTAACACGCAAATATATGTAAAAATTGTTTTAGCGAATATCTTAAGAATTATCGTCTTAAAAAGAAGCTAAATACAGTTTCCCAATAATTTAAGCTTTTTCGAGTTTCCAATTATCGTTATTTTATAATTTCTTTATCAATTTTTATTTCTTATAAATAAAGAATTATGGCGACGAACACTCTAAGTTGAGTTGAGCAATAGGACAGTGAGAGGGTTGAGAATTATAACAAGAGATTTTGGAATAAAATATCGGCACAGGTTAAGAAAAAATTAGTTGATTCAAGCTATTATAAATGCCGAAAGAAAAAGAAACTTCGGAAATTTACCTTTAATTGATGCCAATTTCAAGGAATTATATCCCAAAAATAGAACGAAATTGAAAAAAATTCCATTCTCTAATAATCTATTCGTAGAACCTATAAATAAAAGTAAGAGGATATCACATCAGATAACAATGAGTAATTTTAAAAATTTGTCTTTAGCTGACGCCGATATCAACGAATTATATAAAGAAGATAGAAAATAATTAAAATAAATATTTCATTATCCTACCAACATATTTGAAAAGACCAGAAATAAAAGTAAGAGGATATCTGAATGGATAACAAAGAATAATTGTACAAATTTGCCTTTTGCTGATGCTGATACCAACGAATTATATCCCAAAGTTAGAAAAGATATAAAAGAAATATTTCCATTCTATAATAATTTATTTGTTGACAGAAGAAATAGAAGAAGCAACAAAAATTACTTAGTTAACAAATCTTTTAAAAGTAGGATATCAACATATAATATTGAAAACACCTTTAATTAGTACAGCCTAATCATTATTTGACTTTGATAAAAAAATAAGGTTTTTGATATAATACGCAATAATCTTAGAACACTTAGAGGGCTGAAAACCAGTATCAAATGATATACCAATTGCCGTAAGCAAGATCACAATCAAGTATAATTATTTACATTTCAATCACCCAACTATACAGTATTGAATGAAGGAGATATTAAAAGGATTTATAAATTCATTATACAAGATATAACCACACAGTTATCTGAATTTCAAAGAAGAGGCTCAGACTGGACATTATATAGAATAATTGGAATACAATTAGCTATAAATAAGTACAATCCATTAAATGGCTCATCATATATAATTACCAGAAGTTATTAAGAATAAGAAAGCATGCATAAATGTCAAAAATGATGATCCAAAGTGTTTTCTTTGAGCAATAAAATCTGCATTGTTTCCAGCAGACATACAGTCAGACAGAGTAACTAAATATAAAAATGTAGGCCTTACTAATGACAAAGCATTAGATAAATATGAATATCCTATTAAAATTGACGATATACCAAAAATCGAAAAGCAAACTGATGTATCTACAAATGTATACTCTATTTAAGATAAGTACTCCACAGTTTATTCATTTAAGCTTATAAAAAGTAAAACGTATAAGAACATAAATTTACTTTATTTTAATGGTGATAAAGCAGACGCAGCTGCGCGAAATTAGCATTATTGTTGGATTTAAAGACTTTTCGAGACTGCTTTCTGCAAAAAAAAAAAAGAATAAAAGTAAATCTTATATATGTGGTATATGGCTTGGATTCTTTACATCCGAAGAGAAATTAAGTAAACACACAGAAGACAGCTCTAAAAATGAATCAGTAAGAGTCAATATACCTTCGAAGAGAGAGAAAGTATTCTTAAAAAAATTACAAACATACAATGAAGGTTCCTTTTGCAATATATGCAGATTTTGAGTCAATATTGAAGAAAATATCAACCACTAAGCCAAATCATAGGGAATTATATAAATTTTAATTAATAAAAAAATATCCGGTTTTAACTGAAGGCGATCTTAATAATGGTCTTTATAAGGGGATTCTCAAAGATAGATATAATGTTACTGATGAACAAATAAATAACATTGATTTAAAACTAAACGATGATTCATATACTACGAAATATCAATTACACGAAGCTTCTGGATTTTGCTATTTTATTACATCTGCTTATGGTGATTATGAGCCGCCGGTAGTATATCGAAGACCAGATGCACACAAATTCTTTATACATTCAATAAAAAGGGAAGTAGAAAGAATTAGGGAAATATATTCACAAATTGAACCAATGCGACTGCTTACAAAAGAAGAAAACGAGTTATATAATATATCTAAAAAAAAATGCACTTTATGTGAATGCGAATATTCGAAGGATACTATCTGGCAAATTCATTAATCCTGTACGTAATAAATGTAATGTACAATTAAAACTGCCCAACTGCGTACCAATTTATTTTCATAATTTAGCTGGCTATGATGCTCATTTATTTATTAAAGAGCTAGGCTACGATGAAAAAGATATAGATTTAATTCCAAATAACGAAGAAAAGTTTATTAGTTTGGCCAAAGCAACAGATAATTTAAAGATGCGATTTTAGACACACTTAAATTTATGGTAATTGGTTTGGACAAATTATTATTTAATTTAACTAAAGATCGACTGTAAAATACACGAAAGCATTTTACAAAGGAGCAAGTTGATTTAGTTATCAAAAAGGGCGTCTATCCGTACGATTATATAGACAGCTAGAAGAAATTTGAAGAAATAGATCTTCCATCAAAGAGTGAATTTTACAGCAAATTAAGTGAATCTGATATAACTGACGACCATTATGAGCATGCAAAACATGTATGGAATCAATTTAGTCTGAAAAATGTTGGTGAATATTACGACCTATACTTAAATAGCGACATATTATTGCTATCAGATATATTCGAGAATTTGAGGAAAACGTTTATAAATGTGTATGATTTAGACCCTGCCTGGTATTTTACTGTTCCAAGATTATCTGGGAAGCAATGCTTAAAATGACCAACAACCACTAGATTTATTACACGATTATGACATGATTTTAATGATAGTAAAAGGAATAATAAGCGGAATATCGAAATGTTGTAAGCGATATATTAAAGCGAATAACATATATTTTAATGATAGTAAAAGGAATAATAAGCGGAATATCGCAATGTTGTAAACGATATATTAAAGCGAATAACATATATTTTAATGATAGTAAAAGGAATAATAAGCGGAATATCGCAATGTTGTAAACGACATATTAAAGCGAATAACATATATTTTAATGATAGTAAAAGGAATAATAAGCGGAATATCGCAATGTTGTAAACGATATATTAAAGAGAATAACATATATTTTAATGATAGTAAAAGGAATAATAAGCGGAATATCGCAATGTTGTAAGCGATATATTAAAGCGAATAACATATATTTTAATGATAGTAAAAGGAATAATAAGCGGAATATCGCAATGTTGTAAGCGATATATTAAAGCAAATAACATATATTTTAATGATAGTAAAAGGAATAATAAGCGGAATATCGCAATGTTGTAAGCGATATATTAAAGCAAATAACATGTATTTTAATGATTTTAATGCTAATCAAGAGTCCAACTATTTAGCATATATTGATGCTAATAATTTATATGGCTGGGCAACGTCTCAATATTTACCATATATTGGTTTTGACTGGGTTAACTACTCAGAATTTAAATTAGATTTTTGGCAGAATTGTATATCAAATCTGAAGGATGATTCTGATTATGGTTACATATTAGAAGTTAATTTAGAATATCCATAAGAACTACATAATTTACGTAAAGATCCACCTTTTTGCCCTGAAAATGAGGTAGCTTAAGGAACAAATCAGTCTAGATTATTAACAACATTATATAGAAAAGAAAAATATGCAATACACTATCGTAATTTAAAACAGTGCCTAAAGAATAGATTGAATCTTACTAAAATACATAGCGCATTATTGGCGTTTCATCAGTCCTATTGGCTAAAAAAGTTCTTCATAGATTTGAATACAGAGATGAGAACTAATACCAAAAACTAGTTTGAAAAAGATTTTTTTAAGCTGATGAACATCTCAGTATTTGGCAAAACTATGAAAAATATAATAAACAGAGTAGATATAAGAATAATATCAAATGCAGAAAAATTTGAAAAATTAGTGACAAAAGTAAATTTCAAAAAAAGTTCTATATTTAACGAGAATCTCGCAGCTATGCTCATGAACAAAACAATTGTAAAATTTAATAAGCCTATTTATGTGGGCATGTAAATTTTGGACAAATTTAGGCAAAATGTAAGATGAATGTAATGGCAAAATAATGAAACAATGTGTTGGTTTACGAGCTAAAATGTATGCATACAGAGTTGGCGAAAACTAAAACAAAAAATCGAAAGGCGTCAAAAAATGTGTTATTAACAAGAGAATAACATCTGACGGCTATAAGAATTGCTTGTCTGATGAAGAAATACAATATAGAACAATGAATCTTATAAGAAGCGAAAAGCATGAAATTTATACAGTAGAAAATAATAAAATAGCTTTAAGTCCCCATGATGACAAGAGAATTATCCTAGACAATAAAATAAATACAGTACCCTATGGATATCAAAATGTATATTTTTTCTGTTTTAAACGTCTTTAGTTTCTAAGACAACATCGATATCAGTACCGTCAAAATCAATTAGTTTCCCATTTTCGTCTCCAATTTCTAAAATAATGTGATTAAATCGCTTATTGTTAATTTGATAGGAAATTTGACATGCGGGCTCGTAAATTATATAATCTCCAAAAGTGAACATTGTTTTTGGTGGAACATTAGCAATTATATCTTTTTCTAAGTGATTAGACTCTTAATATTTTATGACCATTATATAGGCCAAATTACAGTGGTCATTTATTGTCTTAAATTAACTAAAATTAGGCAATCTAGTGCATACAGCAACTTTGTCTTTTTTAATAGTTAAATTTCTTTCAAAACCAAGAATATCAGATAATTGGTCATCAAGTTTAATATCTAACTTAGATTTGATAGATATTCTATTTTTACGTTGTCTGGAGTTAGTTCAATGTTATTTGTTGAAAATGGCTCAATTGAGTTTATAGTTTCTTTCAAAGAGTCAATATTGTACTGATCTCTACGTAAAATTATGACCTCATTTTTATCAACAACAGTACGCAATTTTTCAATTGCTGTTATAGTATTATTGAATATATTGGGTGCTAAAAACCTAAGCACTCGATTTTTCATTATGGATGATGTCATGATGGATTCTTTTTTTTGGACAGAACTATTATTCGTCAACTATTATTCGTCAACTTGAATACCATTATCCATTTATATAAAAAATTATAAAATAATTGAAAAAAGTCGATTGGGGTGTCGGTGTTTTAATTCGTGGAGAAAACTCTAAAAATGAAAAGAATGGTACATTATTACGTGATAACATAAGATGTTTATATGTTGGGCCCAGCAATGTGGGTAAACCAACTTGATGATTAATTTAATTTATAAGCCAGGACGACTAAGTTTTAATAAATTGTATGTTTGTTCAAAAAGTTTAAATCAGACCAAATGAATTCTGTTACAAAATGATTTGGATGAGGCATTTAAAAAATTAAAAGTTAAAAAAAAACTGGCATACTTTTCCAATAATACTGAGAAAATGGTCCCTTTAGATCAATGTGAAGACGAATCACTGGTTATTTTCGATGACGTCATTTTAGAAAATCAAGACATCATCATGGATTATTTTACAAGAGGATGACACAAAAATATTGATGTTTTCAATTTAGCTCAGACATTTACAAATATTCCAAAACAGTTGGTACGAGATAACACTAATTTCCTCTGTATATTTAGACAACATAACACTAATTTAAAACCCATTTATAGTGACTATTTATCGCGTGCTTGTGACGTGCATGTTTTTCCTCCTCATTCTCGCCGCAGCAAGAAGTAGTTTATTACGGAAGCGGCACAGTTTATCAGCCACGCGTCAACTCATTGCAGCTCGCATCTTTTGGAGAGTTGTAATCAGCTCGTTCCTCGCCTTGTTGCATGGCTCAAGCAGTAAGGCACTTGGTTTGAAAGGTTTGAAAGGTTGGGGGTTCGATCCCCGGTCTGAGCAGATGATTTAATATTGTGGATACGTGGGCCCCATATTTGCAATATTCGATTATCACCAAACCATTCCACTACTCCTATTGCGTAGATACAAAAAAATTGCCATCTCCTCGTCGTAAAAAAGTTGTAAATATGGCGTGGTGAGGAGACGGGGATATCTCCACAGGAGTTATGCTATTTTTATTAAATAATAGGACATGCGTGTTGAATGAATGACAAACAAACAATGAATGATGATCTATTGACGAACGAACGATGAACGACGACCGATTGACAAACGAACGATGCATATTATGCAATAAAGAATTCACTATCACAAAACATACGTTTTATTAATCCACGAGTTGTGTGAATTATCAAAACCTAGCCATTTAAAATAAATTTGCACAGTCGAGTCTGCTTTAGCTGCCGCTTTATCGCCTTTGGTTTGTAAGACTCTTCAACCAAATATTCATTTGGATAGTCTGTTTTCATAATTTCATGTTCATAAATGATGCCTTTTATCTCTTATCCTTTGATATCTTTCAGAATGTAAGTAGGTACATCATAATTTAAAACTTTGCAAATAGTAAACAATTATATTGACCAATTAGCAGTATAGCCCATCTCGAAAATTCGTTTAAGCTTGCTCACACAGACGACATTACCAACTTTGTATTTAGCTTGCAGGTATGGTTCAGTAAACACATATGACGATATTAAAATTTTTTCTTTGTTTTTATTTACTTCAATTGGCTCCATACCAATAGTTCTGTATTTTGTGCTGTTGCATTCTTTCACTAAATCGTATAGTATATTTGTCCATTTATAGTGGCCATTCAGTGTAAATTTCTTAGACGTTGTTTTTTCAAAGTGTGATTAAATCGTTCTACAACACTTGCTTTTAATTCAGAAAGTTAATTTAATTAATCGAGATTGATTCTAAGCCATTTGATAAATTTTAGCTGACTTATCTTTACTTGGAATTGCAAATGCAAATTTCGAAAAAAAAACATTATTTACTGTCATGATATATCTGTAGACTTTATTTATGCGAGGTGTGCCTTTCAAATCGTCGGTATTCATTTCAACAAGATCAGTTTACCATAAATCATCGATACCATATGATATTACCTTTCGTCTTGGAAATTTTCTTCTTGCCGGCTTATATAATTAATTAATAATTCCCTCTCTCGCAGTGGGAAATTTTTTTTAAAATGTTTATTTATTGTAATTGCATCGAGAACACTTACTTTTCTGAACTAATCGGCCATTTTTTGGATTTTAAGTTTTATTATTATAATTTTTATTATCTTTCTTGCACTTCAAGCAACCAAGTGTTCTCCGTTTAATATAAAAATAATAATAAATTTTTGTATTTTACGAATATCCTTGTTGTAGTCATCAATCCATCGTCATAAATAGATGTTTTATTTATATTTTAAAGTACTAAATATCGCCTATTCTAACGCCAAAGGGCTTACTGTAATCTATTTTTGTGGATCCCTTAATAACAGTCACATCATCATTAGGTAAATTGATATTAACAGTAATTATTTAATAAACAATACAATTTATCATAAAAGTAAAGAGAATTTGATTATTATCTAAGTGAAAAATATTATATTTTTTATCCCACTTTAAATAAAATGTATGGGACTTTTCTTCCTTGCTTTTTTCAATTTTTGAGTTACAAATGTATCACAGTAATTCAAAACTGAGTGGTTTAAATTTTGTAATTTTGTAGCTATATCTTTGTCAAACTATCTTTTATTGACAGCATCTTTTCCATCTATAGGATCAGCCATATTATTGATTCTACGATTTTGAAGAGAAACATACTCTGTTATATAAAAAACATAGCATATTTGGTCTCGTAAAGCAGAAACAAAGATGTTATATTTTGATTCTACTTATGTTTTTAAATCAGAAACAATGGTATTGTATTTTAAATCTGCATCCTTTTTTGGTAGCATGATCTGTTATATGTTTATCAAAAAATCTTTTATAGACAGCAACTTTTCAACCAATGGGGTTAGCTATTTTAACAACACTTTGATCTAAAAATGAAACATAAAATTTTGTAAAATGAAAACAAGTGGTTAGGTTACTTTGTAAAGTAGAAACCCTCGAATTGCACTGTGATTATACATATTATTTTAAAGCAAAGGCATTAGTGTCAAAAATCTTATTTAAAGTTTTTATCAATGGTTTCCCGAATATATCTGCCATTTAATAACATTGAAATTATATCGTGAAACTTGAAACCTCTCGAAAAAAAAAGGTGCAATACTATTACACATAGATGCCCTCATAAAATTGAATTCAAATTATGAATTCGGTCATCATTGTAATAAAGATTTATATCTTTGAAATAATTAATTAAATTAGTAGGAATATTGCCTCCAAATGAGTCAAAATAGAAAATATCGTTATTTTCTTTAAAATAGCAAACCCAGTGAGTGCCTGGATTTTTGAAATGTCAAAATTAACCATGGCACACTCATTTTCGCGCATACTTTTCGGTAATTCGTCAATCATGTCAACACTTCTGAAATATTTAATATTATATAGTTTTACGTATTTCTCGATATCAATATTAGATAGCTAAATTTTTTCTGGCCTTCCTCTTTTTGCAACTAATCCTTTCCCAGCTTTGTTTTCCATTGCTAAATTATGTCTTTTTTGTTCGTCTAATTATTATTTTATTTTTACTAACCTGATCAACAGTACCGCAAATTGCGCCTGCTGCTGTTGCTAAATCACTGAGTTTACCTAAAGCTGCAAGTACGAGGGGAATAATTCGTCCATGATGTAAACAACTTCCAAATTTTTCTTTGGTCATCTTTTTGACTGTTGGCAATGATAAAATTAATTTGAAACTTTTGCCTTCTTTCAATTTTTTATTTTTTCTCGCAATTTGATCATCTGTTAAAATTTTTTCTACACTCAAATCTTTTAATTCCTCAAAGGGAATATCAAAAGTTATATTCGTTATCATCAGTTATAAGTTATATATATAATAATTATATATATTATATTAAAATGTTTTATTATATATATACAATAAAACGTTTTGATTCCCCAACCTAATTTCCTTTTTGTAAACATTGTTGAGGCAACAGCAGCATAAGTAATTTTTTCCCCAGTTTGAGTATTTTTATCTAACATGATTTCCTTTGCTTCTTTTTGTAAAATTTTACCTGCTTTGTGCCTAGACTCTAAACCTTTATGATCTCTGTAAGCAATATAGTGATATTTACAAGCTTCATCTTATTTATTTATTCCTATGTCGCCTCTTTCCAGTCTTTCATTAAATTTTATAAATGGCCCACAATACTTATGACCAGGCAAATACATTTCAGGAAAATTTTAATGGTTTAGTGCCCAATTTATCACACCTTTGCCGTGTTGTTCAGAGATCCAAAATTAATGCGGAATTATGTTTAAAATTCTTATTAGATAAGTAATTCGTTTCGGATTATTTATAAGAAAATCAGAAAACTTATAGTTCAGCATATTCTTAATGCTTACTTTTTCATTGTAGTAATTGTTATTTCCAGAATTTTCTTCGCCGTGAATAACTAATAATCTATTAATTAATTGTCTGAAATCATCCATCAAAAAACGTAAGCTTTTGGGGAACTATTGTATTTTTTAATGCCATCACCAGTTCTAGGAGAATTTGTAGAACTTGTTCTTTCTGGTGTGTTTGGTGCTGATCTTAAATATGGTATTTTTTAACAATTTCTGCGTAATTTCATACTCATTATAAATGTCTTTATCCTCAAGAGCTTCTAGTGAATCGTCTGTTAACGAATTACAAAATCCTGGTGTTAATTTATATTCTTTATCCATAACAAATAATAAATCATTATTTATAGTTACTTTTGTATCACCAATGTAAAAATTTTGCCCAACTCCACGTAAAGCAAATTTTTCATCAATAACATTAATTCTTTTTGCAATTTCTGTTCCGAGATTTATAGTAGAATCAGATGCTGCATGTGGTAAATGTTTCAGTGGTACAATTCCCATTTGCTCTTCCAAATTAGGAAGTTTTTGTTCTGAGAATAATTCTCTTCCGAATGATGTTTCTTCTGGTGTTGACAGATTATGTAAATTTTTGCTGCTACCGGAACTAGTGTTGATATTAAATTTTTATTTTCTTCGCTTATTATTTTCTATTATTTTAACCGATATTTCGTAATTCGTCAATTACTGGTAGTTCTTGCTTCTTATTTTTTCATATTCTTTTTCGTGACGCTTTTTATATTTTTTATATCTTCCAATGAGTAATTTAACTCGATAATCTCCCTTTGAATCTGCCATATATATATATATATAGACACACACACATTTTTTACTTATAAATGAGTTGTAAAAATATTGAGAGTCTTGAGAGGCAGACTTTTCCTCCAACTGATAAAATAGGGGGAATTTAAATGTTTAGAAATGCCATTTGTATTTTAGAAAAAGAAGTTCCTGCCAAATCAAGTGCTTTTAGCTTTGATGTAAAAGATCAATTTTATAATTTACAATTTGATATGCGTGATTTTATAATAGTAGGTTTTCAACTTTATAGAAAAAAATCGTGCTGAACAACATAAACACGCTACTATGTTTGATCACTCTAGTGTAAGAAATATTTATGTTAACAATAGTATAAATGAAATTTTTCCTAACGAAAACTGGAATCTAGGGATTGAAAGTGGTCCTTATCTTAAACAATTTCTTGCTTATAATAATTTAAGAAATTCAAAAACCAAAATAGATACCGGCTATAGCAATAATGAACTTTATTATAAACCACCTGTTAATTTTGATGGTGATATTAATTACTATTCATTTTGGGGGCGAAGATCTTTGTGTGCTATTGATGGTTCATACAGAAAAACAACCGTAGTTAAAGAAAAAACCAACATTAAAATTAGTGTTGATTTTAATAAAGACGTCGAAGCAGGTACCATTTGTAATGTTGTTTTAATTAGTCGAAGGAATCTTTCTTACAATTATTTGAAAGAAAGAATTACTGAAGATTTATAAATTTTTAATACTATTAAATGGAGGAATCAACAAATGGTTTCAATAGTTTAAAACAATTTTCTGAGCTTATAGTTGTGTGGTTACGTTTAAAACTTTTACCATTTTATAGCTATATAGATGAATTGTTTGACCAAATAAAAAACCATTTTTTCATACTGCTAATTAAATATTTTTCTTTGTAAATAGAAATGTCTTTGTTACCTTGCAGTTTGGCCAGCATTTTTAAAGATGATGACTGCTGTGAGCCACCTTCCTATAAATTAAATGATAATGTACCTAATGAAGTTAGAGAATTAGTTTACAAATTTCATTCAAATTTACAAAGTTTACAATCAACGCTCTTAGAATACATTTACGATAAACATGAACTTCGTGAAATAGGCGACGACCCAGAGCGTATAGAAAAAGTTTTTAAAAAAATAAGTAGAACTTCGATAATGATGATTTCATTGAATTTATAAAAATTTATTTCGTTTCTCAGTCAGATTCATTATCTGCATCGATAATCAAATTCACCACAATCAAATATGTATTCTGCACTTGGAAATCGCTCGCAATCGAAATCACATATGTAATATGCAACCGGAAATCCACCGCCATCGACCTCAACTTCGTGTTCTGCAACTGGATTTTCTAAATCATCTGAAACATCTGAATCATAACCAGATTCATCAGAATCAGATAAGTTGATCTACAATCGGAAATCCCTTGTAATCGTCATCGTGTTATCCATTTAGAAATACATCATCATTCTCTGAATCATAACCAGATTCACTATCACTGCCTGGAAGTCCATTCATTTCGAATTTCTTTAATATGACTATTTATAAGGTATACATTATTTAAAGAAAAAATATCTTTTTTTTGCGTTTCTATAAAACGTGAAAATTCCTTAATAAACGAGAAATTTACTTGATGTTTGCATAATCTTACTTTGTTTTACCTTGTGCCGAATCCTGCACGCTCATTTTGCGAACTTGAGAAATTTGCTTGTTTTTGCCTGATATTGGCTTACATTTGCTTGCTTTTGGGCGAAATCTGCTTGATTTTCGATGAAAACATGGGGTGTTCCTGTACCCGCATTATATATATAGACACGCACACACCTACTCCTGTCTTGCCGAGTCCACCTCCAGTGCTCGGGCCAGGGCATCCTGCATGTTGTGGGGTGCAGCCAGATGTACTGTTCGTCGTACCTCTGTGTCGGCGATGGCATCGATGAAGAAGGCGACTGCGATGTCTTCGCGCGCCTCCTCGGGGCACCCTTCCAGAGATAGTTGAGAAACCCACGTAACGTCTTGCCATAGTTCCTGCGGTGACTCTCCCGGTCGCTGGGTGAGAATTTGCAGATGTGCGTGGTGGGCATGTCGCAGGTATATATGTTGCCAAAAACGTAGCTCCAAGGCCGACACCAGTGTAGGATACTCCAGTCGATGTCGATGTGGCAGAGATTGTAGTATGCTCATTGCGGGGCCTCTCAGTACAGATGCGGAGGTAGTAAGCCCGCTGTTCGGCTGACCAGCCATTCAGGGTGGCTGCCATTTCAAACTGGTATTAATACAGTACTTCCGCCAAGAAGTCTGTCCATCGTACGGGTAGAACTCCCTTGCTGAAGAAATTCCTGCCATTCTTTCTTCAGTCCACTCATTTCCTGTTTCGTTTTTTTTCGACGCTGTCCATTCGTACACTGACACTGTGCATGTTCTTGTCCGCACAGGCAATTCTCGTTTTCATTAACTTGCTAATGCCTTCTATTTTCTTATCTACATGATCCACTGTCTTGTCTACATTATCAGTTATGTACATTATCGTTCACACTACTAATTTTGTAATGAAGACTATTAACATTAACACTTGCGCTCTCTTAGCTACTTAATGTCTCTAGTAATGCTTACAGTGCTTCCATTTCTGCAGACATCTTTCTAGTTAACATTCACTACAATGGTTATGCAAACAGTCTTATTATTTCAGCCTACAGTTACTAAAATAAATAAAAAAAATTTAAAATCTCTAATTACTAGCCTATTGCCTAACTTAATATATAGTTCAATGTCTACATCACACTTCTGACACCAGTATTACAAGACGCCTGAGGAGTGTAGCCAAGTACGTGATGGATGGAGGTCTATAATAAAAATAAAATAACCAAATTTGATTTCTAATTTATTCACACAGCTGTTATTTACAGCACTGATCCATCTATCAACAGCATTACTCTTTTTATTTCTCAGTGAGCCCAATATTTAATGTCCATTATTACTCTAATTAACTACCCGCTTGATGTTTATGTTTTGTTGTAGTCACATAACTCACGCTCCTCGTTAACACACTTTCATTCCCACTGTTGCAATCATTTGTTGTTTCTTTCACTAACGCAACCAGTTCAATAGTCCAGCCTGCCAGTTGTACTATTCGCCGAGCCGATTCTCATCCAATCAACTCCCAGCTCGGAGGCCTGTCGTGCTTAATATAGACGATGGCCTTGACCTGGAAAGTTCGACACACCCCGAGTTACGCCGAGAGAAACCAGGACAGCAAACAACTACAAAATTCTTCAGATAAATGCAGAAACTCAATACATACAAGATCAGCAGCAGTGTCTAGGTAACGAATCTTTTCGAAGAAAACAGGCACTTTTTTTTTATACCGTATACGTAGTCATTGAATTTTTCAGAAATGTATTGCTTGCGCAGTCTAGATTTTAATACTACAAGTACAGAGACGTACCACTGGCTTCGACGGTCGGCAGTAGAAGCGATTTTCCACCAGTTTATTTAATTCCGCGCCATTCAGAACACGAAAATTCGTCACTGGAGTAACAAAATTCGTAAGCGAACTTCTGAAATTTCCACAAAAAAGTAGACCTGCTTTCAAAGATAAACTTGGGTACAGAATTTTGAAATTCTATAAATGTAGATCCACATGATGCTTTCGCTATCGGTCAAAGTCACCGTGAGACAAGGTTGGTATATAGGCACAGAACACTGTATAAAAAAAAAAAAAAAAAAAAAAACCTCTCTGTGTAAATTGTAAACTAAAGAATGTTCACGATAAAGTGAGCACTTTTGAAATCAACCTTAGAAAAAGTCACTGCCGCTACCTGCATATATTTTAACGGGCGCAATGAGTGACACGCGTCCTGTAAAGTTGGTTACGGCGGAAGGGAAAGTAGTTCCATATATTAACGTCGAATAAAAAGTGTTAGGTAACTAACTCTGATAACTAAATTATTTCTCGCGTGTTCTGATATATTTTAATGCATCGAAGTGTAAAAATGAGGAGATCTGTATAGTATTTACTTTTCTAATGATTTCACAGGTTAACTGAATCGACGCATGAATGAAGTAATGAGGCTCATGGCAATGTTAATTTTACATAAGGCGGAAGAACACGCAACGTGCGTACAAGTACATCCTGAGCAGGACTTTGGAAAGTGGTCATTTTACCGCGAATAGCCTATACGGCCTCACTCGCCAGCAATACGGCAGAATATCGCTCAACAATCAGCTCCTGGAGATTAACTTTTCAGACGGCAGCGTGGCCTAACAGCGAATATTCCGTAAGTGCGGTAGCCAGTCATACAGGTCCAAGGCCCTGTTCCACAGATCTCCGCAGCCAATCAGCGACAACGTACAGCTACACGAAACATTAGACAATTCAGATTTGGCTAATTAAGATTAATATGTGCGAAGTTTGTGTTCAAGCTGCCCAGTCGCCATCCTTATTTTCAACCAACATGGCTACATTGGCCCCGCAATTGTTGTTCCGTCTCCTCGTTCTCTCAAGAATGTATTTACAAACAAGAATTTACTGATAACTAATGAGCTTACTTTCCTCCACATGGGTGCAAATAAATTTTAGTGAAGTCCTTGAAAGCTTAGGTAGTAGCTAAGTGTTAACACCTCATTAACAGCAATAGTACAAAAGATGAAACCAGAAACATGTGAAACAGTACAAAGAGAATTAAAATACTGGAGTGATTTCCCCAGGGTTCGAATTCAGAAAAACTCATAAAGTTAAACTAGCTTGAAATCAACTGCATGACATTAAGAAAATAAGTGAAAATTTACTTAAAACATATAAATTAATATAGCATACCACAGTACAACTTCCTCGACAAATTTGAAAGAAATCGACTGATTGTTTCCCGAGGTCTGGCATGAAAAGCACATTATTTAATGTGGGGCTATCTTACAAAATGGCGAATAAATGAGGCTTTGCATTGACAATTTTGATGGATATAAATGATACTGTCAGCGTACAAAGTTAAGTTGAAATTTGTTTTGTTGGTTCGTAGATAAAAAATTAGGAGCTAAAATGTTTATATGGCCGCCATTTTGAAAATATGTGTCGGACCCTTTCAAAATATGTTTGTTTACATAGCCTGCGATAGTGCTAATTGTTTGCCAAATTAGGTACAAATCTGTTGTTTTTTCGGAGATCACATAATTTTATTTTGTGACGTGATACTATTTTACAAAAAGACAGACAAAAGAAATTTTGTGTACACACTTGATTTTTGCAATATATACAACCATCATACAAAGTTTCATTGCAATTAATTACGTGATTTTGAAGATATAACATACGAAACATAAATAGCTATATAACCACCATTTGAACATACAATATATGTCTGACATACATAAAACATATCAGTTAACATTACCTACCGCAGTACTATTTGTTTGCCATATTTGGTAGGAATCGGATAATTATTTCCCGAAATATGATATAAAAACTTTATTTATACGTGTAACACTATCTTACAGGACAAAAGATGCTCCGTATAGATACATTTGATGTCTTTTTATATACTCCCACCATACAAAGTTAAGTTGGAATTGATTAAGTGTTTTATATGTTATCACATATTATGCTAAACTAACTATATGACCGCCATTTTGAAAATAAGTGTCTGGAATACTTGAAACATATTTGTACATATCAACTGCGGCAACACTACTAGACTGCCAAATTTGGTAGCAATCTGTCATGTGTTTCCCTAGAAATTACACAAAAGTTTGATTAATTCATAATGCGCTATCTTACAAAATGGCGGGAAATGTCACTTTTTTTTTTTTTTTTAACAATTGTCAATTTACAAAATTTGGTTTAAATAGATCAAATGATATGTTAGTTACGCCAAATAAACCTAAAATATTTGGATGGCCGCATTTTGAAAATAAATGCCTAATATAGTTTAACTTAATTTCTCATTTTTACCTGGTCAACCATAGTTTTTCTTACGTGCCAAATTTGGCGAAAATAAGTTGTGTAGTTTTCAAGATATAACATAAAAGCTTAATTTTTTTCATTTGGCACTATATTCCAAAATGTCAGTCCAACAAAAAATTTGTCCTTTGAATTTAATTCTTACAACTTGAGCTGCCAGCATACAAAATCTAGTTAAAATAGGTGTGATGGTTTCCGAGCTATGACATATCGGACTAAATTTTTTAATGGCAGCAATTTTGAAAGTAAGCGCCAGAAGTTGTTGAAAACTACAAAAGTCAGTTAACCTTACTTAGTGCTTTATGCGTTCCGAATTCAGTGAAATTCGGTTCATGCGTTGTAAAATTGAGGGAGGACACACACACACACACACGCTCAGCCACACACATAGGCACCTACACTAAGTTAGACACACACACAGACAGTAAAAAGATCCCATAAGCCTTTCTTTCCTTAGAAAAGTAGGTTAAATAAGCCCTCAGATTAGAGTAGAACGCTTGCCTTCCATCAAGGACGAACCGGGTTCGGTTCCCAGCTACTTCCCTTCCCTGAATTTCCGTACGCGGGGACCGTGCCGGAGGGTGCTGCTCTTCTGCGGGTTTTCTCGGTGATCTCCCGTTAAACCCTCCCTTGCATTCCGGCGCTGTCGCCACACTCACCTCGCTTCACCCGCGTCGGCTCTCAAGACCCAGGCCTCTCTATTCTGTGCTGGCCAACGCAACTGCGGCGGTTCTTTTTTCCTAACCTACCCTAATTCTAGATGTTAAATGTATGCCCGAGGTAGCGACGGGGACTAAATGCTTCTTCGGCAGGGACAGGTGTTTTTCGCGAAGATATTTATGGTCATGCTAGACTTCAATATCCTTCGTCCGCAACCACAACTTCCTTTGGTTGTCGGCCGCGTGTCTACGTGGGAAGACATGTTCTTATGTGACTGGGCCAGTCAGAATAAAGTACTCCCATATTGTACGTCCATTATTCGCGGGCAGACACTTGAGCCACGTGACGATATAAAATCATCCAACCACGAAAGTGCTTACGAACTAAAGTGTTTTGGAGTACAACTGACCTCGAAATCTTTTCGCGAAAAACACCTGTTCCTATTCTTAGGGCTAGGCCCCATACTCCTGCAAGGAAGGGAGATAAAGCAAGGAGACATGCTTCACGGCAATAAGGAGGGATTGTACACCTCCTTAGATTTACGTGTAAGCTAGGCTTCAATATCATACATATACACTTGCAGCCTTCCTTTGACTACTGGCCGCCTGTCTTTGTGTGAATACTGACTGCTACATGAGTAATCCAATCAGAATGAATACTGACTGTTCGTGATTCGCGGGCAGACATATAAGACGCGTAGTTAGTCAAATGATCCAACCACGGAAGTTTTTCTGAATGACTCAAATGTTTTGGTTCACAACTTGTCCTGAAATGTTAAAAAGAGAAAGGGAAAAACCTCCATAGGAACCGTTATACCCCTTCGACAGGGAATAATTACAAATTGTAACACGCATTAATAGAAGATACTACTGGAGGCAGAGACAAGTATCGGCTACTCACGGTCAAGTGAGCACTTTTTAAGGCCCTTCGAAATATTTCCTTTCATCCAGTGTCAATATTCAGTGGTTAGTTTCCGTTTGTTAGGGCCTTAAAAAGAGCTCACTTTACCGTGAACAGCCTACGGCGGAGATAAAGGTGGAATCTCAGCACCGCAGCGGGTGTTCTGCCCTGGGTGAGCCCCGTGCTGGGGTGTGCAGCTTCGCCGGCTGCTGGGACAGACCTTGAGGATTGCCTTCCCCCGCCAGCCTAGGGGGCAGCCATGCGTGAAATGGTCACGGCTAGGCCATCACCCCCCTCCCCCTCCCCCCGCGATCTTCTCCCCCCACCACCTTCCATCTTCTTCATCCTTGCTCTGTACCACGAGCGCACGCGTACTGCCCCTCTCCTTCAGACGCCAAACTATAGGCCATTCCAGTGGCCAGTCACAATATAGGGTTTTCGCTGCTCTTATCAAGCACTAACAATTCCGTTTGTACCGACGTCGAAAATTCAATCGATTGTAAAATAACTTCGGATTACTCGTATACACGTTAAGCATTAAGCAAACCATTTAATAAATGTTTTCAGTTGTCCATGGTGTAATTATGCCATAAAGTTGGCGTCCTCGACAAAGTTGTTTACAAGCTTCGTAACGTGAATTGAATCGCATTCCGATTTTGAAATGGGGAGAGTTAAAAAGAAATGTGTAACAAGTTGTTGGGTTCCTCACTGTGAAATTTCGAAGCCAAACACAGTTGTGAAATACTTCACCTTTCCCAGCAATCCATAAAGGTAAGTTTCTAAACCAGTTTTGTTTGTTTTGACTGGTATCTAGGTTTGGGCTGTGCTGTCTATCTGGTTACGAACCTTTTTATTATTTCCTATAGTAATGGATACTTTTGCTAAATATTTGTCTGTTTTATTCAAATGCTACAGTTAACTGTCAAAACAAACAAAGCTTTTTTTTTAAACTTTACCTTTTTTGGATTGCTGGGAATCCTGGATATAGGTACCGCCCTGCAGAGCATAATAAATAAAAAAAACAGAAAAATCCGAACTGTTTTAATTACATCAGTTTGGTTATTATTAAGGCTAAAAATTCTTACCATGTCCTCTTAAATTATATTTTACCAATCTGCTGATATAAAATAGCCACGACAAAATAATTATTTGTTTTTACGTTGGTCACAAGAGAAGCGTTAGCGGCCCGATCGTAGAGAGGTAATAAGCAAAGAGGTTCATCCTGGCAGTGAGCTCTCTTTTTCCTTTCCATAAACTTTGAACTATTCACGCTAAGATGAGAACTTTCGAAAGCCCCGCTTAAAATATACTTGTATACACGTTGTGTATTCTTCCGCCTTTGTAAGATTAATATTGTCCTGGGCCTCATCAATTTTTTTATGTGACTGTCAAGCAAAACTGTAAAATTATTATAAAAGTAGATATTAAACAAATATGCTGATTTTTACACTTCTATGCATTATAAAAAAACAGAAAGCGAAAGAAATAATTTAAGTTATCAGAAATGGTTTCCTGAAACTTTTTATTCGACGTTACGGTACGTAACTACTTCCCCATGCATAGTTACCAACTTTACTGGGCGTATGTCACTCAAGGCACCCGTTAAAATATACGCAGGTTGGGGCAGTAGCATTTTTCTAAGGTTGATTTCAAAAGCGCTCACTTTATCGTGAACAGCCTTTACCTATCCGCGTATTCGAAAATTCATCGGAGTATCCACCGATGTGCAGAGGACGTTCGAAAATTACTGTTCCGGTTGAGTCCGGTTGAACCGATTGATCCACCAGTTCAACTGCCCTGAAAATTTTCGGTGGATCTGGTGAATATGCACCAGAACATCAACCGATTGAAATTTCGAATGCTTTCTCTGAAAAATTAAAAGTGAACACACCCACAACTTGTAATTTACAAGCATTCCAAAAATACATAAATAATTCGGACGTCGAGTTTTACAAGTGGGCGATGAAAACTTTAGAATTTGAACGAAGTGGCATTAATATGTGTCTGGAGGCAGACGAAAATACCGCTAAAAATCAATCTGATGTCCGAAAAAATACCTCAACCGGTTTACACCGGCGTATCAACCACTGGTGGATCCATCGATGGATTTTCGAAAACGCGGAATACTTGGAGCGTCGCTATAGTCCAATGACGGGTACTTACAACTTACCTGAAGCCCCCACTTTCTGGCCACTAATCCACCTCACACTTCATGCAAACAAAGCCTAGCCGAATCTTCTAAATTATACCAGAGGGACGACGCGCCGCATTCGTGCACACCCGGTGCTAAGGCCGGACCTTGTAATTTTTCAAGTGTAAGCGAACTGTATTTCAACTCCCCCCCCCCTCTCCCCCGCCGCGAAATACAAATCTTATCAAACTTGTATGCCGCCGTGGTTCCTACTTTCGTGGAATGTTGGTACGGGCCAGCCGTTGAGCGCGGTAACAAGTTCTTATTCTTGCATCGTTACAATTCTTTAACTACAGTTGAACTAACCTGAAAGAATAATGGTGCCAGGCAGTTACACAGGACTGCAACACACCCGTTTACTTTACTTTCATTTTACACGCGCGGCACAGCACTTCACTAGTGTGGCGAATAATTGCAGCCAAGTGCTTGCTGGACGCGGTTCCGTTTCTCAAGATGCGGACGAATATAATCAATAATCGAAGTAGTGTCTTTTGCTGCTCGCGATACGAGTTACCGAAGAATACAAGGGTCTTACTCTCTACCTCTCATATTTCGCAACACAGCAACGGATTTTGGTATTTTTTTAAAAAATGTAATTATAGTGCATTTCGTGATTGTCTTTTAGTGAAAATTATAATTTAAGTCTACTTAAAAAAAAATTGGAACAGTAAAATTTTTTCCTCAATTTTTTTTTCTTCATGTTGACCGAATTAGCATATATGATTTGAATTCCAGCTTGTCCCAAAAGGAATCCGTGAATTCTTCACGTCTCTACAAACAGCAAATGGAAAGAGGAAACTGTGCACGCTGAGATATTGAAGTCTACAGCCAAGAGAAAAGTATTTTTTTTGTGAATAAAAGGCTGTTCACAGTAAAATGGGCACTTTTGAAACATTTATTTGGGATCTACTTCTTCCTCATTTTGTATCCTTCCACTGTATGTAAAATTAACAACACCTTGAGCCGTCTCACTTTATACGTGCGTCGATCAGGCGAAACTGTTAGGAACGTAAATATTTTATTAATATTTAGGGACTGGAAAATTATCATGAATTCATTTTAGGACAAGCTAGATTTCATACACGTGTGTATCTGTGCTGTGTTTGCAAACGGTACATAGTTTATTAATAGATGTAGTGACTTTCAGCGAAAAAAAAAAGAGTACACGTTAGACTACAATACTCTGTGAACCCAACAGCAGTTTGTCTATTGCTAGAGACCCCGAGAATTTTCGCGGGTTCATTTCTGGACAAGTTGGAATTCACACACTTGTACGTTCATCTTACTTTTGTAATTGGTTGGCGTGTTGTTTGACACCTCCTGGAAATAAATCAGCCAATAATAAACATGCAATAACTTGTGCGCCCAATCATCGCCTTTTACTGCCACAGCAGTCAACCAATAAACATTTGATATCTGTATGAGATTATATAAAACTGTGAAGTCTTGCCTAGAATTTATCAGGTCTCTTGCCATTGGTTGCTTTTCGCTTGTGGAGGAGTTTTAATATTTGACCAGGCCAATTAGAATTCGGCAACATCAGCACTGCTCCTACGTGATTCTTGTGCAGACAATTAACACGTGTCAAAACTAATATAGCTATAGGTTGTTCACGGTAAAGTGAGCACTTTTGAAAGCCCTCTCATTTGGAATAATAGCCAATAAGTATGTTTTATTACAACCTTAGACGTTAACTTGCGAGTACGATGGAATATACGCACTGTGTCTGTTACTTGCATGACAATATTTATTTAAAAAGGTGATCAAAGGATAAAATATGTCTGAAATAAAAAAGTAACTAGGGCCTCAAAAGTGCTCACTTTATCGTAACAGCTTGTACACTCTGGGATAGCAGCCAATGGACAGAAATCTGAGGCTCGAAATCACACAGCATCGCTCAATCAAGCTTACAGGTCGTTTAAAACGCGACATTTTTCTGTCCATACTAATTAGCAAGTACTGATATTTATGAGTATAAAAATGTAAGAAATTAAATAATCCACATTTAAATTTAACAAATTGTAGTCTGCACACATTAACTGGCACTTAAGACGAATTAGAAGTGAGTCACTTATAACTAGATACCTGAATAATACGTGGATTTTTTTAAGGACAAGCTAGGATTCTAATCACGTGTGTCTGTATTACTTTATGCATTGGTCCACGCGGTGTTTGACACCTCATGGATAACACTGGCCCAATAGACTTATTCCACTGTGACAGCAGACAACCAATGCGCAGTTTACATCGGCATATTTGTACATACGACTGTAGAATCTAGCCTGCAGGTCATTGAACTCGCGAATTTTTCAGGTCTCTACTTATAACCACTACTGCAAGAACACCGGTTCTGTTGGTGGCTGTGTTAACTCACCATTGTTCTATTGGTCCATACGTTAATTATTGGCCGGGTCATCAACCAATGGAGAGCCGAACTTATATTGACTCAATCAAATGTTCTTTATCTTATATATATATATATATATGATTTACAATCAATCATGTCCCTTTGAGTGGCTATAAAAACAATTCTATAGTTAGCGATAACATTGTCACTGCGCTGTCGTGTTCTTGTAGGGTCATGTTAAACACTAGCTGAAGAAAGACTGCATATCCGTACGAGTTTTGTTCTGAACAATGAATAAATTTCCAAATTAGCTTTGCTCGAGCCACACTCGAATATAGTCTACAAATTGTTAAACGTTATTTCAAAATAACACTTCTAATACGGCGTAGAGACATGGAACTACTCTTCGTGCATCGCTGCCGAATTAAATTGGAGCGGGCAAGTCAGTGTGCCGGTTAAAACGTATGCGATTCTGGGAAGGGACATTTTTTCATAGGTTGATTTCAGAAAGGTTATGTTAATCGCGAACAGGCTGCACACACTATACACATGCTCCACAGGTTCCAGTAGCTGCTTGGACACTTGTGTTTATCACGGCCGTCAACGCCATATTCAAGGTATATTAGCAGTGGAACATAGTGGTACTTTCTACGAGCAGGAGGGGCCGCGGTGGCTGAGCGGTTAGACTACTCGCACCCTACCAAGGCGAAACGAGTTTAATCCCCGGCTGGGTCACTCTCGGATTTCCGCAAGGGGGAATAGCGCCAGACGATGCCTCTGGTCGGCGGGTTTTCTCGGAGATCTCCCGTTTTCCCGACCTTGCATTCGAGCACTGCTCCATTCTCACCTCATGTCACCCTCATGTTTACTTGCTGGGGATATATGTGTGAACGTGTCTCTTTGATTGTCGTCACTATATTTATCTCATTCAACTATGTTAAAGATAATACTACTACTGTTGTACACTGCACGTCTCAGTTTCATCTTCCTTGTAAATCCAAAAAGTCATTTTGACTATCTCGAACACATTTATGTTTCATTTGGCACTGAATTGATGTTTTTTTGCCAGCGTCCACTTATAAAAATTATAAGCTACAGTGTCAAATATTTTGACACAAAAATATATTTTTTCAAGAAAACACTGAAAATAATCATGAGCATTTTATATTTCTGTGTATAGTGTATGTTACAAGTCTGGTGTCATTCGTGTATTCAGGTATTTTGTGTGTCATTCAGATGTGACTTTTATAAACATTTCAATTAAAATTTTTTTGTTTTAGTTAAGAACATAAACTTATCATTGTTAGGGCAAGAGATGGACTGAAAAGACTTATAAAATATGGAATCCTTTATTCATCACGTAATATCATAATTCTATTCTTCGCTAAAATTGTAGTTCTATTGACTTGGGAAACTGAAAGCTCTTTCAGTTTAACGGGCAGTGTAGTTTCGAAAGCTTTCCACGGCAGAAGATAGAGGACGTGTTCGATGGTTGCCAAGCGGAAATCCCAGGACAGTGCCTGTGTCCAGGCAGGACAATACGAAGGACCCCGACAACCGTGTCCTGCGGAACACGGCTCGGAAAAGGATTGATATTGCCTGGAACGCCGTGGACACACACAAATACTGCTATTGACCCGAATGCATCTCGGCACTCCTGCACTGAAAATGCAAGCGAGCAATGTGCTTTTGCACTCCGCCGTGCATTTCACCCCCGTCGCTAAGGGGTAAAAAAAAAAATTGCAATGATGTAAAGGGTTTATGTGGCGCGACCGATGCAAGCAGCTCTTATGGCCCCAATACTGAGAGTGCTTTCCTGTGACGAGCATAGGTCGTGGGACGCTCATTGCACGTCAGCTGTTTCCATGGCACTTCTCCATTATCACCCACTACCAGGAATGTTTGTCTGGTCCTGCGGTTAGCATGCTGGACTGTCGCGCCTTCGGTTCCAGACAGCTGCGCTATAGAAGGTGAACTTCGTTTGTCCTTAGACTCCTATTTTTCCTTCTTGCTTTAAAATTTCTTCTTTTAAAAGGACTATGTAACTGCGCGTCCAAGGTCAAGAAGCAAGGGAGCGATACGGGTGACACTAACACGTAGGCCTCATCGCTCCTATACGCAAGGCGTACAGTGTTCCCGTCGTGATGCTGTAGTCTACTGTGCAAATCAGATCTGGACTAGTAGGACTTATTACACACAATGAAAGCCACTATGCCCGTAAAGTCGTACTTTTATCTTACATCTTAAGATATCTACATAGGCAAACTTTGAAAATGCAATATTTGACCAGTTTCACGAATTTTTTCTTCACGAACAAATTTAATAATTTAAAATAAAAAAGGGGCACTGATAATTGTTTTTACATTTTTTTTTTGGCAAAAAGTTGTATTTCCAGAACATATATGTACCGAAATCCGCGCATTCGCGCAAACAGCGATTTCACAAGAAATATTTTATTACATACGCCTTTTAAATCTACTGCAGTAGACAGTCGGATTAAGCGATTTATATATTAGAAATTTGATGTCGGTACACTTTAACCCGTGGGGCCTGGAGGGGAGAGTTGATGAAACTTCCGTGATACGTTTGAAAAACTAAACAGTAATATAGTATAGTAGGGTCTGGGCCAGAATTCGGCATTCGGCGGCAGAGTGTTTCCGGTCTCCATTTTGTTTTTCGTGTATTCCCTCAAAATTTCCCTTTTTCCCTCGAAATTTTCCATTTTTTCTCTCAAAAAGCACCTATCTCCCCCCCCCCCCCCCCGTGTGTTAAAACGAGCTCCACAAAGCCTTTTAATCCAATTCGGTGGGGCTCGCTTTTTGCGCTCAAAAATCCCCCCCCCCTTTTTTTTTCTGGAACAGGGTCCAGGGTCAGGAGCCATGGGGCTGTTCACCACCGTCTTGTTTTCGGACGTCATCTTGAAGCGACACCTTGAATCGTCATTTTGTTTCTTGCCATTATCTTTGATTTCATTGCTCATGCTCAAACATTATACCCCTATTTTCTTGTGCTCTTATATTCCACTTTAATCTCATTCGCCCCATCCTGCCATCTTTTATAAATTTGCGTAAGCCACCAGACGAGCTGCTGGCAACACATTTATTTAGTTTTCTGTTATTCCATGTTATTACCACCATCTTGTTTCCCAATTACTTATGCTCTGTCATTCGATGTCCACCATCTTGAATTTCATTTTCTCGTGCTATGTCATTCCACCTTGATGGCAACCAATTTGGATTATGTCACTATCACCATCGTACATAACACTGTAACCTTGTTCCCAATTACTCATGCTCTAACGTTCCACCTTAGTTGCTCTTGCTCCACCCCACCATAAAGGGATTTCACTTGTCTAACCCACCAGGCAAGATGATGACAACATCTCTTCTTCCTGCACTGTCATTCCACCTTAGGTCTAGACATCTTTGTCCCACCCCACAATTCTGGGTTTCACTTTATTCTTAGCAACGTCTCTTTCATTCTCTACCATTCTTTCCAGATTTTGTCACCATAGTTTAATCATCTGCTATATACTCAGTCCCCTCGAACCATCATCATATATTATATTCAGGCTCTGTAATTCCAGCTAGAGATAAAGTAGCCTGCTGATTATTATTTCTGTTGCTTGGGCTCTACCCTGATTGCTCACCTATGTTTGACTCTACCGTCTTGGATCATATCACCACCACCATTTTTCATTATACCATTACACCATTAACCATCGAAATCTTCAATTTGGTTTGTCATTTGTGTTTACTTAAATAATTACTTATGTGCATACTTGGGTCTTTCGTGAAAAGTGAGCATGCTACTGGAAAGACACTATATGTATGGTATGGCGAATATAAGGTTTCTGTTTATGTTTATATGCATATATAAATGTTTTAAATGAATAAACCAAAGTGTCTAAATTCTCATTGGTTTAGTATCCTGTATACTTTCCTGATAAAGAGAATATAATAGCCTTGGTTTTAAGAGCTGCCAGTACATGTCGATACTGTAAGTTGCATGATAATATAATTTTAAAAAATTAAGGAAATGATGTGGGTAACATATTTTATTTGAAAGTTAGGCCTATATAGCAAATTTTTTTGGACTATCGTTGGATGCTGTAAGAGAGCAGCTTACAGTTGCTCCAGAGTGTTGTTTACATTTTGAATCGTTAATTTTCTTGAAACGTTTACATTTTGGTAATCACAGATTGTTTATATTCTACCGAAATTTACTAGCTAAGTTCTTTTTATCATTTGATTATAAATCTCTGCCTACACTATCCCTTATTCAGATTGTAAATAATTTAATCACGGATTTTTCTGGCCTATCGAGTGACTGTGTAAGATAAACTTTCATACAGGAATTATTTCTTCCTTGTCCTGAGGCGGTAATTTCAATGCTATTGAAACAATACGTTTCGGCCGCATTAAGGAAAGAGCATGGCCGTTTTAAGGAAAGAGATTTCCGCGATGCTTCAGATAGGTCTGTTACTAGTCGTCAGAAAAGATGGATCGTCTGTTCGGGAGTCCGGAAACCAAGAGGTTGAATCCTGAAGATCTACGTCGGGGCGTAAGAGGCGTGCCGAGGTTCTGCGGGTGCAGTTTCGGCAGGTTCGGTCCCAAATATTGGGATGACACAATTAAAAAAATAATTGCATTAGCCCTGCACATCGTATGGTAGACTGCCATGTCTTCATTCTACACGACTCAACTAAGGCCTCCGACTTGTATCCATCACTAACACACATTCTGCTTCAGGCTGTTGTATGAGATATTTTTAAAAGTAGCACAGGCTTAAAATCTTCATTAAAATTTGGTGACATTCAATACAGATTTTCAAATCAAGGTGTAAAAATTAAATTAGTATTTTTGGCAATAGTTTGATAGCAGTATTTATACGAGAAATGAATATATGCTTCAAATTGTGCACATACTTTTTTTTCTCATTTCCCAAAGGCTCGGGAACAGTTCCCTAAAAATACTCGTCGCATCTAGAGCTAGTTAAAGGACATAAGAATTTAAAATTGCCAAGACTTAAGAATCGGTTAATATTACCTCGTAACTGTGTTCTGTAAATACTATAAATCAAGTGCCATTTAAAAATTGATCTCAATATTATCTAGGTCACTTGAATTGGCAACAGGACGTGTTGAAAAGAATGTTTGTAGATATTGTTCTTACGTATTTTTTTTTGTTTTGAGCGTGTTAGAAATTCTTTCTTATAATGAATCATTTGAAACTATAGATTAAATATATTCTTCAACTATTTAAACTGAACGTGTTATGTTTGTAGGGTTGTTGTGTAATAATGCTTCATACTGAAAGTAATTTTAAATGATTTCACATTTACATATAAGTGAAATATGCATGTGAACTCTATTTTGCCCTACATTGCAGTGAGCTATGATTTTGTATTTAATCCAGAGTATTAAATGGCTCATTACTAAGAATTCTATTTTCTTATGTGATCATAAAGTTAAAACCTCAATTCCAGATAGGCTAATTGGAAGTATGTATTTTACTACTGCACAAGTAGTTGGCGCCCGTATGTCAATTAGAAAATTCTACTTTCACAAAAGCTTACAATAAATAATTCTTCTGCGCCTATAAGTTGGGCGCAAATATGGTTTTTTCTAACACACTAAACTAATAAAGTCTCTAATCAATTCATACTTTATTATAATGCACACAATCAATGATATGATGATAAAGGTATATGTTGAAATTAAGTGCATAAGATATGAATGAGAGTGGATTAATATTATAATAAATTCACAGCAGGATAGATGTAACAGACTTCGAAGTATACTTTCTAAAGTTGTAGAAATTTTGGCTGTTAAACTTTGAGGGAGGACTGATGTCGTTCAGGGCCTGTCCAGACCTGCCTCAGTGAAGTATATGGCGAAGAGAGGTCTTTCGTGATTTCTATTATACTAGCTATAATACATCATAGTTATTTTTTAAGTAAACGCAAATGACAAATTAAATGAAAGATATCGATTTTTAAAGGTATAATGGTATAATGAAAAATGGTGGTGATATAATCCAAGACAGTAGAGTCTAACGAAGGCGAGTAATCAAGGTGGAGCATAAGAGGCAGAATGATTAATCACCAGGCTACTTCATTGAGGTGGAATGACAGATCATGAATATAATGTACGATGCTGACTCGAGGAAACCGAGTAAATAGCAGATGACTATATTGTGGTGACTAAATATGGAAGGAATGATAGCAAATGAAAGGCAGACTACTAAGAAAAAATTAAATCCAAAATGATAGGTGGAGCGAAGGTGACTAAGGTGAAATGCTGAACATAAGTAGTTGGGAACCAGGTGACAATGTAATGTAAGATGATAGTAGTGACATAATCCAAGATGGCAGCTGTCAAGGTCAAATGGCAGAGCACGGGGAAATTAAATGCAATATGGTGGGCATGGAATGACATAGCATATGTATTTGGGAAACAAGATGGTGGTGATGACATGGAATGTGAAACAGCATGAAAGAAAGGTGTTGTCAGCAGCTCGTCTAGTGGCTTCGACAAATCAAATCATATATGGCAGGATGAAGCAAAGGAGATGGTGGTCATGACATGGCATGGCAGAGCATGAAAGAAGGGGTAGTCAGCAGTTCATCTGGTGGCTTAAACGAATTAAATCAAAGATAGTAGGTTGTAGCGAAGTGTCTAAAGTGGAATATGAGGGCGTGTGAAAATAGGAGTGGAATGATAGAGCATGATAAATTTAATCCAAGATGGCGGCTAAAAACCAGATGACCTTTCAATATATCGCTTTAAGATGGCGTTCAGAAACAAGATGACGAAGACCAGCCCCCTGGCTCCGGAACTTAGACCCTGTTCCTAAAAAAGGGGATACTTTATGAGGGTAAAAAGCGAGCCCCGCCGAATTGGAAGAAAGGGTTTAGGGGGCTCATTTTTGCTCTTGGGGGTCTCGATGCTTTTTTGAAGAAAAAATGGGAAATTTTGAGAAAAATAAATAAATTTTGGTGGGGAAAAAGGTAATTTTGAATGCAATTCTAGGCATTTTGAGTGTTTTCTGGGAAAACGGGGAAATTTTGAGGGAAAACTGGAAATACAAGATGGTGGCTGTAAACACTTCGCATCCAAATCCTGAATACTTCGTCAGGACCAACCATACTACTTATAACGTGTTCTGAATTCTTCGCCTGGCCTGGTAACTGACGCGTCGCTGCAGTTCTCTGGGCTTGTCCGCATTTACTGAATAATAACGAGGAATATTCGTTCTGGTGGTCTCTGTGTTCACACTTAATCAGTTTTTTATTGGTCTGCATACGGCCACGGCACTGCACAGAGCATAGTGTTCATTAGCGCCTGGGCATCAGCCACCAGGATTCCGAGTTAATTTTTCTGCAATCGAGTGCTCTTAATTGCGTACATGGATCTACAGTCAACAACGCCCTTATGAGCAGTTAGAACTACAGATCCGGAAATTTCCCGATAGCATTTAAGGACAAGTAATACTTCAAACTCGCATACATTTGACTTTCAATATCAATTGGATCGCAATTTGTACGACACACTCTGGAAGAATTTGAGCCAATAACTGTCCTACAATAAAACTAGTACCGAATACCGTTATAGCTATAACAAGGGACAGGTGTTTTTCGCGGAAAGGTTTCAAGACCAGTTGTACTCCAAAACACTTTTGTTCATATGCACTTTCGTGGATGATTTTAAATGTAACGTGCCTAAGTGTCTGCCTGCAAATCATGAACGTTCAGTATCGGAGTACTTTATTACGATTTGCCCAGTCAAATAAGAACATGTCTTCTCGCGTAGACACGCGACCAATAACTAAAGAAGTCGTGGTTTTGTACGTAGGATATTGAAGTATAGCATGGTCATAAATATTTTCTCGAAAAACTCCTGTCCCTAGTTATAACTAAAGACCCGAGAATTTCGCGGGTTTTATTTCTAGACAAGTTGGAATTCACACACTTGTACGTTCATGTCACTTTTTTAATTGGCCGACGTGATGTTTGACACCTCCAGGTCTCTAGTAATATAACTTTCGCGAAAATATGTGACCCACAAGCTCTGTTTTCGCGGTTTACAAATCCCGTTTGCTCTATACAGGAATTGGTTGGCACCACTTTCGCATTTGACCTTTGACAGCTTACCTGGCGCTTGTGGAAGTGCTCGAGCAACACAGACCCGACAAAGTCGACGACCTTGCACTGTGCGCTATTTCGCCTATTGCGACCACAGACTAAAGATGAGGACAGACCGATCTCACTGGCTGCACACAAGACTCCGTACCCCGTAATTGAACTTCTTTTCTGCCAACATGACTAGCAGAAACTGTCGTGGGTATGATTTGAGTTTAGAACACTGTTTAGTAAACAAGCACTTTGAGATATATGTAGACTTCCTCCAACAAATTTGTAATGCAGTTTTATTAAATCCAAATGGGTGAAAGTATTTTATTACTATAGAAGTGCATGTCTTTTAAAAATTAAGGTGTAAACCAACTGGTCCATCACTGTTAACCATGTGACTTTGACTGTTGTGGTCCTTTAGGGTAGGTCGATGTTTGGTATATCCGCAGGAGTCGAATAATCGATCTGCCTCATCTTTAGAGATGATGGAAAATCGCAAGTGTTTTGAGTCGACATATATTTTATAACACTCTAAATTGTTATTCTTTCATGATTGGATGAACAAAGTTTTGACTTGGCTAAGTTGTTTGCAGACCAATCACGAACATTCTGTCATATAGTATCAGAATCCTCATTGGTCCAGTGAAATAGCGTAGTAGTTTCATACATGCATGCCAGCCAATAAGGTAGGAAAACTGCCGGACATGAGTACAGTACGTTGAAACAGTCAACTTTTCCCGCGATAAACCGTCATCTCTGCTCATCGTAAATTTTTGACTGCGACCGCAAAGTGCAAGTCACACACGACCAGAGAGAAAATATTTGTTTCAGGGTGTATTAAAGAATACAGAGGGGGATCAGCTACTTATAACCCGAACTTCAGCCACACACGCTGGATACTACAAATATAGCATCACTGGTCAGCAAAGAAATATCTAATGCCATTCGCCAATCAGCACCTGTACGGTTAAAAAAAATTTCCTTCATTTTACGGAAGAGTGCTGGTAAGAATTTATCCAGATGTGTCCGTGAACTCTCCGTAAAAATACAGACACATCGATTTTCAGAAACAGTCTTTCCGTAAATTTCACGGAAACTCTCCGTTAATTTCCAAGTTAGTTTTCTGTGCTTTCCGTTTAAAATAAAAAGAGATAATGAAAATGTCTGTATTTTTCGTAATTTGGGTGTTCTGCCGTGTATAAAAAATTGTATTAAAAAAATTAAAATATTTTGTACTTAAGCGAGGTTTGAACCCGAGTCAAAAAAATACTTGTTCACGACTCTAACCATTTTTTTTAACCGTCAATTGACGTTGTTGTGACATTTTTGACTTTGACGAAGCTCTAGTGAGACCGACTTGTTGACGAATTCCAAGTCCGACAATCGAGCTGAGCACCTGCCACGTCGGGGGCGCCGGCGCGGGAGCCCGCGACTCTCCGACTACAGGTTGGCCACTCTACCCCTAAGCTATGAGGGCATGGCACTCCCAGTAGAAAATTAAACTATAACTGTTATATTTGTACTGGAAAAAGAAAAGCAAAAAGTTAGTTTCCATTAAATTTAGTGTATTTTTAGTGTTGCCAAATGTTACAGACACCTGGTGCTATTTTTTTAATGTTTGAAAGAATATGTCATAGTCGCGTGGCTAACCCTAACCATCCAGAAACGATAATTTTCTTGTTACAGTGGCGAAGAAAGCTTCGTGTAGAATCGGCATTGTTCGTCCCCGTAACTCGAAGCCAAAGGGAATACGGAGACTTTCCGTATTTTGTATTTGCGGACTTAGCTCCATTTTTCGTTATTACAGATTGCCTTTCAGTATATACGCTGTACATTTCCGTAAAACATTCCGTAAATATACGAAAATTTTTAACAGTGTGGTAACCTACTCGCTAACCGCTAGTCCAACAAACAAGGAACCTTTCATCACAGAATGCAGGAGCCAATAAGATGCAAGTCCCGTTCCGGGAGCCTCGCGCAGCCTGTCATAGGAGTTTCCGAGATTTTGCTATTTCATTTTTGAACAAGCTAGACTTCAAACACGCACACATTTGACTGTCTAGCTCTGTCGGGTCGTAGTTTATAAGACACTGACTAAACGAATTTGAACCACTAACTGGCCTGCAAGAAAACTATGACCGAATACCGTTCTACCTGGTCGCCAATAAAACTGGGGCTTCAGCCAATGAACAAACTGACTGAGGCCCCAGTACAGAACTGATTGTAGAGTTTCGCTTGTGAATCCGCGAAATTTCCGGGTCTTTGCCTCTCAGTAGAGTCCTGCGAAATCTGCGTTATCGTTTGAAGAGAGAATACACTATAAACACACATGCCTATGGATTGGTCTTGTCATTGGACTACAGTTGATTTGACACGCCTGGACGGCATTCGACCAATCAAAAACAAGTAACGACAAGACAGTCCAATCACGTACTACCTAGTCAATAGGAACCATGGATATTTACTTTTGCAGAAGCCAGTAAACAAATTACACCAACGTGAATGTGTACAGGATGGTGAATTCTAGCTAGCCTTCATATAATAACGCGAATTTTGCAGGTCTCTACCTATCAGATAATTGGTGCACTCGAATGGAAGGAAGAGCCACGCTATTCCATGTTTGTTTACTAACTACCCTGTGCTTGCGCGGCAACCCCACATGTCCAACGTGTGTGTGTGATTCTTCTACTGCTTTGTTAAATTCCTCCTCGGAACATGTTTTTGAAATTATTCTTGAAATCAATTTCTTGAAAGCAATTTTCTGATATAGACACTTTCCATGTAGAAATTTTACACTTTGAAGAATGCACACATTTGCAGACATTCGAAACACGCTTGAAGCTAGCCACGTATATACACCACTGCAGGAATATAATTTCTTCTGGTCTTTATTTCTCCACTGATCGCTATCCCCATTTGTCCAAACTGCAGTTCACAACATTTGTGTACTACGTAAAGTTTGTTACTGGCCCGGTGTGTTCAATGGAATACCGATTACACTGAGTTCACTAAAATGTTATTTTATACTTGACATTACATACAGTCCATGATGTTCATTTCCGTGCCCATACAGGAATTTAGTATCGTATTCACAACATTGCCTGTTGGTGAGAGGAAATGTACTTGTGAAATAATAGTAAAAAAGAAATGAAACTATATCCGTGTGATTCTTATCTTCAGGTCTTCAGGGTAGACATATTTCCAGATTTGCTTTGCCCGAGTGAATCTCGGGCATATTAAGTGTTGAAAATGATCATATTAATGCAGAGGGGATATTTACAAATAGGGTAAAAATTATGTATACCGTACTTTAGTCATATCTGTCAACAAAATATCCTAACTGTCAAGCAATCCTGCCTCGTCAGACGAACTTGCCGTCCGGCATCTCGGTCGTCACGGACTTCGTTACATCTAAGTGCAGCAAGGCAGACGTTACATTATTTTATATTTTACATAGCATCAAGTGGCTAATCGGTGATTGTAAACAGTTGATCTGTACATTTTGACTTGTGATTCTGCAATAACCATGTCATTTAAAACAAAATTCCGAGGGATAAGTAGTTACGATTAAAGTCTGCAAAATGAATAGTTGAATAGCGTGTGGTGCAAATATAAAGAAACAATTATTTTATTGGCCGTCGGCCTTGAATGTGACAACAGAATCACAAGATTTCTTTTTATTCATATATCTTCATTCCATCCTTACGTTGGTAAGTTGTTTATTTAAATAATGTGTTTACGAAAGCTCAGTACGAAACAGAACAGTAATTTTTTACAGCTTACTCTTGTAAACAGCACTGGAGAGTGTACTTAACAGTTGGAAATTAAAGTTAATATTTTGCTAAGTGCAAGTGTAAATGCATAAATCACAATTCGTTCGAAACACAAACTTTTACACACAATTAAAGACTATTCCTTCATTTACCGCCATTTTAAAATTGACCGCTTTGCACTCTAAATCTGAATCAGTGAGAAATCCACTGTTTCAATCAGTCAAACGTATATGACTGATTCAACAGTCACTTCTGTGAATTTAACTGACGAATCAGTGAAAAATTGCCAGATTTCCTTCTATTGTTTCATTGACGTTTTTGACTGATTCAGCAGTAATTTTTTTTTCACTCTTTACTCAGTGGTTTATTTTTGACTAATGGATCAGTTAAACAACGTGTAAAAATGGCCGTCAAACAACGCCTAGAAATAGTTGTTAAACGAAGTGTATCGAGTGAAATAACAACGAATAAACAAATAAAACCAATACAAAATACTTTCTAAAATGTGTTTCGTTTTTCAAAACGCCATTTTATGACTTAATAGGAACACACAGCCTTTCATTTCGTTTTTACGTCTTTCATTTCGTTTCCATGTGATCGTCACAGCACTCTGTTTGAAGGTTTAAGTATATATGTAATGTGCTGAAGAGAGGGCAATCATATTTACTATTCGTTTTAACAATCCTAACGGCGCCAATTAAACCAAAAACGAAAAGTAAGAGCATACTATTTAAATCTTCAATATTTCGCGGTGAAACTATAAGCCACATATTATTCTCTCGTTATTTGAGGTTGGCGTGGTAGCGCAGACGGCAAGGTAATCGCCTGTAGTCGAAAGGTTTTTCACTCCTGGATGCTTACGGGAGTTTCTTTTTTTACTCTTTTAAATTACGGCAAATTGCGCAATATAGATAGCAAACTATCGTAAATACGTTTATTTCACTTAATTATTTGGCTAAATTCAATAAAAACAATATTTAATTCGCCTCTGTAGTCGGTCGTCCCTTATTCAACTAGTGAAATAATTTCACGCCGCTATTTCTATCAGTGAGATTTTTTTCACTGAAACAATCAGTGATTTTTCACTGATTCTAAGTGAAGCCATTATCACTGATTGGAGCAGTTGGATTTCACTGCGTTTCCCGCTGATTAGAATTTAGATTGTGGGACACTAGCGAACCCAGTGTCGGTCATTTTTCGTAAGTAAAACTCACCCACATGGATTCTCGTTTTCTTCCCAACTTGAGCCAAACACACCTTACTCCAGGCGAAAGATGGGATGATCTCTATTATAGTCTATTCGCGGTTTCCTCGCACTTTTTTGAATCAAACCTTTGCAGAATTACCCCGTGTATAACGTGTTTAGTTACTTCCCATTTACGCCATGTAGCACAATTGTTATACCTGTGTTAACATAAAAGTATCTTATTTTTCGTTAAATTTAAGTTTTAATTGTATTATATCTATAGATTATATGTCATGTATAATTAATATGAATAAAAGTAAGAAACAGCTCCCACGCGTAATATTATTACAAGTGAGTGCGCACAAATTCGGTGCGTTTGTCCTTTAGTGTAATTTTCTAGACTTAGTTAAGCTTTGGTTCCATGAGGCGGAGGAATATCGTGGAAGTAGAACTTTAGCAGGGCTTCAGGAAAGTTTGAAGTAACCTCGAATGGATTATACATACAGACCTGCAAAGTTCCCGCCATTATTAAAGGACACGTTAAACTTTAAACACGTGTAACTTTTGTCATTGGACCCCACGCTTTATCAGACACGCCCTGGGTAACTCTGCGCCAATAAATGAACACTTCACAATTGTGTGTCCCAATTACTTGCAGTTCAGTCAGAGGGCGTGGCGTCATATCTAAGCAGCGCAGCCAATGGAGAAGTGACTCCAGCTCCGGTACAGGCATTACTGTGAACTTTAGTCTGATGCCGAATAATAACGCGAATTTTTGCATGTATTTATACCACTTTAAAGACTATTCCCGCGTGTAGCTCGTGCAAAACTACTATAATAATATTTGTTTGCCCATAAATCACAAAAACCGACCTGGATGTAGTTACTTCGTTCCCTTATTTTTATCACGATTTAAATACGATAAAAACTTATCATTACAGGCTATTTTCACAAACACACAGAATAATTTTCGTCTAGTTCTAAAATGAACGCGATGGACTGTAAATAATGCTCATACGAAAGACAGTTTTGTCGGTACACTGCCAACCAAGAGACCAATAGTTTATGGCGTCCTTACAGTGGTGTAAATAAGTCACTCACTTCTAGCTTGTCTCTAACGCTGGTAAAAGTTTGCGGACTGCAAAGTGTTAAACAGGTTTTGGACCTTTCATGCTACTCTGAGCAACTTTCTAGGTCTCTGATGACCTCCCTGTCGATGAGACTTCAAACCCTGCCTACCTACTATCGTAACTCCTCAACAAACGATTTTATTAGAAATACTAACGTATAAGCGGTCCGCGGTGGTGTAGTGGTGAGATTATCCGCCTTCCTCTTAGGCGAACCGGATTCGATTCCCGGCGGGGTCTCTCCCGGATTTTTGCATGTCGGAATCGTGCCGGAAGATGACGATGGTCGTCGGATTTTTCTCGGGGATCTCCCGCTTCCACGCTGTTGCATTCCGGCGCTGCTCCGTACTCAACCTGTTCCACCCTCATCGGCTCTCAAAATAACGACTATAAGAGACGCCCAAATCTCTCCGATCCAACGTGGAATAAACGCAAAGTTAACGTTAAGATCTCCGTGTTGACTTGAAATTGGATCGACTTTTACAACTTTAAACCCATTTAGACCCAGTGTACATTACGCACTTGTAAAGGCTATTCACTACAAAGTGAGCACTTTTGAAATCAACATTAGAAAAAGGTCGCTGCTCCTACCTGCATATATTTTAACGGGCGCAATGAGTTACATGTGACCAATAAAGTTGGTAACGATGTAGAGGAAAGTACTTCCATATATTAACTCTGAATAAAAGTGCTAGATAACCATTCGTGATAACATAAATTATTTCTCTCGCTTTCTGTTTTTTTTTTTATACACAGAAGTGTAAAAAAAAGCAGATTTGTACTATATTTACTTTTCTAATAATTTCCCAGTTTCACTTGACCGACGCATGAATAAAGTGATGAGGTCAATGACAATGTTAATTTTACATAAGGCGGAAGAACACACAACGTGTATACAAGTAGATCTTACGCAGGGTTTTCAAAAGTGCTCATTTTACCGTGAACGGCGTATAGGTAATTTTTTTTTCTGTATTGCACACTGCGAAGCTCAGTGGCCAATGATCTTAACTAATTTTTTTTAAACTGGTCTAAGTCATTATTTGTTCATATACATGCAGCCGATCATATAGCCTACAACTCATTGGCTGTGACAAAGTAAAAAGTGTTGTTTCGACGTAGTACAGCATGCACCATCAATACTATCTGTTTTCTACACCGGAAACCGTACATTGTTGTGGGTCTGCGAAGGTTAACTTGTATGGTGTCTGGTGGTTGTTGGCTGGGACAGCGGGTTTGCACCCAGCTAGTACTTGCCCGCCCGCGGGATGCCGGGGGGGGGGGGGGGAGAGAAAACGCAGGTATACGCTGTTTGCGGTAAAATGAGCAATTTTGAAAACGCTGCTCAAAATCTACTTGCATGCACGCTGTGTATTCTTCCATCTTATGTAAAATTAACATTGTCTTGGGTCTCATCACTCTATTCGTGCGTCGGTCGAGTGAAAGTGTGAAATTATTCGAAAAGTAAATATCTAATAAATAGGGATAGGAAAAATTCGCGAATTCATTTCGGGACAACATACACGTCAAACATATATAGTGAAGTCACCTTTGCAATTGGATCACAGTTTGTTAGACCCACCCTGCACATATCTGAGCCAATAGCAGACTTGCAAGGAAACACCTTGCGAATCGCATAACATCCAGGTGTGGGGCAACAGCCAATGAACACACAGAGGACTGAGGAGTCTAGCCTAGAGGTCACTGAACTCGCGAAATTTTGCTATTCCTAATTTTTACACTTCGATGGATAAAAAAGTAAACAGAAAGCGAAAGAAATAATTTAAGTTACCAGAAATGGTTACCTAACAATTTTTATTAGACGTTAAGATACGGAACTACTTAACTACTTCCCATCCATTGTTACCAACTTTACTAGGCGCATGCCACTCAGGACACTAGTCGAAATATATGCAGGTAAGGGCAGTGACTTTTTTCTAAGGTTGATTTCAAAAGTGCCCGCTTTGTCGTGAACAGCCTCTATTCAAGAAACGCGGCCTCCCCCGCCGAAGATCGCGGGCATGCCGAGGCGATGCGCTCACGGCGGGGGAATGCAGGCGCAGGACACGGAGATGGAGCCCCTGGAGGGCCGGCCGGCGCGAATGCTCCGGAGCTGGTAGGGACGGCGTGGACGCAAGTCGTGACCGCGGAATGTCGGATCGTACCCCTCCCTTCCCCCCCCCCCCAACCTCTTTCCCGGGCGAGCACCGGGGTTCGAGGCTCGGCCGAGCGTGGAAGAACAACGGCCCCGTGTGGACGGGAGAGGTTCCTCGCCAGAGTCTGGCGTGCGTGCCACGCCGCACAGATCTCCCTCCTCGATACTCCGCCTGCACGCCATCCCCCTCCCTCCCTGCCTCCCACATCACCCCGTAAACAAACTACGCCCGGACCAGGGCTGGCAACATGCTACTAATTTTCAGTCAATTCTATACCACTGGCAAAAACTTGCTTTTAACTTAAAATACGGAGTGTCACTGGCAAATATAATACAGGTGTTTAACAAAATTAGGCTATTTGTTAAAGTTATTCGTTTTTAACGATCATTTGATTATACTTAAATAAATTAGCGTGTCACTGATTATTCTTATAGTTGTTATATGTATACAAGATTTATAAGTAGAGACCTGCAAAATTCGCGTTATTATTAAAGGACACGTTAAACTTTAAACACGTGTAACTTTGCAGTACTTTTGTCATTGGATCATACTTTATCAGACACGCCCTGGGTAACTCTGCGCCAGTAAATGAACACTTCACAGTTATGTGCCCCAAACACTTGCAGTTCAGTCAGAAAGGGCGTGGCTTCATACCTAAGCAGCAGCCAATGGAGAAATGACGCCGGCTCCGGTACAGACAGTAATGCGAAGTTTAGTCTGATGCCGAATAATAACGCGAATTTCTGCATGTGTCTATTTATAAGATGTATGTTTAGAAAATGATAAATCAACATTTTGAGCATGTAATTCCATGAGTATTATTCCAGTAGGTACTCATAAAAGGAAACCTGATAATTCCCGTGTTTAGTTGGAAAATTTTATGTTCATGATTCCAAGTGATGGCCACACTAGATAATGCAGTACAATACAATAGCAATTACTTTGAGCCGCTATAATAAAATAGTATGCCATGCTTGAGACATGGTTTTAAAATATTAGACACTGAGGTTCTTATAAAGGTTTTAGCTCTTATAATTAAATTTAAATGTACGTTATAAACTGCTACGGCGTTTAGTGATTTCATGCAAACTTTCCTATCAAGTGGAAAATACTGGTAAAATCTAATAGGATCCGAGACGGTTTTAACCTGGAATTCACCAGTACTTTCCACACAAAGTGGGGAGAACTGTGTCAACCCTGCCCGCACACAGTCAATCTGAACTCTCGCTCGAGCTTCAGCTATCAAAACTGTTTTATGAATATTTTGTATAGGCTGTCCACGGTTAACTGAGCACTTCTGGAAGCCCTGCTTAAGATCTACTTATGTTCACACTGTGTATTCTTACCTGTTTTATGTATATTTTATATAGGCTGTTCACGGTAAACTGAGCATTTCTGGGAGCCGTGCTTAAGATCTACTTATGTGTACACTGTGTATTCTTAAGCCTTATGTAGAATTAACACGATTTCGGCCCTCGTCACTTTATTCATGCTTCCGTCAAGTGAAACTGTGAAATTATTAGAAAGGTAAGTATAACACAAATTAGTTCATTTATACAATTAGATGGATTTAAAAAATCAGAAAACGAAATGAATAATTTAAGTAGTCACAAACAGTTGACAAACACTTTTAATTTGACGTTAAGCCATGGGACTACTGTACTTCCATCGTTACCAACTTTACTGGGCGCATGGCACTCAATGCGCCCATTAAAATATGTGCAGGTAGAAGCAGTGATTTTTTTCTAAGGTTGATTTCAAAAGGGTTCAGTTTATCGTGAACAGTCTTTAAGACACAATTTGGCGTGGAAATCATTACATCGACTTTCCTTGAGTGAAACTTTACCAACCCGTAAGCATATTATCCCGAGTATACTTGTTCACATATGACATGTTGCAGAGTAGATAATATCAAGTTTGTTGCTGTGCGAGGTCAGAATATAACACCAAAACAGAGAGAGTTATTCCTGGGCAATGCTGCTGATTGCCTGTTGTCGCACGATCTATTTTATAATAGGCCGCTTCTTGTATGATGGATCTACTGCAAACCTTTCCATAGGTTCCAAAGTGTCAATTGTTATACTTAGAGACCTGCATAGTTCGCGTTATAATTTTGGGACAAGCTAGACTTCATTGCCCTATTAGTATCGGAGCACGACCCGTGCTTTAGTTGGCCGATGGTTTCTATACGATTTCATGTGCCTGCGCAACTGTTACAGGCGATTGGTCACTCTGACGTCAAACTGTTACTATTGGTTAAGAGAGTATTTCACGTCGTGCCACAAATATTGTCAAGCCATTGAGGGGCATCAGTAGAATGCACACCACCCTGGAGTTTAGTCTGCTGCAGAAAAATAACGCGAATTCTACAGGTCTCTAGTTATAAGCAATTCGGAGGTACTATTCTTACCATAAATTTCCTCTTTTGCAACGCCTGAAACCAAAAATTAACTTGCATGTTAAGGGCTTAAACCCTCACTAGAGACGTGCAAAATTCGCCTTAGTATTGGTAACACGCTATAGGCCCTAATTCAATGCGCTGTTCCTATTTGAACCCAACTCCTAGCTTCATTGTCTGCTTGAGTCTGTAAGGCATCATTAACCTGTGTGACCGCTTTACTGAGGATTGGTTGATCAACCGTAGAGGCGCTATTGTTACCTTAAAGCCACCAAGGTATGTGACACACAAGTTGTTGACTAATGGCGAAGTCAGACGAACATATAACATCTTGGAGATTACTCCGCTGGTGCGAAATACCGCGAAATTTGCATGTCGCTAACTATTACAGACTTATTTAAAATATTACAACTGAGTAGTGATTTGCAGAAACGTGTAAAATTCGAGTTGTTATTTGGTAACACGCTAAGCTTCGCTGCCCTAAATCTTCTTGAGCACGATTCATGATTTCATTGGTTACTGGGAAGTATAAGTATAACGTCGCTTGACTGTGTGGTCACTTGATTGAAGTTTGGTTAGTCAACCGTTGAACCTTTAGTATTTGCGGAAAATGTCCTTGGGAAGTGCGCCACAAGTTATCGGCCAATGGCAAAAGCCAAACGAGCATAAAACATCCTGTAGTTCAGTATTGCAGGTCATTCACGTAATTTCGCGTATAGAGGGCGCGTTGTTTAGCATCACCAAAACACGCGTTTAATATGGGGTAGAGCCTCATTTTACGGCTATATAGGCTGTTCACGGCAAAGTGAGCACTTTTGAAAGCCCTCTCATTTGGAATAATAGTCACAAATATATATTATTTTATTCTTAGACGTTAACTTCCGAGTGCGGTGGAATAAACACACCGTGTTTATTAGTTACATGGTAATCGTCGTAATATATAAAATCCTTTGTGCGTGGCTAAACCGCATCATCACTGACAAACCACTGGACCAATCGAGACCACATTCACACTATATGTTAGTGAGGTGGCGAGTAAGGTTTCTAGTTATATTTCATTCCGATAGGTGGCGCTGGAGTCTAACTTCTATATTTATGGGCCGATTTTGCTCATACTTGCAGGAAATGTTTGTTGATCTAAAAGAGAAAAATGCCAGAGATACCACGAACAAGCATCTGTCGACGTACCAGACTTAATAGAGAGGACGCACTGAGAAGGCAGAATAGAATGTGAAAGAGGCGGAACAACGTTCGCCGGGATCAGCTAGTATTTATTTGAAAAGGTCGTTAAAGAATAAAAAAAAAAAAAAAAGAAAAAAGGCCTGAAAGAAAAAATTAACCAGGGCCTCAAAAGAGCTAACGTTACTGTGAACAACCCGTGCAAGCAGATTTGCGGTGAGGAATTCTATCATGCAGGCGGCGGATACTGTCCTGAGACACACACACTTCCATGCTTCCTGCAATTGCACACGCATATCAGCCAGTGTTTTGTCAGGTGGTTGCCTGCGGTTCAAACTTCGCCCCATCACATCCCGTACGTGTTCAATAGGGGGCAAATATAGAGAACTGGCAGGCAAGGAATTATGTCGATTGATTTGATTCGATTTACAATTTTGTTTATTCACAGAAAGTATGCATACACTCTAAATCGGAATCAGTAATTTTTCACTGATTGTCGTTTGAAACTGCTCCATCCGGAATCTGTAGAAAAAAAATCACTAATCTATTATCTAAGTCAATCTACTATCTTTAGTTTAGTTCGGATTCTGTATTTGACAAGATAAATATAGTGGTTCCAATGTACGAGGTTATCGATGTTAACTAGTATCCGCCGTTTTAAAATGCAACGATGCACTACAGACTTTAACTGTCATTTTTAGTGACAGATAGATCAGTGATAATTTTACTGACTCGATAGTGCGGTGATTCAGTAAGAAAGGTAGATTTACACCAACAAAATTTTTGTGGTCTGCAAGTTAACAGATCAAATAATGAGGAAACGACAAACACAGTTATTACTAGTCAATCTGTCCCTTCAAAATAACAGTTTCATTCTGTAAAATCTCGTTTCATTGTAAAATGGCAGATACATATAAAACACCGACAACACCGTTAAAACCACTATATTTCTCTTAAAGCAGACAATCTGAACTAAAATTAACTTAGTGTGACTTTCGAGCCTTACAAAGACATGTACCTACGTACGCATAATATGTGTATATTTCGACAACATAAAGTACTTTCATATTATGAAACTTACAGCCGTTCGCCATTGTAAGTTTACGTTACTACGCAAATGCGAGACCGTTTATCTCAGTGGCAAAGTACCATAGTTGGTAGAACTTCAGCCAAAAGAAACAAGTGAATGTGTTGCGTTTTGGGGTGGCGGTTCGATACCAACCACTTCCAAAATTTCCTTGTACATGTAGGCTAATAATTTTGTTTTGCGTCAAAATAAATGTACTTAATTTATTTCAAACCGCAATGCTCGGTTTTTTAATCCTTGTGCTTTTTATTAATCGACTATAAATAACTGCTTTTCTGCTGTTTGTGTTAGTGGATTTCATTTAACTGAAGATATTAGTAGTTTTCTTATTCTACAGATTCCGGATGGAGCAGTTTCAACTGACGATCAGTAAAAAATAACTGATTCCGATTTAGAGTGTACATAGTCAACATCACAATCATTACAATATACAACACACCAGCCAGAATTACAAGCCCTTCTGTCATTAGGGAAATGGCCAGGCGGAAGAGAAAAAGGACATCAGCAATGACTGGGACAAAGGAAAAATTGTAACTGTAAGCACATAGAGAAACTGGAAAAAATCCTATAATGGACAAAAAAATTACTAAATATTTGTTTAAGATAGAACAGCTGAAACTATTCTAAGATGGAGATTAAAATAAATATGGCCAGGGACATAAACTAACGAATTTGTCACTCGAAATATAAATAAAAGAGGATAATTAGGGGGCTTGAAGTAACAATAACAACCAATCAGCAAGGGACAAGAAGCATACACGAGTATACCACACATTCTGCCTTGTGGGAACGACAAAGAACGATGGTTCGGAAGTGTAGTGCAATAACATAGTAAATAATACAAAAGGTATTACTACTAAAGGAGAAAATGGAAGGGAAGTACAATGAAAGGAAATTCACCAAAAAGGGAACGATTAAAAGGAAAGAAAAATGAATGTATCTGTAAAGCATGGTCTTTTGGCACCCCAAAACCATACATAGGTGTATCTTTTGGAAGCATAATGCATTTAGAAAAGGAGAAAAAGGCCACGGAGGTAACGGGAATCAAGATCAAAGTAATTTAAAGAAGTTCTACAAAAATGGAAAGAAAGCGAAAGTGTGAGTGTATTTTAAGGTATTTTGACACCTTAAAACAAAAGGTGTAAATGTTAATAAAACAGCAAAGAAACAACTCAGAGAGAATATGGTGACTATGAAATAAAAGCAAGAGGAAAGGAAGACAAAGGGAAAGGAATTATTGTGTATATGCCTTATAAGGTTCTCGGCACCTTAGAAACCATAGGCTGTAATTAAAAAAACAAGAACGGAAAAAAGTATTAGGTACTGGAAACAAGGAAAGGGGTAGTGATGGAAAAGAGTAAAAACAAAGGAATAGATAATAAAAAGTAAGGAAGAATACAGATATGAAACAAACTTTCATAATAATTAAGATTAAATATATCCGGGTGACTGTGAAAAAATAAAAGTGACCAGTCATGAAAAGTGTACGAACGAGCTGAAAATGACAGGAAATTTTGGACACGCGTTAATAAATAAAAACAGTATATATAACGATAAGTCTGAAGGGAATTTAGTTGTTCTAACGTGTTTAATAAAATGAGAAATTATCACTTTGAATACTTAAAATAGACGAGCAGTAAGAAGAGTGTTATAATCTTAGCAACCTATGGTCCAGAACGACGAGCCGGGAGTGGCTGAGCGAGCAGCCAACCAGGTGAGTGGACACCTGCAACTCCGGGGCCGTCATTGTCGCTGCATAAACAAAATTGACGATATTTTACAAACGATGTTTTTCGCGAAAATATTTACGCGGAGGCTAGACTTCAATATCTTACGTGCACACTAGCGGTCTTCATTTGATTATTGGCCGCTTGTCTTTTAATGCAGACAGAGACAGCTTGTTACATGAGTGATTTAATCAGAATTCAGTTTCTTCGATACTGACCGTCCGTGATTCGCGGGCTGACAGATAAGACGCGTAACTTTTCAAATGACCCTGTTACGCCCCTTTAGGGTGTAACAGGGCTAAAGGAAGGCAAGGAGAAGGACGCACGCCATAAAAAAAAAATCAAGAAAGCATGGATACAATAATTCCAAAATAAATACGAATATATTGAAGCCCATCTATACATTATCACCAAGAATAACAATTTTGCAACTTGATTTGAAAAATATAAATTGCATCTGTAAATTTCTGTTGCTTACTACCAAGCGGTGAACTAGAGGAAGGAGAGGACACACATGCATTGGGACAAACAGAAAAACAACAATATTAATATATTCTGAGAAATCACCCAACCTGAAAAAAACACTTGTGAAATCCCATAAAAAAAAAAAGGGTACATGACTCCCTGAGTAAAGCAAGCACCATTACAACTTTAAAAGTAAAGTACGCTTGATGATTCACTAGAAAGTATAACATGGAAGGAGCAAAAACCCTCATCACACTTAACCATGAGCATAAAGGCACGCCATAAAATATCCACTAAATTCCTTGGCATTAAAATTCTTTTGGCAAATCGTAGTCCAGGAGACCATTACTACCGCACGCCAAAAAAAGGAAGAATCCACCTCTTACAAACATTTCCATAAAAATACCATATTTAGATTTCACACAAGCAAAACAGTGAAGAAACACTTCCCTACAAAAATCCATAAAAAAAAAAACACTACAAAAAAGGAATCTCTAACCCCGGCATAATAACAACTACGTACATTGCAATGTTTAACTTGAGTAATACTCATATTACGCGAAAACACGTCTAGCATCCTGAAGTCTCGAAGTACGAAGTGGTGTAGATATGATCTACAGTCGGCCAGCGGCAACTTGAAGAGGAACTCCGCACACTTGCTCGGGCTGGGGACGAACATTTATACGCGAAAACGCGGCTCGGAAAGGTTAAGGAGACGACGGGAATAGCGGAGAGGCGTATGGAAGGTGCCAGAGTGTGCGAGACTAAACTCGTTGCCAGTAGTAGCCACCAGACAGCGCTCGGCCGCGCCAGGAGCGCCGCACGCCTCTCTTCAGTATATCTCAGCGCTTTGAAGCGTTCAGACGTGCGCCACCCCTAGGGGGTTGGCAGGCCGAAGAAATACAAAGTACCTTTTTCTGCAGCAAAAATATTGCCTCTTCAAATAGCAACCCCTCTTCAAACAGAATAACAGTTTATTAATCTGGGCTACCAAATACAGACGTGGCAAATAACCAAGCAGACTTGCTAACCAGGTTCATTAACGTCATGTAGTTCTGTAAACACACCAACCCCATAATAGCAGCATTTAATCGTACTCCAGAAAATTGTAGGCATCACACATGTCACCAGCTGGCGGGACGAAAAATAAATCGGTCAGGTAGGACAGTCTTTGGCAGGACAGGAGTACTCACACATAAAATTGCTTGCGTTTGCAGATTGACACGCGTGTCATACTTGAAGCAAGGCTTCAATCTAAACATGAAATTGGTTCTGAACTAAAGTCCTTTGGAACACAACTTGATCTGAAATCTTTTTGGAAAAACTGATGCCCTTAGGCATAACACAATAAAATTATAATTACAACAAAAAAATAAAATAATAATGGAGCCAGAAATGCGGCTATTTTCACTTCAACTACCCTCAACGAGAAAGGTAACGAAGTACAACTAAACACATAAGGGAAACTTAACGAACAATTCGTAGAATAACCCGGCGGCTAAGGCATTCTCAATGTGCGAGGGTCCGCCTTTACCTGCTGAACAGAATCAGTTACGATATCACCGACAATCGGAGGAAAAACCCCAGCATTTATCTCTAACTAACAGACACTCATTATTAATTATAGGATAATTGGATGCAACAAAGCATCTAAACGACGCCAGTGGACACAATAACCCCTAACGACTCGTAGAGACATTGATCGACCACTTATTTAATAAAAAGCACCACAAACCTAGACTGGACCACAATATAGCAAGTACCAAAAATAACTTACAAACTACCGGGACTTATTTTAACACATCCAGACCCAGTGTACACATTTGCGCATTACGCCTGTCTAGTTAATTTATGGTCTGTGCTGCACAATCTTACCAGTGGTAAAATGATACGCAAAACGTCTTACTGGTCTAGGTCATAATTGGTTCATATTATTACAGCCGAAAATATTGCAACAACGAAACAAGTGCTGTGTCGGCATAACTACAGCACGCATCATACGTTTTTTGTTTGCAACGTCTAAAACTGTAAATGAAAGTGGGTTCGAAAGGGTTTATGAATACTTAGTGTTAGACAGTAAAATTAAATACCAAGCTACACGAATAAGTCACATGTATTGTCAATATGATATGAAGAATACTATGCACAATAAAACATGAAAAGACTACGCTGGTATTAAATGAACGTGGATAAAGAAAAACGGTGACGTTAACCGACAATCATGAGGAAACCTTACGTACAATTTACTCTGCAATATAATGAAAACAAGACATGGTAAGTTAAACTATAATAACATTCAGGGCGACCAACTATTACCAAAAGCTTTAATGACTTACTCACGATGTGAATACTAAGATATAATGCAATAAGCGTCTAAACACCGCCAGGACAAACTATTCACCTTAACTACTAATGACGAAAAGTATCGACTACATTAGGATCAATAACACAGCTCGCATACTGAATTGCAAAAGATAACTTCAATAATGACTGTCAAGCTACCTGGAATATAAATAAAAAATAAAAAAACACACCTACTACGAGAGTATGAGACAAAAATGTAGTAGCAAGACCATGCAAAGTATTCTAAATATCTGCACTACAGAGACAAAACTCTGGTGCACTTTCACAGATGCGACAAAAGAGCAAACATGGTCGACGAGCAAGGAAAAAGCAGTAGATTGATACATATAAGGACAGTAAAAAACCGCTCAGTGACCTTCCCCCGCGAACATCAGCTCTCCTGGTGCTATAAAAGGAATTCAAGTCGTGCCATTTACTTTTTATAAAGCCCGATAATATGCAGTGTAACATAAAAAAAAAAAAAACAAAGACACGTAGAGCGATGGGCGTTTCAAGCTGTTTGGAGACGAGCAATATCTTGCTGCATTATAGAGTCGGGTGCACTGCACAAAAATTGGCGGGGAATGGGCTGCAAAACCTTATTGAGATACCACTGTGCAGTCTCCGTATCTTAAACGTAACGAAACATGACCGGTAGTTGACACATTGTCACCTGCTGTCCGGAAGATGGCGCTCATGAATCAGTGCAGGATTGTTGCGTCGCCTACTGCGGCCCCAAACCCTGGTGTGATCACCAACTGCATCAAGGTCATATTTCTCATTTTTATGCAATTTGGTTATCTGTGAGAGGTTTCTAAGAATGACCCCTTAACGAAATTGTCAGTTGTCAAGTCATTATAGTTTTCAAAGTATAACACTCAAATTCCTACCCAAGAGTATTATAGGCAGGTTCAAAAAGTTCAATTAGAGTCTAAGCGCGGCATACTGAATTTGTGTTACCAGCTACGAAAGAAACAAAAACGACTTTTCCTCTACAGTTTATGGTTTAAACTCTTTATTAAATGAATGTTAACAGTTTCGCTTGAATGAACATAAATATATTTACAAGTCTGACCCCTGTTTTCAAAAAAATTCAGAGTGCCCATACTCGCTCACCTCTTAATAAATCACACTCATACTGAATCAGCATGTTCTGCACACCATACAGACTGCTTTAAATGTAATCTTATTGGAAAAAATATCTAGGAACAAAGCCTAGTATGCTGCAGAGTTCAGAAAAAATCGAGACTTTTGAGTGTTATATTTTGAAAACTATTAATGATTTGACAACTAATAACTGCATTACGGGAGCATTTTTTTTTTCGAAAGGTCTTTCAGGTAACCAAATAAAAAAGAAGTGAAATATGACCTTAACCCCTTAATGTAGGCCTATTATCCCGAGTACACTCGTTCACGTCTGACATGTTGCAAAATAGGTGAAGTCATAATCAGTGCTGTATAAGGTGAGAAACTAGCACCAACACAGACAGAGTATTTCCCTGAGCAGTGCTATTGGCTTCTGATTACATACCAACTATTTTATAATTGGTTGCTTCTTGTTCCAAGGATCTATTGACACCCTTCCCATAGGTTATAAAGTGTCAGATGCAATAAGAAGAAATTCGTAAGTACTATTAACGCCATAAATTCCTTCTTCTGGAACATATAAAACTCTAAGTTAACGTATACGTCAAGGGGTTAAGATTGAGGCGGGACTCATCAGAGGACACAATGCGTCGCCATTCCTCCGTACAGTGTTGACGTTCGTGGCACCGTTGACAATATGGCGCATGATGCCGAGAACTTAAGAGGAGTGTGAAGTGAAGCATTTTTTGTGAAATCGTTGTTTGCGCGTATTCGCGTATCTCGGTAAACATATGTTCTGTAAAGACGACCTTTTGCATGAAGTCAAATGTGTTCGTATATCAGGTTATCTGAGCATCGTATTATTAGTTCTGGACTGTTTCTGCAGGTTAAATGGGCATTTTCACGTTGGAAAATACAACTAAAAATTAACAGTATAAATAAAGAGGCACAATTTTTTAAACAGCGACAATGCAATTGATAAATAATCCTTGCTTTGATGATGGTAGATGATTTGAATTGTTTGTTTGAAAATGATGACAAAGAAATAGTAGGTTTTATAAATAGGCCAAGAGTATTTCGGGATCACCCGAACCACTTGCAAATGAATGACAAAGAACTTTTTATGAGGTTTTGCCTGAATAAAAACACAGTCCTAACCCTTCTTTAATATTTTTGGTATACTGCATAGACCTACATTAGACTAATGCTAGACCTATGCCTACACTAGTAGATTACACAACATTATGTTATAAAATTTGGTGTCTTAAGCTAAGTGCCTTTGTAGGTTCCCACATAACTTACTTGTGTAAAATATTTTTCATACTACAGTGTGTTATTATAGGCATATTTATTTGCTGGATTTTTTTATATACATTTGTAGGTATTGCTGCACATTTTGTAAGTTATTTTAAGCCCTGTTTACAGTTTGATGTTGAGCGACAAGCAAATTTGGATGACAACTGATATTAACAAATATAAAAATGCCAAAAAGAATGTTCTGTAGTTTCATAATACATAAATATTGTTCAACATTTACGTATGTTTAATTGTGGAGTTAATTTTTCTTTTGGTTTCAAAACCACATTCAACATTCACATATGTAACTTAATTAATCCCAAATAGATTCACATTTTGTAATTGACTTGTTTAGTGTTACTGAAATCAATGAATTTGTTGATACAGTAGTTATGATGACAATATTAGGTCTGTAGGTGAATGTAGACACAATTTGCTTCAGGCACGCCAGACTTTGATTACGTAGTGTTTAGCGTAAATACTTGCAAGTTGGCCTAACTTTTATACGATACATTAACGATTTGCATTATTGAAACTTTCAATGTTAGATGTAGTCACTCACCATGTGTCACGTTACGGTAACCAGTTCAATTGTGTTTGTTCTGTACATACTCTTGTAGGTTATGTTCTTTGCTATTTTAGGTTTATGTTAAATACTCAGATGATGTAAAATATTATTGTAGGTTATGTTATATACTTTTGTAGAGTGTATTACATACTTGAGCGGGTTATTGTACAGGCTATTTGCTAGCCTTTGTTTTCAGGAATTATTCTGTACCACCCATTGACCAATTGCTATTAGTCTTGAAATTTTATGCATCGGATAGATATTACAGCAGCTGTGGGAGACTACTTTGGCCTATACAAAAGTACCGTGTGTCATATAATAAAAAAGGTGACCACAGTAATTGCAATGATTCGGAGAGAACATGTATAAAGTTCTCAGAAAATAATGAATACTTTATACAGCTACAGCAAGCATTTTACAATGTGACAAGGTTCCCGACGGTTATTGGAGCCATGCACTGTACACACGAAACAATTATTTCAACACAACGTTTAATGTTATCATACTTTCCTTTGAGAGTTTTCAAGCTCCGCGAAAACAAGCCACAAGCAATTCTAGTTCAATTCTTTTCCGTGCCTCTTCTTTCTGTTTCCAGGTAACAGCATCGGTTCTTTTGCATTCTATAATACCAGAACATTTTTCTGCAAGAGAAATAAGACTTCATTTTCCGAGGAAATGAAATTCTCTGCACGGGGCCGCTTATTTTCATCCATGTTAAACACCAAACCAATACCGGTAAATAAAAAAGCGAAGCTCTCATTGCAGCCAATCACGAGCCGAGACGTCACGGCATGGTTGCAACATTTACCTTAACCCATGGTTATCTAACCATCACATCAAATCATGATGAGAAACACTTCAATGCTAATCAGAACTTAATAGTTATGTTTAAATTAATCAATTAATTAGATAACCAGAACTTTTGAACAGACATTGTGAAACCGGACCTAAAAAAGTGAAGTGGGCCCTTCCACACCTCGACTGCAACCAGATGAACAGTAATGCGCTGCAGGCAGACTGCGCACCAGTTCAGTGCATAGAGGTCGGACAGACACCGTACATACAAACAGTGCAAGTTAAATAAAAGATTGTAATAAAAAAAGTAGTATGGATGTGCATCAAACCTTCGTTTTTATTATTACGTCATAAAAATTGTAGGGTCTGTGCTGAAAGTCTCATAGAGGCGGGTTATCGACGGCAAGACGGCACGCCATTTTGCGCGTAGAGGCGATGAGAGTTGATGGGCATGTCTCGGTCGCCCCTAGCGCTCCCACGTTTCTAGGCTTCAGAAGTGCAAAATTCCTTCAACCAGGCGGCCAACTTAATCCCGGAGCTGCGGTCGCCCCGCCGTGAAAAGAGATTTGATTCCATCGCAGGCACCTGGTGCAAGAGGCCCGGAGTGCATGAAGGGGCGGGGCCCGAGCCTATTTATAGCGAGCCGCCGGCGAACAATGTAGAGCGAGGCGCTGCTGAAGTGGGAACTGTGAGAGGAAGAATGGCTGGGTGTGTCGACCAAGTGGAAGACGGAGGACAGGCAACGAAGAGAAAGAGAGAGAGACAGGGAGAGGAAACTGCATGACAGTTTTGCACGCGGGCAGCGCGATGACATGACGAAGCGACGCGACGTCTTCCCCGTCGACGACCAAGGTTCTGTAGGTCGACAGTGGCAGGCCTGGGCTACGTTGCTGGAATAAATCACTTCCCGAAACCTCGGAGAATCTTATACTAGATGCCAGTTAACACGCCATAGAACTAAAGTGATCAAGCGGTTTCAATAACAAGCGAGATTCTCTACAAGGCCCCAAATCGTTTTCCTACGAAACTATTAAACGTGTGTTCAGTGTGCTAATCTACTAAAAGATCACGTACTTCAGACGAGGGTTGCTGAGTGTTTTCAAAACATTACGCACATTATATAGCAACACCATTTCACAGTACTCCAAAATGTCTCAAAACCACTTTTCCAAATCGCTGTATCCCAAAATATGCGCGTCAGATCTATTCGAAACTACTCAAGGGTCCTGTGTTGACACTCCCTACAGGCTTTCCAACAATAAAATAATAGGATCACCGCTGACACTCGCAGTGCGACGGAAACGCTGCACGCCAATCCACAGCCTTGCGCTTAGTGGCGATGAGGCAAACACGTGAATTTTTCTATCGTGAGCAGCGGAGTAAACTTCAACAATGAGTCTCAGACCGTATTTATTGACAATGATGCAGGCATTTACGTTCTAGGCAAGCGATTAGTTCTTATGGTAACACCTCAAATTAAGGAAATGTTCCACAGATGATTAAATTTATCGAATTTTGATGTCGTAAACATTTCCAATTACGTATTAAATATATCAGCTCATCAATTTATACACAAAAACTCAGTTCACTTTCCAAAACAAGCAAAATTAGCTTGTTATTAGTATCATTACGTCTGAAATAAATGACCAAAAATACTTAATAGTGTATTTTTTCACTTATAAATGATAGGGGCCTCGGTGTCTGAGCGGTTAGACTGCTCGCCTTGCACCCTTCAAGACTAACCGGGTTCAATACCCGGCCGGGTTACTCTCGGATTTTCGCAAGTGGGAATCGCGCCGGACGATGCCACTTGTCGGCGGGTATTCTCGGGGATCTCCCGTTTCCTCCGCCCTTGCATTCCGGATCTGCTCCATTCTCATTTCATTTCACCCTCATCGGCTCTCATGACCGTGATGTTAAAAAGAGCCGCCCCAATCTCTCAACTGAACAACTTGTAAATGAGTAGAGACCTGCAAAATTCGAGTTATTATTTGGGGACACGTTGATCTATAAACACGTGTACCTTTGCAAGACAGTTGTTATTGGACCATACTTAATCTGGCACGCCCTGGGAAACTCTGCGCCAATAAACGAACACTTCACAACTGTGTGCACCAACCACGTGCAGTTCAGTCAGAAAGGGTGTGGTTTCTCATCTATGCAGCAGCCAATGGAGAAACGACGCCGGCTCCAGTACAGACAATACTGTGAAGTTTAGCCTGATGCTGAATAATAACGCAGATTTTGCATGTCTCTACAAATGAGAAATGGTAGCGTGGCTTTGACAGCTTTCGGAAATGTTCTCAGTTTCCTCCTACGACCTGTGGAGTTGGACGTTTTGATTGAAATCCTGGTATGTGGGTCCGCGATGACGAGGCGGTGAACGCAAGACGGCGTCAGGTGTGCGGCAAGGTTGTGCGTGACTGGCTGGAGAGCCGGGGCCAATATCGCGGCCTGGTGGCGGGTATCTCGATGACATTTCGACGGCGCGGAACCTTTAGCCGGCTATTGTCAGCGGCATTTTATCGCCTTCCAAGGCAAGCATGCTTCCACGGGGAGGGGGTAATACCCTCACGCAGTGACTTTCTCTCGCGCTGCCCGGTGGCCGAGCAGGTACCTCCACTGTTGCCAATTTACCCCCCCCCCCCCCGTAAATCTAACTTTTTTAAAGCTCCTCGCTCCTCTTAGAAGCATAAATATTTTTAACCCGTCTAACGAGAAAAATCTTAACTTGTTTCCCTTCAGTGCGAGAAAAACGACTTATGCCGGAATCACATAGCTCCGATCAGCGCAGCACGACACGGCCAAAAACGCAACCACGACACATTTCAGTGTGACTAAAGGCTGTTCACGATCAAGTGAGCACTTTAGAAATGAACCTTAGAAAAATGTCACTGCCTCTGCCTGCGTATATTTTAATGGGTGCACTGAGTGACATTCGCCCAATAAAGTTGGTAACGATGGATGGAAAGCAGTTCTATATCGTAACGTCGAATAAAAAGTGTTAGGTAGCCATCTGTGATAACTTAAAATTATTTCTTTCGCTTTCCGGTTTTTTCTAATGCACAGAAGTGTAAAAATTAGAACATTTGTAAAGTATTTCCTTTTCTAATAATTTCACAGTTTTACTTGACCGACGCACGAATAAAGTGATGAGGCCCATGACAATGTTAATGTTACATAAGGCGGAGGAATACACAACGTGCATACAAGTAGATCTTAGGCAGGTCTTTCAAAGTGCTCATTTTACCGTGAACAGCCTATACTTGAACTTACAACACTACCGACACCACGCTCTCGGCATTTAACCTAATTATTTAGAAGGCGTTGATAGGCTACGTTAGTTTCAAAGGTTGTGAACAAGAGGGAAATTTGTAATACATAATGATGACAAATTGGTATCGCTAATGCATATATAGGTAAAATTATTATATTGAAGAGTTAGATACAATAATTTTCAATTTATTTTTCTTTTAAGCTGCGTATTTACCACTGTAGGGAAATCTTGCAATACAATTTCATTTTACAAGGTTGTACATTCTGTGCGTCGTGCCGCACGACACTACGAAGAATAGAAATCATTTCTAATCCAAAACTGCTTCCAAAACCGCTGGTCGGACGGCAGAATCGGCCGAGCTTACGAACGTCGATCTATCTTGTATTTCATCGGCTGTTGGCCGTCGTGTCGTGCGCGTCGGGGCTATATCATTCCGGCTTTACCGGATTAAACTCAAACAACAAAACAGCGACGAGTTGTTTCTCTCTCGACTGAAAATGAAGAAATAAACACCGATGAATAACTACTTTAAATTTTTTTAACTTTTATTAATTGCTTTTACAAACGTGTGACATTTTAATAGCAAAGTTATAATAGAATTTACTGTAATTTCTTGATTTAATAAGTTTTATAGATATCCAACTTGTTAAAATGGGGAAAAAATAATTTTTATGTGTGTTCCAGCGGAATTTTTGAAAACCTGTTGGCAACACTGGGTACCTCACAAGTCTCCATACACGCCCCCAACGCGCGGTACCGCCAACTTCGTAGTTTTACTACTACAGTTTTTTTTTATTTTACTGAGGGTTGTATTAACAACTTAATAGCACCTTTCCGCCTTCAAATAGCCAAGTTATCGCTTAAATACTGCCTGTTTCATACACACGCGTCGCATCGCTCAGTTATGCAGCGTGCGACATTTATTTATATTTTTCATTGTTCTGTAGTTTATCTTACGGATAAACCCAAAATATTTTTCACTTCATGGGTTTCTACATATGAATACTTGGTCTAATTAGCACACATTACGAGGGTGATTCAAAAAGTAAGGTAACAACTGCTCATATGGCCAAACTTTATTTCACAGCCAGATATACTGATGTAGTCACGGCAAAGTGAGCACTTGTGAGCTCCCAATTACTTTTTTTTTTTTTTCCTATCAGCCATTTTTCACCCTTCCGCAGCTTAAAAAAATATGTATTGCTATGTAAGTAATAAACATAGGGTATATTTTTCACCGGGCTCGAAAGTTAACGTCTATGGGTACAGAAAAAGGTGAATTTATTTAGTGTTATTTTCAATGGGAGGGCTTCAAAAAGTGCTCACTTTGCAGTGAAGAGCCTATACACAGTAGTATGGCATTAGCACACATTATTTTCCAATATTTGTTTCAACGGTATACCGAGGTATGGATGTCAGCATAGAAGATGTGACGTCCAGTTGCTGGAAGTCACGTCACGACGGCTCGCTGAACTTCTGCGCCAGTCACGAATCATTCACCACTGAGGTGCTTCGTCAATTGCCAGAAGGGTTCGCAATCACTGGGTGCCGGATCAAGACTGTTTGGAGGATTGTCCGGCACTTGCCACCGGGAGCGCTGTAGCAGTTCGCGTGTGCCCGCGAATGAGTGAGTGTTGTCAGGGCGTGTTGCCGTGCAGCCTGTTACGAGAAGCCCAGTTCGTTTCCACGACCGCACTAGTGTTTGTCAGTAAAGGCTGTTCGCGATCAAGTGAGCACTTTTAAAATCAACCTTGGAGAATAGTCACTGCTCCCACCTGCATATATTTTAACGGGCGCCCTGAGCGACTTGCGCCCAGTGAAGTTGCTAACGATGGATGGGAAAGTAGTTTCGTATTTTAACGTCGAATAAATAGTGCTAGGTAACTATTTCTGTTAACTTAAATTATTTATTTCGCTTTCTATTTTTTTTAATGCATCGAAGTGTAAAAATCAGCAGATTTGTAAATTATTAATTTTTCTAATAATTTCACAGTTTCACTTGACCGACGCACGAATAAAGTGATGACGCCCATGCCAATGTTAATATTACACAAGGCGGAAGAACACACAACGTGTATACAAGTAGGTCTTAAGCAGGGCTTTCAAAAGTGCTCATTTTACCGTGAGCAGCCTATAACTGGCAGCATTCACTCTCGCTCCACTGGCGAGGAAATCAACCAGAAGAACGCAATTTTGAACTTAAGAGGAGTGTGAAGTGAAACATTTTTTGGTGAAATCTTTGTTGGCGCGTATTCGCGTATCTCGGTAAATACATGTTCTGTAAACACGAGCTTTTGCTAGAAAAGGTTAAAAAAAAAAACTATTTTCTACCACTCTATGTTTTTACTTTTAACATATTAAGTACATTAATGGAGAAAAAAATTCGTGAAAAAGGTCAAATATCGCATTTTTGAAGCTTGCTTATGCGGTTTCCTTGAGCTGCAAGAGAAAAGTACAAAGATACGGACGTAGTTTAATCTGTGGTCTTTCATTGCGTGTAATAAAATCACACTGTTACAGATCTGATTTGCACAGCACAGGTTCGCGACGGAAACACTGCACACCTTGCGCGTAGGAGCGATGAGGCGCTAGGCGTGCGTGTTAATGTCGCCCGTATCGCTCCCTCGCTGCTTGACCTTGGACGTGCAGGTTCACCCTCCTCTTAAAAGAGTTTCTTGGAAGATGGAGACGATGTATGTTTCCGTGGACGTTTGCTTCGTATCCGGTGTCACGTGATGCATCCGTGCTTCATCTCCTGTAACAACACGGTCCCGGAAAGGCACTCCTTTGCCGTGAAACTGTGCCAAGTTCGTGAGAGAAAATCTCATCCTTGTGGCTTTGTGACCTGTGAGTTGCCTTGGAACTCAGCATGGACGCGTTTTTCGGTAGTCTGGCTGCTCACGAACCGAGATATTGAGCTCCTTCTTAGTAATATCGCTAAGTCGAACGCGACGATCGTGTTGAATCAGACCTTCAGTACGGCACACATTGTCATTTGTGATGGACGTGTTTGGCCGACCAGCACGTTGCTCATCTTGAACATATGTCCTGTCGTTATCTAACTCTGGACATCAAACCTACACCTGATTTAGTGACATGACGTTAGAACCGTACGCATCAACCAGTAGACGATGAATTTCAGCCGGTGAGGTGCCCGTTATACGCTAAAACCTGATCATACTACGCAATTACACTAATACGACGAGGTCTGACAGAACATATGCGCCATCTACAACTGTGAAACATACTGTAGCTCTGGTCATCCGCTGCAGCCTGATGGTAAATTCAAACAAGAAGAGTAATTTGGTGCTCGTGAGACCTATTATTACATTACTTTTTGAACCTCTTTAGAAATATTCTGTAGTGACTTACTGATGGAGATTGTAGGCATAGTTTAAATCGGTCTGTTGTGCAGTAAGCAATCGATTATACATACATTTCTGCATGACTGCAGCAGTTAATCAGATTACATTAATGTTTTATGTGATCGAGGATGACACTGACTATAATATTATTTGTTCTACATCATGTAAATATATGACACTGTTCGGGTTTTTAGGTAAAATATTTAACTTGACTTTCTGCCTATATTCATGATTTAACTTATCCTCCTTGTTAATAATAAGTCTTTATTTTTTAAGAGTAGTAGCAAAATGCCGATTGACGCACAAGGTGATCAGATTCGGACTCGGGTGCGCCATATTGTGATATCATCCTACCGCCATCTTGGACGTCATTGACCTTTGACCCCTGACCCCTTACCTTTGACCTTGATCTTTAACCAAAAAACTCTAAATAACCCAAAAATACTTAAAAATCCTCAAAATATCCCAAAAAAATTCGAAATAATTTCAAAAAATTCTAAAAATGTCTAACATTTGTTATTAAAAATTATTATACTAAAAAAATTATTTAAAAAGGACCCCCAGAAATATATATTTTTCCCTTAAAAAATGGCAGAAGCCCCTCAAATCCAATTTTCGCCCAATTTAAATAATTTGAGGGGCTTCCATAGGACGACTGAGCAGTGGCGGCCATATTAGTTTCATAGGCATAGGGTACGCCAAATCGATACACAGGATACAGTATCGGAGTCAGACCTAATCAGAAGCTATATTGGTTGTCAACCATCTTGTCCGCAATATTGGGCTCGCATGACCTTGACCCCTTGGCCTTTGACCTCAAAAATAATAAAAAATCAAAACATTTTTTAAATTTAAAAAAAAAATACTAATTATCAAAAATTAATTTAAAAAAAATTAATTTTAAAAAAATTTATAAAGAATTTTTTAAAATAATTTGAAAAACTTAACTTACTGAAGGTCACACCTCACACAGACCCATTCCGCCATATTAGTAGGTAATCGCCATCTTAGTAGGCGACCGCCATCTTGGTATGCGACCACTATGTTGGTAGACGTCACCTATCCGCCATATTCGATGCCAGTGACCATGACCTTGAATGAGCTCCAAAACAAAAATCGAGAAAAAATACATAAAAGTCAACAAGCATATTATATTACAGGCTACTACCGTCATGTTAGATATACTATCTCGACCTTTGCCCCATGACCTTGAAGGACCTTGAAAACCAAAATTCGAGAAAAATGCATTAAAGTCAGCAAACATAATACATTACAGACTACTACCACCATATTAGATGCATATAACCTTGAGCTTGACCTAAAAAATAGCAAACTTTTCAAAAGATGTGGCCGAGGAATGGGCAATCTGGACATCCTTTGGATCCGCCCAAATGAAGAATCAATTAAAAATTTGCCTCCCCCTTCCACTGTGTATATATTAGAAATGTGTCTGACTATTTCACTGGTATTCTAAGGTTCTGGGAATCCGAATTAACTGGAAGGAGTTTTTTTTTTTACAGAAGATAGAATAGTCACATTCATGGTATTTTCAATCAATTCCACCATTGCAAATGCATAATGATAAGGGTTAGTAGGTATTTCTGATGCCAGCGTTACCAAGATATTTCTCTTGCTACCAAGGACTTAGTATTCGCGCAGGTACGAGTTTTTCTCTACCTCGTGCACAGCCCTCTCTCGAAGCTCCTTCCCCTTAGACAGCATAGACACTACTTTCTCATATGGTTAGTAGCAAGTGCAGATCAGATGTGTACTTGAAGACAGATGCTGTTGTCAACAGGAAATTATTGCCATAATTTCTTTCACTGTTTTTTATAAATTATTATTAAAATTTATTTTTAAATTTGCATTTGTGCATATAAAATTGTTATCCAAAGAAGTGAGCATAACGAGTACCGAGTTATAGTTGTGTTGGAGTTTCTGTACTTTTTCTTAGAGAAATACATGAGTTCATTATTGCATAATGTCAAATTATGTAACTTTTTCCGTTCATTGTAGTTTTTGTTTTTTGTATTAGTAAACTGTTAATCCAAAACAGGGTGCATAACATGCAAAAGAGTCTTTAAGTTATGTTTTTATTGTATTCCATTACTCACAATCTTCTTTCTGACAAAGAAAATGTTCTATTACATCGAAATTCGCAGAAAAATTCGTAGATTACCAAATCCAAAATCCACCGAAATCAACGTACCATTTTCCTTTATTTTCCCGGGATTTTTCTCGGGGAAAACAATAAAGAAATTGATAAGTCGAAAACGGTGCATTTTACGACCGAAAGTGCGTAGACAAAATATATATAAACAAAAAAAAAATTCCTGTATGATAACCAAAATCACCAAACATTTCTCACTATTTTCCCAGGATTTTCCCAAAAAATAAACTATCAAACAATTGATAAATAAAAAACGGTCCGTTTTACGAACAAAAATGGGCAGATAAAAATAAAAGAACACAAAATATCCCATTTGATATCCAAAATCCACCTAACATTTCACACTGTTTTCCCAGGATTTTTCCTGGAAAAACGATAAAAATTGATATCGAAATTGATATTGATATTGATATTTGTTCTAAGTACAAAAGAGGTAGACAAAAAGTAAAGAACCCAAATTTCGAATATGATATTAAAAATTCACCGTAATCTACCTAATACTTATTATTTTTTCAGAGGATTTTTCCCAGAAACACTACAGTATAAAGAATTATAAGTCATAAATGGTACGTTTTGCCACCAAAAGTGTAGAGACAAAAATTAAAAAATTCAAATTTCCTATATATCAAAAATCCACATAATATTTTGTACTATTTCCCCTGGGATTGTCCAGTAAAATCGATAAATTTAAGTGTCCATTGCCTCCTAGGAAACTCATTAATGTATGAAATTGACTTAGTCTGAGTACGAAATTTCATAATGGGCTATTTTCTTGTTCTGCCAGTATAATGGTTATGTCTTCCCACCACAATTGTTTGGTCAAAAGTTAGTACAGGCATAGTTCTCATCTTTAAAGCTCGATCTGCGATTAAATGAAGTGCTGAATAGCTTATATGAAAGTCTTGTCTCCATGATTCATGTCTATGATAAGGAGTAAAGTAACACTTGATTTTCCTATAAGTGAACCATTGTGCAACATTTGCATCATTCCTGATCATTTTCTCATTTGAGACTTCAACAACCGTCCCATTTTCCACAGTAAATCGATATTTCTGGTTGGATTCTTTGCTTTGACATAAGGAAGAGATCTGTATGTTGCTTCTAGTTTGTTGCTATTTTTGTACAATGAAGGTGAATATTCTTGATCTGTCGAATTTATTTTAAACTGGTTTGTTTTCTTGCGATCAGCATGAATGTTTGCAGTTCTGGAGTGGTCACAGCATTGATTCCCAAGCCGTGTAGCGTATTATGACCATCCAGAGTCCTTATATTGTGGTCTACTTTATCAGCTGCAAGCTGAGGAAAGTTTCCAGGACCCATTCTATTTGAGTCATCACTGATAGTCGCTGGAGCATTTCACTCAATGTTCATAACTTCTTGGTAAGAGCAGCAGTATATCAGTTAGTGCAGATTATCAGTTAATAGCTTGGATGCAAAATTATGATGAAGTTAGAACTCCGAGACTTAGTGAAAAGAGAAGCTCCTGAGCGAATCCTTTGCACGATTTCTTGACCAATACCTCCTTTTTTATTGGTAAGCATTTCAAGGAAAAGTTCAAGGGATGGAGGCAAAACATCTAAGCATGTACTTGCAGACTCCAATTCAGAAGATGTTGGGTACAATCCTAAATCCTGAGTTACACATTTACATTCTCTTCTAATTAACATTGCAGCTGTTTCTATGATCACACGTTTTTCATCATAAAGATTATTACTACCTCTGTTCTGGAACTTAACCAAAATGAGGAAGGCAAGGTTCAGCCTTTCAGAATGAACATATTGTCCTTTATATACGCTACCACACGATCGCATGAATCCCATGAAAATAAACATTTTGGGTTGATTTTTGGATATATAAAAGTAAATTTTGTGTTGTTTAATATTTCTCGCGCACTTTTGATTGTAAAAGACTCCGTTTTCATATAACAAATTATTAAAATATTTTTTCCAAGACAAATACTGGGAAAATAAATGTAAATTACAAATGGATTTCTGCTAACTTTGGAAATGTTATAAGAAATCTTGTGTTCCTTAATTTTTGTCTTTGTATTTTTGGTTGTAAAATACGTCGTTCTAGAATGATTAATTTTAAAAATATTTTTCAAGGACACGTCCCGAAAAAAAAAAGTACACATGAGTGGATTTTTGTCGATTTTGGATGTATTACAGAAAATTTTTGTGTTCTTTAATTTTGTCTCCACATTCTTTGTCGTAAGATGCACCGTTTTTGACATTGATATTCTTGGTGTTTTTTCGGGACGAATTCCAGGAAAAGAGCGGGAAAATTGGAGTAGATTTCGGTGGATTTTGGATATGTTTACCTACAAATTTTTTCTGCGAATTTGGATGTAAAAACCTTTTCTTGCAATTTTTTTTTCTAAATATACCACTTTTTTTCCGATAAAATGACCTGACTACATGGAGAAGTAGCTTGTTACTTGTGCCGCTAAAAAGCCTCGTTTAAAAGCAGGTAGTCCCTACGTTGCTAGTTAGGCATTATATTTGTTTTATTGAGTTACAGCAGTTTTCAGGTTTGTGTTCTACCCGTTATAGAGTGCACAGATGCCTAAGAAAGTACACATGTTGCCTACAGTAAGTTCAACGAACTGACGAGTCGGGATAGATAATTCTATTAACTAGTATACAAATCACAGTCAAGTTACCATTTGTAAATGAAAAACAATTTTATATGTTTGCGTATTATAAGACATTGACTACACAAGAATCTAATTCGCATATCGTTATTAATATTTAATATTTCGTTAGAAATAATTATTGCTGAACTTATTTTAGTAACACACATGCCTGTGTAGTAAAAACAAACTTAAGTTTAATATGGTAATCTACATATCTATGTAACTAAAAACTAACATATTTGCTTTAGGAAAAATGCAGTTGATATCTATAACAATCGCGATTACGAAATTCTGCTGTTGGGTTTGGTCGAGATTATCTTCTTGTGTATGGAATTATTATTATTATTCTAAGGCAATAATACCAATAATAATCATTAACAAATGTAGTGAGAAAAATTAATCTTCAAATTAATATACTGTTCAGCTTTGCCAGTCTTTAGTTAATCAACGCCAAAACATTGTCCAAGTAGATGTTTGAAATATCTTTGGTGTAAGGTATTGAACATTTTAACGTAAGCTTTGTCGAGTCACTAGGCATTTATTCTGATGTTATATGACATGATGGTGAATTTATGCTGTCGTGACAAGTCGTACAGAACAAACAGCAGCTTGGACTCTTGAAGCGGTGAAGAGACAGCACAAGACTTTTTTGTATGCCTGTATTTTATTCTTACATTGTGTCTCAGTATTTTCGTAGATTTTATGTCCGAATTCTAAAGTGCGAGTGAGTGTGTTTTTAATGTACTGATGCGTTCGTGTGTACAATAAATATTAGCATATGTCTTCTAACACTCATCATGTATGGCTTCAGAATCATACTACAAACTGTATGACTCTAAGGCTAAAAATATATTACCAGGATAAAAAATTGCAAAACAAATATCGCAAAATCGCAACAGATATAGCGATATACTATAATTTTTTTCAGAAGTTTCATTTAAATGGTTTAAGCTATGAAAACCATTAATGTGCAAGACAGAATACGGGTTTGTCATCTGCACTATGACGCACATTGCAAAAAACAAAGTTATGATCGAAGGCAACTATAGGCTGTTCAAGATAAAGTGAGCACTTTTAAGGCCCTCCCAACAGGCATTAACTGCTAATAAATATAACTTATTACAGCCTCAGGCATTAAATTTTGATGGTGGTGGAATATATACACTGGACTTATTGGTCACATTGCAATGTTTACATTAAAAAGCAGCAGGAAGATGGAAATTGGATGAAAGGAAAAATGTATAAGGGCCTTAAAAAGTGCTCACTTTACCGTGAACAGCGTATAACATAGTTGTCCTCCCCTTGCGAGAAAACCATCCACCACCCCTGCGTAAAATAAACATATTTATGATAGATATTGTACAATTTACCATAATTTAAAAAATGTAAAAACCTTTCATAAGGGGCCGGAATTGAACTCGCTCAACCTTCAACTCTAGGCCATTACCTTACCATCTTAGCTACCTCGCCAACTTGGATGTAAAAGAGGAAAAAATATATATTAAGTTCTGTGGCGAAATCGTGTGGTTTGAAGTTGTATGCTCATACTTTCCTAGTTTGGTTTGATTGATACCGTTAGGATTGTTAAATCAAATAGTATTATGAGTGCACTCTCTTCGCCAAATTAAACGCAATTTGAACCTTCAAACAGAGCCCTTCGAGGATTACATGGAACGAAATGAAAGACGTAAAAACGGAATGAAAGTCTGTGTGTTCATGTTACCTCATAAAATGGTGTTTTGAAAGACGAAACACATTTTAGAAAGTATTTTGTATTAGTTTTATTCGTTTATTCGTTGTTACTTCACTTGATACTCGTTGTTTAAACGGCCTTTTTTAAACGATGTTCGACAGCCATTTTTACACGCAGTTTCACTAATGCATCCGTCAAAAATAATTAGAGACGGAGCAAGTTGCTCAGATGTTTCACTGGTCCATCAGTCAAAAAATAAACCACTGGAAAACAGTGGAGAAAAATGACTGACGAATCAGTGAAGGAAATAGGGCATTTTCTCACTGGTTCATCAGTGAAATTGACTGAAGTGACTGTTTTATCAGCCAGATGCGGTTGACTGATTGAAACAGTGAAATTCTCACTGATTCAGATTTAGAGTATCTTTGGTCTGTTTTTTGAGCAGTGTGAAATCATTGCGGAACTCAATTATGTTATTATTCAGTGACCGCATCATTTCTCTTAACTCACTCAACTTCGCAAGGACTATTCCAGAGGACTCTTGTAATTCGTTTGGCACTTCCACTGTTAGTTTAGCCATTCTACTTTCGATTGGGTCATTAACGATATTGCTCCTCAGAGAATAACTACCTTTAGTGCGGTGTTCCATGTTTACTTGTTAGTACAATATCGATGGCCTTCACGCTGGGATGCCAACATTTATGTAAGGGCTTTGCTAGTGCAGTGAAAAGGACAGAAATAATTTTTTATAGAACATTAGTGGTGTGAGACAAAATCTATATTTGTACGGAAATATTACCACATTTTACCTTAGGCAGAACACCTTGTAGACACTGGAACTCTCGAATGCTTAGGAAAGGCAAACTCACGCACCTAAACACTCTGATAATGTAAATTAATGAAAACAAACCACTGGGATAAACTCATTTTAATTAGAGAAGGATTGGACCAAAAAATAATCATCAATTATTACAGTGAACTTAGAGAAAATACTTTAATGGACATAACAATCGTGTCTTTGTCAAGAATAAAATTAAGTGTGATAAAATCAATTAAATAGTGTGTAAGCAAGTAGTGTTACTGTGTATCAGATTTTATACCACCGTCCTTTCAAGGATGAAAAATTACTGAAACTTTACATAAAATTAATTATAAACAAAATATTTAAATCTGCCACAAAATAAAATAACTTGCAAAATAATGTAACTTTAAATTATTGTTTCCCAGAAGTAGTTATCGTTTTGTGTTTTATTTTCTAATATGAGATTAAAGAGCCCCATATCAGTTCAATGCAAATTACTGACACAAATATCGTATTCACTGTAGCTTTAAACTGACTATCCATGAACACATCTAATCTCAAATAAAATTTATTAGTGTAGAAAGTTCACCACTCTTATAACTTATTGGGTTCTTGAAATCATTCATTCATTACTTTGCTTTGCTCCGGCACTAAGCTCATCAGTATAACAGGACTACTGGGTACTACATCCCAATAAAACATGTAAAAACTCAAACGAACAAGTCTGTAGATAATTCATAACGAAAGAAGAGATAATTTAGTCTCTCTAGAACACTTAAATATGTAATAAAATAAATAGCAGACCTCAGAAATAATGAAGCGTCACATGGACGTAGGCCAAACCTTAAGCCTTTAACATGGCGTCGAAGAAGTCCTTGGCGTCTCTTCTTAGGCCTATCTCACTAATAAATATTGCTGAAAATTGCAAGAGGCTCAGCCCTCTTTAATCCTAACAGTAACCTCTGGGTAATAAAATATGGTCTACCCTTATGAAGCTGCTGGGGATTTTCCTAATGAAAATCCCAGCGAAATATTACGCTGCTTGGTCTTCAAAGTTTCCACCCAGAAGCAAGCCCTTCCGGCAACTTTCCTAAGACGTGACGTGATAGGAGTTTAACTACTTCCGGAAACCAAACGAATAAACTAATTAAATCTGAACTTGCTTTCAAAACAACAAACAAAAGAGATAAATACGTTTCAAAGTTAAAGAAAATAATTATGCAAACGTGTAAATTAATTAGTAAATAGAAATTAACATCTCCAAATTATAACCTCTTACCTCAGAATAAATGTATACCTGTCATAGAATAACACAGATAATAATAATTGAAATATAAGCAAAATTATGAATGGTAGTTTACAACAAAAAATATATTACGTGTGTGAAATTAAAATATTCGTAAAATAATTATCCTTATTCAAAACAACATGTAAATAGACGTTTTATAGTGTCCAAAACACATATGCAATTAATTACCATAACTGTCCATAAACATAAAAACCAGTGTAACTTGAAACCCTGATAACGGAAAACTCTTTTGCCGTAGTTAATTTGTTTACATAAAAAAGTTCTTATGCGTCTAACCATTTTACCGGAAAGCTTGGAAAACTGAAAATTTAAATTTGGAATTTAAAATGTTCTGTCACTATGAAACATGAAGCAGAAATCGACAGTAAGTGATTTAACAAAAGTGAAAGATAACTTTATAAGCTTTAATTTGATATCTTACACAAAAATGCTGATCTTCATTACAGCAGCATAATAAGCGAAATAATCTGGGAAAGTGTATGTTTTCAAGTGACAAATATTTCTTATTATACTTTGTGTCTTATCTTTGACGTGTTTTAACCTCACGTAGTCTGTTTTTACCTTTTGTGCAATATTTACACTACAACTGAATGCATTCGTATTATTTTGTAATTGTGGAAAGGATGACTTGATTACTCGGCAAAAGGTAGAAATATGATGTATTAGCAAACCATATTTTTAATGTACGTACATATTTTAATGCATTTTTTCTGTGTGTAAAATTGACAAATTAGACAAGAAATTTACCATATGTGGGTGTTCATTTTGTATGTATGATATTTCAGAAAGACTTTTAAGTATATTGGAATCAGGTTTACTTTTATTACTGTATCGCTGTCGCTGAGATCGCGTTTAACACGAAAACGGTGGGTCCTTGGCAATTGCAACAAGAGAAACAGTCTTCGTTAATTAGTTCACGCTGCTCAATAAACTAACATCAGACGTTATAATTCTTGATGGTAAAAAAAAATTCTGAAATAAGTTGGTGGCCACCCGTTATTTTCATTACAAGGGGGCGAATTAATTAGAGTTAGCTCTTATGCCAATAACATAAAATAATGTTTGGTGAGTTGTAAATTAATTTCACTCCTTTCCAGTTATTTTGCAAAAATCCACTTTAAAATCTCGATTTTTAAGGGTTTACATATCCCTTAATTTTGGGACCGCGGTGGTGAAGAGGTTAGACTACTCGCCTCCCACCTCAGCGAACCAGACTCGATTCCCGGCGGGGTCGTCGCTACCGGATTTCGGCAGGTGGAAATCGTGCCGGACGATGCTGCTGGTCGGCGGGTTTTCTCGGGGATCTCCCTTTTCCCCCGCCCCTTTATTCCGGCGCTGCTCCATACTCACCTAGCTTCAATCTCATCGGCTCTCAAGAAGTCAGTGTTACGAGCCGCCGAAATCTCTTCATCCAATTAATTATTCTCTTAATATTGAGTTTGGATATAAAGCGTAATTTTTTTCCCCACTTGATTGTACAAAGAATCGCCTGACGAAGTCTGTTGGTCGAATTCCGCCCTATTTGTATATATCTTTATCTGTAAGTAAAAGCTTAGCATGCTTAGGCCTATACAATGCACACACTAATAATCGTATACTATGTATTGGACATGAATCCACGGAGTGTATAAAGTTATAACTGCATCTTATATTGTTGTTTATTGTGAAGGGTTAAAAAGCAAATGCACTTTGAGATTATTTATTTTTTATTTCTATTCTGAGTTCTCCGAACAGCGACAAGGCGTAGATAGGGTGACACTAGACATTCAGGAATGAGGAAGGATTCGGCTAGGGCCTGTATTAAAGAACTATCCCAGCATTCTCCTGGAGTCAGTTCAGAAAGCCCTGGAAACAGAAATCAGTACGCTGGGCCGGGAATTCAATTTGGATCCTCTCGAAACGAGATCAGTGTTCCTAAATCGCAACACCTCGCTCAAAATATAATGTATATCGGAAACAAAAAGGTCGTATCCTGTTTTTTACGTAATTTACTGCGGGATTGTTATTGTAACCTTCAAGTACACTGTGGGTTAAAATTGATATCAAGTGATGATTATTCTGTTTCAAAATAACTTCATGCTTCTGTTAAGTAGCTACTCTTTATAGAAAATAGTGTCAATCAGCAACAAACCCGCGAATAATCAGTGTCCTCTGAAACAACCGCATATGTCGAACTATCACCTGACCGCATGGTCTCTCCCAACTCTCCTTAGAGAAAATCATACCACAGAGATAGTAGGTACAACACAGAGACGATGTAGCGAAGCGGTTCCTTTGATGTTGGCGTATCCATTTTCTGGTTGGCTACTTGAGTACTTTGATAACGATCCTTGTGTCTGATTGGCTACTGCATGTTGCGAAAGATTCCCTTGTGACCGGGCTGCCTGCTGGCAAGTACTTCACCAGACGCTGATTAGCGTAAGACGTTTCAACTCGTCGCTGACAAGTGGCAACATTTTGCTGGCGTGTGCAGCTTAGTTTCCCGGTATAAACGGCTGCTTCAATTCTATATTCTGAAGCTATATGTTACCTTACTCACCTACAAAGCAATGAGTCTCTTCACCAATATCAGAGAAGTGTCTACAGCATCTTGGGTATTGGACTTCAAGACGATGGATACACTATTCAATGGCGTATTCTTATGAACTGCGTTATATGGAGTATCTATCTGGTATCATCATGCAAGACTGGCACACACAAAGAGGCTGTTACTAATACCAAAGAGCAATGTTACAATAGTCCGTATCACTCTTAGATTGCAGTAAAGAGTGCATGACGTGCGCTGTTTCCAAATGGATAGCAATTATCAACAGCCAATAATTTATGCTGTATTGGCAGAATAAGTGCACACATACAAAAATACGTAACGAAAATTGTGAAATTGTATAGTAGTGTATACATATAAAATTATTTGATTAGCCACCCACTGCAATCTAAGAGTGAGACGCACTATAGCAATAACAAAGGAATATAGAACGACATCTACTAAGGCCCTGCAAGTAGGTAATTGCAGGGGCAATTCCACTGAATATCTCAGAGGAAGGAAGATGCTTACTGCTGGAATGAACAAATGGCAGATCAGCATTTTTGGCAAGAAAGAAGGAGCAGACTAATATACCCCTAAAAATTTGGCATGAGAGGTGGGATAGGTCGGTGAAAGGGAGGGTCACTTACAGCATAATTTCAGATATTAAAGAAATATATCGTCACCATTTGATTACAACTTATTATTATCTTAGTCAAATAACAGGATACGGAAACTTTGAAGATAAGGTACATGGATTTAACTTAATAGACTATCCTCTTTGTCCGATCTGTTCAACATGCGAATCTAGAAAGCCCAATTATTGAAGACATTAGAATATAGTTACGTAGAAAACTGCAAACAGAAGTATAAGAGCTAAACTTAAGACGTATTTTATCTCATAAAGAGACAGCGAGATATTTTGGAGGATTTGGAAAGGACGTCATCAATAGATTAGAGGAATTTGATGTGTGGTTACTGATGAATCTTCCAGAAGAGGAAACTGAGAATTCTTAATGAACTACCTTAATCCTGGAATTGAGAGTGTAAAAACGTCATAGAAACCGAAAAGTGAGAGCGGACCCACTTCGCGGATTTGACGAAGTGTAATAACCGATTTATAAACATTGTAGTTGGAGTGGGCCCACTGCACAGCATGGGATAATCCCGAAAAAAATCATAGAACATTTGTATTTATCACCAGGCTACTGATGAGTTAGGCGGCCTTGCCCCATCTCTGATGAACTCAAGATAAAATATGTATACGAACATATGCAATGAACAAGGAACTAATGGAATGGAGTAACAAAGACCAAGGTGAGATAACAGGCAAACGAAACAGGTATTTTGAAGAAAATAGCAAAGGAACCGGATTATGATTTTGACAAGATTCATAACTCAAGGACTGTCTACAGAGGGAGGGGGATCGGAAAGATGTCCGTAGGCCAAACCTCTCCGCAGGATGCAAGCACAGAAGTAGTATAAAAAAGGGGGTTCTGGGACACCTGGCTGCTGGCTGCGGACCCCGCGGACCTAATAAACATAATTTCAGTCTGTAAGCTGCAGACCCCAGGAACGCAAGTTTACATTTACCCCTCTTTCCCGTCCAAAACGGTTGATTTCTTGTACAAATATGCCAATCTTTCCTTTTTCCCCTTACATTTTCCCTCATTTCCTTCCCTCCGCCGGCGGCCATCTTGGCAGGCACTACTAATTAGCATAATCTGGGCAGTTTTCCCTTTGCGGTGACAGTTTGCCAAATGCGGTGGAATCGGTCGGAGCTTCTCTCAGAGTCGGGGCTTCTCATTCTCGGCGGCCATCTTGGTATCGCCGCCCTGTGTCTACCCAGGACAATTGTCGATCAGCTGAGGATGTCAACCATTTTGGCGGCCAGTGCCTCACCAGCAGCGGCGGTGGGGCATCAAGGCATCGCGAACGATCGGATCTCCTGTAACACTGCCGCCCACGGGGTCAAATATGCCCCTTGTTAACATATAAGCATAGTTGGCTGTAATTTCCGAACCATTTAAGTTATAGTTTTCAAATTCATAACATAGCCATCAACCATGACTAGGAGAAGGGTTCGGTTTCAAATATTTTCCATGTTAAATCATAAGCATAGTTGGCTGTAATTTCCCAACTGTTTACGTTATAGTTGGCAAATTAATAACATAGGCATTCACCACGACTAGGAGAGGGGTCGCAGATACAAGTATGCCCCATGCCAATGTATAAGCATAGTTGGCTGTAATTTCTGAACCATATGTGATATAGTTGCCAAATTCATAACATAGACCCCTACTACTAAGATAGATGGATGCAAGTTATGAAGTTTTTGAGTTACAACTACCAAAATATCATAATACATTCCTAACCCCCCGATGACGAGAAGGGATGTGCAGTCATATGTCGGCCATTCTTACTCACCTCTATCTCTCCTGTCCCCTCAGTGCCACCGCCTGGCCACACACACATGCACTTCCCAGCACTCTCCCCCCCTGGCACCTCGACCAGCATACTCCACTCGTCCTCGCACTCTCTCTATCCCTTGTCCTCCCCCTCTGCCTGACTACATCCCTCCTGACCATACATCCTCGCATGCTAGCCAGTGCCCAGGCAGCAACTCATGGTGTGCCGTCCCCTGAGCACTCATGTAACAGAGAGCAGACACCCTTTCCAACCCTCATGCTCAGGATTACCATCCACATGTATACAAGCACACTGCCTCCTCTGGTGGCCTGTTAGGCATTATAAAATACAAATTATACTCATACACCATGTCGCCGGCATCCATATTGCGACTGACCGCCAAAATGCCACCCACTCACCAATGTCCTTGGCATCCGAACACGAAGAAAGCCACATCACCACTTACCGTCTTCGAGGGTCCACACGACGAAGCCACCCTACCACCAGGCAACCATCTTGGCTGTCAAATGCATAACACTATCATCCCTAATGACGAGAGGGGTCACAGGAGCAAGTATGCCATATAAGTATAGTTGGCTCTAAGTTCCGAACTTCATAAGAGATAGTTGTCAAATTCATAACATAGGCATCACTTAGGTTTTTTCCTTACTAGCATGCTACTACTACAAGTCGTCCTAGGTGGCCACCATCTTGCAGCCCCACTGACTGCCAAACATACATGGACCTTCAATGTGTGTACATATTTCCAGACAGTCGGTCAGTATGTATGAAATGAGACATCACTCACAATGAATTCACAGTCATCGCTAGACAGCCGAGTCTCCACACATCAACACATGCTAGAACGATAAGCTTCCTATTACGAAACGAAGTATCCCCTACCTTAACTGGTGTAGCAGTGAATACTCGTAGGCCACAAGTGCATCTCGACATTGTCTTCATCGTCTATGTGACCTCGCTGGAAGCAGAGACCACAATGTGTGGTCCTGTCTTTCAGTTCACGATAGATAGCCACCAAGTACTACACCCACATCACTTCCCCCTTGACATTGTACTTACCGATATACTATTGAATGGAATCAATGCATGTACCCTGAACCAACCTCGAAATATCGCACATTCAACTCACATAAAGATGCATCACTCTCTGTGCTTTCTCACATCATCTACTAGAGTGCACGAAAGGAAAAAGAATACCTACCAACCCGTATGTGAGTACTGCACAAGCGATGGCTAGACAAGACCATACATTGTATGGCATTCGACAAAAGCCATGTAAGCCCATCACTTATACAAATTGTCAGGTTGGCTGAGTGTCCTAAGGTGCCTGATATAAGCTCTGGTTCGAGTGAAAGGGAGCATGGGTTTAAATCCCAACATCTGACATATTTTTTAAATTGTTGTTGTTTCTGTACCCTACTCGAATAAATATGATATCATAGGTTTGATTACCATTGAGAGCACATGCTGACATTCATCGTTCCCACTGCTCATGAAGATACTAGCATGACAGTCATACCGAACCTTTTGCAATTACAGACAGTGATACGTCACATAGTTTGCTGTAATTTCCAAACCGTTGAGATACAACTAGAATAAAAATCATAACATGAGCTTACACACTCACCAGTATCTCCGATCTGCACTCGTGTACCGAAGCAGGGAGTGGCCAAGAAGGGGTCAGTGAGTGGTCACCTTGCCCTGTAATAGGAGCCACATACACACACACCCTAACACACATACAATGTAAATAATGTGAAACTACTCTGGTTAAACAACCCCCTTACAGACCAACTGAAACGAAACTAGCACCCACTACCAGACTGTGACCTACACACTAGTGTACCAAAGCTTGTAATTACAGTCAGTCATATCCCATATCGAACCTTCGATGTACAAAATCATACTCCATCCTGCACCCACATACTGAACTTTCAATGCTCACAACTAGTTTGTACCCCACAACAACAACTGAGGACCGACCTGCTCTTGTTGTGTACCTAGACTACAATGTACATGACATACTCAACCATTAATGATTTTAGACAACTGAGTACAATCGAATTAGACATGGTGAGCAATGAGTTATCACACACACAGCAACTACGTACGTGCCCTGTAGAGCAAAAAACATGTAGGTCGCGACATGAACTCACTGGAAGCTCAGAGCACAATGATTGCTCTGTCTTTCCGTGTGTGGTATACATTACCAACCAAGAAGGTACATCACAACCTCTGTGTCAAAACACACATACTTGAAAGTAACTATTGCATGTAGCCTGATTACGATGGTGTATTATCCTTGTAAAAAATAAGGTACCGATGGTTCGATTCCCATTGAGAGTGTATGCTGACACATCTGCAAACAATCGTTCGTCATTGGTACCACTGGTCATGAAAACGAGCATGTGCAACCATGACAGTCATACTTCATCTCAGACCTGCACTTGTGTACCAAACCATTGCAATTACAGACAGCTGTACTCTGACGACCTTACCTGCACTCCTGTATCTACCGAGCCTTTTTACACTTATAGGAAGCCATGTTCAACCAGCCCTGCCCGAACATTCAATGCATGTACTAAACCTTTGCAGTTACAAGCAGTCATACTCTGCTATCCCTGCCCGAACCTTCAATGTTTATACTTACATAATATACTAAGCCTTTAAAGTTACAAGCAGTCGACTCTTCCCGAATCTTTAAAGCATTCACGTAGACGGTTTCCTTCCAGCATTACATGTTCATCCATTCCACAATGATAAGTGTGATGACGTGTTTGCCCATAGTGACAAGTCTCGAACCAAGGTTCCTTCAGACAGCTGCTTGCTCTCCACATCCGAGTTTCGCCTGCTAGAATGCACGAAAGGAAAAAAAATTGTTATAAAAAATGACTAGTAACATGCAGATAGTGCAATGTATGCTCATCACAAATACCTGCTGTCAGAGGTCACACACAAACACACTGTGACAACCCGAGACACGAACTAAGTAAGGAGGTATCGCAACACACCCATATGTCAATTATGTATATACTCTGCTCATAGATGATGCAGAGCAGAGGTTTTACCTTAATGAGTGTAGCTGTTTCAGAAGACCTGCAGGGCGCATGCACATATCATTGCTGTGAACTCACTGGAAGCAATGACCGCTCTGCCTTTTCGTACATGCAATACATTACCGATTATATGTTCTCCAGCAGACAATCGTTTATTGGAGGGTAAGGAAGGTCCCACTGCCAAAAACATTACAAAGGGACATAATCTACAAGCCCTAACCATATTATGCAAGAAAAGTGTGTGTACCTTGTATGCACACAGCAGGAAGTGTTCGAAGCAAGACTAAGTTGATCGTGTACGAGTGTAAAGACACCAACTTCACAACCAGCAGTCAAGACATCGCAAACTAACATGCCATGTTCATAATTATTGTCATACTCTGTCTCTGACCTACACTAATGTACTGAGCCTTTGCAATTACAGTCATATTCCATTCACCCTGCCTATGCTCGAACATTCGATGCATGTACCAAGCCTTTCAAAGTAACCACAGTCATACTCTGGCATCCCTGCGGCTGTGGCAAGTCGCGAACTGAGGTCTGTACAGACACCTGCTTGCACACTCAATCTTCAGTTTCCGCTTCCTTGTTGGTGTGTTACCCACCTTAGATAAAGATGTTGTGTGTGTAAGTGTGAATAAAACAAATGTATATAAGCAGTCACACGAGCTCTCTGGCTCATTCACAGTTAGTCTGTCGTTCGAGCTCAGACAGACCTGAGAGTGTATCAGTACAGGTAAGCAGTTTGTACCATAGCTATGCCAAAAATTTGTCGTGGACACAGTGAAAATGATGGCATGTGGTTCTAGTTGTCAGAAGATTCTATCAGCTATTGTGGCACATGGAAAACATAACTCTCTTGCAGCACTCGACAAAGAAACTGAGCTTGCATACGTGCCTAAAGCATTCCTTCTGTCATACAGTCGACATCAAATACGGCATGTCTACACACATCTACCCACATATCTACAACAGGACTAAGACATACACGACTTTCTCATGTGTACAGAAAGTTTGCAAGGATGTACTACCGTTATGGACACACCACATTCCAGGGGTTGGTGTAATGTACATCAGAAGACTGTTGAAGGAGCATCCAACACTCATTCCTTCCCTTAGGAACTCATGAAGGACAGATAGAGATGTGTACCTGGAGCAGCTGACGAGGTCATTGTCGTCGTCGTTCCGATGCAGATTTGGCTGACAGTCACCATCAAGCTTGCAGTTTTGTCTCCGAGAGACCTTGGTGTAGTGTAGTGGTAGATACATTCTGGCAGGGTGATCTCTCGTAGTTCCTCCTCCTGGCTGTGGTTGGCGATAGACATGAATCTCACAGTAGCAGTTAAACTACCAACATGATGGTTTTAGTATATGCTTGGTCAGCTCAATTGTCATCCATATGTCGGAGAGTGAACATCGGCTGTGGATGATGTGCTCTTATTCATGAATGGAACAGGGAAGTTATTCTTGTCGATACTGTAAAAAGGTATTTTCTAACAAAACATCTACAGAAAACATGAAGCTGGTTGTTGCCAGAATGTAGGTTGTATTATGATCAGAGGTGAAAAGTGTAAATCTCAATTTGGTCGTCGAAGTCACTTGAAAATATATCGTGCAACATGTAAGGTCCGCACTGCACCACCTGTCAAGCAGTTTCTGAATATATTACCAGACCAATGTAGGGGTTCATTGGAGAACAGTTCTTTGGTACCACCACGACATCCATGCAAATTTTGTAACAAGACATTTACATATGCATATGATGCAAAGAGACATGCATAAAGTTCATGTAAGAATAGTATAATTCGTATGTCATATCAATGTAATAAGTGTCGAGGAATGTATGTGCATGTTGACACTTCACAAAGACATTCGAAAGTGTGTAAGACACAATCAACGATTTAAGTGGCGTGATGTACTGCAACAGCACTGCGTTGGAAACTTTGTATGTTACAAAAACACACACTTGCTCTAAAACACTAATAGTACCCTCGTTGGGTTGTCATGGCAATGCTGTATAAAAGAGGCTAGAATAGGCCATTCAGCTGAGTCGCTGTTCAGACATTGTGGAGAGAACATTGGCTGTGGGTAACATGTTTGTATTCGATGATTAAGCAGGAAACTTATTTGTGCTGCTACTATAAGAAGACTTTTTCTACAATAACCAGCTGTAGAGAACATGAAATCGGTTGTCATAAACAGAATCCAAACCTTACTATGTTCGCACGTGAACAATGTAAATCGCAGTTTGTCCGATATTGCAATTTGAGAGGACATCTTGCAACCTGTAAGGGTCGCCCTACACCGCCTACCAGGCGAAGATTAGCAAATAAATATGCATGTTCATCTACAAAAGTCAAAACTAGTTCTTTGCTCCCACCAAGACATCCATGCCACTATTGTGACAAGACATTTATAAGTTCATATGATGCTAGGAAACATGAAGACAGTACTTGTCTGAGGAACGCCATTCGCAGGGCATATCAATGTGATAAGTGTCGAAGAAGATATGTACATGACAAGGATATAAGCAGTCATTTAAAACTTTGTAAAGGAGAGACCACTGATAAACAATCTATAGATTATTCACTATGTATGACGCTTAATGATAATGGCTTTTCCCTCAAGCGATCTGCATTCAGGGGACTCTTGAAAGATTTGGTTGCATGGAAAATGTCAACTACACCACACAATGTGTGCTCTTTCCTGACAAGTATAAGCCCTATTATAATAAACCATCTTATCGGTGAGGTAGAACTAAATGGTCCTGTCAAATATAATATGTGGCTGAACTGTAGCTATACAAAAACAGAGCCTCACGACTATGAATATTGTACCAGAACCTTCAAGACTTCGGCTGTAGCTGTGTCGCATTTCTCTGCAGCAGAAGATGCGATTGTCGATAGTATATGCAATATATGTCAAGAGGAAGAAGAAATGGTGGCCAAGGGCTCAGGTTGGGCCCTGGATTCGGTAAATGCTATAGATTTGAGATCTAGTGGGTATGGCCCACTTCGCAAATAGATGCAAACCGATGTTCCCTCACTACGGAGAAGATGTCAACATAGCTTCATCTTCAGCCGTTAGAAGGTGAGGTATAATTACTCCATCAACAGTCATTCCCACAACTGTTAAACTGACTTGTACTACATCTGTACTGAAAGGAGTCATCCATGAGGAGGCAGCATCGAGGAGTCATCCGTGATGAGTGAGCACTGCGTAGTAGTACTACTACATATGTGTTTGTGTTCACATATATGCTTGAAAAGGATGCAATCGAGTACAGCTACATGTGAAACTTTCCCGATGGATCATAAATTACAGGGTAAACAATGCAGTTACTGTGACAATATCTTCAGTAAAAGTTGCAATGCTTGTCGTTATGAACAGAGCATTTGTACAAAGGCACCGACCTCTAGAATACACACATGTTATATATGTTGTGCACCATTTGGTAGAGGCGATAATCTAAAGACACATACTGGTACATGTAAAGGTACCACACCTTTGCTTGACACAGGAGGGCATAACAAGTCCAGTCTTCCTGCTGATTTGACATGTACATCCATATCATTATATGGACCTACATGGTGCTCCAAACTGGTGTGTGAAGAAGGAACTACGAGTGTTGCAGAGCATGAAACATACAGATCATCAGAAGTTGTGATCAAAACCGTGCACAGCTAACATGTAGAGGGATAAATTAAGACGATGCTACTCAGGATGTTGAAAACGACACTGTGTCTTTCAAGTCTGCTGAGAACGATAATGCGACCTCCAAGTTTCCTGGTGATGACGTAACAACATCTGCAAAGCAAAAGCATAGTATTGAGATCTACTCCAATGTGACCCCCAAGTCTGCTGGTGATTGTGTCGACATCTGCAAAGTGAAAGTATGTTGCTGAAACCTACTCAACATGGAAGAAGAACATAGATGCATTCGTGTATCGTAAACCTTCTGTGAAGAGTGACGCAAAGTCTGACTGGTCGGAAGACCCCAATGACCAAGTTGAAAGACTACAGTGGTTTGTTTAATTGCAGAGAGGTGGATACCTAGCTATCATCGGAGAGATAAATTCTATTAATGATGAACTGAGAGCTGGAGGCTTTATTGAATGATATATATGTGTATGTGTGTGTGCTATTTGGTTATGTATACAATAAATATAAACATCAACAATATATATATTATTTCTCATTTTTTTATTCCTACCATCTAAGTAATGAACCTACCACTATGTGTTAGCCCTTTGGATCGCTAGAACAGTATGTCATCATCATCATTTACACTGTGTTCAATGACAAGTGTTTGGCATAGCTAATGTACAAACTGCTGCTGACCTAAAAAAAAGGATACCCTCTTGCGTCTGTCAAAGCTCGAATGAGCCAGAGAGCTCGTGTGACTGCGTATATACCCTCGTTTTAGGCACATACAAAATCCTTATGTAACATGTAACACCTACAAGGGAAGCGGGAAAAATATTTGCCAGGTGTAGGATTCGAAACTATGCTCTCCACAGAGGGAACTGGAGCCTAAATCCAGCACCTTAGACCACTCGGCCAACCTGACAATCTGTATTAGTAAGTAAATTACAAGGCTTATTGAATGTTATACTATATGTGTGATGTGGTTACTTCCTAATTTGAGCTATGGTAAGGTTGAATATGATACAATACATGATGTACTCGCTATTTATTTTGGAGGAGGCTGACATCGTCGGAACAGAAGCGATGGCTGAGTATTCATCGAGGCACAGATGTACACTATGTACATAAAGCATATGACTACCCTTCATTAGTTACATTAAAGTCTCTGTACACGACGAACCACGAGTGCATGTCATGCCTGAAAATGCTACTGTCGTCTTGGACCCCAGACACACAGTGGTGGTGGTGGTGGTGGTGATGGTGGTGGGGGACAGATTATGGCTACGAAGATTTGTTGCTTGGGTAAAGTATAAATCTGTGTATAATTACGGATGTGGAAGACAGCGGGCTTGGTACACCAGTGTGCAGATACTGCCTTTAAGTACATACAATGAAGGTTCGGTGTGCAGGCTCGGTACACAAGTGTAGAGTATGATTACCTGTAAGTAAGTATAAGTCGGTGTATGGCCACTGTTAATTGGAGTCTCGGTACACACACAAGTGCAACAATTCGTGAATCTGAAAGGTAGCCAGGTGGTCGACCGATGGTGTAGGTAGCTGAAGGCCACAGTCTCCATCTTGGACCAGAACTTCTTGCTCTGTCAATCTGGTCTACCATCTTGGAAGTAGCACTGTCTAGCAGAATGATGGCTGGGGTAGGCAGCCATGTTGGTGGCCAGTGCTCTATCAAAGTTTATTTGCAAAATGAGGGCCGGTGGCAGGCGACCATGGTGGCAGCCAGTACACTGAAGACTGTCATTATGTGTTGTTGTATGGATGAAGTCTAAATGCCAAATCTTGGAAGTCGCACTGTCTAACAAAATTGTGACTGGTGACAATGTTGGCGGCAGGTACGTTGGCAATGGTCATTTGCAAAATAGCAGGAGGTTGTAGACGGTGGTGGGTGGCCATGGTGGTGGCCAGTATGCTGATGATGACAATTTTTGGAAATGACTGGAGCCATCTTGGAACAGAACTTCCTGTTCTGTCAATCTGGTCCATCACTTTGGCAGTCGCACTGTCTAGCATCATGATGGCTGGTGGCCAGCGGCCATGTTGGCGGCCAGTACAGCGACTACAGCCATTTGCACAAATGGCGACCACTGGTGTGGTAATATGTCTGAACGTGGGAGGCCATGTTGGCGGCCAGCACCCATTCGCCAAATGGTGGCTGCCAGTGGCAGGAGGCCAGAAGAGCCGGTAGCCAGTACAATGATGATAGCAATTTTCGCAATGGCAGGCATGGCACAATGGTGACCACTGGTGGTGGTGGGCTACCATGACCTGTGGTGGGCATGACCTTGACCTTTACCATTGGCCACCATTTCGAACCTACAAAGATTTTACACCTACAACTCTGATCTTGACCTCGACCATGGTTGATGTTATGTGACATTGTATGATGACATTTGAACTTTACCTTGACATTTGACCTTGACCTTTGCCTACCATTTCGAACTTAGAAAGTTTTACCGCTTAAAAAAGAATTTTTAGATAATTTTTAAATAGTAAGACTATGGCAGCAGCTTCGTCGTAGACGAAGCCAATTTCGGGGGATTGCACACGACTTCAGCCACCTACATTCAGACTGCAGAGGATGTTGAATGGGTGGCATTTTGGTAGTGAGTCGCAACAGGGATGCCGGCGACATAGTGCGTGAGTTAAATTTGTATTTTATAATGTCTAACAGGCCACTGGAGGAGGCAGTGCACTTGTATAACAAATAGGACATTCTGGTTCATCTGGCCTCATGCTGGGTGCATAGGTCGACTTGATCACATGCAGATTGTAATCCTGAACACGAGGTTCGGAAAGGTTGTCTGCTCTGTGTTACAAGAGTGCTCGGGGGTTGGCGCACTGCAAGTCTCTGGCATGGCGGTGGCGAGCATGCGAGTATGTATGGTCAGGGGGTGATGTAGGCATCCAGAGGGGAAGAACAAGGGATAGAGAGAGCGCGAAGACGAGTGGAGTGTGCTGGTCGAGGTGCCGAGGTGGAGAGAACACAGAGAAGTGTGAGCATGTGTATTCATGTGTATGTGTGTGTGGCCAGGCGTTGACATCGAGGGGACAGGAGAGACAGAGGTGATTAAGAACGGGGAGACATGCAGACCGACATATGTTCGTACGCCCCTTCTCGTCGTCGGGGAGGGGGGCTTATAAATGTATTATGATATTTTGGTAGTAACATATCCATCTATCATAGTCATGATTGATGTTTGTGTTATGAATTTGGCGACTATAACTCACACGGTTCGGAAATTACTGCGAACTATACTTATACATTGGCATGGCATATACTTGTCCTTGTGATCCCTCTCCTAGTATTGGCAGATGTATATGTTATGGATTTCCCAACTATAACTCAAATGGTTCGGAAATTACACCCAACTAATCTTGTACACTGGCATAGGGCATACTTGACCCCGCGACCCTTCTCCTAGTCCTGGATAATGTCTATGTTATGAATTTGATGACTATAACTCAAATGGTTCGGAAATTACAGCCACCTATGCTTAAAAGTTTACATAGGGCATATTTGACACCATGGGCAGCAATGTTACATGACATCTGATAGTTCGGGGCACCTTGATGCCCCACCTTCACCGCCGGCGAGGAATTTGCCGCCAAAATGGCCGACATCCTCAGCTGGTCGATAATTGTCCTGGGTAGCCATAGGTCGACGATACCAATATGGCCGCCGGGAATGAGAAGCTCCAACTTTGAGAGAAGCTCCGACCGATTCAGCCGCATTGAGCAAACTGCCTCCGCAAAGAGCAAACTGCACGGATTATGCTAATTAGCACTGGTTGCCAAGATGGCCACCGGCGACGGGAGGGAAATTAGGCAAACTTGAGGAAAAAAGTAAGCCAGTTACGTTTTTGTACGCGAAATCGACCATTTTGGATGGAAAAAAAAGAAAAATAAGGGAAATTCTCACTCCTGGGATCCGCAGCCTGCATCCTGAAATTATGCTAATTAAGTCCGCGGGGTCCGCAGCCAGCAGCCAGGTTTCCCAGAACCCCCTTTTTTATACTACTCACAGATGGATTGAATCGAAAGCATGTCCCGTCTTTCGTTTGCCACGTCAAAAACAACTTTACTATCTCTCGTCAGGCTGACAGTGGCGGTGGCAGCGTATAAAAAGCCTAGTGTGAATCTACGGCGGCGTTATTCCTGAAGTCTTGCCCAACACGTCTCAGTACAAAGTGGATTTTGATACCGCCGTGCCATTCTCTGTCGGCGCGAACAATCCGAAGAGGACGCACCTCCAGGAAGCAGCAGCTGCGTGGGCAGAGGTGAGAGCCGCTTACCGTCCATTCGCGATTACTTCCAACTTTTCCGAAGCCCTGTTAAAATTCCTACTTCCAGAATATACCTTCGCCTCATACGAACAAAGCTTAAAATGTTAGTAATTTTAGCTTGTCGCAAAATGACTATGCGAATTCTGTATGTCTCTACAAATTGAATATTGGAATTTACAGATAAAATTTAGGTGAAAGTACAATTTGCCCAAAACTAAGACACTTGTACGTTAACATAATTATAAAACGTTTATGATACATGGGATATTTAGGAAACAAGCAAATATGTCATACATTGGTTAATTTTAAAATGTTCGATTCTAAAAGTGTGAAGGAACTGTGAATAGACTATAGATTGCGAACTCTGGTCGAATACGCCAGCGAAATGGCGTCTCTGGCAAACAACGACCCCGGAACACCGTTCGCCAATCAGCGCCTGGTAACCTATTCGACAACCGGCAGCGTAGCCAATCACTGGAACATTTCACGAACTCTACAACCTATCAGATGCAAGGCCACGTTCTCAGATCTGAGAATGTCTATGCCGATATCAAAAAATGTAGTGGAGAGAGATTTTGACCGGCTCTCAACATGGAAGTCTTGAGAGCCGATGACGATGACGATGAAGTGAGGTGAGTATGGACAGCAGCATCAGAATGCCAGGGTGGGGTAAACGGAAGATCCCTGAGAAAACCGCCGCCCGGAGGAATCGCCCGGCACGATCCCCACATGCGAAAATCCGGGAGCGAACCGGCGGGAATCGAACCCGGTTCGCATTGGTGGGAGGCGAGAAGTCTAACCACTACACCACTGCACGACAAATCACAAATTGCGTATCCTGTGGCGAGCCCATGAAGACGGGACACCAGCTCGAGTTCCAGAACAGTGGAGGTTTAGCGTGGAGCGGTGCTACTATGCGAAGTGGTATAGCTAGGGATAGGAAAAATTCGCGAATTAATTTCAGGACAAGATAGATATGAAACGCCTGTACACTGAAGTCGCCCATACAATAGGATCAGAGTTTATTAGACACGTCCTGGATGGCTGCGCCAATAGCCGACTTGCAAGGGAACAAGAAGCGAATCCTGTACTGTCAAATGTGGGGTGACACTGGGGCAACAGCCGATGGACAAACATCTGACGTTTGACTATACACAGGATTGTGGAGTCTAGCATAAATGACATTGAACTCGCGAAATTTTCCTATCCCTAGGTATAGTGTGTGTAAAGACGTGTTCTGCAGACAGCGTGAAACAGCGTGTAGGCTATTCACGGTAAAGCGATCACTTTTGAAATTCCTCTCATTTGGAATAATAGTTAAGAGGAGTGTAAAGTGAAACATTTTTTGCGAAATCGTTGTTTGGGCGTATTCGCGTATCTCGGTAAATATATGTTCTATAAGCACGACATTTTGCTAGAAAAGGTAAAAAATAACTATTATATACGTCTATAGTTTTTGCTTTTAACATATTAAATACAACCATGGAGAACAAAAAACCGTGAAAATGGTCAAATATCGCATTTTTAAGCTTGCCTATGCAGTTTCCTTAAGCGGCAAGCGAAAAGTACAAATATAAGGACGTAGTTTAATGTGTGTGCTTTCATTGCGTATAATAAAATCCCACTGTTACAGATCTGATTTGCACAGCACAGGATCACAATGGAAACACTGCACGCCTTGCGCGTAGGAGCGATAAGGCACTAGGCGTGCGTGTTCGTGTCGCCCGTATCGCTCTCTCGCTTCTTGACCTTGTACGCGCAAGTTCACACTCTTCTTAAGGACTGGAAAATCTGGCGATTACATTTTAGGATCAACTAGGCTTCAAATCTAAGTTCATTTCTATTATGTTTGCATTTGGATCATAATTTATTACTAGAGACCTGAAAAATTCGCGAGTTCAATTGACCTGTAGGCTACACTCCACAGTCTTATGTACAAATATGCCGATAACAACGTCTCATTGGTTGTATGCTGTCACAGGGGAAGGCAGCGATTGGGCCAGCGTTCTCCAGGGGGTATCAAACCCAGCGTGAACCAATGGCTAAAGCTATATAAACACACATGTTTTGAATTCTAGCTTGTCATAAAATGAATCCGTGAATTCTTCAAGTGTCTATTTATTACACACAGCCAGGTGAACTCTGAGCCAATAACTGACTTGCAAGGAAACAAACATCGAATCACGTGTCACCAGGTCTCAGGTAAAACTGACTGCACACTGGAACAGCAGCCAATGAACAGAAAACTGAGACTTGAATATTGGATATTCGGAGTCTAGCCTACATGTCTTTTAAAACGTGAGGTATTCCTGTCGCTGATAGTAGCCAATGAATAGGGCCACCTAATTTTCGTGATACTATTTACGCTCTGGCTAGATTTCAATATCCTACGTGACCACTTGCATTTTTCCTTTGGCTATTGGCCACCTGTCTTTGTGTGAATACAGTCTGTTACATGAGTGAACCAATCAGAATTATGTTTCTTTGATACAGACCATCCGTAATTGGTGGGCAGAAAGATAAGAGGCGTAACAATTCAAATGATCTAATCACAAAGGTGGTTCTGTACTAAAGTGTCTTCGAACACAACTTGTCCTGAAATATTATCGCGAAAAAACTATGGCCCCTACCAATAAGTATATTTTATTTCAGCCTTAGGCGTTAACTTTGGATTGCGGTGGAATATACACACTGCGTTTATCACTTACACGGCAATATTCATCTGAAAAACGTGCTTCCCTTTGTAGACTACGCTCGAGTGTTGCTCGAGCAAAGCTAATTCAAACATTACTTTGGCGTTCAGAACAAAACTCGCATGGCTGTGCAGTCTTTGTTCGGCTAACATGAACGAAACAGTGCACTAACAATGATGTTGCTAACGGTAGATTTTATTTTTTTCTAGCCACTCAAAGACATGATTTATTGTGAATAATACTTATACGCTAAAGGACATTTGATTGGGTCAAGATCAGCTCGGCTCTCCATTGGTTGATGATCGGCCAATAACGAACGCTGTACAGTACAGGGTAGTGTCCGGTGTTATATGGACCAGTAGGACGATGGTGTGTTCTAACACAAGCCCAACAGAATCGGTGTTCTTGCAGTTGTGGATACACCTGACTCGTTTTAAGTGCCAGTAAATGCGTGCAAACCTCAATGTGTTAAGGGTTAAACAAGTCTGAAAGAAGAACGTAACTAGGGCGTCGAAAGTGCTCACTTCACCGCGAGCAGCGTATAGCATAGAGTGTGGTTAAGCAGGCTTCACGCGATGCAAGATGCATTTCGCTCAAAATTCCGTACGAAACGAATTCACACGCAGATAAATAAGATGAATTATCTCTCGTATCAAAATTAGTGGATAGCCCTGGTAAGTACCAAACAGCTAAGGTATTATAACACAAAATATGAAGTTGCTTACTTCATCAAGGTATTTGTTTCAAAGCTATCACTCCAAAATAAATTTGTTTTCATTTTATTCTCAGCGAACTGTCTAAACTCGAATCCACGCTTTAAAGTTATTTTCCAGCAGGGTTTTATTTCCCTGTATTCCTCTTCGCACACCTCAGATAATGATTTTCTTTTACTCTATGGTTGATTTTACAACAGGTCTCATGACCAGCATACAAGGACCAATAAGATCGCAACTTGCATAGCCCTGCACGAAAAAAATTATCTATCTCCTCATTTCCTGCAAAATGTGCCTTGCACACAGACTTGTGCAGGGAAATTCTCGTGCAAGGTCGGCATCTCGCGCAAGTTTGGCACTCATCTTGCATCGCGTGATCCCTGCTTTAGTGGGAGCTGGCGGGCCCGCGAATCGCCAGGCGACCTGCGTGCGCACAGCCGAGCACGTAGCTGCGGTCCGGCGACCTAGGTGCCTGAGTCATGCGTGGCCTTTCGCGATAATGACAAGCCTGCAGCGCTCGCGGACCTGCCTGTCGCACGCTGCCTCTCAAGGAAACTCTTTACAGAGTAAGCAGGTAGGATTCACAACAACCCGTCATCCCCGACTGTCAATCACACGACCAATCAGTGGGCACCTGAAGGATTCGCGGATTCCTTTTTTTGGGACAAGCTAGAATTCTAAACACGTGCGTTTATAAAAGGTAGGCAACTGGGCTTGAACGTCTCGTCGATAGTGAGGTCATTAGTAGGGATAGAAAAATTTCGCGAGTTCAATGACCTTTACACTAGACTCCACAATCCCTTTGTAAAGTCAAACCTCTGATGTTTGTTCATTGGCTGTTGCCCCAGTATTATCCCACATTTGACAGTAAGGGATTCGCTTCTTGTTCCCTTGCAAGTCGGCTATTGGCGCAGAGTCATCCAGGACGTGTCTAATAAACTCTGATCCAATTGCATTGGCGACTTCAGTGTACAGACGTTTCAAATCTGTCTTGTCCTGAAATTAAGTCGCGAATTTTTCCTATCCCTAGTCATTAGAGACGGTGCAAGTCGCACAAGGAAGAGGGATTGGGCGAGGACTGAGAAGGAATCGGCCATAGCCTTTTTTAGGGACCCATCCCAGCATTCGCCTGGAGTGATTTCGGGAATCCATGGAAAACCGAAATCGGGAGGCCGGACCGGAAATCGAACCCGGGTCCTCCCGAATGCGAGTCCAGTGAGTTACCACTACGCTACCTCCCTCGGTGCGTTTATATAACTTGAGCCGTTGATTCACACGATGTTTGACACCTCCTGGAGAACGGTGTCCAATAGTCGCCTCCCACTGTCACAGCAGACAACCAATGTGCAGGTGATATCGGCATATCTATACATAAAACTGTAGAATCTAGCCTGCAGCTAAATGAACTCGCGAATTTTCCAGGTCTCTACTAATTAGAGGTGTCCGTTAATTATATACCTCCGTTCGTCAAATCATTAGCAAGGTTTGTTTTTGTTACCATTTCATTCCGAGTTCATTAGAAGGCCGTGTAGTGTGTGCAGTGATTTATTTTGCTCGTGTAGTTTTGTTTCCATATCATTGTTTACGTAGCTGTAAAATGCAACTATGTTACATATATCTTGAATAATAATTACGTAGAGAACACGAGTTCCTTCTGTGCAATAGCAAACATAATAAAATCATTCTTGTGTTATTTTAAATATATAACATCGACTAATATCCGTTATTTACGTATACTTGCAAGTTTCGTGAGGGATAGAGATCTTAATAAAAATAAAATAACTAAATTTGATTTATAATACATTCACACAGCTATTATTTAGGCATTAAATAATCTGTCTCCGTCATCACTCTATGTATTTAAAAGTGAGCGTAATATTGTATGTCTATTTCAACTCTAATTAGTTTAGGCCTTACTGCAGAGAAAATCATGATGATATTTAAATGCCCCTATCACATCTTTTTCAGTGTTTGTAAGATGCAAAGTCATGCAGGGAAACAATATGTTATTGTGCTCATAGTGTGTACAACTATGTAAAGTTGTTCATATGCTATGCTAATTTCAAATGACCTAAACTAACCTTATCTAACATAGAGTACTTAAAAAAAATTTCCTTAAATACTAAAGACGAAGCATTGCAGAATTTAAATATCGCTCCCTCGTTTCTGGGCCTCGAACGCGTAATACAGTTTAAGGTACAAAGGCAGGTGACGTCATAGAGTACTTTAGAATGCAGATTTGAAACAGCCGCTTATGAGGCTGTATCACACCTTATACAAAAATTATTCATTTTCGTTGTCACAACAGAAAAGTCATAATCATTACTGAAAATGTTTCGTTATATAATCATCACATTTAATGGTTTTGTGAAAATGTTTCTACCTTATTGTTAATAGGTAAAGGTTGTTCACGATAAAGTGAGCACTTTTGAAATCAGCCTTCGAAAAATGTCACTGCTCCTACCTGCATATACATTCACGGGTGCACTGACTAGTATGCACCTTTTAAAGTTGGTAACGACGAAGAGAAATTAGTTCCATGCTTTAATGTTGAATTAAAAGTGTTAGGAAAATATCCCAGGATAATAGAATTATTTGTTTTCCTTTCTGTATTTATAATGCATTTAAGTATACGAATTAGCAAAATGGTAAAATAATTACTTTTCTAATTATCTCACAGTTTTACTTCACCGGTGAATGAATAAAGTGACCACGCACATGAAATGAAAGTGTTAACTATACGTATGGCTGAAGTGTACGGAATGTACGTACGTATGAGTAGGTCTTTAGCAGGGCTTCCAAAGGTGCTCACTTTACCGTGAATAGCCTATACTCAACGGTAGGTTCACACTTTTTGAATCAAACCTTCGAAAAAAATCACCCTATGTATGATGTTTGGTTGTTTTCTAAATATGCCGTTTATCACAAGCATTTTATACATCAATTAACATGAAAGTATTTTATTTATCGTTTAATTGAAGTCTTGCCTGTATTTTATTTGTAAGTTGTAATTTTTCTTTTGTAATAAATTCGAGTAAAACAGTGAGGATACATGTGTGTTGGCAGCGCCTAGTAAGAAACAGTTCTCAAGCAAAGTATCGATATAAATGAGTACGCATGAATTCGGTGCGTTGTCCTTTTATGCACTTTTTATAGACATAGTTAAGCTTAGTTTGCAGGGCGCGGAGGAATATCCTGGAAGTAGAATTTTAGCACGGCTTCAGAAAAGTGTGAAGTAACCGCGAATGCAGTGACAATTTGGCGTCTTTTATTTTCAAAACAATTACGTCAATGTTTGCACACGCCCACAAATTACACTCAAAAATATAATCCCAGTAAAATAATATCACGTGACGCTGTTTAGTGATCTCCAACTCCATTAAATGTATCAGAAGTATACAAATATACATTTATAACAGGATCCGAGGTAGTGTTGTGGTTAGACTACTCGCCTCCCACCAAGGCGAAGTGGGTTCGATCCCCGGCGCGGGGTCGCTCTCGGATTTTCGCACGTGGGAATCGTGCCGGACGCTGCCGCTGGTCGGCGGGTTTTCTCGGGGATCTCCCGTTTCCCCGGCTCTTTCGTTCCGGCGCGGCCCCACACTTGCCGGTTCTCTAGACCTCGATTTCACATTTATAACATGCGAAGTCTTTGGCGCCGCTCGGCGAGATTAGGCGAGGGGGAAAATGCTCTCCTTGCTTTTCCTTTTCCACCGTTATTGTACATAGGCTGTTCACTGTAAAATGACCACTATTGAAAACCCTGCTAAGGATCTACTTGCAGGCACCGTGTGAATTCTTACGACTTATGTAAAATTATCATTGTCATGGGCCTCATCAGTTTATTCATGTGTCGGTCAAGTAAAACTGTAAAATTATTAGTAACGTAAAAATTTAAAAAATCTGCTCATTTTTACACTTCGATACACACGAAAAAAAAGTTGTCATAAATGGTTACCTAACACTTTATATTCCACGTTCATATATGTAACTACTCCCATCCATCGTTACCAACTTTACTGGACGCATGCCACTTAGTGTGCCCGTCAAAATATATGCAGGTAGCGGCAGTGACTTTTTTCTAAGGTTGATTTCAAAAGTACTCACTTTATCGTGAATAGGCTTTAAAAGCAATACAAACATTTGAGGTCTTGTCCGTCACCAAATAATTCCTGCGTCTAGAATATAAATATACTGGATTCCTTTATGGAAGTATGGAACAACATAAAAACCAACCGGCAGTAGACACGCCGGATAAATCGTTTCTCTAACGGAATGCGTTCATGTGACGTCGTGTGTTTCCCGCAAGCCAAAGCCAAACGAGCACGTTACATCTTCCACCCCCATCCCTTCAAGGGCCACGGTGGCTGAGTGGTTAGCCCGCTCGCCTCCCACCACGGAGAACCGGGCTCAATCCCCGGCCGGGTCACCGAATTTTCGCAAGTGGGAATCGTGCCGGATGATGCCGTTGGTCGGCGAGTTTTCTCGGGATCTCCCGTTTCCCCCCGCCCTTTCATTCCGGCGCCACTCCATACTCACCTCAATCACATCGGCTTTCAAGACGACCACGATGTTAAGGGCCGCCCAAATCTCTTCACTCGCTCGCCCTCCAACGGAATCGTGCGCTGCCAGACATTTCGGACAGTGGTTTCGCCAAAAATAAAAACTGCTGCGATGCCAACCTGCACCAGATTTCCACTTTTCCGCCGATGAAGGACGTTATGGCACGCACTCCGGTAGTTTGAAGAACCTGATGCGGTAATATTCCTGTACTCGCCACCAGAATGAGAACCATAGTCCGTTCATGATTACTTTTAACTTTTCTGAAACCCTGCTGAAGTGTTACTTCAAGAATATTCCTCCAAGGCTAAACCAAAACTATAAAATAACACCAATGGGACAGCGTACCGAATTCCCGCTCACTCAGTGGAATAACATTCTGCAAAAGAACTATTTATTACTAGGCGTTACCAGCAAGTCTATTTTCTCGCTATTTTTATTTTTGTGATTAATTATAAATAAAGTGTTGTAATTAATAGGTAAAATATAAATAACATTTAGATTTTACGGAAGAAAATCGCAGTGTTGTGTCAACACGAGTATAAAACGTTTGTGATACTTGGAATATTTAGGAAACAACCAAACACATCATACATGAGTACAGACAGGGAAATTTGGCGTTTTAAACGACGTGTATTGTAGACACCACCACCCTATGTATTTTTGAACCTCAGTTTCTTGTTCATTGGCTGCTGCCCTAGTGTGTAAAGGCTGTTCACTATAAAGTGAGCACTTTTGAAACTAACCTTAGAAAAAAGTAACTGCCCCTGCCTGCATATATTTTAACGGGTACCTTGAGTGGTCAAGTTGGTAACGATGGATGGGAAGCAGTTAAGTATTTTAACATCGCATAAATAGTGTTAGGTAACCATTTGTGATAACTTAAATAATTTATTTCGCTTTCTGTTTTTTTAAATAAATCTTCTATGTATAAAATTTAGCAGATTTGTTAAATGTTTACTTTTCTAATAATTTCACAGTTTCACTTGATCGTCGCATGAATAAAGTTATGAGGCCCGCGACAATGTTAATCTTACATATGGCGGAAGATTACACAACGTGCATACAAGTATATCTTAAGCAAGGCTTTCAAAAGTGCTCATTTCACCGTGAACAGTCTATAGTCAGTTTTACCTCAGAACAGGTGGCGCGTTATTCGGTGCTTGTTTCCTTGCAGGTATTTTATTGGCTGAGAGTTCACCTGGGCGTGTCTGATAAACTGCGATCCAATAGCAAATACAGTAGAAATGTGCATGGGTTTGAAGCTTAGCTTGTCCTAAAATGAATTCGCGAAATTTTCCAGTCCCTATACTGTACATGGGGTGTTTTTTTTTTTTGTAAGGTTTGATTCATAAAGTTTGAAAACCCCGTGAATAGACTACACCAGGGTTGCCTCGGTGTCGTTTTTCGCACCGACGGTTTCAGAAATTGAGGTCCAGCTGCTGCGGCGTTGCAAAGACCTCGCCAGAATAACCTCGAACCTCCGTCCCCGCACGCAGTTCCGCCATCCTGCAACGAAGGGAGGGAGGAGTAATGACGTACGCTGTATCCCGGCGCAGCAGCCGGTGCGTGAGATGACTCTGTAGAGGAAATGACCCCGCGGAAAGATATTTCACCGGCGACGAGACAAGTTGTTTTTTGTGACCCGCGGGGCAACCTGCAACCTGCAGCCGGCTCCGGGTAGATTGAAGTGTAATTGGCCGGCGGCGTAACTGCCCATTAACCCCCCCCCCCCTCCCTCCCACCGCCAGTCCATCCATGGACATCTTTCCCTTGTCCCCGGGGCTCTTCCGCGGGGCACGGGCTCCCGTGCTGCATTACCCCCTCCTCCATCTCTTCCAGGGCGCTTAAGGGGCTCGCCTACCTACGTTTGACGGAACGATAAGGGCTACACTGCCACGCGCATCCAGTGCACCGTCAGCACTAGGCGCAAGTCTCTGGACTGGCGTGCAGCATTCTAGTCGTTCTGAGTGTACCTATGGGTAGGGACACCCGAATTTCGCGAAAAGATTTCTCGACTAGATGTATTTCGAAACACTTTCGCTGAGATTCACTTTCGTGATTGGATGATGTACTTGTTACGCGTGTTAGTTACCTGCCCACTAATCACAGGCAGTCATTCACAGAGTAACGTGATTTTCATTGGCCGGTCAACAAAGAAAACGTCTTCTCACTAAGCCACGCAACCAATAAGAAAAAGAACACCTCTACAGTGTCAGTACACTATTGAAATCTATCCTGGGCGGAAATATTTTCGCAAAATTCGGGTGTCCCTACCTATGGGACTTCAAGCGGTGGCCCAGTCATCTTATTGGTGGAAAAATGTAGCACCATTCCATGCTGGCTCCTATCGTAGTTCCACTAGTGTTCGAGCGGTGTGTTTTAAGTAGATACGTGCAAACTTCGCGTTGTCTTTATTTGAAATGATAGACTCCACTGCCTTATAAACAAAGTGATCACAGTTCGTGGTTTCATTGGCCGCTCCACCACTGAAATTATATTATGAGCTCAAGAGATGTGCGGGGCGTGACAGGCCAATTTTTGGCCAACGGATGAAGTTGGTCAAACGCACAGTAACTTGGAGTTCAGTATGTCCACAAATAATAAGACGAATTTCGCAGGTCACTAGTTTGAAGATACAGCAGTCCGAAGCAGCTGGCTTTTTAAATATGTTGAAAGATTCCAATATAATTTTTAGAGCATGCTTCATAAGTTATCTGGGGTAATTTTTTTTTCATATGTAAACATATTCAGGGCACGTTCAATAGTTTCGTCGTGGATCGTGTTTCCCAAACATGCTGCAACGTGGTTTAAGAACCAGGTAGACGATCCCCTTAATTCTGAAGTCTGTGAGATCGGAGACGACGTTTTGCGGATTTCAGGCCTCCCCCAGGGGCTGTACGATATTCCAGTACGGGTCATTCACAGTGCATCGCATAGCGCAATCACAGGCTACTTCAGAATACAGGGGTAAAAGAACCGCGAATATAGAATCGCGAACTTCGGCCCGTACACGACAGCAAAAATGTTGAAACGCTTTCCACGAATCAGCGTCTGGTAGCCTGCTCGTCGGTCGGTAGGCCAGCCAATACGGAACATTTCGCAGCGTGCAATAAATAGCTAATTAGACGCGAAGCCCGTGCCCAGAGCCTCGTGCGGCCAATCAGAGAAGCGTTACGCCTATATCAATGTAACCGTCACGTCACTTCCTCTCTGTTTATTTTATCTACTCCGTGTGGCAATATTGCGATATAAACAGAGCCCCATGTCTTTGTTTCGTGAAACAGTCCAAGCACATATGGCACTCATGTGAGCACACCAACAGCTTTTAACTATTCGGCTGGCTGCTACCTGCACTACACGCAGTTTGCAGATACGTTTGACCATCGAGCAGCGATTAGTTTAAAACACGCCAAAAGAAATGAGAAGTCTTGAAGCATACACGTTGCTACAATTTTTTTCAAAGTAGCTAACGTGCATCCACCGCCCATTCAAACGGAACCATCGCTAGGTATGTGACTGGTTTAACACTCTCAGTGCCAAGTACGATTTCAACGATAGATATCTCCTCGCCTTTAAGGCTTTACTTAAACGCATTTATCTAAACTGCTAGTACCATCGTATATAAGGACTGCAATCAGAGTGGTTGTTGGTATAATATAAATATTGTTAACGTATATTGAAATAGCAACATAACTACTTTTTTTTCCCCTGTCTGTGATTGTATCTGCAAATATAAATTAAGTTCCTGCAGCAGAGCTCACTGTCCCTGCTGCAGAACAAATAGTTCCGTCTATAGAACAAATGCAGCAATATTTGGGTTCTTCTTGCAATAAACATAATGTTAATAAACTAACAGAATATTCCGTCGCTGGTACGACAGTTTGGTCGGTGTTACCATTAAACCAGCTTAGAAACATATTTTGTTTTCACTTCTCTGGTGAATTTTTTCAGGATAATAAAATAACAGTTTGCAAAAAAAATTGTGCCGGTTGTCACATTATCATCGTTTACCTACACGAATATGAACAAGTTACGAGCTACATTTCAAGCTACGTGAGAGGAATGGAAGATTGCGAATACGCCGAACATACCTGAGCGATGGTATACTAAGGGGTCCGTCTGACTGCTCGCGGCCCGCTGGCGAGCTGGTCTGCATGTGGTTGCGCGGGCGCTCTGGTCGCCCTTACTTCGCGTCCTTCTCCCCCTCCACTCGCACACTCCTGAACCCTACTGTGGGGCATGCGTGCTGTCTGTGACGTCACGAAGAACCACCAGCAGCTTCCAAGAATATTTGAAAATGCTCTAGAGACTTCGTGAACGGCGTTTGGAATAAATGGGGGTTGTCTTTCTGCTTTCTGGTGGAGACGACCGTGAGACCCTTATAGGCAGAGTTCACCAGAACAAATGTCCCGGGGGGGGGGGGGGGTTGGGTACTTAGTCAATTTATGAAATAGCGAAACATAAGTGGTCTTGTTTATAATTGGTTTTATTTTCATGTAAAGGGGCTTCAGAAATATGGTATTTTGCAATGTTCCAGTATGCTCAAACTTCAATGTACTTAAATTTGTTATCAGGTCTGTAAAATATTTTTTCTATGTATTTTTGCACTGGAATTTTATATGGCGTTCTTTTATAAATTAAACATATTTTGGGCCCCAACTATTATGAATAAACGGTAAATCTGTTTATTTTAAAAAATTTATGAAAAAATTATTTCATTGTGTCTTATGACGTGTTGTGCGAAGTTAAAATTAACATCCATCGAAAGAAGGAGAAACGGGGTGTCTGTCGCATGCATCTGAAGGTTTCTCGGCACAAAATGTATCCGTCAAGGAAAAATAACACGTTACTCTTGCGTAAGATGAGGAGTACATTGCAACGTGACACTGGAGCCGCCTCGTGTACGTGTCGCTGATGCTCGTCACGCAACTGAAGGCAGGCAGCCAGTAATATACGATCCTCGGAACAGCAAATCAGCCCCGTGTGGTCTGGACGAGTTGGCGACTGGAGCAAAAACTGGAAGTAACAAAAACTGCTTGTGCTGCACTCCGCGTACTGTCACATATTCCGTTTACTCACAGCAAAGACGCGCTGTCATTAACTCGTCGTGAAATGTAATTAACGCCTCGGATCTTAATTTAAATCTGCACATTAAAAAGAAACTATATAAAAGAGTTAGGAAATGGCGATAAATGCTAGATAATTTGATGTTAACTTAGAAATTTGTAGGAATTTCTCCGTTGCCGAGACTGATTACGAGAAGAACTACCAAGGGTAAACATTTGCAAACACAGTGTTAAAACTGTAACACGAATAATGAGAATGCAATATTCACAGAAAAATTGGTGTCAAAATTTCTACAAAAAATTGCATAAGGGATGACACAAAAAACAAAAGCAACCCTCAGAAATAAACAGAAAAAAAACTTCCATACGTTTAATAATAACGCAGATATTAGTTCACTAAATAAAATTAAACAATAACCACAGTTTCGAAGATAAACTGAAATAATAAAACACAAAATAAAAATAAATCAAGACGAAACATTAGTAAGGGCCAAGAAAGCTGATCCAATCGAAAGCGAACACGACAAAAACAAAACAACACTAAAACAAAACGACACGTGTGAGATAGCACACGTAAACCAGCACAACTATCTAATTTCGTATGAATATTGTATTACTGTTATTGCGTGTGATTAAGTTTAGTATAAATATTTCTATGTTAAATATTTACTATTTTTTTCTCATAATAAGCTTTGGTAATACGAAAGTCAAGTTAATTACTAAATTTAATTCAATTTTTCCACTGCTACAAAATAAAAAAAAAAGTTATTAATGCTAGATAAGGTTTTTTTCCCCCACTTTTATAGCAAACTAATTTTTTTTAGATTACTTCAACTGTGCCCAAGTTATACGTTTGGTCGTAAATTTCTAAAATATTTCTTAACTGCAAGGTGTTGGGCTAAAGTAATGTAAGTCTACAGCAGTCAAAACATTTCAGACAGAAATGTGCAATATTATTTTTCAACACTGCTTAACTGTTAGGAATTGCCGGATATTCACGGAAGTTTTCACGGAAATATGCAGGTAATATAGGGCAACGCTATCCGTATGTCTTATAGAGTCAGGTTTCGGGAATATTTTCGGTTTGCAAGGTCAAAGATCACCGGGTTAAGACAAAGGTCACCAAAATCCTATATGGCGAACATGATGGCTGCCGGACTACTGGAATGACAGCGCATGAACAGCTCCGACACTCCGCGCCCCCACGCCATTCAGCTCAACATCACTTTTTTTACTACCGATATCCTTGGTACTTAGACCTAATGGCGGCGATAGGATGCTAAAATAGGTCGGAAAAAAGGGGGGACGGTAGGGGCAAGTACTCATGAATGACGCTGACAATTGAACGAGCAATCGAAAACAACGCCACATTCACAACTGCACACACTAATCACTAGGGATGAGGAAACAGCACTTGAGTAACGCCTACAAGTTGAATGGTAGGCCTATTTCGCACAAATATAAATAATGAATTTTTCGGTGGCCAGAACTCTAAGTACACCAAAGATCAAAGTGTTCCTTACTTGGAACACAGCGGCCGCGGTGGTGTAGTGATTATACTATTCGCCTCCCACCAAGGCGAACCGGGTTCGATTCCCGGCGGGGTCGCCCCCGGAGTTCTCGCATGTGAGAATTGCTGCCGGACGATGCCGCTGGTCGGCGTGTTTTCTCCCGTTTCCCCCGCGGTTCATCCTCACCTCGCTTCGCCCTCATCGGCTGTCAAGACCTTAATGTTAAAGAGCTGCCCTAATCTCTTCACTCGCTCACTTATTTGGAATACCTGACACCATAAATTAAAAGTGGGTCTCAAATGTTACACTGAAGATGCACCATGCCTGCAACCTTCCACCAGCCAGCTCGGCTCATTAAGGCCCCCGCCTATAATCCATTTACGGTTACTTCAGACATTTCTGAAGCCCTGATTAAGTTCTACTTCGAAGATATTCCTCAGCCTCGTGCAAACTAAGCTTAACTAAGTGTGCACTCAGTGTAACAGTATTTTGTGTAAGAACTATTTCTGGGTAGGCGTTGCCAACACACACCTGTTTTCTCACTGTTTTTTAATCAAATTATTTATAAATGAAGCATTCTAATTTACAGATAAAACATGAATAACATTTCAATCTAACAAAAAACAAAGTAACTTTGATGAACAAAATGCTTGTGACATATGACATATGTTGGAAATAACTAAACACGTCATACATGGGGAGATTTTTCTAAGGTTTGATTCCAAAAGGGTGAACAGACTATACCTGGAGCTTAATAGACTATACCTTGTGGCCGAGAGGCCCAGGGGCGATAAGGGCGACGCTGCCTCGCACATCAAGTACATCATCGCCACTAAGCGCAAGGCTCTGAACTGACGTGTAGTGGTCGGATTACTCGCCTATTTACCACGGCGAACCGGGTTCGGTTTCTGGCGACGTCACGCGCGGATTTCCGCAGCTGGGGAAATGCACCGGGGCTGGTGAGTGTTCACAGTATGTTACGTTCGTCGTTGCTGAAATCTTGATAAGGATTTCTGTGTGATGTAATCTATTTCGTACACTTCATTCACGGTTATTTCCAACGTGCTGAAGTTCTGCTTCCATGATATTCCTCCGCCACATACAAGCTAATCTCAGAAAATTATCCCAGAGTGAGTGAGTGAGTGAAGAGATTTGGACGGCTCTCAACAGCGTGGTCTTGAGAGCCGATGAGAGAGATTGAGGTGATTTGGAGCAGGGCGAGGGAAATGGGAGATCACCGAGAAAACCCGCCGACCTATGGCATCGTTCGACGCGATTCCTACTTGTGAAAATCCGGAGTGACCCGACCGGGGGTTGAACCCGGATCGCCTTGGTGGGAGGCGAGCAGGCTAACTGATCAGCCACCGCGGCTCTAGTTATCCCAGAGGGCAACGTGTAATAATATTAAGCACAAAACTATTTCTTAGTAGCCATTACCAACAAACATATTTTCTATATTTTTACTCATATTAATTATAAATAAAATATTATAATTTACAAATGACATATAAGTAAGAGTTGAAATTAGCCAAAAATGAGGTACTTTTATGTTAACAAAAGTATGACACCCTTGTGATACATGCCATTTTAAGTAAACAAACAAACACGTTATACATGGGGTAGTTTTTCGAAGGGTTGGTTCAAAAGGTGCGAATAACCCGCGAATGAGCTATACGGTCGAGCTGTATTCAGGCAAGTCTGTCTCCGGGCACGAGGTAGTTTTAGAAAGACGTTCCTCCATGCTACTAGTAAGTTAGACTATTTTGTTAAATTTGCACGGTTCTAGTTCACGATGCTCGCAATAGCTTCGCTTCTGTAAGTTTATGTATTCTGTGACTAAATACTGTGCAAAGATGAGCCTCTGCTGCCATTCATTAACTAGCTACTTAACAGAGAGTAGACGGTCTTACATCGACAATGCCGATCTTTCGAAAAATTAATAAATAAATTGTAAACCTTAAGGGGTATCGGACCCCGCCATCTTAGTTTTTTTTTTTTTTTTTAATTTTCGTCTACTATCCGCAAACTTGGATTTTAGATGGATTTTTTTGACAAGTTTATAACTTAATGGGTTTTCTGAAATGTCTTCTGTTCGACTGCCGTGGCTATTATAACCTCTGTAGCCATTGCCACAAAATATTCAATTATTTTACTTCGGCTGTTACAAGTTTAAAAATATCAAATGCGGAGAAGCTGTAACAATTCAAGAAGATTAAGGAAGGTGTTATTCATGCTTCGTCTTGCCAAACATTACAATGCACTTTTTGAAATCGAATTTGTGGCGGGAAATCTATAAAAATAATTCGACTGGGACTGACCCCCTTAACTCGGGCTCACAACCATCCGTCCCAACCGTCCGTCAGTCAGTCATCCGTCAGTTTTCTCGTCCGTCAATTGTAAGCGACTGACAACAATCCGTCGTCCATCGATCCGTATGACCAGAAAATTTGTCAGTGTTACCAACCAACAACACGAACTTTCTCGCACAGAGAGAAATGTTTTTAACGAATGTCATAAATATATTCTCTTTCCCTTACATAATTTATCAGCATTTCCTCTAGAAATCTACAAGTCATCTTCAATTAAGTTCAAAGGTGAAACTCAAATAAGTAAACAACTTCATTGCCTTGTGTATTTAAAAATAAAAATATTCAGACAAAAAAAAAAAAACAAGTGACTGTTTTCCGATAGCCATGTTCAAGGAACGATATTATAAGGCGGTGAGCCAACCGTCGGGTCGTCAAAAGTTAAAATTTGAGATATATTAGACGGATTGACGGATAGAAAAAAAGTTGCCCTGCGATTGGTTGAAGATCACGTGACCGACGGACGGACGGGCGACTGACGGATGAAACGGATGTTTGTGAGTCCGCCTTTAGTGCAAAAGTAATACACGTGTGATTTTTTTTTTTAAACCCAGCCTACCGCAAATAAAAATCCTATCATTCTTTTTTGTTTGATGCGTTTCCAGGATTGAGGGTTAGGAAACGATCTCATTTGGGTGTTGTGTCGGGTCAGCACTCCGAAGTCGGCCAATTAACGCAGGCCGCGTTACAGACCGTGCATTTTAATCACACACCGTCTGCGAGCCAGGTAATTTGCTACGCGGCTTCCAAGGTCTCGTTTAATTACTGCTGACGGTTCCGGTGCAGAGTGAAGTTAGCGCTTGAAGACCCGTGCGAAATTACTAGCGTTCGAGACGAGCCGGATGTCGAGTGGCTGAATGAATGAATTCTCGGCGGAATGAATGACTGAGTGAATACGCATTAGGCGAGGAAATATCACGTCTGCACACGTCGCTGCAGAAACAGGTAGACTACATTTGCTTGGCCCTCGTTCAGCTAAAGGCTGTTCACGGTAAAATTAAGCACTTTTGAAAGGCCTGCTTACGATTTATTTATACGTACATTGTGTATTCGTCCGCCTTATGTAAAATTAACATTGCCATGGGCCTCATCAATTTATTCATTCGTCGGTCCAGTAAAACTATGAAATAATTATAAAAGTTAATATTTTACAAACGTGCTAATTTTTTACACTTCGATGTGTTAAAAAAACCAGAAAGGGAAATTAATGATTTAAGTTTTCACAAATGGTTACCTATCACTTTTTGTCCGACGTTAAGATATAGAACTACTTTCCATCCATCGTTACCAACTTTACTGGGAGAATGTCACTCAGTGCGCCCGTTAAAATATATGCAAAGAGGGGCAGTGATGTTTTTTCTAAGGTAAATTTCAAAAGTGCTCACTTTATCGTGAACAGCCTTCACTGACCATTTATTCAATTGTCTGTACGCCGTGATGAGCGGCCTTGCTCCCTTAAGTTGGTGAAATTTCACCCTCTGCACCACTCTCTTCGATTTTCAACGATGTCTCGGGTCTGCCAAGCCGTTTATCGAGGATCTCCTTCGCTCGGCGATTGGCAATGTCCATACTGTAAAAAATAATGGTAGAATTACGTGACAAGTGTACGGTAATTTTCGCAAGCTTGCGAGGGAAACATGGTTTTCCTTACGTGTAAGGTAGAATTTCTGCACTCCGGAGTAAAATTCACGTACATGGCAGAGGGTAATCGCATACATGGATGGGAAAATTGCCTCACAACTTGTGGATCTCCTCGTCCCAATAGCTCGTTGGGAGGACGGGAGGAAGAAACAAAACGAGGCGGCCATGTTGGACAGTTTGTAGAACTAAGCAATGAATATTAATTTTATGGAACAAAACATGTAAAATACGATAATCAAATAGTAACGAATGCACATGTTGTGAAAAACAAAAAGGAAATAAGAAAATTACACAAAATAATTATTATAACCAGCTCCAAGAATAAATAATTGGTCAAGTTTCTCCTAGAATTGTGGGAATTTTCAAGCTAATAGCAATAAGTTTTTCATGTATAGTTATTTCAATTAAACATAGTGCAGGTAACTTTAGAGCGGAATGGACTCCCGTGGGAACCCCGCGTCCAAGGTCACGAAGCGAGGGAGCGATATGGGCGACACTAACACGCACTTCTAGTGCCTCATCACTCCTACGTGCAAGGCGTGCAGTGTTTCCGTCGTGACGCTGTACTGTGCAAATTAGATCTGCAACATATGGGTTATATTTCACGCTATGAAAGCCCACAGATTAAGCTACCCCCGTATTTTTGTCCTCTTCTCTTGCCGCTTAAGGAAACTGCATAGACAAGCTTTCAAAATGGGATATTTGATCATTTTCACGAATTTTTTCTCTCTCTAAGAATACAATTAATATGACAAAATTAAAAAACAGTGGCATAGAAAATGTTTTTTTTTTTTTTTATATTTTCTGACAAAAAGTCGTATTTGCAGATCATTGATTTACCGAGATACGCGTATTCGCGCAAACAACTATTTCACAAAAAATGCGGCGGTCCATCTCACTCTTAAAATTGGCACTTTATTTTTCTTGGTGAATTACTTTAGTATGCCAATAGTCACTAGAACAAATAAGTTGTCACCGATGCGAAACGGATAGCGCACCGGGCTACCGAATTTGAGGATCATGTTTCGGAATCACCCGCCAGCAAGTATCAAATATTTTAAATTATGGTTTCGATTGCTATTCGTTTGAAGACATGGCAAATAATAAAATAAACCGTATCAATTACCACAGATTTTTTAAAAATATAATATTATTATACAATATAGTTAATATTCCCTTACTTGTAAAGGATTTTCCCACACTTTTGTCCGGTACTTTTCCGTAAATATTAGGTAATAGTACTTTACTGGTCACGGAAATTTACTCTACATTTAAGAGGTAATTTTACCTTACATGAAAGTGCAATTTGCTTTCCTGATATGTAAGTCAATTTGAACTCTTTTTTTTACAGTGCATAGCTTCAAACTAGGAACCAAAAAGCAATGCTACAATCATATGAGATACACAGTATATTTACAATTAAAGTATTCCAGCCGAGATTCTGTAGGAATTACCCCGAGACGACACGTTAGATTATCCGACAGATGTCTTGTACTAACACTTATAGGCCTGTCAGAGGCGCCCACATAAGGGTGAAGGGTCTTACAGGTTGTTCACTGTTAATTGAACACTTTTGAAATCAACTTTTGAAAACTGCCACTGCCCCTTCATGCAAATTGTTACGCACCTACTGCCGCACGGGGAACAGGCACTTTGAGCGGACTCGGCTCTGTTGGCGACGAAGGGGGAGGGGGGAGGGTGATCTACCTCGACCCTCTCCACTCCACAGACAGACCCGCTCGCGGTCCTGTCGCCGACCGGCCGGGAATGATTGACATCTGACCTGGCTAGCATCACAGCCCCTCCTCCCCCCCACCCCCTGCTGCAGAAGCCGAAGAGTTTAGAGGATGCGCATGGATATTCTGGGAACCAGAGCCTTCGGCGCAACGCGTCATTTAGAGAAATTTCTGTGCGATAGCTCACGACCCTATAAATATTGCAGTGGCCCAAGGGTCGGCAGTCTTTTGCGGAAGCCAAATGGCTGAGTGCGGTGGGTGAAGTCGAGTGCGGCGAGGGACATCGCTGAAGGGGACGGACGACTACGGGTGACTGCGAGACGACGGCGTATATGTGTTTGTGGGTTGAATGGACGAGAGGGCGTCAAACCTGTGCATGGGGGCACTCGGTAAAATATATAACATTGCGGATTGGTGGGACATGGACTAAACTGAGGTGAGGCTGTAAGAACATGTGATATGGACATTACTGTAAATAGTGGAACTGTTAAATACGGACATATTGTTTATTAAATATTCAATAGGTTTTAATGGACTGTGTATTGGGAATGATTTTAGTTAAATAATTACATTAATTTCTTCGAGGTAATTGTAAAATGTACTGATTTAATTTATTAATTGTAAACAGTAAGATTTAAGTACTAGGAACGGAGGCGTTTCACTTCACCTTCGCCCTTATCTACATCGGCATGCGTAGTGTCATAAGGTTTAACCTGGTGAGAGAGTGTGGGAGACGAACTTGGTATAGGGAATATTTCTAGGAATTTGGCTCCATCGCCCTTATCTACAATCGTCTAAAAAGTGAGGCTAGGTTCGGTCATTTTTCGGGTCGGGGTTCTCATAATTTTTAAGAAAAGTAATGGGTTTAAATTAAATACAACGCATCGCCTACGTTACAAGGCATTTTTTGACTTATGCCCTTTCTGACAAAGTCATTTTTTAGTTAAGCCCTTTTTAAAAATGTACGAATAATTTCCGAACCGTTGATGCTGTAAGAATCAAATTCATAACATAGACACAATATCCGATATCCACCACGGTGGTAAGACCATTTAAGCCCTAAGACCTTTAAGACGCAGTCCCATGAGATTAACCTGGGTGGATTTTCACTTCACTTAGCTCCGCAATCTGCTCTGCACTGCTCCGCAATCTGCTCCACCCCTTCACCAACGGACGGTTTCACTTCACTTTAGTCCCACAAGATTAACCTGGGTGGATTTACACTTCACTTAGCTCCGCAATCTGCTCCGCACTGCTCCCCAATCTGCTCCACACTGCTCCCCAATCTACTCCACCCCTTCACCTACGGGAGGTTTCAGTTCACTTTTAGAATGTCATAAGGATGGGGGGACGGACGTAGTCCCGTAACATTAATCCTAGGGCCGAAATCGTTGTGCATACCAATTCACCTTGTTCCACAATCTGTTTCTCAATCGCTCGTCACTGCTGCTCAATCGCGCCTCACTGCACTTCAATCTGATCCACTCATTCACCTACGAGGCTTTCTATCATATTTCCTGCTCTGTGTCTACTGATCAATGTTCGGAAATTATGAGTATGTTTATAAAAGGGCTTATCTCAAATTAAACTTTTGTCAGAAAGGGTTTAGGACCTAAATGATCTTACCAATATGTTATATGTCAGGTACGGTGTCTATGTTATGAATTTGATCCCTATAGCTCCAACGATTCGAAAATTATGAGTAAATTTATAAAAAGGCTTAAAGGCCACATTAATCTCTGTAGAAAGGTTTTAGGACTTAAATGCTCTTACCACCGTGATGGATATCAGATACGGTGTCTATGTTATGAAATAAATCCCTATAGTATCAACAGTTCAGAAATTATGTCTATATTTATAAACGGGCTTAACTCAAAATTGATCTTGCTAGAAAGTCTTTAGGACTTAATTAACTTGTTGAAAGGTAAATGATGCATTCGATGCGATCTCAATGTAATCTATTATCGAACTTGTGTGCTACCTAGCGGTAGACAAGAGACATCAGCACTCCTGGTGGTTAACTCTACAACTAGGCTGATGGCCTATGACGACGACAGTAGTGCTACCTAACAAGCAAGTGTGGAACTGAACACAGCCTACCTCGCTGGGAAGTAGTGTATGGGGGAGGTGTTGGGAGGATGTTAATATCTGAGGAGAGGAGGATGATGTGTGGAAGGTTTGCTAGTAGGAGAGAGGGGTGATAGTGTACCAGGCATTCAGAATAAATAACCGGGGGAGAAGGGAGCCTAGAATCTCGCAACAGGAAGCCCATTAATTCCAGAAGTAATCACAACACAGCTCAGGTAGGGAAAGGGGTTGGAGCATACAGAGCCGAGTGCGGACAGATTAAGGAACTAGGTTAATATTATGGGACTACGATTGAGCAAAGTGATGTGAAATGCTCCCTAGGTGAAAGGGTGGATCATATTGAGGAGCAGTGAGGAGCGATTGAGGAGCAGTGAGGAGCGATTGAGGAGCAGATTGTGGAGCAAGGTTAATTGGCATGCACAAAGATTTCAGCCCTAGGATAATCTTATGGGACTGTCCCACCCCTCCCCAATACCTATGTCATTCTAAAAGTGAAGTGAAAACCCCCATAGGTGGTGAGTTGGAGCAGATTGCGGAGAAGATTGGGGAGCGTGCTGAGCAGATTGGAGAGCAATGAGGAGCAGATTGCGTAGCTAAGTGAACTGAAAATCCCCCCAGATTAATCTTATGGGACTAAAGTGAAGTAAAATCCTCTGTAGGTGAAGGCTTGGAACAGATTGCGGAGCAGTGCGGAGCAGATTGCGGAGCTAAGTGTGGGCCAATCACAGCATGGGATTAGCTCCTCAATTGAAGTGCTAAGTGGGGAGCCATTGAGGAACAAGGTGAATTGGTATGCGCAGATATGTCCTCCATCCCTATGTCATTCTAAAAGTGAAGTGAAACCCCCCGTAGGTGAAGGGGGTAAAATTGATTACGGGGCAGTGAGGAGCAGATTGCGGAGCTAAATGAAGTGAAAATCCCTCTCAGGTTAATCTTATGGGAGTACATCTGAAAGGTCTTAGAGCTTAAATGGCCTTACCACCGTGATGGATATCGGATACTATGTCTATGTTGTAAAAAGAAAGCCTTATTGTAGCATAGGCGATGCGTTGTATTTAATTTAAACCCATTACTTTACTTAAAAATTATGATAACCCCAACCCGAAAAATGGCTGAACCTACCCTCACTTTTTAGACGATTGTCGATAAGGGCGATGGAGCCAAATTCCTAGTAAAATTCTCTATACTAAGCTCGCCTCCGACACTCTCTACCCAGGTTAAACCTTATGACACTACGCATGTCAATGTCGATAAGGGTGTTGGTGAAGTGAAACGCCCCTACTCCTACTACTGATGTATCAATTTATTGTGAGATATTGAGACGAAAGTATTTTATCCTTGTAAATATTTGTAATAAATTAGGTAATTCTAACCAACTATTTTATTGAGACTCCATCCCTTAGCGAATCTGGCTTAGCCCACTGACTTTGATAAGATTATAACTATATATTTTAACGGGCCCATTGACCGTAATGCGCCCAGTAAATTTAGTACCGATGAAGATAATGTAGTTGTGCGTCTTGACGGTAAAAACTGAGTCTCAGGTAAACATACGAGACTGCTGAAATTATTTATTTTGCTTTCTTCTTTTCAATGTATATAATTGTGAGAATGAGAAAATTTTGTTAACCATTCCACAGCTTCACTTGACCGATGTATGAATAAAGTGATAAGGCCTGCTGCAATGTTAATTTTACATTTGGTGGAAGATAACACAACGTGCAAATAAACAGACCATGCGCAGGGCTAAACAAAGTGCTTAGTTTACCGTGAACAGCTTATACACAGGTGTAACTGGAATTTGGGCCTGCCACACTGCCTGGCACTGTCGTCAGGGTTCGCTCTCTTCTGTTTTTTTATTGGTACATATTCTGTATCTCTCTCTCTCCTCTCTCTCTCTCTCTCTCTCTCTCTCTCTCTCTCTCTCTCTGTGTGTGTGTGTGTGTGTGTGTTCGTACATATTATTTTTCCAGATTTGCGTAGTGTTTTTGCTCCTTGCCAGCTGGGCAGCCTGGCTTGCTAAGTAATGAAATCATACACTGTAGTATATTCGAGGTTTCTTCACCCTTTCGAATCAAACCTTTGAGAAATTTACCTATGTATGACGTGTTTAGTTATTTCCTAAATACGCCATGTATTACATGCGTTTTAAACTTGTGTTCATTACAGTTACTTTTTATTCTGTTAAATTGAAATGTTATTCATATTTTGCCTATAAATTATAATGCCCCATTTATAAATAATATGAATAATAAACAGAGAAAAAACGCGTGTGTTGGTAGCGCCTAGCGATAAATAGTTATTATACAAAATACTTTTACACTGAGTGCGCCCTTATTCGGCGTGGTGTCCTTCGGTGTAATTTTCCAGACTTAGTTAAGCCTAGTTAGGACGAGGCGGAGGAATATCTTGGAAGTGGAACTTTAGCACGGCTCCAGAAAAGTCTGAAATGACCGTGAATGGATTCTAAAGTTGGGGTAGACCAATTTTTCGTCTTCTGCACAAGTACCAAACATTGTCCTACCCCAAACCAACACAACTCTGAAAGTCACATGGTCAGCAGCGATGGATGTGTTTGTTTATATCTTAATTTTCGAAAGACAAGCACTTATGTATGAGTAAAATACTTTCACCTATATTAATTTAATCAAAATGTATTGTAAGCTCATTAGAGGAAGCATACAAACACCTCAAAGCATACGTTTACGTAAACAATGTTTTATCCTCAAATCCTATCCATGCCGTTAATGAAGGTCGTATCGGCAGAAAATCAATTCGATGTTGTGACACGGAGACTGGTTGTACGCGGCTAGCGTGATTGCCCTACGCCATATTAACCCCACGAAAGAAATTAACCGGTGAGCTGCATGCGCCACCGACTGCAGCGCATTCTGGTGTTTTCTTCTACGAACCTAGTCTTGTTATAATCCATTCACGGTTACTTCACACTTTAACGAATCCCTGCTTAAGTTCTACTTCAAGGATATTCTTCCGCCCCGTGCGAACTAAACAGAACTAAGTCCGGGAAATTACACCACCGAATTCGTGCGCACTCACTTGTAAAGGCTGTTCACGATAAAGTGAGCACTTTTAAGGCCATGCTAAATTTTTCCTTTCAATTAATGTATAACTTTCCGCCACTTTTTAATATAAACATTGCAATATGACTAATAAACATAGTATATATATATATATATATATATATATATATATATATATATATATATATATATATATATATATATTCTACCACTCTCAAAAGTTAACGTCTTAGGCTGCAATAAAATATATCTATTAGGGGTTAATGCATTTTGAAAGGGCCTTAAAAAGTGCTCACTTTACCGTGAACGGCCTATAGTAATGGCAGACGTCGTGAGGGACGCCGCGACGACAGATCCCACTCTGCTAGGCGCCTGGATAAGGTACTGGTGTACACAAGCGTGTCCCCAGCTGACGTGACGTGTCCCTGGATGATGCGCAGCGAAGCCCTTGGAGGTGCTTCCAGCCTGTCACGTGACGAAACTGTCCTCCCTGCTGGTGATCCGCCGAGGTCGACCCAAGCCTTCTCGATGTGTGTATATGTGCAGCCTACTGTTCCCATTGCACCAACACCAACTCGCAGTGCAGGCAGAACGGTTCAAGTGGCGAGCAGTGAGCAGAAACGTCCAACTTGCCTCTCGGAGGTCAACGACGCGGCCTCTCTCAAACTCGTCCAGTTGAGCAGAGTCTTTTATCGAATGCTCCTCCGGGACATGCTGCGTGTTTCTCTGAAAAAGTCTCTGTGGCTCATACTGCTCGCTCTGCCGCTAAGTCCTGTCTTACAGCTATGAATGACGGAGCGACATGCATACCCTCTCGTGGCGCACCCGCGCAAGCAAACCGAATCACATGCGAGTTGAGCTCACGTCGGGCTATGCCGATACTGTGAGGCAACCTTCGCTGTACTCTCGCGGCTCGTTCATAGTGATAAATATTTTGTAAACGAGGTTATAAACTGTTTTGTTCTCATCGCCAATTTGATATAGATAAAATTAACTCGCTGAATTGAATAAAATGAACTTATAAAGCAGACAATTCTATACTGAGTGTCTTTCTTATCTTTGTTTCTATTATCTGCACAAAATACATCATTAAGGTAATTTCCTCAATGGTAGTATGTATTCATATTTATCGATTAGAAAAATATATTACAAAGAGTTTATGGTGTCTAAAATCCACACCCCGTCCTATGTTTTCAAGCTATGGTTGTTTAAATTATTATAACATAATCACATAAAGTAATGAATTTTATAGTCAAGCATCCCACAGAATATGGCAGATAGGTACATAAAATCATATAAAACCATTCTACAAAATATATTTGTGTACAAGTCTCACGATAAATACAAATTTGTAGACGGGGCTACAAGACCACCAAACAATTTGCTGGCAACACTACTAAACTTGTGGAAAACTCTTACTACGGCTTAAAATATTATTCTTGGCAACGCAACACAAAAACTAAACGCAGTCCTAGCAACAATGGAGACCTCGGCAGCCGCCAACAATGGACTCCGGTCACATTTGTTGCCGAGACGATACCTCGCGACTACGAGGAGAAGCGAAGTTACGTCGAGAACGTGAGAGAGATTGTTGAAGTTATACAAGTTTAAATTTCTGAGCGGAGAGTTAGTTCCGATAACAACAGCAGTTATGCGCACTGCGATGTCTACGGTTGTCGTCTTGCTCCTGTTGTGACCGCCGCTGACGTGTTACTTACTGTCCAGCGTGCAGGTGAGTCCCGGCCAAGTGTTTAGATTTCTGAGCGGAGAGTTAGTTCCGATAACAACAGCAGTTATGCGCACTGCGATGTCTACGGTTGTCATCTTGCTCCTGTTGTGACCGCCGCTGACGTGTTACTTACTGTCCAGCGTGCAGGTGAGTCCCGGACAAGTGTTTATATTTCTGAGCGGAGAGTTAGTTCTGATAACAACAGCAGTTATGCGCACTGCGATGTCTACGGTTGTCGTCTTGCTCCTGTTGTGACCGCCGCTGACGTGTTACTTACTGTCCAGCGTGCAGGTGAGTCCCGGCCAAGTGTTTAGATTTCTGAGCGGAGAGTTAGTTCCGATAACAACAGCAGTTATGCGCACTGCGATGTCTACGGTTGTCGTCTTGCTCCTGTTGTGACCGCCGCTGACGTGTTACTTACTGTCCAGCGTGCAGGTGAGTCCCGGACAAGTGTTTATATTTCTGAGCGGAGAGTTAGTTCTGATAACAACAGCAGTTATGCGCACTGCGATGTCTACGGTTGTCGTCTTGCTCCTGTTGTGACCGCCGCTGACGTGTTACTTACTGTCCAGCGTGCTGGTGAGTCCCGGCCAAGTGTTTATATTTCTGAGCGGAGAGTTAGTTCTGATAACAACAGCAGTTATGCGCACTGCGATGTCTACGGTTGTCGTCTTGCTCCTGTTGTGACCGCCGCTGACGTGTTACTTACTGTCCAGCGTGCAGGTGAGTCCCGGCCAAGTGTTTATATTTCTGAGCGGAGAGTTAGTTCCGATAACAACAGCAGTTATGCGCACTGCGATGTCTACGGTTGTCGTCTTGCTCCTGTTGTGACCGCCGCTGACGTGTTACTTACTGTCCAGCGTGCTGGTGATTCCCGGCCAAGTGTTTATATTTCTGAGCGGAGAGTTAGTTCTGATAACAACAGCAGTTATGCGCACTGCGATGTCTACGGTTGTCGTCTTGCTCCTGTTGTGACCGCCGCTGACGTGTTACTTACTGTCCAGCGTGCAGGTGAGTCCCGGCCAAGTGTTTATATTTCTGAGCGGAGAGTTAGTTCCGATAACAACAGCAGTTATGCGCACTGCGATGTCTACGGTTGTCGTCTTGCTCCTGTTGTGACCGTCGCTGACGTGTTACTTACTGTCCAGCGTGCTGGTGAGTCCCGGCCAAGTGTTTATATTTCTGAGCGGAGAGTTAGTTCTGATAACAACAGCAGTTATGCGCACTGCGATGTCTACGGTTGTCGTCTTGCTCCAGTTGTGACCGCCGCTGACGTGTTACTTACTGTCCAGCGTGCAGGTGAGTCCCGGCCAAGTGTTTATATTTCTGAGCGGAGAGTTAGTTCTGATAACAACAGCAGTTATGCGCACTGCGATGTCTACGGTTGTCGTCTTGCTCCAGTTGTGACCGCCGCTGACGTGTTACTTACTGTCCAGCGTGCAGGTGAGTCCCGGCCAAGTGTTTATATTTCTGAGCGGAGAGTTAGTTCCGATAACAACAGCAGTTATGCGCACTGCGATGTCTACGGTTGTCGTCTTGCTCCTGTTGTGACCGCCGCTGACGTGTTACTTACTGTCCAGCGTGCAGGCGAGTCCCGGCCTAGTGTTTATAGCCTGTTCGTGGTTCCTTCACATTTTTTAAATCAAAACTTTGAAAAATCTCCCTATACATGACGTGTTTCTTTATTTTCTAAATATGCCATGTTTCACAGGCGTTATAGGCCTATACTTATATTTACATAAGTATCTTATTTTTGTTTAAATTGAACTTGTATTAGCATATATATATAAATTTTAATAATTAGTTAATAATTATTACCAATTAAAGCAGTGAGAAAATAGGTGTGTTGGTAATGCCTAGTAAGAAATAGTTCTTATGCAAAATAGTATTACACTTAGTGCGCACGAATACGGTGCGTTGTCCTTTGGGGTAATTTTCTGGACTCTTTCAAGCTTTGTTTGCATGAGGCGGAAGAATATCCCGGAAGTAGAACTTTAGCAGGGCCTCAGAAAAGTTGGAAGAAACCGTGAATGGGTTATACATTGTACCTCGTGTTGTTGTTGTTGTTGTTGAACCTGCAGCTGGAGTCATATTTCCATATTTTACATCTCCGGGTTAAGTAATTCTCTTCCACGCTTCACACTTTCTTCATGACCGCGAATAACGACGTTGGGGATAGCGAGTATTGAAAAATTTATTTAGCCCCACCCATACAATCTATTCGCCCTACAGATTTACCAGAAAGAAATTTGTTAACTTTTTTTCCCCCATTTACAGTTTTTTTTTTGTTGCAATCGAGTGCATCGAGAAAATTTTTTTTTTTTTTTTTCGAGTTAAATGCAAATGCGTTTTTAACGTTCCAAACGTACAAAATTTGTTTCTGGTGAGAAACAGGCCAAGAAAATATCACAAGATTGTTAATTCATTTATTTGTTTTCTCGCCAAAAATTTAAAGTCGAAGCTAAATACAACTTTTTATTTTATTTTTCTACGCACTTTAATAATTATAAATTACGCTAAAACGCGATTGATTTAACACGAATATAAAACACACGAAAACAGTAGTACCAAAATTATAAACCGTTTTTAAATAAGCTCACAAATATTAATAATACTATACTGAGAAATAAAACAGACATCTAACTTACAGAAAGTGGGACCAGGTAATTTTCAGTAAGAACTGCCAAACACGATCCGTTCCACGTTTTTAACACTGATGCAGAATCTGAGCGAGTGATGTGAATGAGTAAAGAAATTTGGAAGCCTCTTAACATCGACGTCTTAAGAGCCAACAAGGATGAAGCGAGGTGAGTATAAAGCACCGCTGGAATGCAAGGGCAGGGGAAACGAGAGATCCCCCAGGAAACCTTCCACCGTATCGTGGAGCGACCCAGCCGGAAATCGATTCCGGTTCGCCATTGATGGCAACGAGCGCTCTACCCTCTACGGCACCGCGTCAGCAGACTACGAATGTCTTGTGATGCGCCTGCTGTCTCAGCGAACATCTTCATGTGCAATTATAGTTTGTTCACGGTAAAGTGAACACTTTGGAAATCAACCTTTGAAAAATGTCACTGCTCCTATTTTAACTGCGTATATTTTAATGGTCAGACTGACTTTCATGAGCCCAGTAAAGTAGGTAGTTCCGCGTCTTAGCGTTGGATTAAAAGTGTTAGATAAGCATTTGTGACTACTGAAATAATTTGTTTTATTTTTTATAACTGCATGTGAGTGTAAGAATGGACAAGCTTGCAAAATATTCACTTCTACAACTTCACGGTTTCACTCGACTGACGCATGATTAAAGTGGTTAAGCCCATGGCTACGTTAATTGTGCAGATAAAGTATACGTTGAGCGGGGCTTTCAAAAGTGCTCAGTTTACCGTGAACAGCCAAAACTACAGGTGTTACAAAACTATTTTTGAGGTGTGTATTATATAGCATCCAGCAACATCAAAGACTGTTATTCTAGTTAAAACACAAGTTCACCTTGCCTTGAATAAATCATATAAAAATAATCATACGTTTCCTTTCCTTTAATATCAATAACTAAAAAGTAATACAACTCACATTTTCTTGTTGCCGCAGAGTAAACATAGCCTTGTTATTTTTACATTAAAAGTATATGTGATTTATTTTCAAATACTCGTATTTATGTTTGTTGATATTATTTTCGACAACAACTTGATATCATGGCAAGACAATTTTTTTTTTTTTTTTTTTGGGCTACAAAGTCAACGGGAATGCATTTTGATGGTACGAGAGCCGCAGAACGCTTGTCTGGTTTCAGCCAGTGTTGGCAGTACTGTGGCAGTGAGATCGGGAGTGCCTGCACCCAGCCGAGGAGGAGAGAAAGATTTTGCGACGACAAACGACCAACCTGCAAAATACTGAGTCCGAGCCGTCGTCGACAGCATCGCATCGCATCGCATCGCATCGCACGAGGACAGATGCTGGGACCAAGAAGGCGGCTGTCTGGAACTGTGAGTCGCTCGTTCATGCAACTATAGGCTATTCCCGGTAAAATGAGCACTCTTAAAAGCCATGCTTAAGATCTACTTGTATGCACGTTGTGTATTCTTCCGCCTTATGTAAGATTAACATTGTCATGGGCCTCGTCACTTTATTCATGCGTCGGTCAAGTGAAACTGTGAAATTATTAGAAAAGAAAATATTTTACAGGTAATCTAATTTTTTTTGGTCGATGCATTAAAAAACAGCAGAAACCGAAAGAAAAAATTTACGATATCACGAATGGTTACCTAACACATTTTTTTCGACACTAACAAATGGGACTACTTTCCATCCCGTGTTACCAATTTTACCGGGCGCATGTCACTCAGCGTTCCCGTTGAAGTAAATGCAGGCATGGGCAGTGAAATTTTTCTGATGTTCATATTAAAAGTGCTAACTTTATCGTGAACAACCTTTACTTAGCAATACACCAATTAACATCTTACATGTTTCACGCTCCCTGTTCCAGTAGAAAACCTTTTTTTTTCCTCTTCAAAAACTGGCTGTGATTTTACAATTATTTTCTGTGCGAGTGTTTGAACTGTGTCCTAGTCTGTCCCCCTTCATTATGTCGTTCACGTTACAAGTTAGCATGGTCCCAATCGCGACCATGATTGCCCAATCTCAGACCGTGTCCCAATTCGCCGAGAGAGTACTCTCTCGCTCACTCTTGACGTCACAGAGAGTCCTCTCTGCGTTTCCAACTCCGACGAGAGAGCGCTAGAGGGAGAGTGAGCGACGATGTACACTCTGTGCTCACTGTCGCACACTCTGTGGCAGCCATGTTGTTTTAAAGTCTAACCTCAAATATCCGCACATATATTTTGTTGTTTCTAAAGAAGCGTAGACTTAACTTAACCTTTGCGATTGTGAAATGCGTAACAATAACAATATTCCGTTTGATATGGAGCATAATCAATTATGATGTTATTATGTTCGCCTTTCATTTAGGTCAATTCTGTGCATATTATTAAATACTGTGATTTAAACATAACAATTATGTTTTTAAGTATGCAAATATGTAACAAATTAAAATAAGTTACTACTTCATAAAACACTGCACATTTCTTAGAGGAAAGTTAAAGGCCAGGAATATTTTATTTTTCGCTATTTATTACTTTTTCTGCCAGAGAAATAATACCGAAGGCTTACAGAGGGAACAAGTCTCAATTCGCCAGAGTGGGCCAGAGTGTGCGAGAGTGAGACCGGCTAATGAGAGTGAGTGAACACATATTCTAGTTGAGACACGGCCTCAGTAGGGCTGCGGCATGTGTCCTGCATGACTAGGCGTACGAGGCTCAGCCCGGAGGCGCTGATAGGTCCTTCCCTGCGTATAACCTCCGAATCTCCTCTTAGTTTTAAGAATCTATGTTACAAAATATATCACAAAAAATACTAAAAACACTGATAGAAAGCTACATGTTGTTTGGAAGCGAATGTAGAAAAGCTAAGAAACGTAAATTCTAGATAATGATTTTTCCTTTGTGAGAAAATATTCCGCCAGCGTGATGCACAAATTTGCACGTTTCAGTGAAGTGGCAGATATCACGCTAGAGGAATGCAAAATTCTTTTAAAATATTTGCCTGTAGAGTAAGCAGAAAATGTATTTTACGACTGCCCTTTCGTAATTGTTATAAATTGGCTTCCGGAAACCTGTAAAACAAAATTTTAAGATCCTTCAAAAGTTTTTCTTTATTATTTTAAGGAGATTACATAGCTTCGTGACATGATATAAATGATAACTTGATCAAAATGAAAAACTATTTGAAACATTACATTAAATATGGCGTTTACTTAAAATATTGACTTGTATAAAATAGCAAATAGGTACTGACACAAAGTTTGGTTTTCATTTAATTGTTTCTTGAAGTTTCACGAGTTCCATGGTGTCAATTTCTTTAACACTTAGTTCATCTGCAATAGTTGTTTAACATTTAGCTACTTTAACTTTAAATTTTATCTCTTAAATTTTGTATGGATATCACACAACATTATAGCCCTACTTAAGATCTACTTGTATGCACGTTGTTTAGTCTTCCGCCTTATGTACAATTAACATTGCCATGGGCCTCGTCACTTTACTCGCGCGTCGACCAAGTTAAACTGTGAAATTGTTGAAAAAATAATTATTTTATAATCTGCTCATTTTTGCACTTCGATGCATTAAAAACAGAAAGCGGAAGAAATCATTTAAGTTATTTAAAATGGTTGCCTAGCACTTTTTATTGGGCACATTTTATTCCATACATCAATACCAACTTTACTGGGCGAATGTCACTCAGTGCGCCCAATAAAATATGTGAAGGTAAAGGCCGTGACGTTTTTTCTAAGGTTGATTTCAAAAGTGCTCGCTTTATCGTGAAATACCAAGAAAATGCCCTCGTTATAATCTGATGACGTGAGCAATTATTTTGAGCTGTAGGATGGTTTTTTCCTTTAATTGTGGTATTTGTACAAAAATATACTAAGTTAGATTTCATTTTGTGGTTTAATTAAAGTAATTTTCCACAATTTTAAAAAGTTTTCGAGATTAATATTTTATTTCACAAAAAAAAAAAAAAAAGAATTACCTAATAATATGCTAGGAATGTAGACAGTAATTTTTGACTCCTGCACATCCTTGCACACCCGTGCGAAGCGAGTATACTTTCGCGCCCACCAGAGGTGTGTGTTCTCAGACACACTGGTCAAGTCGGAGCCAGTAGTATTTCCTCGCCCACCAATAAAACACGTGGTTCCTGATCCCCTGTTTCTCCTGTAGCATTATACAGCTACTATGCCGGGTTTTCCCTCTTCCTTCTTAATGATAGGTTTAGCTACAGGTACACTCGTGGAGGTAGCCATATAGTGCGTTTAGAGTGAAATTTCAATCCGGATTTGTGGATATAAGAATACCGCTTGAGACGTTACTATAAACAGTTCCAGACTGGACTGAAGTTGAAGTGGAGTGAGTAATCCACTTCAGTTGGCGAGGTACACTGGAGTGTAGGATCCGGATTGAGAATTTAGTCCAAACACTGTCGATAGGAGTGAACTGGGAGTCAGAGAAAAACCAATGCCGCCATTTTGGAAGCGTATTGTTCGCATGTTTGTACGTACGGAGTTTGAAAATTGGTTTTAAGCAAATCCTAATCTAGCTACTAGGGAAATAATGTCCGAAAATAAGGAAACGTCAAATGTCTGGACCGAAATTGACGTACAGTTTAATTAAACGTAATGTTGGAGAAACAGACAATAAAGTTATAAAAAATATAAATATAGGAAGCGACAGATTTTTGATTTTCTGAGATTAGAAAAAAACTCTAGTTTCACAATAACTCCGTTACAAGAATAGTTACTTATTTTTCGAGTATAGTTTGTTTTCTAGTTCACTCACTTACCGAAAGATGTCAGTACACAGCTTTCAGTCCGTGTACACTTCATCTTCGCACTTGTTTACATGTCAATCAGGATTGAAAACTTTACCTTAAGGGGGCGTGGGACATAAATTAACACCAAATACGTAAATTGTACTGGTTTTTGAAAGCCAACATAGAAAAAAGCAAAAATGGCAATCCTAGATAATAGGTTTTGCCAACTTAACGACCAAGTATTTTGCAGTATTACTGTATCAATTTCGCATAAAGTCTTACGCCACGAAAACACACAAAAATTGATGGCGTCAGAAATATCTCGACAGAATAACGTCACTCAGGTAAAATATTTGCTCTCGTAATTAGTGAAAACTATTCCGTATGGTTGTTCTTTCTTTGTTTTCTCTATCGGCTTCCGTAAAATTTGTAAAATACGATTAACCTCAATAGCATTCATATATGTCCCGTGCCCTCTTAAAAGCGACTTTTGGCGCATGTTCGCTCCTGATACGCTATACGGCTAACTCCAGTCTGTGTTCAGTCCAGTCCGAAGTTTTGCTCTAAGCGTAGCAAATGTTTCCAATCGCGGTCATGACTTCCCAAGCCCTCTCTGCCGCGAAGCATGCATCCTTGCATGTACTCTCTTCCTCGTAGGGGTATGGGCTCAGCCCTGAGATGCACTTAGGTCGCATCCCTACCTCGGACACACACTTGACACTCACATTAGACTAGTTGGGGAGAAAGGTGTTCGTGTTCACATCTGCAATTTTAGATTGACCAAGACTCGCTAGCTACTTGTGGAACTTCCTCCAGGTTCTACTGTGCTACTAGAAAATCTAAAAACACTCTTACCTGAATGCCTTGAAGAGAAAAACACTCGCAATTCCACGATATTCTCTACAGTCAAGTCGAATTTTGAAACTATCCCACAAATATTAAATAAAAATTGAATTTTTTTTTTTATTTGCAATGTTCATGAAGGAGCAAGTGTAGATATTTTATTTAATTTGAATGTTGTACAATATTTCCATATATTCAGAAAATAAAATTGGATTTTTGTACATTTTTTGAAAATCTGACCCAAATTTCAAAACACGAATGTACGTGCTTTAAATGATAACCACTGAATATATCAAAGTGAACCAACTTTTGCACCCGGAAGTACATGAACGACATTTGTGAGTACTTGCTGGGTGCTTACTCTAAGTTATTCGTTAATTTTTCGTATTCGTTAAGATTCGCAAGCTCTCGAAACGAATAAAATCATTCAGAAAGGCAATTTCGTATTCTAAGTCATAATTCGTTACAGCCCTCCAAGCCTTCGGCAATGTTCAGGTTTTCGTTAGCGAATGCAGGATGTCAACACTATGCACATGAAACTGAACTGTTTTACAAGAGTTTGTTCATAAATTATGAATACTTAAGCTTGAAAACATTAATTAACCAAAGCAGTAAAGCCCTTAAAATATTTTGTTTGCTTTCGGAGTGTTTTAAATATTTGTATTAAATAAATAATATATTCCAGGAAAAATACATATTTCGTTCGTCAAGTGTGTCAAATTTACCGACGACATCGAACTATAACTCGGCTGGATGTGTGATATATTACACATTCATATTCTTTAATTTCGTATGCGGATAATATAGAGCCGACAGAACTTTGGTTGTTACATGCACGAAGATTTTCTCAGTGACGATTTTGCTGTTTGGTTGCAAGCTGTTTACGGGAAAGCTGTTTCCTATGTTATTTATAATCCCAAGATTATAAAATGAGCGATGGACAACAAACTAGATGCTGTAGTTTTTCTAGTCGATTGTGTTAATATCAATACGAAATAGATTTTCACTCAATTATTTCCAAGAGAAAGTAATTTTGTTGTTAACTACCAAAAATTACTACGAACTGCATTCTTCAAAGCAATTTTTTTTTAAAAATAAATCAGTGTTTACGTTATTATATTTCATTATAAATAACTGTAATAAAATAATAAGTACCCTCGCAATAGCCAGCCTACACTACTGCTTACATAGTTCACAAATTAAAACAGAAAGGTTAATTGGTGCTTTTAAAACATTTTTTCAGAAATATATTTTTGTGTTTCTGTAATGCAAGTCACATTACTTCACGATTCTCTTCTTTAAGTCTTTATAATAGAACCCGGAACGGAAGCCCGAAGGGTTTCGTTATCGTTTCAAGTTTCTTATCGAACATAGTGACGACAAACGAAGGCTATAATGCGCTTAGAATAGCTCCTTTCGTTACTAAACGAAAATTTGACTAATTGCGAATATTTTTGTCGACAGGAAACCAAACGAATAACTTAGAATAAGCCCGCTGGTCCCTCCAAGTTTTTCGTTTGGCGTGTCTCGTGAGACTGGTTACTGTTGCTCCAACCATTAGGCAGCGTAATTAAGACAGCAGCTCGGAGTTTCAGGAAATCCCAACATTTTATTTTGTCCGCATTTTCTCAAGAAAATGGCACACCGTGTGCTGCCTACTGAACCACTAGCGACTCACCGAAACATTCCGACAGCTGTGGAGGTGGAATGGTAGAAGGAATGCTCCTAGGGACGTAATTCGCGGCATGTCTTTCTCCGCGCTTCGACGAGTGCTTGCCTTCATTAACTCCATATTACTATACTGTGAGTTGGGCGTCATTGCACTCTTTTTTTTCCCCCAACATGCATCTTACGGTCACAGTATTTGCTCCGTTGCAATGAATTTAACCCATTCAGTCCTCGTACTCATTATATATTCCATTCACGGTTTCTTCACATTTTAAAAATCGAACCTTCGAAAAATCACCCATGTATGACATGTTTGATTGTTTCATAAACATGCTATATATCACAATCGTTTTATACCTCTGTTAAGATAAAATGTTTATTATTTTTGGGCTTAATCGAACTTTCAATTATATTGTATTAATGAGTTATAATATAACATTTATAGTTGGTATGTTGGCAATGCCTAGTAATAAATAGTTTTTATGAAAAAATGAGTGTGCAAGCTTGGTACACAAGGAACCAAAGGTCAATGTTATGAATATTTTCCTTGTGAGGAATATGACCTGTTGAAATCTCTGCTGTTCTCATTTGTGAATGGTTAATACTGACGAGCGTACAATTCGTCGTTCACTGGTTAGGACAGGGACACTCGACACAACGCACATTTAAAGTATAAACGATTCCAATACTTAAGCTCGTAAACGAATTCGGGACTGAAGCCTCCGCCAGGATGCTTGTCCAGGAGTGCAGTTCAGCACTGGCATGAGGACCATAGGACGAATTAACTTAACGTTAACACACCGAAACATAATACAGTATAATGCAATGATTTTGACGTATAGATATGTAATTATTTACATTGAGATAATGCGAAGATGTATAATATAGTTTATGTAATAAATGTGTTTTCGGAGAAGGAAAAACAGTATTTTATTTGCCCTTATAGTTAATTTTGGCATAAATTTTAGCCAAGACTTAAGCTTGTTTACGGTTTTAACTGTTAGCAACAAATATGCTTTAATATTTTTTGTGGTTTAGTCACCAGAGGGTAGCAAAATAATAAAAATTTTCGTTTTTACAAATACAAAAGTAAATACCACTTTCAAATATTTGGGCATTCAGTGCTAGCATAATAACGATAGTCATAGACACAATATCCGATATCCACCACGGTGGTAAGACCATTTAAGTCCCAAGACCTTTCAGACGTAGTCCCATGAGATTAACCTGGGTGAATTTTCACTTCCCTTACCTACGTAATCTGCTCTGTACTGTTCCGCAATCTTTTCCACCCCTTCACGTACGGGGGGTTTCACTTCACTTTAGCCCCATAAGATTAACCTGGGGGATTTACACTTCACTTAGCTCCCCAATTGGCTCCACACTGCTCCCCAATCTACTCCACCCCTTCACCTATGGGAGGTTTCACTTCACTTTTAGGGAACTTTAGGGAACTTCGACACGTGCTCGCTCGCGCCTATCGACGCTTGCTCGCACATCCCGTCATGCAGTTGCAATTATGGTAAAAGTAAGATTTAGAATTTAAGACTAAAGACTTAAGACTAGAAAGTTAACACTTAACACTTAAGACGTATCACTTAAGCAGTAAGACTTAAGACTTAGGCCTTAGGCTTAAAAAGGGCCTAACTTCCAATGCGGGGAGGGACGGGGCATGGAAAGACACCCCTCCCCCAAATTTGAAGGAAATCGTTAGAAAAATGTGCCTTCCAGGCCGATTCGAAGGCGAAGAACACACCCCCAATCCCACAAAATGGAAAACATACCCCCTTTGTCCCTCTAACTCCTCCTAGGGAAGGGGAGGAGAGGCACTTTGGGGAGAGGGTTTCAAAGAGGAAGGATGGGGGATCAGTGAGGGGGGTCGGCTTCCCTCTCCTCTCTTCCGTTTGCCCACAGAGGTCCTCCAAAAACAGCGTTTTTTGTGCAGAAACTTCCGTTCTTGAAATTAGTATGATCCTTTCGGTAATTGAGAACAGTATAAGAGTTTGAAGAATATAATTATTTATGATAATGGGAAGCTGAATAAAAAGGGAGTTGAGTCGTAGGCATTTCAGCCTTTCGTTAGGTGGTTTGTTTTATGCCCTCGAAAATTATATTTTATTGCAAATACAGATGAAACGAAAGAGAGAGTATATTTGAAGACATGGCTGTTTACTTTCCTTATGGGAATCAAACCACTATATTCAAGAATGGGTTGTATCCTACGTTTAGGTTGGGATTGCCTGGCATCTTGTCAGAGGAGAAACTTGTTTTCCTCCGAGTAGCACTGGGCATGTATACGGGTAGGTAACTAACCTTGAGAGGGCTGTACCTTGCCGCCTCCCAGAATGGCTACGGAGACAGTTTCGTAGAGGTGGTCAATGGCTGTGTAGACGTCGTAGAAGCTTGCACTTGAAATTATCGCTCACGCGATTTTGTACCTTTTTTCTGTGTGAATGATCCTCCATGCTACTCCAGAAATGGTTTCTTATGAAGTAAGAAATTCAAGGACATTTCTAGTGAAAAAGGCTAAACGGAAAAAGTGGGAGAAAAACCGAGAAAAATTCTCTGTACATGCAACGACTTCCTGTGTTGTTGGTCGCAGCTTCGGTGCCCTTTTCTATTGCTTGGAATTTGATTGTAGACTATGTGTTCGTGCTGTGACTGGGCGGTTCTGCCCGTCATCTTCAACCCGTGAGGTTGATAGACTTCTTTTGGGAACTATTTGTGTGTAGCGTAGCAGATCTGTTCCGATGTCGACTCTGGTTGGTACTGCCGGGTAACTTCAATGCACCGAGGTTAACAAAAGTGGGAAACTCCTCGATGTCCCCCATGTCTGGTTTACTAAATGTGGTACCTCCCTCACAAGCTGGTGGGCTTAAATCACAGGCAATGGCTATGGTATCGGTTTGACGGTGGTCCGGTCTACTCCTTTACAATCAGACCGCTGGGGGCCAAAGCAGTAATTTCTTTGTGAAGAAATTCAACTGTATGGAAGTGGACAAGGCTGGAGCTTGGATTATATGTCCACTCAGTGAGTAAAACCCACTATTGTCATGGAAAGTAATGAGGAGCACGGGCTGAACTCCGCCTTGTTAGAGGCTCCCTTTAGCTGGTGGATCCCTCGGGATGAGAATGCTTAGCGCATGAGTTTATAAGAAGGCTTTGTATCTCGCCAGGAGGAAGGGGGGGGGGGGGAGCTAAAGCCCACGAGATCACCAGGTGAGGTTTGGAGTCATAATGCCGGTAGTCACTGAAAATTTGCGAATATGATAGATATTTCTTTTTCTCTTGATAAAGTAGAATATGTCCATTGGGGGGGAGGTGGCCACCAATATAAAGTATGACACAAATGAGAATGGAAAACTCCGTATAGCTAATGCTAAGTGGAGTCGAAGATATAGATATATGTCAACTCTGGTTCAATGTGGTCTGCATTAGGCCGGGATTTCGATGCCTTCACATTACGCATAACACGTATCATGCTACACTTTCACGTGTATGTAAAACAAGGTCTTTTTGGGTATAGGCTATTCATGGTAAAGTGAGCATCTTTGGAAGCCCTCTCATTTGGAATAATAATCAATAAATACATTTCATTTGTAGCCTTGGACGTTAACTTGTGAGCCCGGAGAAATTTATACACTGTATTTATTACTTACATGGCAATATTATTTTAAAAAGTGGCGGAATCATAAAAGTAGGTTGATAGGAAAAAGTTACTAGGGTCCCAAAAATACTCACTTTACCGTAACCCGCCTATCGTATATTATGATGCTTCACGTAAGCATGCAATATTTGAGCACTGAATGAACATGTAGGGGATATGTTTGGTTTCTTCTTTTAAATCACGTGAACGTCACATGAAATGATCATGATAGGTCTCCTTACAACACATTAGTCAACGTGTACATGTTGCATGAACATGTTGCAATTTACGTGTTACACGAGGTCATCGTAATCCGGCTATAGTGAGAGGACGTTACATTTCTTGTCTCCATGTTGTTTTTCTCATCACTCCTGAACAGGAATGGGCTGTAAAATTTTTTAAGTTATTTAATTTTGTTATATCACTGCACATGGCGTGCGTTCTCACGAAATAACGAGATCGTGAAAAATAGAGAAGAAATTTTCTTTGTGTTGGAATAATGCAATAACGACACCTAATCCATTCACTGTTACTGTTACGAGTAACAGGCAGCAGACACCACCAGAAGAACAATTATTTCAATGGCACAAATTTTAAAGTTGAATATAACTGAGCGACAGCGGTGCTGCGGTCGTCGTTAACATATCGATTCATCGTTCTGCTTAGTTGTATTCTCGGTGGCGAACTCATTTCCCTTCCCCTGATTCCCCTCTCTTCCCACCCTCTTTTCCTCTCCCATGGTGTGTCACCATTTTTACATGCTCTGGAATAAGTTTTATAAGTGCATACACTCTGGTGGCGTCGAGTGTACGCCCTAAGCTCCACTGAAACTTCACCTGAATGATGCATGAGACTAGCTTACATCGACTGAGGAATCCATGCACGGTGCAATTTTTGTCAAATTGTCTGTAACCTATTATGAGGCAAATAATATAATGAACGAGGTTTGATGTGCCTGTGCAACTTACCATAACGCAACGAGAGGTGAGTTACAGCAAAAGCCTTTATTTTAATTAGGGCTTTGTAATGTTTTAATCAATTTTGTGCCAAAACGTACCAAACGACACAAAGCAGCAAAACGTACCAAACGACCCGACGCGCTATTTATAGCGCCGGCCGACCTTGAAGGGCGAGTGCTTGGCAGCAGGCCAGCGGGCGACTCCTTATCTCCCATGTTAAATTTCCTAGGTTAAATCTTTGAACGCGGCAGCTCATGTGCGAGCTAGCGGCACACACAAATATTCAAAGCCCATAACCTTCGAAACAAAATCGCCCATAAAATGCGAACCACTGTACAGAATTCAGTGAGACGAACACCAATGTCATCACAGTTATTCCAGCAATATAATTATGACAAAATAAATGCAAATATGAAACATGTTCAATAATGTTATAGCCATCACAAATAACAACCAAGTACAGATTTCATATCCTGTATATTGGATCAGAAATCAACTTTAAAAATTACAACCTCACCACAAGGGTATATTCCTCCTAATAAGTTCACTGTCAACTGTCAGTTACGTATATCTATGATGAACGATGAACTGCTGGCGTGAACAGTATGGCACTACTGTGCGGCCCTCTTAGAAGGCGAATCTGATTTTGGGTGTCACCAAGATCAACAAACTGTTTGTTCTGTCCTTGGTTCGCATTTGCCCACTCACATCCTTGGAGCCTGTTTGCATTTTTAAATTATTTCATAGCAGTTAATAAGCTGGCTGGTTTGTATTTCAGTTCTGATGACAGCCATATATCAAAAGTGTGAAGGTTTTATACTGTAGTTGCTTGGCGAGGAAATACTGTTCTTAGAGGTGGCACGTTTATAAGATTTAAACCCCAGGTGTTGGCAGCCCTATTTACTCCATTTTAAATATCAATGCGAATGTGACTTCATTTTACGTTATCAGCGGCCAGACTAGCCGATGTATCAATTCACCAACTCCGTCTGTGCATTTCATGACACACGTTGTTGTAATATGAGTGAACAAGATTTGGTTGGAGTAATTGTGGATAACTTGGCACACCATGTCCATGCACATTGCACACTGGTTAACATGCCATGTAACTTTTGTAAGTTATGGCAGTTGGTGGTGGAAATACAAGGTTGCTTAGTTGTGGCAAGTCAATACCACCAAAGCTCTCTCTTGCTTGCGCGAATTCGCAGCGATGGTGTTTCCGGGCTGCACGGGCATTCTTTCACTATACAGGAAACTGACGAACGTAGTTTTTCAGGTCATTGTAGCAATTGAGCTGTAGTGGGCCATGCTGTTAGGAACTGTACAGTGAGCAGGTGTAGTTTAACTGAGAGGAAGTGTTTTCGCTGCGGCAAGCTCGGGTATCTGAGTAATGCTTTTAAAATGCTGGGAAACAGCCCTTGACTGGGAAAGGGTAAGTGTGTTCCAGTCAAGATAATATCAAAGTCCCTCGCACTGAAAGAAAAGTTAACTTCTCCTCTGGCCCTTCATTTGCCAGATTTTTCTAAGCGAATTGTAGTCCAAGTGAATGCTTTGTCTTTGTCTTTATATGCTGTTCTGAGTCAACAAACTTATTCCGAATTAACACTGGTAGCTTTCGCTAGCCGTAGCCGGTCAGAGACCAAGCGAAGACTTGGAACATATGAAAAGGAAACCTTGGCCTGTGTACTTGGCTTAGAAAAATTTGCTTCGTATGTGGAACATGATGAGTGTGACTTCTATATGGATAATCAGGCCTTGAGTTGTGTCTTAAGTCATCCCCAACAGCTGGGTACACTAGGCCATTGGGTGCTTCACATTTTTAGGTTTTTCTTCAAATGTGCACCATGTTCGTGGTGCCGAGAATAAGGTGGCTGATGTATTGTTGCAAATGTATGACCTGGATGGCTTTGATGTGAACAATGAGGGTGCCCCGGAGGATTAACTCAAGTTAATTCAAGGTTTTCCAGAGTTTTTTGTTAAATGATGCAAGGCTCAGGCTGAGGATGTTTTCTATAGTTAGGTGATTAGTAAGTTAAATAATGGTATTGTTTTTCCTTGTGTTGTTGAAAATGGTATATTGAATTTCGTCGGAAATAGTGGCAGTGCTCGTAAAATGCTGTCCTTGTAGCTTTACAACCTATGCTGTTGGCTTATTTATATGATTTTGTTTTTGGAGGACACTTGGGTGTCAACAAGACATTCAACAAAATAGCTGTTTATTTTGTCTGACCTACACTTAAGAGCGATGCTTCTATCTGTGAGTGCTCATGTGACACTTGTCAGAAATGCAAGCAGTCTGTGCGTGCAAATGTTGGACAAGCTGTCACCAATATTCGTCAGGCTACTTGGAGCACCATTCACTTGGATAGCTTTGGTTCCTTGATTAGATCATAAGAAGGGAAATGTGTGTATTTTGATATTGCTAAGATACGTTTTCAAAATTTGTGATAGCATTACCTTTAAGAAACATTGAAGATTTCTCTATTGTTAAGGCACTTACCGAACAGGTGTGGAAGGTGTTAAGCACACCCATGGAAATAGTAACAGAAAATCCTAAGTATTTGACTTAAAATATTTTTAAGGATACGTGTTTTCGCTGGGCTATGCAACATTTTACCTCTATTCCATATTACCCACAGGGTACCCTAAAAATTTTAAGGCCTGTCACACCATCTTTTATAATCGTTACCATACTTTATGATATCAAGTTTTAGAGTTTATAAATGTAGGTTATAAGTGCCTTACATGATTCAACTGGAGTTCCTCCCCTTCCATTCTCTGGTCGCCCTCTGAGTCACCCGTTATTAAATATATGGAATATGCCTCCTTTTCCATCCCCACTTGGTGATGCTGACCAGGATCGCCTGTTCGAGGAAGTTCACAGGCGACTCGATATAGCGAAATAGCAGCTAAATATGCTAACATGACCCAGGTGAGGCCTTCGATGAACTTTAAGTCAGGGGACCTGGTTCTGTATAAGAACTATACTTAGGCAGACTTGGGCAATGACTTCGCAGGGAAATTCATACCGAAATATCACGGGCCATTTGAAATCCATAAGTTTTTGGCATTCCGTGTGTATAGTCCAGCATTTCTGTTTCATTTAAGTTTTATTTGTTATGTATCGCCTGCAATTAAAAAAAAAATATTGAACACAAAAAAGGATAAATTGATGCAAGTTTGGAATTAAATTTTGTATTCTTTTCAAGTAGGTACCTTTGAAAAAATGGGGTGGACTCGGTGTGACTGGGGAAGGATATAGTACCTAGTTTTCGTGCCAGGTAACTTGCCATTATTCTTAGAGAAACATGGTAATTTGCTTCCATGAATGCTCCGTGGTAAGTAAATGTATATACAAGATGTTTGGTCACAGTAAGGTTTATTATACTCAGGCTAGGAACAATATGAGATTCCTTTTGGGTTATTTTGCCCCAGGGAAAATTTTTACTACAACCTGCGCTGGTGTTCCGAAAAGGTAGCTCTTTCTTAACTGGTGGTAAATGAAGAAATTCTATTGCCTATATTGTGTTTAAAAGTTTGTGAATTTAGTATCCGGCTTAGGTCAGTTTTTACGGGGCACGAGCTGAAGAAGCCCACAGTAAACTATCTGGGACACATTTTTTTAATACCTTATGTGTTATTGTACCCTGCATTTTGTCGTCTCGGTACAGCGAGGCTATGGCATAGTAGTTAGGAAAATTCGGAGAAATATTGTACTCGAGACATAAGCAGCACTTGCCATTTTGGAGGCGAGGATTACGAAACTACTTACAGAAAGGATACATCAGTTTACCGCTAACCCACTGCTTTCACTTTATTTAATTTGCTGCGCACATTGCTGTATATGTTCAAGTATACTGAGATCCAAGCAGCATTGTGGGCAGGATATTCCTCAAAGTTACAGTTCAAGAGTGCTCAGTTTACAGTGAAACAACTTTGCGCATTATCTAGCATGGCGAGCCACACACCAGCGCCCCTAGCGGGCGACGAGGGAACTACGTAGATTGTAAGCGAATAAGGCGACAAGAGAGAGAACCAGGGGAGAAAGGAAAGAGACTGGAGAGAAAGGAAAGACACAAGATGGAATGAGAGAGAGACAAGATAGAATGATAGAGCATGAAAACAAGACGGAATGATAGAGCACAAAGTAAAAACAAAATAGCGTACGGAAACAATATAGTGGCCGGAAACAAGATGACGGATCCAAGATGGCAGCGGATCCTCAGATACTCAGGCCTCAGCCCTTGCCCTAGAAACCCTATTTTCCATCTTCTCCCATATACCACTCTAACAGAATATGTTTTCCAGCATCTCGGGTAAGCCAAATATTTTACGATTATAGATTCAGTTTTCACTTGACCCATCCTAGTTATACAGATGTAATGGGACCCATGAATTTAGTTTTTAACCAAGGTGTTTGCATGAGTGGGCACACCTCTATTTAGAAACGAATTGCAGATCAACAAGCTGTGTCCTGTAATTAGTCTCAGGTAGATAGTTTAACCAATGTTGTCTTGACATACATTGACGATAAGGATGTATGTATTTACAGTCAAACGTAAGAAAATTATTATAAAAACACGTTCATATTAACATACATATTAAAATCAATGTAATTACGTAGTCTATTGTATATACGTATATACACATGTACGGTAATTAGTGACCCGAGAAAAGCCGCTTGTCAACGGCAACGTTCACCGTGTTTTTCACACGTGACCGCGCCGGGAATATAAGCCCATTTCTCCCTGGGAAGCTAATAGTCTACTGCTGCACCACCGCGGCCTCTCCGTACATATCAGTATATACCTATACTCATACATGACCGTGTACGCACGTATGTTTGAATACAGGTATAGTCTATCTGCGGTTTCTTCTCACTATTTGAATAAAAACTTTGAAGAATAATTCCATGTGACGTGTTTACTGTTTCCTATTTACACTATCTATCAAAATAGTTCTATACTTGTGTTAACAAAAATAACATAAAATTGCCTTATTTTTGGTTAAATCGGTATTTATTTACATTTTATCTTTAAATTGTAATACTTCATGCATAATTGACTTGGATAAAAACGGAGAGAAAATATGTGTGTTGGTAATACCTAGTAAGAAATAGTTCTTATGCAAAATGTTATTAAAGTGAATGCGCACGAATGCGATGCATAGTCCGTTTGGTACGGTTTTCTGGACTTAGTTAAGCTTTGCTTGCATGAGGCGGAGGGATACCTTGGAAGTAGGTCTTTGACTGGGCTTCAGAAAAGTCGGAAGCATCCGTGAATGGTACTATATGCAGGTGCACCTGGTTTTCGCGAATAGATTTCATGGGCCAAGCAGTTACTTTCGTGTGACGTGTTACATCGTTCCAGTTCCAAGCAAGAAACACGTCGCAGGAACACGTTAAATTTGTTAACAGGACACGGTAAAATATGTCTCGCCTGTCCCGACGATCCGGGAAATAACGATTATGTTGTTCAGTGTTCCGGGGCTTGGCGTTACAAGAAATCACGTTCGCGCATGCGCACTGTTGCAAACAAAGACGCCCCGAAAAGGATTTTTACACATGTGTACACTCACATTTGCCAGCCGAAACATTCCAAAAAATAACGGTGGGGGAAGTTTGAGCAGTGAAGTTGGGAATACAATAGAAAAATTGAGCGTCGTTAAGACGTGCGCAGAAGAAAAGAAAGCGTGTTATCCTATCTACTGATTTCCAATGGTACTTAGCAGTTTGCGGGAGTTCTTGGGATTTCCTTAAGCATTACAAGAAAAAGTTATATTTTTATCTTAACTGAAACGTGTGCGGCTGCAACCAATCAGAACGGAGCAGTCTGTGTTGTTGGCGGGAAATTGTTATTTACAGTAATGTAAGTATACATTATATTAAAAGGCGTTTGTGTGAATATGTTTACGATTATATTTGTTCATAAAAATACGCTTCTCCGATAAAAAATGTCGGCTTTCATGTACGATTTGCTTAAATATGGTTGTGATATACAATACTAGGTTAGGAACACACGTAAACAAAGCCAGAAATTCCAAAAAAAAACTTTTGCGCATGAGTAGTAGTCGGGAGTTGAAGTAATACAAGACGTTAAAAAAATAACGGTATAAACAATGGAACGTGTTTCTTGTCTACAGTCTGTTCACGTTAAAATGAGCAGTTTTGAAACACCTGTTTAAGATCCACTTGTATGCACGTTGAATATTCTTCCGCCTTATGTGAAATTAACATCGCCATGGGCCTCACCACTTTATTCATGCATCGGTCAAGTGAAACTGTGCAATTATTAACTAATATACTATAAATCTGCTCATCTTTACATTTCGGAACATTAAATAAAACACAATGAGAAATAAATAATTTCAGGTGGTTAATTCGATGTTAAGACCTGGAGCTACTTTCCCTCCAACATTACCAACTTTACTCGGCGCATATCACTCAGTGCGCCCCATTAAGATATATGCATGAAGGAACGGTGATTTTTTCTAAGGTTAATTTCAAAAGTGCTGATTTTATCGTGAACATCATCTAACGTGTTACCAAATTGGAAAAGGTTTTTTTATAACCGTTACGTTAAATAACGGTCATCTCTAGCCCTAGCTGGAGATCAAGAAGAAGTTCATTTCGAGCCGCCGAAATTTGCATTTCGAAACCTCGATCCGACATCAGCAGCCATCGTCGACAAATGTAGTTTGAAAATACGCCAACAAATAGAACTACGATAGATTGTTTCTTGGGAAATTAAAACATGATTATACGCACTTGAATATTATTCAGTAAAATTCGTACAACAATAATTCACTTAAAACAGATGAACCATCGCACATCTATTTCTATCTATAGTGAAACATACGCCTACTTCAATGATGTCATATATTACAAAGCAATAACAAAATTTGTCTCATAATTTCGATCTGTCACTTTGGAACCATGATCGACGAATTGGAGATCAAGATTCATGAAATTTCGTTTCAAGAATCATGAGATTTCGTTGGTGCAACACTCAAACTGGATCCTGGCTCGGAACTAGGATCATTCGATCTCGGATCGGGGAAGATGATGGTGCAACCGGGCATAAGCACTGCGGTGCCCCAGAGTCCAGGCGGGCCACTCCCTGCCGTGGGACCTCCCAAGCTTCCGGTCGACCCGATGCCAGCCGCAGATGAATGACGGCGCTACTGTGTCCCGCCCCGCCATCAGCCGCGCTCCTTTGCCATTGTGTCGGCGCAGCTGTGTGGAGGGGGCAAGGTCGAGCGCGCTAGCTCGTCTCGCATCCCATGCTGCCCCCACCCACGTGCTGCTTCACGTGTGCTCCCGGCGGGGTCGCCGTGGATATCCACACTAGGGATCATAGACTAAAGATGAGGTAGACCGATCTCGCTGGCTGCACACAACCCATCTCCGTGTCCCAACATTGAACTGTTTTTCTGCCAACACGTCTAGCGAAAATGGCGTGGATTGGGTTTGAGGTTAGAACACTGTTTAGTAAACAAGTGCTTTTGAGATGATTTATACTTCCTCTAACCAATTTGTAATGCTTATTGATTAAATCCAAACTGGTAAAAGTATTTTATTATGGGCTATTCACGGTAAAGTGAGCACTTTTTAAGGCCCTGCTAAATTTTTCCTTTCGATAAATTTGTACTTTTCCGCCACTTTTTAATGTAAACATTGCAATATGACTAATGAACACAGTGTATATATCTCATCACTCTCAAAAGTTAACGTCTGAGACTGCAATAAAATATATTTATTAGGGGTTAGTGCCTTTTGGGTGGGCGTTAAAAAGTTATCACTTTACCGCAAATAACCTGTAATATAATAGTGCTTGTCATTTCAAAATCATAAGATGTAAACAAACATGTTCATCACTGTTGGCCATGTGACTTTGACAGTTCTGTAGGATTGGGGTAGGTCAATGTTGGGTACATGCGCAGAAGACGAATAAGCGGTATAGGCCCTACCTCATCTTTAGTCTATGCTAGGGATGGGCTAAACAGTTACTTTCATATAACGTTATCCATCGTTCCAGTTCCAAGTAACACGTTCCAGTAACGTGTTATTTTTGTAACAGGTTACTGTGAAATATTTCTCGCCTGTCCCGACGTTCCGGGATATAACAATTACGTGGTTCAATGTTCCAATGCGAGGCGTTTCAGGAAATAACATCCGCGCATGCGCACAGTTGCAAATCAAAGACGATCGAGAAAAAAAATAACTTTTACGCGTGCTCACTGTTGCCAGCCGAGGAGTTCCAAAAATAACTTTTACGCGTGCTCACAGTTGCCAGTCGAGGAGTTCCAAAAATAACTTTTACGCGTGCTCACAGTTGCCAGCCGAGGAGTTCCAAAAATAACTTTTACGCGTGCTCACAGTTGCCAGCCGAGGAGTTCCAAAAATAACTTTTACGCACTCGCAGTAGTCAAGCATTGGTTTAAGTGAGGTAATCCAAGACGTTCTAAAAATAACCGTATAAACGATGGAACGTGTTACTCCTGTAACATGTTACCGAATTGTAATAACGTCCATCTCTAATCCACACGTAGGAAACGCGGCGGACGTTGCCCCTTCGGCTGGTGAATTTCCTCTTGGAGATCTCATACCCCTCAAACTCACTTCACGTTCGTGGGCGCTCGAAGAACGCTTAAATATACAGAATTGATGTACAGTTAGGGCCACCCGATTTTCGCGAAAAGATTCACGCCAAGGCTAGACTCCAAAATCCTACGGCTAGAGTCCTACGGCTAGAGATGATGGAAATTCGCGAAAATTTTTTAGCCGTCATATCTTCTATAACACACTAACTAATTTGTTCTTTCATGATTGGATGAGCAAGGTTTTGGCTCGGCTATATTGTCCATAGTATCAGAATCCTCATTGGCCCAGTGAAATGGGATAGTAGCTTCATACATGCGTGACCACCAATAAGGAAAGGAAACTGTCGGGCGTGTGAAAAGTACGTTGAATCCTAGCAAACTGTCAACTTTTCCCGCGATAAATTATAATCTTTATCTATGGCATACGTGCAATTTTCATTTGGTTATTGGCCTCTTGTATTTGTCACGAGACAGTTCCTTACATGACTGGGCCAGTCAGAACTAGGCAACTCCAACAGTGAGTGGAGTTGCCTAGTTCTGACTGGCAGCCACCTACAACCCGGGTAGGTTAAACTCAGCCGATTACAAAAGTGGACCTGAGTTCTAGTGTTTTGTAGTACAAATTGTCCTGAAATCTTTTCGCGAAAAACAGGTGGCCCGTGGCCCTATGTATAATTGGGGTTTAAAGACAAGTTCTATGTTAAAACACTGAAGGCCAGTAGTGCCGAATTCTGAGTGGCCTGGTGAAATATGAAAACTACTTCACAAGCAGACAGCAACCAATGGCATTAGACAAAATGTTGATGGGTGCTTACAGTATTGAAGTCTACCATGTACTCACATATTTTACGCGGAAAATCACTTGATCTATGTATAGTCCATTCACAGCTTCTTCCAACTTTTCTGAAGCCCTGCTGAAGTTCTGCTTTCAGAGTATTCCTCCGCTTTTTACAAACAAAGCTTAAGAAAGTGTAGAAAATTACACCAAATGGACAACGCACTGCAATTTTCCTCACTCAACGTAATAATATTTTGCTTAAGAAACATTTCTTACTAGGCATTGCTTACACACCTGTTTTTATTCATAATAATTATAAATTACGTATTATTTATTGACAAAATACGAGTAAATGTTTAATTTAAAAGCCCACCTCCCGTGGCGCAGTCGGTTGGTGCGCCACCGATCTGGGGCGCGGGAGGCTCTGGGTTCGAATCCCGGGCAAGGCAGTTAACTTAGGTTGTAATTTAGTCTGTAATCCGTTCCCCGCTAAGCTTTCAAGCATAACACCGATTGACGTTAAAAAGCCCTTCACAATACAATACAATCAATTTAAAAATGTGTTTAATTTTAGAACTAGTATAAAAAGCGTGTGATGCATGACATCGTTAAGAAACAACCTAGGAAGTTATACATGGGGAGATTTTCAAAGGTTTGATTGAAAAAGAGGAAAGCAACCGCGAATAGACTATAGTTGCTTGTGTCACGAACTGCAGCCGCGCACGTTGGCGGCGCTGCTGGTTAGCTAGATCTCGGAGCGCCGTTGACCAATCAGCACCTTGTAACCTTCTTGCCAGCCGGCATCCCAACCAGTAGGGAACGTTCCGCAACCACGCAGTAACCAATAGGACATGGTGCTCGTTCCAGCAAACTAGCGTAGTTGCGCAGCCAACTAGCAAGTGGGTACGCCCGCACTGACACGGCATTTCACTTCTGTATACTTAGCTATATTCTATTCGCGGTTTCTTCACACTTTATGAATCGAACCTTAGAAAAATAACTCCATGTATGACGTGTTTAGATATTTCCTGAATACGCCATTATGACAGCCGTTTTATACCTCTGTAAACATAAAACTTCTTATTTTTCGTTTATTTTAATTTTTACCTGCACTTTATTTATAAATTATAATATTTCTGTAATAGTAAATATGAACAAAACCAGCTAGAAAAGGTGTGTATTGGTAGCGCCTAGTAAGAAATAGTTCTCATGAAAATACTATTACAACTGAGCGCGCACGAATTGTCCTATGGTGTAATTTTCTAGGCTTAGTCAATCTTAGTTTGCACGAGGAGGAATATCCCGGAAGTAGAACTTTGCCATGGCTTCAGAAAAGTGTGAATTAACCGTAAATGGATTTTACTTACCTACTCCGTGGTTCCATTATGCAGAGAGTTGTGGACTTCGGCCGACATATCACTGTTGATGAAGTTGACAGCCCGAAGGTAACGTCGTGGAAATTGAATCCATAGCGTGCCCCACTTCAATCAACGGTGGTGTGAAATTTTTGGAGCGCGATGTATGTCGGATCTTTGAAATGGTTTAATTTTCCCGGACGCCGTATTTTATTTGGGGCTGATTACTAAAATACTTAACTTGCTGATAAGAAATGTTTCGACGAAGGGTAGCCAAGCGAAACAAGGAAACATTTTCTCTAGTAGTCGGAGTCAAAGACACAAATGGGTCACTGCAGCATGATAATGGCAAAATTGCATGTCGCCGAGTATTACTTGATCCTGCCAAGCTGCTCGTGTAACGCTCTCATTCATCAAGCCAGAATATCAAGTCGGGCGAGAGAACTGCGCGGCGAGCAGCCACGACTCAAGTTGGCGTGAGATAAACAATACGTGCTCGCACGGCGACGGCATCAATGCACGATGTCGTGATCGGCTGTTGTCCCGATTGAGTGAGATACCGCTGGCCGGGAAATATCAGGCCTCGCCTCTTTCGTCTGCGACCGGATCCTCGCGAAGGACTCTTCCCCGACACTGGCGTGTTCCCTCTTTCCACCCGTCAATGCTGCACTAACTGAAGAAACGTCTATACCTGGAGCTACACTCCTTGGCAATAGAAATAGCGCACCACGAAGAAACCACGCTACAACCACTGAAACCCCCCGCAGGGTGGTCGTATCTCCGCACATCCCTCCACGTGGGTCGTTTGGACCACGCTGGTCGATGCTGTTGAGATCAGCGGTTACGTGACGGCACCCACACACGGAAGACTGTCTTAGAAGATGATCGACGGATCTGCATCAGGCGCGGAGGGATCCTGTGATGTCCCGGTCCACGATAATCGCCAGTGTAGGGGCTCCTGCGTGCCCACCATTCTTCTCCCGACGCCTTGCGGAGGTGAATATGTGATCCCAGTGCCCATTACGCGTGCTGCCATTAACTCTGCAACAGCAACAGCTCCGTTTGCAGTGGTGCCAGGCCAGAGAATCGTGGAACGCAACAAACTGGCGATGTGTGGTGTTTAGTGATGAGTGCCGATTCGTTATCGGGGGCTGATGATCATCGCGCTCGGTCGTGGAGGGGTCCTGGTGAACGCTATTTATGTTTCAGTTGGAGGTGCAGAAGCGCGGTAGCGATAAGGGTGACACTGCCCTACGCATCAAATGCGCCATTGCCACTAGGCGCAGGACTCTGAACTGGTGTACAATTTTCTCGTGGTTTTGCATGTAACCACGGGATTTTAAGGGGCAACCATGTTGGTGGAAAATCTGTGACAATATTCAGTACAGGTCTCTGTCGTAGTTTCGCTAGTGCCCGGGTAGTTTGTTTTGAGGTACAGCAGTCTGAAATAGTCGGGTTGAAAACGACCATTTTGTTGGGCTCCAAAATGACATTTACTGCATCCTTGTTATCTTTAAAGTGCCCTTCCCTCCTATTCTGGAGTATGTATTCTTTTCGTAGGTGAACATACGGTGAACACACGTTTAATAGTTTCGTAAAAAAAAACCGCACTTGACTCATGTTGCGAAGCATTTCAAGAGCCAGGTGTGATACCACCTTGATGCCATTCAAGAGGCTAAAACTATTTTCTAAATTTTAGGAATATTTAACACGTTTTCATTGTAATATGTCATGATAGTTTGATGAAAGTATCACAATGCAGAAAAATGGCATTTCAAAAACGTATCAATTTAAATAATATAAATTTTACATTTATATTATTTTTCATACGAATCTCAGATTTAAACAAAATTGTTTACGGTATTAGAATGACATGAGTAATATTTCTTGAATATTTGTTATGCCAATCGCCTGTATTACATCTTTAACTTTTGACTTAAAATTTATTATAGTCGGCATAGTTAGAAGTTAAACCTTTACATCAGGTAAACCAACTGCCATGTATTTCAAAGAAATTAGAACATTCCATTCCTGTGACTTCAAGAGACACTACTTGAAGTCAAAATTCGTTTAAAAAAAAATATATATATATATATATATATATATATATATATATATATATATATATATATATATATATAATTTAGATCTGTACGAATCAATATTTTATATTAAAATGATCATGTTTGGGTGAAATAATACTATGTCTGTTATTTTTCAAATAGTTAGGTATTTTTACTCAGGTAATGATACCACGCCACGGAACAATAAAATATCCCCTTAAGTCTATAAATATTAAATCTCGGCTCTTAAAAAGCCTTAGCATACTCTGTCGTAGTGAACTCTTTCTAGGAATCAACCGTAGCCTACTGTCGGGTGTTAACAAATTGTGCAGAATCATTCTGAATAACAATCGCTAACTGGATATTTTCATTCCTCGTGCTGTCATTAGTATCCTGGGATTGCGTTACTAGATCTTGGGCCCACCCTCCTTTGTCCGTAAAGGAGTTGCGAAGTCGCTCTTGTGTGAAACAGGTATCGCCATACAACGGCCCTAGTGTAGAATATTTTCCCTGTGGCCGAACAGGTTTGCGCATCCTGAGTCTGTCGGCAACCATTTTTAGAATCTGCTTGAATAATGAACGACCTTTTTGATCGGATTTGCACGTAAACAAGACTTAAGAATTTCTTGTCGATTCATCACCCCGGAAATCTTGCACACTACGGACATTACGTGTGTGTGTGTGTGTATATATATATATATATATATATATATATATATATATATACACATATATATATATATATATACAAACAATAAAAAACCTATATATATATATATATAACAATAAAAAACCTATATATATATATATATATATATATATATAGGTTTTTTATTGTTTGTAAAATGTGCATACAGGTTGATGTAGCCTACCGCATAGATAATTGCTTGGAAAAATCATCCTGGCATACTAAATACCAAATTTTTAAGCAAAAACCTCTAAATCATATTTCTGACAATTTGTAAAATGTACTCTCAAAAATATATTTTCTGCTTAACAAAACTCCACCTGGTTATTTTCAATAGTCTTGCGTGAGTTTTCAAAGGCGAATAATTTACCGATCTTCGTGAGCACTTTCCAATAGTCGAACGTCCCCACTCACAAACGAGGAAGATAAATTCCCCACGCGCGCGACTTAGCTTCGTGACTCATTCAGTCGGCGATTTATTTGAGAACACAAAATGTTGTAGCAAAATGTGCTGACACAGTGAACGTGTGGACACGCGGAGCTCTACGTGCTGAGTGCCCGGCTACGTTCGTAAACCGGAGGTGAAGCAATGTTCACGAGTAGTATTACTTACAGTCAGCCTTGGGTATAGTCTATCCGCGATTTCTTCACACTTTTTCAATTAAGCCTCTGAAAAATAACCGCATGTATGACGTGCTTGGTTGTTTAATTAATATGCCATGCATCGCAAGCGTTTTATGCTGGTGTTAATAAAATTCTTTATTTTTGGCTAAACCGAAATTTTATTTATATTTTGCTTATAAACCATAATATTTCATTTTTAATTAAATGCTTTTCATGATAAAGTGAGCACTTTATAAAAAAGAACCTTAGAAAAAAAACACTGCAACTGCATGCATTTATTTTAATGGGCGCACTGAGTGATATTCGCATAGTAAAGTTGGTAACGATGGATGGAAAGTAGTGCCATATCTAAACGTAGAATAAAAAGTGTTAGGTAACCATTTATGATAACTTAAAATTATTTCTTTCGCTTTATGTTTTTTTAATGCATCGAAGTGTAAAAATGAGCAGATTTGTAAATTATTAACTTTCTTAATAATTTCTGTTTCATTTAACAGACGCATGAATAAAGCGATGAGGCCTATGGCTATGTTAATTTTACACAAGGCGGAAAATACACGCGAAAAATACACAACGTTCTCACAAGCAGAATTTAAGCAGGGCTTTCAAAAGTGCATATTTTACCATGAACAGTCAGTCTATAATGTGAATGAATACAATGAGAATATAGGTGTGGTGGTAGTACCTAGTAAGAAATAGTTCCTTTGCAAACTATAATTACAGAGAAAGCGCACGAATTTGGTGCGTTATCCCCTTGGTGAAATCTTCTAGACGTGGTTAAGTTCTTTTGCACGAAGCAGAGGAGTATCCTAGAAGTCGAACTTTAGCAGGTCGTCATAAAAGTGTGAAGTAACTGTGAATGGCCTTATAGTACCTTGATTGAAGAAACTCGTCACGCAGTTTGTTTCAGCTAGATAATAATGCAAGCTCAGTAGGAAAACTTCGTACAATATCAGTTATTTAGGCAATCTGATGTGTAACATCCCCCAAATAAAATGTTATTTCTCAGGCAATGTTTCTTATTAGCTATGTCTCAGGATAGAGAACGAATGTCTATACCACGTACGAGGAAAAGGAGCTAAAGCCAAATAAGGGTTACAGCTAGGCTACCTGCCCAAAATTCGCCTGTCAGTTCGCGTATGTGTGTGTAGCTTCAAAGCCAATTCGCCGAAGGCGGCACAACTTCACACGTGTAAATACGAGACACTGATGAACATGTTATGTCCAAAACAGTTAACTGATCATCGCCTAATAAGTATGTATTTATAACTTAAGAAACAGTATCATTTTATCAACACTTGACGTTGGTTAAAACTATACAAATGATAGGGATATGTGATATTTATATTTCATGAGCTGCGGTGAAATGGTTTCTTAAGTTTAGTTTCCTTTATGAACTGTGACCCGTTTCACATGTTCACGAAATAGATAAGATTTAAATTCGTAATTATGATTGTTTTTGTAGGAAACGCTTGGAAAATATGTGGCAGGTAGGATGTCATTTCATAATTAGTAACATACATAAAATTGGTTTCTATCAAGTTGTATTCGATATAAATATACAAACAATTAGAAAATAATTATGTCAAACACACGATACTAAAATTTGTAAATTGTACAAATAAAGTAAGCTTATAAAACTTCAAAATTCAGTCTCAAATTTCACGAGAATTTAATTTATTAATGGTTCTTTTACCTTTCGTATTAATAATTTCAAGTAGGTTTTTTTTTTTTTTTTTTTTAATAATTTACACTGAGAGAAAAGCCAACGAAATATTTGTTTGTGTAGGGCCAAATAAATATTTAACAGCCCCAACAAAATATTTCGTTGTGTAAACAAATTTTGAAAAGCAACAAAATTAATTTTGTTCATCTAACAAAGTACACCTTAGAATTTTGACGAAACTTCTCTTTCGGGCCAAAATAAATGACAGTAAAAAAAAATTTTTGTGAATCAACTGTATGTATTTGTTTGGATACTCATTCGATTGCCTTCGTTCGTACGTACAGCTCGAGAGTATATTTTTATTTTTGGTGTCAATTACGATAGTAACAGTTTTGTTAGTACATTTATGACGCTCAAAAATGGTAGATATAAAGTTCTTAATAAAACAAGTTCAACAGTAAAGGCAACTGTGCCTTAACTGCGCCTTTAGGCCGTTAATAATAAATGAATATACTTAAAAGTAAAGTTGTAAAACTTAATATATATATATATATATTGTGAACGTTGCACAGTATTCGTACAGTTTGCATTTAAAAACATTACTGTTTCGTTACGAGTCAATTTAGCTGAGGTCGCTAGCGCACTACTTCCTATCTCAGGTGCGCACGATCTAGGTTCAAATCTCGGATGGGCTTTGATTTATTTTACACTAACCGAAAATGTATAATTTACGTAGAGCCAAATGAACCTTCAGTTTCACCAGCCAAATCTTTGCTTTGGGGCAATGAAATAAGAACAACAAAATAGTCTATTCAACAATGCTATATTGTATTGTTCCTACACAAACTAAAATTTGGTTACGCCAAAAAAAACTTCGCTTGATTCAACAAAACCTTTCATCAGTATACTGAATACTACCTGCTAGTAAATACCTACGTTAACAGCCGTAAGAGACCAGGAAAATTCGTGTATTCATTTGTCAGAAAGCTAAATTATTACCATCTATACTTCCGGTTTAAGTATTCCACAGGACCACAATCCATTTGATAATCCCTAGAATACTCAGAGACTACAAAATAATCCTCAGCAGAAGAATGGTTGAACCACCTGTAAGCAAGATTTTGCAGCCATTAGTGGCAAAACAAAAGTGCTTATAGTATACAAACTACTGCGGGGCTTGCTATATTACATAAAGCCTTCTAAATATGTGTACTTGTCCGCTCTCAAGTTAATGCTGTACTTCTGACAATTTAGCTCTATATTCCTAAAAATGACTGCAAACTCTTACAAATAGATTTTCCTCGTTTCATTAAATACCAGCTTTACTTACTGATTGCGAGCATGTAACAACGTTTAATACAAAGTTAGGATAATTGTAAGCTGCAATGTAAGATACAGATCAGGCAGAATGCATTTTAAATGGGGAAACTACGGGACCTAGGACAGGCGCGCCGCGCTGCCCGGACGAGATATTGTGACGTCACTCGGCCGCCATATTGGATATTGGTGACCGTGACATTAACCCTTGACCTTGACCCCATGCCCGTAACCTTAAATGACATTAAATTCAGAAAATTAAAAAAAAAAAAAACAATTATAAATACTTTTAAAATGTATAAACAATCCAAAAATTATAAATTAAAATAAAAAAATAATAAAAAATGTTATCACATAACATGATCAGGATCGGACCAGGAGCTGTTCACGCTCTGTCATTCCGGAGCTGGTGGCCGTTTTCCCTTGAAATTTCCCTCTTCCCCTTAAAATGCCCTTTTTCCTCTAAAATTCTTCGTTTATCCCTCAAAATTTTTCGTTTTTCTCTAAAAAAAAAAAACAATAGCACCGAGTTGCCATTTGCAAAAGTAAGCCTACGGAAGGCCCGTTTCAAGCCATTGTAAATCATTTTTTATATTTTTTTACGGTTAAAGGTCAAAGGTCAAGGGTGAACCGTCACTGGTTCCCGAGATGGCAGCTGGGCCGTCGGAATGACAGAGCATGAACAGCTCCGAGCTCCGGTCCTCTGTCCCCTTGTCACCGACTCATCCAAATCCTAGTACTCATATGGTCACCCGAATTTCACTAAAAGATTTCCGCACATGCTAGATTTCAATACAATACGGGCGTAACAGTAGTTTTAATTTGCTTATTGGTGGCGTGTCTTTGCGCCTTTGCGTGAAAACATTTTCCCGCTTGCCTGGCCAATGAGAATTATCTAACTTCATAACTGCACGTCTGTGATTCGTACGCAGACACCTAAGACACGTAACACGCAAACCATCCAATCACGAATGTGGAACTGACCTAACGGGTTTTGAAATACAACTGGTTGTGAAATTTTTTCGCGAATATCGCGTGTCTCTACCAATATATTATTATTTGTAAAGTAGTATCTATTATGTTTTTTCAACGAAACAATATGTACTTAAGATTAAAATCTTTCTCTCTCTCTCTCTCTCTCTCTCTCTCTCTCTCTCTCTCTCTCACACACACACACACACACACACACACACACTGGGAGAATCACTTACTTAGAATCGTGGGCAAAGGCCATGCGAAAACCTCATTAGAAAATTGTTGTCAAGAAAATAAGTGTAATAGTAGTTATGTTCACACATAATGCAACAAGACTGCCCCTACACATAAATCTTTCTACACCGGTGGACATATAAATATACCCTAATAAATATTTGAAGTTGAAATAATTATTTGTTCGTTAAAAATGTTGAGTATTACTCTACGAACAATTTTGAATTTTTATCAAGTTAAAATTAATACAATGAACCGAAATCACAAAATATTCTCAAATTCTATAAAAAGGTCTGGCTTGAGTGCCGCTGCACTGGTGTCGATTGTTCTATGAAAGATTGAACCGACTGCTGGCCATTTTCATAGACGTTTTGGTTAGCCAATCAGTGAGACCGTGGTGGTATGACTACTCTAGGCAACAGTCATATATATTTGATTGCACTGTGCAGACAGTATTATTAGTCAGAAGAGATCGCGTTGAATTATTTGTCTGAGATTGTAAGAGTGAGAAAGTGAGTGAATAGATTTGGACGACTCTTAACAGCGAGGCCTCGAGAGCCGATGTGGGGGATAAAGGTATGGAGCAATGCCGGAATAAAAGGGCGGGGGAAACGGGGGATTCCCAAGAAAACTCGCTGGCCAGTGACATTGTCCGGCACGATTCCCACATGCGAAAATCCGGGAGTGGCTCTCCTTGGTGGTAGGCGAGTGGGCTAACCGCTCAGCCACCGCTGCCCCGAGGGTATAAGATATGATTGGAGGGGACCTCCAGGAACGTACTGTATCGCAATCGCTTGTGCAACAGTGCTCATATTTTTGCGTTAGCTCTATAGTAAATTTATGACAGGAAAGGACTTGCAGGAAATCCTTCTTTCGGCAATGTAATTAGTTTTATTGTTTACTGGTGCTGTCGCAGGGAAAAAAAGTGTAAACTGTAACATACGCACCCTTAAAATTCCCTTTAAATCGTGGTTTCAAACTGGACACCTTGCCCTTAGTTTACCTACAAGTGTTTCTCTCCCAAGTATAGCTTGCTCAAGAGCGTTGAAAGGTGTAAAGGATGTTGCAGGTGAGATAGCTCCCCAGTAATCGAAATAAGAATTGTTATTGTATTTCGTAGAATTTTTATATTGATATATAGACTATCCTGGTGCCTCCCATGATGAACGCTATTTATATCTATATTATGAGACTCTAATCTCTTCCTTCTCGTGTCACAGACTTTGTAGAAAATTGTGAATGTTGCAATGAAGAATCTAGTAGGGATTACGGAGTAGAATCTTCAAGAGAGGAAAAATAAACAGACGCAAGACATACCACACGTAGAACAACTCGAAATATTCCTAGTTCAGCTTCTACAGCTACAAAGCCTTCTTATTTTGTTTCTACAGTAACACGTGAAACCTAAATTGACTCAGAGGTACGTGTTCATTTCCGAAAATACCTGAGCCAATGAAACGGAATAGAAGAGGCAAACATTTCGAAATAATATCAATTGCACCATTCAAGAATTGGTTGTTTCAAGATGTCAAAGTAGCGGATAGTAAAATTAAATCTAAAGAAAAACTGGTAACGAGAGAGTTGGTTATAGGGAAAAGGGAGAATTCAGAGGAACCAACTATATTTGGGGGGGGGGGGGGGGGGGGGGGAGGAAGCACCCGAGATTTTGCATGCTCCACGATTGGCTCGACAAATTTCTCTAAAACGTATATGGGGCAGATATGTCTTTATATGTTACAATGACCCCACGAATGAATATCTCAATATATATTTAATAGCCTCGGCCTAGATATCGGTTAAGATATGAGCATGATATTGTTCTACATTCCCCTCAACATTTCTAACCGCTAACAAAACATATGCCTCAGAGACAAACGTTTTTTACAAGCAGCGTCGTCTGTTTTTACAAACAAAGACCTCTTATTTACAAAAGATTTACACCAAAGACTAACATATTCATATCGGTTTTGCTTGCACATAAAACATTGGACATTTGTAACATATATATAATACGTCAGTATTATTTAGAATACTCTAGTTAATGAGAAAAAAAAAACAATTACTTATCGCACCTTAAATTACTAACACTAACAAACAAGTCACACGCAAATTACCAGATGTTACACAACAAAGCAGGATTACCATATATATTTCCCAGGCTGTGAGATGTATATTGACCCACCAATTGAAGACTGGATCCAGTGTACAGCATGTGTAGCACGATGGTATTAAAATTTTTAGGCCTGTGAGGGTACTCTAAACTCTGTGTTGTGATTTGTAAGTATATATACTGTTACAAGAATTCCTGAGGGGCGTGTCCGAGTTCGTGAGAGATGGTCTTAATAAAAATAAAATAACTAAATTCAATAATTTTGTTTATTCTCAAGGCTACAAAAAGTCAAACATCTGTTAGTACCAGTCTGAGCGTCCTACTAATTCTTATTATTCTTATTGAGGGTAATTTTAATTACTATCACCATTTCAATTAAAGTATTTTTCTTTACTCTAGGTAATGTCCCTTAAACTGCTCCAATTATTTCCACACGTTTAGTTAAAATTGTTTCCATCGCTCCGAATGTCTTTTTGCTCACTCATCCAGTCCACAGTCACGCACATCAGTCCCACTCTTCACTGCACACAAGCTCGCCGACACACGCTCGCAGATCGCTGCAGTCGTCGTCCCACGCCGCTCCGGAATCGCCCAACTGTCGCTTAAGGTCGCGCGAGACGACAAACACTCGACTCTTAATCACTCTCTCGTCAGAGGCCAGCACGTGGTATTCATACTTGGGGTAGGTGCCGTCTAGAACGTTCTCGGCAATCAAAGATATTCTGGAAAAAGTAATGGTGTTGTCGACGATTTTCCTGCGTGATAAATGGAGAAAAAAGAGCTTCTAAGGGCCAACGAGGCGTGAGCTGCGATGAGTTTATTGTCTTGTGTGGCTGCGTCCTTTATGATAGGCCGCTCACTTGGTCTAAAGTTACAAACTCGACCTCCAGCCCTCGGCGCCTTCCCACGCGAAGGAACACCGGGCCGAAAAAAAGAACTATCGTGTCGGCTCGCTTTCTGTAACAGATACGCGGCCACCAGACTTCTGCTCACTTGTTCATTAAAAACAATCCTTTGTCTTCCTGCCGCTCCGCTATCATATAACTGCTGTCCTTCACTTCGCGAGCGCGTATCAATACGTACATGACCTTTCCAATTCACTGTTCACCTCAGAAAATATTTTGATTACTTCCGAAATGTGATCTTTAAAGCAAGCAGTATTTGCCAAATTTTCAAGCAATAATAATTATCTCTGTTTTCAGTTTTTTCGATTATAAATATAATATATTTTTACGGTATATTTTCATTTACACAATCATAAAAATTGTAAAAAGTTTCGGTAAAATTGTGTAATTTTTTTGTTTAAATAACCCTTTGCGCATTTGCTGCGTTCGCGGAGATTGTTCGCTCATGGCAGTATAAGCGCGGACTTGACAGCTTCACTTTCGCTGCGGCGTTTGTCATGCAGATCCCGTGCGGTGATTTTAGCGCAGCACTCATCATGCCGACGGAATTGCTCAGCGACACGACACGCGACGGCGCGGCCACGCTTGTCAGGCTCGTTGTTATGGACGCAACATGCGCACGTGCGTCGCACGCGTGCTGCATCCTCGAGCGGCGGTCATTACCTGCGTCCCGGGAGGGCCACTACAGCTCTAGCCGCTACTCCTCCCACATCATCACGCGCGGACCACGCGGGAGACAATACGTACTTTATATCCGAAGTGTCGCTTGCAAAGCGCCCTCTCTAGCTCGCCGGCGGCTGCCGGTGCCTTCGTCGGCGGCGAAACAGTATCTGGGCAGCTCGTGCGACGCGCCCTTACGATCACGACACGACAAGCGAGGCCAGGCAAGGCCGGTGTCACACTATGCATTTTTGCCGCTGCGGCTGAAACGCTCCGGTTTGACGGGATGAGCACGACACATTGTTGTGAATTGCCTGGTCGACACCAGGCTTGTGCGACGCTGCCGCACCGACCAGACGCAGCCGCATCGTGCTGCGGCAAGACGGGACAGCCGGACAACAGGAAAAGAAGCGAAACACCTTCAGTTAAATGAGAGCTGCCACACCGTGCGGTGTTGACGGAGCGTTTTTGGTGTTCTCTATGTTTCAAATACATATCCATAATTTGTAATAATGTTTGTTATTGATAAATTTATCGAACATATAAATAAGAAGCCAGATTGTGGGAGAAAAGTACGAAAGAGTGTAGATAAACAGTGCCGAGAAAAAGCGTGGATGGAAATTGGGGAAAATAGGTACGAGGAATGGCTGGAACCGGAACGGAGAGCGAGAGGTGAGAAAAGTAGGAAATAAAAATATTAATGTACGTACACACACTATTTTCAGTTTCGGCAGCATTACTACACGACACCACCAACTGGTCACCTCACCACACGCACTGCTTGTAGCAATCTGCAAAGTTCTTGTCCTGCTGTGCGTTTCGACGGGAGCAGTGTGACACCATGAGGTCATCCCGTCAAACCGCATCCCGTTTAGCCGCAGCGGCAAACACGCACAACGCGACACCGACCTAACGCTGGAATGCGGCCAAGGGGTTGTTATTAAAACGATACTCGCAGACAAACGGGGTCAGTGTCACAACGGCGCAGAGTGCAAGGATCTACAGAAGTTAGCGGGATAATTGGGTCTGGCTGACACAGTGGGGTTGCGGCGATTCCGTTAGCATATACGTCAGTAACTCCGGCCAGGCTGCTAGGGAGAGCCAATAGGAATTGAGGACATCGGGCGAGAAGTGCGGTGGACCCGACAGTTGAGGACCGGAGTGTCAGTCGCCGTCGGCCTCCCTGAACAGCGGTCACCGCGCGGCGGTTGGAGGTGAGTCTCGTCTAGCTAGGGCGAGAGAGATAGTCCGAACCCTCAAAAACCTTTTCCTCTCTTACTTATATCCATAACCCTTCCGCGGCCCTAACCCTTCGTCTTAATTGTGCTTATAAGTAGAGACCCGAAAATTTCGCGGTTTCATTTCTAGACTAGTTGGAATTCATACACTTGTACGTTCATGTTACTTTTGTAATTTTCCGGCGTGTTGTTTGACATCTCCTGGGGATAAATGAGTCAATAAACATGCAATAAATCGTGAGCCCAACCACCGCCTTTTACTACCACAACAATCAACTAATAAACAGTTGATATCTGTATGAGAGTATACAATTGTGTGTAGTCTAGCCTACATCTCATTGAACTCGCGAATTTCTCAGGTTGTTGAAGTGTTGACTGTTGGCTGTTGTTGAAGTGAGCGAGTGACTGGAGAGATATGGACGGCTTGACGTCTTGAGAGCCAATGGGTATAGCCCCGAGTATTTCGCGAATTCCTTCTGTGACGAGGTAGACTTCAAACACTTGTTATTTTCTCCTACTACTACTCTGATTATACAGCAGTTGTTTGAACACGCCCTGTTTAACTGTGAGCCAGTAATAAGCAGGGAGGAATAGTGCGAGTGAGCCCTGAACAGTCGTGTAGGAAGGCCTCACTTGATCGCAGCAACCAATAAGCAGACGATAGTGTCTCAAGTGTATAGAGGACTGTAAAGCCTAGCATGTTGCCGCATAAATACGCGAAATACCCGGGGCTCTACCGATGAGAGTGAAGTGGGGTGAGTATGGAGCAGCGCCGGAAGGAAAGGGCGGGGGAAACGGGAGATCCCCGAGAAAAACCCGTGGACCAGTGGCATCGTCCGGTACGATTCCCCCCACGTGCGAAAATCCGGGAGTGACCCGGTCAGAGGTTGAACCCGGTTCGCCTTGGTGGGAGGCGAGCAGTCTAAGCGCTCAGCCACCGCGGCCCCTGTCGTCATTGAAGCAACGCCCTCGCGTGGTCGGACCAGCTACATACTTGTTACACTTGTTAGAGCTGAGGCTACTTTACTGATTAGTAGGAAACCCTTTAGGGACCCCTAAACCTACAGCATTTCCCCCTATAGATCCCTTCACATACACACACACACAAATTCCCAAGATGCTATAGTCTGTTCACGATTTCTTCACACTTTTTTAATCAAACCTATGAAAGATCACCCCATGTATGGAGTGTTTGGTTGTTTCCTAAATATGCCATATATCACAAGCGTTTTATACTTCTATTAACAATAAGTATCTAATTATGTGTTAAACTTAACATTATCTTATATAGCATACTACCTATCAACTATAATATTTCCTTTACAATTAATTTAAATAAAAACAGAGAGAAAATAGGCCTGTTGGTAATGCTTAGTTAGAAATAGTTCTTATGCAAAATGTCATTACACATTTGATTGCCTTTGTTCTAAAATACAGATCGAGAGTTTGTGTGTTTTGTAACAATTAGAATTGTAACCGTGTTTGTTAGTGCATTTACTAATGCTTAATTGCGGCATAAACATCCCCATAAAACAAGTCCAACAGGAAACTAAAATGGAGAGCTGTAAAACTTAAAACATTTATTTGCGCACGTTGTCCAATATTTGAAATGTATGTATTTAAAAAACATCGCAGTTTTACCAGTGGGTAGTTTATACGAGGCTGCAAAGGCATAGCGCTCGGTCGCAGGTTCGAATCCCGGTCTCGTTTCAAGTGTTGTTTTATATTAAACGAACTTGTTTAACGTACTTAGAGCAGAACAAATCTTTAGTTGGTAAGCAAATGAGAATGACAAAATAATTTGGTTTCATCAGCAAAATATACATTTTCCCTATACAAAGAAATAATTTGGTTGCGCCAAACAAACTTTGTTTGATTCAACAAACCTTTTTTTCCATGCGGTTTCATCATATTTTACACGTAGGCCCTACGTCTTGCGTTACCATAGCAGCCAGCCAACAAATTCCTCTATGCAAAGCGGCCCACACAACAATAACTTTGTGAAGGAGAACAGAAAGACGTACAAATATAATTACATAAAAAAATAAGTTTTCTGAGGTTGGGAAAGCTTATATCAACAGAACCTGTGTTCTTGCATTGGTGGTTGTATAAGTGACATATTTCTAACGTGTTTTGGGTGCCAGCAATTGCATGCACACCTGAAAGTGATAAAAATGATTACTGAGACTATAAATACAATGATATTACTACATATGGGAGTAAAATAAACAATGTCTGCAACTCGACGGATGAAGGAGCTAGAGAAAGCGAAGAGGAACTTGGCTTCGTGTTGCTGACGACGCGAGGGGCGACAAAGGGCTTTAGTGCCCTTCGGGGGTTGACTACGAGAGATACGTTCGTAGTTCCGCACGAGTGTGCCTACGGAAGCTGGTTAATGAAACACGTGGTTTAAAATGGGAGGGGAGTTAGACAAGGCTGTTGCCTTTCTCCCTTGTTATTCAATTTATACCTGTAGGAAATTTTTGGGAAATGCGTGGATGGAAAAAAAGGCGTACGTGTTGGCGGAAAGAGAATATAATGTATAAGATTTGCTGATGATATGGTTTTATTAGCAGAAAGAGTAAGAACTATAACTAAAATGTAAAGATCCGAATGAAACTTGTGAGGAGTATGGAATGAGAATCAATACATCAAAAACAATGAGTATGGTAATCGGTAAAGGAATAAAACCGGCAAATATTAAGATAGGACAAATTAATATCAGCCAAGTAAGAGCATTCAAATATCTTGGAAGTATGATAACTGAGGACTTGAAATGTCATCAGGAGGTTAAGACTTGTATTGCGTTAGCGAAGGAAGCGTTCAATACGAAGAGGAGATTGCTATGCATAAAACTAGATAAAGCACCGAGGAAAATATTTGGCAAGTGTTTAGTATGGAGTGTGGCACTCTATGGGGCAGAGACGTGGATACTGAGAAGTGAGGACGAAAAAGGCTAAAAGCGTTTGAAATGTGGATGTGGAGGAGAATGGAGAGGATAAGCTGGGTGGAAAGAGTGACTAATGAAGTGCTGGAAAGAGTTGATGAGAGGAGAAAACTGCTGAAGGTCATAACAAAAAGGAACCCAGAAGGACACTCGTTGAGACGGGAGTGCTTGCTAACAGACGATATGGAAGGAATAGTTTGAGGAAAAAGATTGAAAGGAAGGAGAATATACAAGTTGATAGATCACATCAAGGGAAGCAGAAAGTATATGGACCTGAAGAGGTTGGCAGAAGACAGGAGAAACACGTGAAAACCTGCCTCTGGGAAGAACACCGATGATGATGATGATAATGATGATGATGGTTTAAATGTCACTGCTCGTGCAAATAACAATAACTTGGAAAGTGTGCGTTCAGGAGAAGTTATTACTAAGAGACATTCAAGTGAACCACTGAACCGAATTTGATGAAAATGTAAATTATATTTGAAGTACGTCGTATTAGTACAAGTGGAAAGGCGGTAGAGCTCCTAACATCTCGTTTTCCGAGTCATACCTGGGTCACAGGATATTTAAAGAGTGCAGAGGTGAAACAGCCACTTATTCTGCCAATTCCAGCTGCACACGCCAGGAAAACGGCGTCACTGACGTGTCGGGACGACGTTCGCCAATCAGTGTATGGTAACTTACTTGCCAGCCGACATCCCAACCAATATAAAATCTCAGGCACCACGCATTAGTCAATCTGATCGAAAGCTCGTTCCCAGAGCCTTGCGCAGCCAGAGTATGGGAACAAAGCAAGTAAGATAAAGAGACGGAGCTCAATGCTATTTTGATAGGCCCTTATTTTCCTGTATGTTTGGGCTATTAGGTAGAATTTTCTGCCAACCATACAACTCTTAAACATAACTGTTCCAATTTTCAGACAGACGTTTTAGTTACTGCTAATAACAATTTGGTAAAAATGTTATAATTAAATGCTGTATTTACAAATGGTTACATGGAACAAAATGTGTGTTTAACAATTGCTGGTAGAGAATACATAGGTTTGCTAGTTGCTAGTCTGTTTGCTGCACAATCGTTTATTAAAATGCAAATAGTATGTATGTTCATATTTATTTCTTTTAAAAAGGCATTGCCATCGGTATCAATAACTCTTGTACCATTTATTCCTAAACAATCAGCATTTGAAAATCCAATAAATCTCAATTCCAATTCCTGCAATTGGTTGCAAACATCAACTCCATATTCTCCAGCAACGAACATAACAACGGAACCAAAACAACTCAACGTTCAGGCGTTGACAGTGCATTCCTACACCGAAATTAAATATATTATGAATGTTGCTAAGAATAATCAAAGCTAATGTACTTATGACTTAATAATATGTAAAAATTAAGTATTGTTTATAAAATATACAGTTTTCTTTATTAATGAGCATTATTTACATTTTTTCAATCGTTGGCGAAGTAATTCTACCCCATAATTTAGTGGTCCGCGAAATCCCTATAGAGCTTTGACTCCCGAGTGTGGGAACATCCTGCTAAAGGGGCTATGGGCGTAGCTAAATAATGAGTCATGATTATGTAGAGCATAACAGTATAAGATGGTGTTTATTGAACACCGGTATTATACAATAACTATTTACGTGACTACTTAAATGGAATACCAAGATAGTAATTAAATATATTAAGTTTTATTACAGCAGGCCACCATTATTACAATCTAACTGGAAAGCCCCCACCTTGTACATGTTGCCGGATGCTGATTCTAGGAGGCGGTTATCGACGGCCGGACATACCCATCTCCATGCCCTCTTGGTCCGCTGCCCCGATGACAAAAGAAGCCACTCCCAGTGTTACCTTGGCCTAAATCTGGCGCGTTGTTTAATATTTTCGGCCCCGTTTACTGGCCGGTGGAGGGAGCTTCTGCAACTGTCTTTCGCAAGGTGTTACTGCAATCACGCTCGTACCCTGGTTCAATGTTTGAAGGTGTAATCAGGCAGGCCGTTCAAATAAGGCCTGCTCACTTCATAATAACCCGCATTAAAGAAACCATTTCGCCTCTGCGTATTTCTCTACCCTGTACCTCGGTGACTGAGTTGCACAGTTGCATGTGTGCCCTGCCATTCTGTTTCGACGAATACCAGTTCGGTTTTCGTAGACTTTGAAGTTCAGGTAAATTCCAAAAACTCTAATAAAATATGAAAAACATTCCAAAAATATATATTTGCTCTCCTGCTGTATCATTCCACGTTAGTGACCATCATACTAAAATTCGTGAATGTCACTTTTTTTTTTCAATTTTGTTTTACCCTGATGAGTAAGTGTAAATATTTTTATCAGAAATAAATTAAACAATTAATATTACTGATTCAATTATACGTGCATGATTAATCGATGCAAATCTCTTATGTGAACAGCAGTAACTATTAAAGGATACAATTATTATTTTTTCAATTTAATTAAATGCCCAACAATTACAAACTCGTTACAAGATTACTTTCTCAATGCTTTGATGTGCTAGTTGTACCTGTCACCCACACGTAACTTGTGATTATTCAGAATAGTCACGAGTTGTCATTATTATAAAACATTATTTATCACCCCAACTGTGGCTGCGACAGCTGACTACGAGCATCTAAACCGAGCGCATTCGGGAGGACCCGGGTTTGATTCCCGATCCGGCCGTCCTGATTTCGGTTTTTCATTGTTTCCCGAGATCAATCCCTCTTCCCTGTGCAACTTGCACCGTCTCTAATGACCTCGCTATCGGGGAGACGTTAGCCCAACTACTTACCTACCAGCCTATAAATAATTAATGTAAATACAAAAACTGTTGTTTTTAAGGCCGCTGAATGGCTACATTAAGTGAGTGAGTGAAGCGATTTGGGTGGTTCTTAACTGCGAGGTCTTGAGAGCCGATGAGGATGATTGAGGTGAGTATGGAGCAGCGCCGGAACGAGAGGGTGGGAGCGAACGGAAGATCCCCGAGAAAACCCGCCGACCAACGGCATCGTCCGGCACGATTCCCACATGTGAAAATCCGGAGTTACCCGGTCGGGGATCGTTTAGGTGGGAGGCGAGCAGGCTAACCTGTCAGCCACCGTGGCCCCCGGCTACATTAAGTTTCATAGACGTAGAACGTGCCAAATTAGAGCATATATTTTCATATATCACTCCCAAGATTGTTTTTAGTTGGTAATGAAATCATACAGATTACAAATGCACAACTAAAACTCTTCTCTTTAAAATTCTTCAGATTAAATTTTCAAAACTTTCTAATTTAACGAACATTGTTTTAATAAGTCTTTTTATATTGCGTAAATTGTATATATAAAATTAACTGCTTCTATAGATCACTAATGGCGTTTTACTAAAAACATCAATTTCCCAACCACGAGAAAACGTTTATCCTGCACAACTCGCCATGCAAACAACTAGTCGGGTAATTCATGGCTTTGGAATTACCATTGCGTGGTTTGAGCTGTCCCTTACATGTTTTAAAGAAATGAGAGGCAACATGTAACAAATATGCCTACACGATGGGCAGTCAATTATTTCTATAAAGAAATTATAGGAATATTAAACAGACACAATTCATGGCAGATGCTAACGCCCCGACATTGGGAAAGCCAATTATTTCTGTAATGAAGTGTGTTGGGAAACTGATTAACTTTACAGAAAATTATATATATATATATATATATATATATATATATATATATATATATTGGACCAGTATAACTCAATGAATATAAATATGTGTAGCCAAAATTTGATAGTGTGTGCATGTGGAAATCAGAACAAATCATAGCAATACGTACCACTTCTTTCCCATGTCATGATCAGGAAAATTGATTAATATGCACAGACTATTATAAATTGCAGAAAAAGAAATACTTACTATTAACATAATACAAGGAAACACTTTGAAGAAAGCTAAGGGAAAATATAATTAAAGAAATAATTGATAAAATCTTATTTTCTACTAACATGCAATATCTTTAGAACCTTTTTTAACAGAAGACCTCTAATATTTGAAGATACTGCTGTAAGTTGCCAAAAAAAATCAGTTATTAGAAAAAATTAATCTGTGCAAAATAAACAATTGATTTTCCTAAAATAACCACACAATAGCTCTGATAAACTACCAAACATATTGTTACAATTTCTCTCTGTAGAAATTAAGTGGATTATACCAAGTTCGTTAAGGGATGGAGGTCCTAATCAAATAAAATCATTAATTATAATTTCCTTATTTTATTCACAATTACTACAGAAAAATTATCTGAACTCAAATTATCACAATAAATTGAAATCACTTACTGTTCACAATCAACACCAATTAATACAACTTATAGTTACGACAAAGAAATCAATTAAATTAAAATAAAGATCAGTCCTAATAGACAGTGTATCAACCGATTCAATTATTTTATAATTTATGCGTCCATATTTGACAGTTCGAATATTTACAATAAAATCAGTATTACACTTCCATTCAGTCCCACCTCAGCTCACTCCATGTCCCGCCAGTCACAATGTTCTAGAGTCCTAAAAGCGCCCTCACGCACAGTAGGCTTCACTCGTCGGTTTCACACCCTCTCGTCCATCCAAGCCACGAACACCTCCCTTGCCGTCGTCCCGCAATCTTCAGTCGTCGTCCACACTACGCTTCGTTTGCGCACACTCGTCAGGCGGCCTCCATCAAAGACTGCCGGCCGCTGGGTTGCGGCAATCTATATAGTGTCTTAGGCCGCCACCTAGAATCTTCCCCAACTCGCGTGATGCGTCGCGGAGGGCTGGGGCGCCAGCCAGTCTCACCAGAACATTCTTGCATCGTCGCTAAACGTATCGGAAACTCTAGCAGGCCAGAGGAGGTCTGTGACGCCAGCAAGTCTCGCCGCTGTCGGCATTCACGGGATTCCCAGAAGGGGAGGCAGACAGCCACGACCGCATCGTTCCAGGAAGAGGGAAGGGCGAGGTGGGTCTCCGATTACGGCGCGGGGCAGCGGAGTCGGTGCCAGTTGCAGCACGTACCAATATTATTTGACTACTAAAATTATGTGGGCAACCAGGCTTAGTTCATTAGCAGAGCTTAAGAATCAAAGTCGTTCATGGTAATTTAATACCACACACTCGGACCACCGGACTTGCAATATTATTAAATTACACATACAACTTCATAGCAATGTATTGAATTATTAAATAGTAAAGAAACACCTTACTTGAAGAGTTCTGCAGGTTTTAAGGCACAATAACTGGAATGCCAGACTACTTCAGAACACCAACCGGGAAATTCATAATGAATAATCCTCCAGCAGTTAGATATTCTCCGGTGTGTTTAGAAGCGAAACATAATACTGCTTAGCCTCAATACTGAAACCTTCATAAACTTAATTTAACATCAGACACATTAGTCATACATGCTACTTCTTTATGGATGGCATTTGTTCCTTCTTTAGAATCTCTTTATACAACATAATATTTTCAGTCAACTCCTTCCTAACAAACAAAAACACATCTGCATTGTCACATTCAAAAACCACTAAATTTGTTTTCTGCTGGGTACATTTTCATATTCTCTTAACAATAAGAAACATATAACACACCATTTAAACATTAATTTCCACCATTAAAATTTATGCAGCTAAACTGTCAATCTAGTAGAGTGTAGATAAAAGTTACAGTATTGTTTTTGACATAGTTAACATTGACTGATTTAAATAAATTACAACATGTAAAAATACACTGTTAATTAATGTGCTATGTAAAAGAATTTGTATTAAGTAATTCAAATTAAGTTAATAGCATACGTTCACAATATTTAAATAACCATATATGGTGTGTGTAGAAATTTAGAAACACTAAAGTGTCATGTGGAGACTCCATGTAAGGAAACACCTTACAGTGTGTTGGTGTAGACAATTAATTTAAATGTCGTATGTTATTTTTACGCACTACGCTGACATACGCGTTGCGTACACATTCGCAAGCTCGTGCGACGCGAAGTAGCTCCTGTACATGCCGCTTGCCAACTTCTTACAAAGCACTTGCCAGTTACCCCCTACACCCTGTACACTCATGACCATTCAATCTACTTTCGCCTCGCTTCGTTCATCACATTCATTCTTCGTACAATCTGCAGTTTTCAAACATTCAATACTCGTTCGGCGCAGTACAATGGTTAAATATACGCCCACCACGGTCGCCAGTCAAACCACGTACTTCAAACGCACCATAAATACATCACGTTCTTGAAATGTACCGAAAACGTACGACAAGAATACCAAAGACATACCACAGGCACGCGTCAAAATTTACAAGCATACTACAAACATATCACAAGCATAACACTTACATGCCACAAATTTTCCACTGGTGTATTTCAAACGTGCAGAAAAGTGAATACAGTATATTTACCATGCCACAAACATACCACAACCATTAACAGTATTCTTAATCATCAGCACTTGAATACTTACAACATATACGCTTCCTGATATTAGTAACTATAACTTTAACAATATTGGTAGCCGAATAACAATCATAGCATTCAACTGCGTGGTAACCTTAGTATGGCAGTGGACGTCACGGCCTTGGGAAGTTTTTAAACAGATATTTTTTTTTTTACAATTCCGTTCATTCTGACTTTGCATATATGCGTTTACAGCTAATGAAAGATTCCCGTCCGGTTCATTCACAAAACCATTTTCCTTCAGATCTGAGATAACCGACACTTTATTATTCATATCTTTTATTTATTCATATCCGGCTCTTCGTAAAGTGACGAGATATTTTTATTTTTTCACCAGTCCGTTAGTTTCGTACAAAAACATTTACTAGCCTTTTTGCGGTACTAGGCCTATGTCTTTTCGCAAACCACCCATCAATTTTCACAAAGAATCCATCGGCTCTCATGACTTTGATGTTAAAAGCCGCCCGGACATTAGAGAATGGGAGAAAATAAGAGAAGTAGTTTGTAATTTTAGGTAATGTTGGTTACAAGGAATATTAATAATGTGACTTCACGTAATAAAGATAATGGGACAAGGTGTATCTACATAACATATGAGAATAATATACCAATATTATTAATAACGAGGCTGATAAAACGGATATTTTGTTTGAGATCGCAGATGATTTCCTCTCACTTTATCTTCCTGTCCGTCTGCTTATCTTTCTAGTAGTATTTACTACGATAAAAAAAACGGGGGGAATGTACTGTGTAGAGTCTATTCTGAGGTGGGGTTGAGTTTTTTTTCTAGATATTCACAACTTTTGTTCTCTTGCTGGTATATTGTCCCGTTATCATAAAGGCTGTTCTTATAACCACTGGCTGGAGTGCTGAAACATCACAGTAAGAACTTTTCAGAAGGTTTATTAATTTTGTATTACGTGTTATTTTGCGGAATAAGGAGCACAATTCCAGACTTCCAACAAGAATTATCGTATTCAGCGTGGTATATATACCTCAAAAACTTTTAGTTAGAAACTTGTTACTTGATTTCATTTTGACAATCAGACGGATATTGATCTATTTGATTTGACCCTATTCTAATATGAGCAAAATGCTGTCAGTCATCGAAAGACAAAAAAAAAAAAAAAAATAGTGAAATAGCCGATAGGTGTTGCTCATGGACTACACGAAATCGTAAAATGTAAAGTTGCGATGAAATATTTATTACTTTACAATATTCGTGTGAGTTTGAACAATTTTACTGCTATACATTCTGAATCACCAAAATGAAACATGTCTGATACTTAGCCTTAAGTAAGTCTACTCGGTTTTAAGTTTAAATTATGTGTGCGTGTATACGACATGGTAAATATCAATTAATTTAAAAACGTAATTATTTTTGTGGTAAGACTGGTTAACATGTATGTGTGTGTGTTTGCCATATGCATGCGTATGTGTGTGTTTGCGATAAAGTTTTTATTATGGATATAGTACCTATGTCTGATACGTTTTTGGTCTGTTTACGGGGTATTTATAGTACCTTTTGAAGAATGCTTGATGGTGAATACGTAATTCTTAACGATTTTGTAACAGTTAATTAGTGCTGTACGTTTGTAGACTATGGCATACATGTAGAATAAAGTTGATGAAGTGGACGGACAGTTGAAAGACGAATCTCAATATAGTATGTCATAATTTCAATAGATTACGTTTTTGTACGATGCTGTTGAAGTTGAGTAACCTCGTCTAGCACAATTTTTTGAAATACTACTGTACTACTATATTTTTGAAATGTTGGTCAGGAAGGATTATTTCTGACCCTAAATTTGCGATCTAGTAATCGCAGCAAAGCATATAAATCCTATATTTGCTTTAATATTATATGAAATTGAAATTAATTACCTACTCTAACCGATTAAAAAGTAGGAGTAAATAAATTTCTGCCATGAAGCTATTCAACAATTTTGAAGTAGTTTACAAATAAAAAGTAAAATTTAAATTAAATTTTAAGTTCTTTTAATAGGAAATTTTAATAAATGAAAATTTTGTTGGCATAATTAATAAAATGCGTACGGTATTATTTCTTAAGACATAATTAAACTGCTCTGTAAAGGAAAAATTAATATGTCCGAACATTATGTTTTATGGAAATTTGATTTCGTTAACATTTAAGACATAATAATCAGTAACTTCATAGCATTTATTCAGTAGCGCTGTATTTTATAAACGATTTATTCAATTTTCGTTTTTAAAATAAATTTAAAATTAAAATTAAAGTTCCGAGTAAAATTTTCGATGATTCCTGCAAATATAAAAATAAACTCATAAGAAAATGGTTTTAGTACTTGTTGAGTATGGATTTACCTTGTGCGCGAGAAAATAATAACCAAGATAGTACTGGGTATACATTATGTTTATTAAAGACCATAATGTTGGACGTGTCAGTATATCGTTGGACGTCCTAATATGAAAATCGAAGTGACTCGTCAATAACGACCACTCGCTGGGTGTCAAACCCACTACCACATCGTAATAAGGCTAAAAAGGTTTCATGAAATAATATTCATATATACACTATTGTTTGTGAAAATTGCAACAACCAGAAAAAATGGCCCGAATGAATCCAAACTTTGAAGATGTATAGAACAGTGTACCAGCAATAAGCTATTACGATCGAAGAGAGATGGTGTACACGTAAGCCGAGCAGCGCCCTCTCTTGTGTCACCGGAAAGGTCAGTGTTATTCCAAGCTCAGTCAGTGAAGAGCCTTCACACGAAGTGAAAGCAAGTGCCAATATTCCTCGTCGACGTCAAAGGGCGCCATATCAGCATGTGAGTGAGTTCGAACGGGGCAGAATGATCGGTCTCCGGGAAACGGGTTTGTCATACCGTGGCGTTTCGGCTCGTAACCAACGGATAGAAGAAGATCGTTCGCAGCGACGAGTGGGTATTGGACCACGCAATGTGACCATAGAACCGGGATGACCGCCAACTTGTCCGCATGGTCGTAACGGATTGTACACACTCGTCCACACTAGAGCACTACTACGGCTGTGGACTTGTCTTTGTCGATGGTTCGACGCCGTCTGCTGCTGGTTGAACTGCTGGCACACATGCCATTACGTCGGCTTCCATTATCCAGAAACCACAGACGCCTCAGACTGCAATGGGAACGTGAATACCGTCGCCGGCGTGCTGAGTGGCAACATGTAGTATTTTCAGACGAGTCCCGCTTCAACCTGTCCTACAGTGATGGCCGGATACATTTTAGACGCTACCTAGGTGCCCGCAGTCTGGCAACCTGTATTGTGGAGGGCATACTGGACAAACGGCTAGTGTGAAGGTTTGCAGCGCCATTGGATGCAAAGTGCGATCTCGACTTCTACGTATTGAGGGCGATCTGCACCGCAACCACTACATCAGGGAGGTTTTAGAATCCGAGCTACTACCCCTCCTTCGGGCGACTTCACACGACATATTTGAGCGGGACACTTCCCGGCCACACATGTGGTGAGTAATGTGCAAGCCTTCTTCAACGAACGATGTGTACCGCTGCTTTCCTAACCTGCACGTTCGTCTGACATGTCACCCATCGAACATGTCTGGGATAGAGTTATTCCGCGACTTGTTCGTCACAGTCCCCCAGCAACCACTGTGATACTTTGTAGACTCGCATACAAACCGCGTGGAGGGAGATTCCCCTGGAACATATCCAGGTCCTCTTTGATTCCATGCCACAACGTTTAGGCGCTCTGATTGCAGCACGTGAGGCTTCACACCATACCGAATTCTCAAGGACAGAGATCATGTACAGTTCTGTGATCGTAATCAATTGTGTATTTTCACGTATTTACCTAATCTGTGGTATAACGCTCATTTCAATCACATGTATTCTTATTGGTGTTGCATATTTCACAAACGGTGTGTGTGTGTGTCTATATATATATATATATATATATATATATATATATATATATATATATATATATACATATATATACAACATTTATGAAAATTTTGTAATTTTTTACTACTCTCTCACATATGTTCAAAAAAGACGCCTGTTTAAAATATTCTAGTGATGGACATTTTTTAATAAAAGGGTTTTATAAAATTATGACTTCACCGAAATGTTATTTTGTGTTACATCAACGAACTTTAAGCTGGAACGGTAGAGCAAGGACAAACATAATTGGAATTATTTTTTACTATAATATTTTTTATTTCAGGTTTAGTTTTATGAATTCCATTTTAACGCAGGGGTTTTAAGCCCTTAAATACCAGTATGGCTGCCATTGAACTGGAATGACAGAGCATGAGAAAGTGACGGATTCCTCAGCTACTCAGATGTGCGTCCTCCACTTCTCAACTTCTTAATATTAACAGGTACATTGATAACCAAATATAACTTGAAACTAGCAAGATAACATATAATGCTAAAATCAAATACATTTATAGACTATTATTCCAAATAAGAGCGCTTTCAAAAGTGCTCACTTTACCGTGAATAGCCTATAATTTTTTATCAAGGGAACTGCTGTTAAATTCCTAATAAACATCATCATACGAACGTCGACTAAAAGTTTTACATTTCTACGGATGGAGAAATAGCCTGCAATTCAGTTTGGAATGCATGCACGATACTGTACTTTCATTGGTGCCGTCATTGCTGGTGCGGTAATATAACGCTGGGCGAGCGACGATGAAACGTGCAGCGACGATGAAACGTGCAGCGACTCGCCAGAGGCTTTAGAAGCTGTAAGGTTCAGAGACGGTTGACCACGGCACTGCGGGCGCGTCCTTACAGGCGGCGCGAACGCGGGCTATGGTTACCGGAGCCAAGGTGGCTGAGCGGTTAGGCCGGGAACACACGGGGCCGGACCTGGCCCATGAAGCTTGCCGTGTGTTCCCGGTCTTAGCCTGCTCGCCTTTCACCAAGGAGATCCGGGTTCAATCCCCGGTCGGGTCACTCCGGATTTTCGCATGCGGGAATCGTGCCGGACGATGCCGTTGGTCGGCGGGTTTTCACGGGGACCTCCTGTTTCCCCTGCCCCTTCATTCCGGCACTACTTCATACTCACATCGACCACCCTCATCGGCTCTGAAGACCTCGATGTTAAGAGCCGCCCAAATCTTTTCACTCTTTACTCACTGTGGTTACGCGCGTGTACGCTCGTTCAAGTCTCCAGCGTGGTGCGGTTCCCACAGCTGCGCCGGCTGGAATTTTAACAACGTCCCTTTGCTCGCGGTGCAAACAACCTGCCAACTGCGCTGGAGGGAGGGGGCGTATGGAGTAGATCCCCCCCCTCCCTCGGGATACTACCAAGCGGATTTCGTCCGCGTGCTATTGCACTCGATAGGCACCTTACAACATTAATTATGCTTGTAATTGATTTTATGTGTACCCATTTTCACAAACATTTATGGCTACGTAAATAAAGTTAATTATAAAATTGATAGCATACGTTATTATTACAATTTTCTTACATGCAATCATAGTAAATATTATGACGATATTACTTGAAAAAAATTTTATTGCAAATTATGCTTTCTGAAGTATCCAGAATGGAAATACGCTTAAATTTAGTTAGAAATGTGGACTCTATTGATCGACTAATTTTTTACATTTAAATAGTATATTTGAGTAAAATATTTTATAATGTGGCAAAATATATTTATTCTTCTTTCATATACAGCATAAAGCGCACTTTTCTGACAATTTTCATGGTGTTTGTACCATTTTTTTTTACGTGTTCTTCACGTCGTATAATCGGGGGCATTGCTCTATAGGCAGTTGCTTTACTTCAACCTAAAGATGAGCTAGAAGTTAGTCGCCTATTGTTTCCGACTGCATGATCGTCGGTCCTGATGTCTCTGTATTCCCGTTTACAACTCTCCTATTCGTTCACGCAACACCGGAAACGCTTACTATACTGTATAACTTTCATTAATGGCCGGCTCTCTGCTAACATAATGTGAAGTTGAAAGTATCACAATCAAATATTCTCTCCTGCGTAGACTAACATACAATCCACCATTCACTGAAAAAATTGCTGTTCTTTTACAATCAATTTTTTAGAAACTATTTGCCAAAGATTTGCTTGTAACATTACAGCTGAACAATTCTTTACAACACATTATTTTATAAAACTTACTGAAGTATTTGTATAGCTGAATATTTATAACAAACTTGGAGAATACAATACGTACACTGGATCTGAATGACATAGTGAGGCTTTATAACATCCGTACTTTCATTCTTTTCGTTCTCACTGTAAAAGTAATTTCCTTACGGCATCTCTCAGTATCGTTTAGCACAAATAAATGTTAATTGGTGCTAACTGGAAACCCAAACGAGTACAACATTATTAGATATTTCCTGTCAGTAGTTTTTTATATTTGTAATATATTCATTTTAATGTTGGGTGTTATTTCTTTGTTGTATAGCAAGTAGTCTCAAGGAAGATTATAATGGTCTTCACAGGGAAACACCTCACTCTGCTATTCTAACCACAAGGGATGAATAGTAACACTGCATAATTCGCTGTCTAAATCCACTTAACTTATCTAATATTACAACTGAAAACGACTCACACATGCATGCCTTATCCAAGGTCTGAGACCAGTACCTGTAGACTTAGCAACCGCAGTTTAAAACACATTATTCTACATTCGACATTGTTAAGCCCCACTTGTAAATTTCTTTGTGTAATTTTACACAAAAGTATGTGGCAGTAAGAATCTACTCTAAGGTAGGTGAATTTTTACGTATACCAATGTAAATGTATTTTTACCCTGCGTCCAAGTAAAGTTATTCTAAATATTAGTAAAATAACACGTATGTCGTGCTACGAATTCTACACAGAATGATGGACAGTTACTTCTACTATGTCGCAGAAAATAAACTGTTACATTCTTGCATTGTTTTTCTCCACAAGAATATTTACATAGACATTGCAATTGCAATTTAGTCACGGCGTATGTTCCTTTTTTCACTCACATAAAAGCAAAATCACAGCTTCAACATAGTTGTAAATACTCAATATGAGTGCTTATTTCACTTACTCACCAAGCATTCTTACCATTTGTATTATCTCTTTAACAACTGTGCCATGTTAATATACATCCTATGTATGTAGTTTTACTATCTTCGAATTATTCTACTACGTTCTGCAATTTGAAAGTTACGAACAAAAGTAATAAAATATTCTATAATATATAGATAGAAATTGACTTTAGATATTTAACAGTTATATGAAAACAGCAAAACATTCCTTAAGGGGCAGCTTAGTTTCTGTTTAAGCATACAAATGTCTTAGAACATTCCTTACCACTAAATGGTTTTGTATACTACTACGTTATTTTCGTAAGTTGCGCATAAAAAGTGTGGAATCACGGAAAACTGGTATTATTTGGATTATGGGCAATTTTGCACATTTTATCAAATTGTATAATTTCAAGCCATACGTAACTGATTACAAAGCAGTTTGTTATAAACAAAAGTTTGTAATTCTCTTTGATTTCCTAGGGAACGTTAGTGTAAAATTACAAATACTGTACTGTTTTCTGCAAACTGCACATAAAAATTTAAAATTACTGAATACGTATACGTGTACACTCACAGATGTTCCAAAGTGTAATGTAGGTTTACACGTACTTGGTAATTGTAAAATTACCGGAGTGAAATATGTGCAACTATACTGACATTGCATGTTTTTACAACAACCATGTAGCAGTAGATATAAACAATTTCTGTGCATGATGTTGATGCTTATAAAGCCATCTAGATTCCTAAGAACATTTATGTAAAATTATGAGCAGTTATTGTATTTGGTTTTACAAATTACACATAAAAAATGTATACTTACCAAACATATTTACGAGGGTATTTATAATTATTTTTTAAAGGTCAGCTGACATATATGACAGTGCAAACAATATGGCGACTGACCCTTGCGGTTTTTAAACTAGTGTTCCCAGTGCTAAATTGCGACATATTTCTGTCGTGACGCAGTCTCCTCACGCTGGATTCTATCTACTGCAGACGAGCAACTGAAGAATTCCGAAGTAATTCCATCAAATCCGAACTGGGATCTGGGCGGACACGCTGGCACCATTGAAGAATTTCGTTCTTCTTGAGATTCTGTTGGCGCTCCTCGATTTTGGCAGCGGACTGGCACCAAACGAGTGATCGCGTCACACGTCGATCAGGGATGTGGGGCTCGGATCTGCCTGCAAACGATGTTCTCGCGCAGGCTTGCGCCATCGCCGCCTGCTTGGAGCCCTATTAGGTAGGTCTACGTACACTTGAGGTTTCCTATTTTCGTTTTTTTATAGTTGAAATTAAAGGCTATTGTCCGGGTAGCTTGCGTACAAACCCACAATTTAAATAAGAAGTGTTTACAAGGTATCAACACTGTCCGCTGTAAGTTGAATGTATTAAATTTTGTAGATCCCATCAAATGAAACTTGAATCGAGCCAAACGTTAACAAGTAGTGGGCTAAAAAATATATATATTTGAAATAATGATAATTTCTTGGGTCAAGACGTTTGATTTATGCTAAACATAATTCTTGTAGTAGTGAAATTAGCTTGAGCTATTTTTTAAATATGTAGTATGTGGTTTGTTGCAAATCTTTAAAATTCTAATATAAGATAATTATAATCTAAAAAAATCAACAGCATGGGAGTCAATTATTCTTTTTATGAAAAATGCACTATGCCAACCTTGTAGACGTAAAATTAGTAATCGTATTACTTTTAGGTAACGTTATAAAATTTCTTTTATAAATAAAGCCAAAATTCCTTAAATATATATTTATATTAGATACTTACTTTGTATTTTGTTCTGCATATTAAACCATAGTCTAAAGGTAGAAACTCCCGAAAACAGTTCCAAAATTTAGAGGTCTCTAACAAACCTTTCATCATGACTGGAAAATTCTTGCTACAGCAGAGAATGAGCTCATTACGAGCTTGAATGTTTTAGCCCGCTCAGCCGCAACATGGGGCGTCTAAATCTAACGTAGTCAGCCTGGTGCTTCCAGGAGTTCACGCTACTGGTTAACACCGCATGGATAAATGACACCACATTGAGACAAGAGAGCGACGAAATTTATTGATAGGAAGCCACCCCCTTCCGTCTGGTTGTCTGCATTTTACAAATCCTGACACACTTAAAAACCTAAATCAGCTTATACCGTAAACACGCAAATGACAATCGCATTTATAACGTAGGGATCTGTAGTGAATAATCTTTATCACTAATTTAATTGGGACTGCCCCAATATTATACGACTGAAAAATAATGACGAAAATACAATAATGCAGTAATAGGAAAGATAATGTTTTGTAAAGTGGGACTCATTTGAGGATACCGACACTACAGCCTTTCTTTGGCTCAAAAATTGTCACTAGGACCTGGAAAATTTTGCAAGTCCACTGCTATCTAGATAAAAATCCATAGTTCTAAGCACACCTGTAACTTAAAAAGTATCACTAGTTAGCGTCCCTTCTTTATATAAGAAGGTCAAGGGACGGCTTGCTAACTTTACCAACGAAAAAAATACGTTGAAAGGCTCACATACACGTGTCGCTTATCCTTGTTACGAACAATGAACCTCGTTCTTTAGCAACCTTGAAAACAGAGTTGTCTGTCTTTGTGCATACTAAAGCTGCAGATGCAGACTATGCCTACCAAAGGGAAACTACTTTTCTAACTGCAAACTTCATTCACACGCGTCAACGGACTGGCCCAACTTACTAGCTAGGCCTATGTAGCAGAATACGATTACCTGATCAGAACTTGCTAGAAGATATACCAATTAATGAATTGTATTTTTTTTACAGCATGACGTAGCCACTTAGGTACTATAGCCTCGCGCAGCGAAAGGGCGACGAAGTTTGAAGGTCTACTTCAAAAAGACCACCACGCCATTTTGCTTCTCTGCTTTCAAATACAGTATGGATTTGCTATTTGTCCATTACGTGCTGCCACACGGTAAAAAAAAAGAAGGGAAAATAATCCCTAAAAGTGTAAGGTAATATTTGCAAACTTGTGGGGGAAACATAACTTTCCTTACAGGTAAGGTAAAATTACCGCACTCTGGAGAAAAAATTCACGTAAATGGTAGTGGAAAATCCCAAGCATGGATGGGAAATTTACCTTACGACGCGTGCATATCTTCAGTATTCTCAACAGTAAAAAAGGGGGGGGGGGGGCGGAAGACGAAACAATCCTGCAACACGCTTATATTCACTGAAACTGTCACGCTGTCGTCGTGGTGTAATGAATAGCGCATCGGTCTGTCGTGGTAGAGGATCATGATTTGCGCCCACCCAGCAGCAAGTGTCGACGAGTTTAGTGTCGAGGGTTCGGTTACTAATCGTCAGAGGATATCGTTGATAAAATAATTAACAGTACTAATACTCCGGAATAGTTTTAAATATAATTATATTATACATTAGACTGTAGTTAATTTTCCCTTACTTGTATGGGATTTCCCCCCACATTTGTCAAGTTCTTTTCCAGTACAATTAAGGAATAGTACTTGACTTGTAATATAAATTTACTCTATATTTAAGAGGCAATTTTACCTTACATGTAGAGGTAGTTAGCTTCCCTTACATGAAATGGAATATTACCTCCAATTTTTTTTTTTTTTGCAATACACAGCAAGTATCCAGTTTTACCGTTAAACAACTAGTTTGGGAAAATGTCCTGTTTTATTCGAGATTTATTTATTTAAAGTCCTACAAAGCGCATATAAGGAACTAATATTTCAAAAGTAACTTAGTTGTTTACTTTTATTTTAATTTTATTACTTGCTTCTACGACGTGTTTAATTTTACCGTACCCTAATTATTACGCACTATTTGTCGAGACTCAACTCGATATCGGCCTCCATCCAAGGCTGGTGTGTAGGTGTAATATGGGGTAGAGTGCATATACCAGCTTCGCAGTAGCCCTCTGTGTGCCACAACACTTCGTGTTTGTTATTTCACTACAACTGTAAAAATCATATAGGTAAGGTTAGCACAGTGTTTACACAAATAAGTTCTTTAAGGGAAATCATTTGATGCTATTTTCGATTTACATTTTTCCTCCTTTACTACAGACCTGAAAAATTCGCATATTTATCTTGGGACAAGCTAGAATTCATGTTAATATAACATTAGTCGTTGGTACATACGGTGTTTGACACCTCCTGGAGAACTCTGGCCCAAACGCTGTCTTCCACTGTGACAGCAGACAATCAATACGACGCTGATATGGGCATATGCGTACATAATACTGTAGGGTTTAGCCTGCAGGTCAATGAAATCGCAAATTCTTCAGGTCTCTACCCATTACTTCAGATTAAGATTAATTTATCAAAATATGACTTGATTAGGGCATATATCATGGCTTCATTATAATTTAGAGACTATAATCGTTTGACTGCATGCACTACTATTGCTTCGGTAGTCATTCTCGGAAGGTTACCAATAACTAGGACCACCTGCTTTTCGCGAAAAGATTTCAGCATATGCTAGATTTAAATTCTTCACGTGCATACCAACAATATTCTTTTGCTTATTGCTAGCATGTCTCTGTGAGAAGACATTTTCTAAATTGACTGGCCAATCAGAATGAGGTTATTACAATACTGTACTTCTGTGATTCGCGGACACGCACCTAAGACGCATGCGAGTTAAAATCATCCAACCGCAATACTGGTTCTGAACTAACGTGTTTTTGAGTATAACTAGTCGTGGAAGCTTTTCGCGAAAAACAGGAGGCCCTATCCATGTATAGAAACTCGAGAATTTCGCGGGTTCAATTTAAGACAAGTTGGAATTCACACACTTGTACTTTCATGTTACGTTGTTAAATGGTCGACGTGTTTTTGACACCTTCTGAAGTTAAATAAGCCAATAACAAACATGCAATAAGTAAGTGAAGAGATTTTAACGGCTCTTAAAATCGAGGGGTTGAGAGCTGGTGAGGGTTATTGAGATGAGTATGGATCAGCGCCGGAATGAAAGAGCGGGGGAAACGGGAGATCCCCGAGAAAACCTGCCGACCAAACGGCATCGTCCGGCACGATTCCCACATGCCAAAATCCGGAGTGACCCGGCCGGGGATTAAACCCAGATCGCCTTGGTGGGAGGCGATCAGGCTAACGCTCAGTCACCGTGGCCACAACATGCAATAAATTGTGCGCCCAACCACCGCATTTTACTACCTCAACGATCAACCAATAAACAGTTGATATCTGTTTGAGTATATAATACTGTGAAGTCTAGCCTACAGATCATTGAACTCGCGAATTTCTCGGGTCTCTATCATGTATAAGTAGGGCCATCTGTTTTTCGCGAATGTATTTACGCGAAGGCTAGACTTCAATATCGTATGTGCACACTTGCGGTCTTCATTCGACTACTGGTCGTTTGTCTTTGTGTGAGGACAGCCTGTTACATGAGTGAGCCAATCAGAATTCAGTTTCTCCTATACTGACCGTCCGTGATTCGCGGGCAGACATACAAGACGCGTAACTCTTCAAATGATCCAATCACGAAAGTGGCTCTGAACTAAAGTCCTTTGGAACATATCTTGACCTGAAATATTTTTAAAATTAATATTTACTATTTCCAGACACTTGTAAAATTTTGCTTTATTATCAGACGTCCTGCTAGATTTCTCATTTCTGTACTTACGCCAGCAGATATCGTTTGTTCATTGGCCGCCGTTTAGGTGGGAAAGTTTTTCCCTTGTTAAACTTTACGTAATTGGGTCACACAATATTGAGTGCTTAATTATTGGCATAGAGTTTTTCATGGTGTTTCGGGTGAATATGGTGTAATGACAAACGCTGCGAAAACGTAATCCTTTACAACCTGCAGGTCTCTGGTAATAAAACGAATATCTAATAAATAGAGATCTTAATAATTCGTGGATTCATTTCAGGAAAAGCTAATAAATCCACACACATGTGTTTATATTACTGTATCCATTGGTCCACACGATATTTGATATCCTGTGGAGAACGGTGGCCCAATAATCGCATCCCACTGTGAAAGCAGACAACCAATGTGCAGCTGATATCGGCATATTTGTATATACGACTGTAGAGTATAGCCTGCTGGTCATTGAACTCGCGAATTTTTCACGTGTTTACTAATTAACATAAAACATTGTAAGCAATGGAATTTTGATGTTGCTAACTAAAGTAGTTTAGAATATACGCAATAAAAAAATTTAGACGATTCACAGGTCAAAAGTATACCTGTGTAAAATCCGTAGATTTAAAACTTCCAAAAAAAAAGAATTAAAACTTCAGGACAAATAGAACGATTAATCGCAAAGCACAAGAAACGGTGACAAAATTGTTGCTTCTTATCTTACGGTAGTAAAAGGATTCGATATAAAAGGGTAAGGTAAACTACTAAACAAAGTGCAACAAGGTATACTTAGATATTTATTTCAAATAATAATTAAGTCTCCAGTGATGTTTTTAATATAGTTAACAGAAATTGCATCAAACGACCTAGAGAAAATCCAGGGACACACATTCCTCCAATGAAAGATGATTCTATGTCGTGTGTATATGAGTATATGTTCGTGAACCTACGTACGCGCGCATATATGTACACACGGGTAGCCCGCGGTATTATTTCCAAGGCAATTTTTTTTATTTGAAGAAATATATTAATTCTTTTTTATATATAGGTACCAGGAAAATTCGACTTGGTGGTGAATTACTGAAAACCTACTTAAGTAATAAGTTAATATTAGGTAGATAAACATTATATTACTTAGGACTATTGAAAATGCAATTTAAACAATAATTGTTGGAAATATAAATTAATGTATTTTATTCGAGAGTTTTCAGGAAGACATTTTTTTGTTTATTTACAACATTTCTTTTCTTTTCTAATGAGTTATAATATTTTTTTCGTTGCCCAACCCTTAGTAAACATATTATTAAATATTTCGGGGACCAGTTTTGGTTATGCACTAACATATAAGTTGCTGATTTTCATTCCTTTTCTTGAGGACCGTGAGGTATTTAACAGCCACGAGGTTAAGAGCTTAACTTTCTAACTTACACCCATCAAATTAAATGTGGGAACGATCAAAAAAATAATGCTTTTTACATGTGTTACCAGATCTTACAAAGAGGAATTATTTGAAGTTATTCAATGACGAAGGCGTACTTAAAATGAATACATAAGAACAATTTATTTTTGCTGAGAACAAATGAGCGGCCAGGACTGTACCAGTGGACTGCAGCGTTAACTCGTTCGGTCCCGAATCAATCTGCAAGTTCTGGTGTTGCAAACGCGAAATATTTTGGAGGTTGTTGTACTTGCGTTGATCGTTCTCACGACTAGTAAGCAATGTTCTGCGTGTTCGGTGTAATCAGTATTGCCCACTCATACATGATAGGTAGAGCTAGTGATTTTTCGCGAAGAAATATGATTACACAGTAGACTTTAATACTATAAGAACCCAAAAGCAGTTCGTATGCTGCAATTGGCTGCTGTCTGCTTGAGAAGGCGTCTTCATATTTGACCGGGCCACTCAGAATTCGGCAACATCGGCACGGCTCCTACATGATTCGTGTGCAGACAGCTAACACGCGTCAAAAAGTAATTCAGCCAACCAAGACACGTAAACGGCCCTACAGTGTTTTGAAAGATAACTTGTCCTGAAATCTTTCGCGAAATTTCGCTATCACAAATGATAAGTGTAGAACCATTCACAAGTCAGATTACTCACAAACAATACGCCCAAAACATATACAGTCTATTTACTGTTCCTTCACAATTTTTGAACCAAACCTTTGAAAAATCACCCCCATGTATGAAGTGTTTCGTTATTTACTGATTATGTTAGGTACCACAAACTTTTTATACGCATGTTAACATAAAACCACATAGAAGTTCCTTATTTTTGGTTAAATTGAAATTTTGTGTATATTTTATCTGTAAATTGTAATATTTCACTTATTATTAACATGAATATAAACAGTGATATAATATGTATGCTGGCAATACCTAATTAGAAGTAGTTCTTGTCCAAAATGTTTATTTCACTCTGTGAGTACGAAGGCGGTATGTTGTCCCTTTGGTGTAATTCTGTAGACTCGGTTAAGATTTGTTTGCTTGAGGCGGAGGAATATCCTGGAAGTATAACGTTAACAGAGCTTCAGAAAAGTTGAAACCCTGCTTCAAGTCTGACACGCGTGTCAATCTGCAAACTCAAGCAATTTTATGTGAGTACTCCTGTCCTGCCAAAGACTGTCCTGCCTGAACGATTTAATTTTCGTCCCGCCAGCTGGTGAAATGTGTGATAGCTACAATTTTCTGGAGTACTATTAAATGCTGTTATTATGGGGTTGGTGTGTTTACAGAACTGCGTGCCGTTAATGAACTTGGTTAGCAAGTCTGCTTGGTTTTTTTCCACCTCTGTACTTGGTAGCCCAGATTAATAAACTGTTATTTTGTTTGAAGAGGGTTTACTATTTGAAGAGGCAAAATTTCTGCTGTAGAAAAAGGTACTCTGTTTTTCTTTCCCCCCCCCCCCCCCCAATTGGGGTGGCGCACATCTGAACACTTCCTAGCGTTGAACTATACTGAAGAGAGGCGCGCGGCGCCCCTGGCGTGGCCGAGCGCTATCTGGTTGCTACTACTGGCAACGAGTTCAGCCTCGCACACTCTGGCACCTTCCATACGCCTCTGCGCTATTCCCGCCGCCTCCTTAACGTTCCCGAGCCGCGTTTTCGCGTGTAAATGTTTGTCCCCAGCCCGAGCAAGTGGACAGTGTTCCTCTTCGAGTTGCGCGGGCTGGCCGACGATATATCATGTCTACACCACTTCGTACTTCGGGGCTTCAGCATGCTAGACGTGTTTTCGCCTAATATGAGTATTAATCAAATTAAGTATTGCAATTAACGTAGTAGTTGTTATGCTGGGGGTAGGGTTTCCTTTTTAGTAGTGTTTTTTAAAGAGATTATTATTTATATGGATTTTTGTAGGGAAGTGTTTCTTCACTGTTTTGACTGTGTGAATTTTCAATATGGTATTTTATGAGAATGTTTGTAAGAGGTGGATTCTTGCTTTTTTGGCGTGCTGTAGGAATGGTCTCCTGGACTACGATTTGCCAAAAGAATTTTACTGCCAGGGGGAGTAGTGTATATTTTATGGCGTGCCTTTATGCTCATGGTTAGGTGTAATGAGGGTTTTTGCTCCTTCCCAATGGTATTCTTGAAGTTAGTATTCCATGTTGTACTTTTTAGTGAATCATCAGGTGTATTTTACTTTTAAAGTTGTAATGGTGCTTGCTTTACTCAGGGAGTCATTTCACCTTTTTTTTTTTGTGGAATTTCACAAGTGTTTATTCAGGTTGGGCGATTTCTCAGGATATATTAAAATGGTTGTTTTTCTGTTTTTTCCAGTGCATGTGTGTTCTCTCCTTTCTCTATTTCACCGATTGGTAGCAAGCAACAAATAAATTACAGATGCCATTTATATTTTTCAAATCAAGTTGCAAAGTTGTTGTTCGTGATGATAATGTATAGATGGGCTTCAATATATTTGTATTGATTTTGAAATTTTTGTTTCCATGCTTTCTTGATTTTTTAAAAATAATGTGCGTCCTTCTTCTTGCCTTCCTTTAGCCCTGCTACGCCCTAAAAGGGCGTAACAATGTTGAAAGTAACTGTGAATAGACTATAGAACTTATTACTTCCTGTGTACAGTACTGGCCATACGTATATATCTTAATTTGAAACACATCCCCAATTGTGGGTACAGGGACTGAACGTGCTAATTGTTACGTACTGAGGACGTATTTTCATTAGCGACAAATCACCTTTTTTCTTATGGAACGAATAACCACAGTGCCAAAAGTTTAGGGGACAGAAGATGAGAGCTGCAAGACTTGACTAAGATTACACTTTAAATCTGAATCAGTGAGAATTTCACTGTTTTAATTAGTTAAACGTACCTGACTGATACAACAGTCACTTCAGTGAATTTAACTGTTGAGCCAGTGAAAAAATGCCATATTTCCTTCACTGATCGATTCAGTGACATTTCCCACTGATTCGTCAGTCATATTTTCCACTGTTTTCTCAGTGGTTTATTTTTTGACTGACGGACCAGTGAAACATCTGAGCAACTTGATCCGTCTCTAATTATTTTTGAATGATGTATCAGTGAAACTGCATGTAAAAATCGCCGTCGAAAATCGTTTAAAATGGCCGCTAAACGACGTGTATCAAGTGAAGTGCTATAACAACGAATAAACGAATAAAACAAATATAAAATACTTTCTATGATGCGTTTCGTCTTTCAAAACGCCATTTTACGAGGTAATATGAACACACAGACTTTCATTCCGTTTTTACGTCTTTCATTTCGTTTGCATGTAATCGTCACAGCACTCTCTCTATTTGGAGGTTTAAACTGCAATTAATTTGGCGAAGAGAGAGCACTCATATGTAGTATTCGATTTAACAATCCTAACAGTACCAATCAAACCAAAAACGAAAAGTATGAGCAACGAATTTCAAACTATACTATTTTGCAGAGATAATATAAGACATATATTTTCCTCTCACAATTTCAACTGGGCGTGGTAGGTCAGATGGTAAGCCAATGGCCTAGAGGTGTACAGGTCGTTGCACACGCGAATATCTCGGGTCCGCATGTTACCTCTCTTGGCCCAATGACCGGGAGCAAGTTTCATGTAAAATAACGCTCGTCCGGATACATATTTTACTTTCCAGAATGGTCATGTAATTTTCCAGCACTTTCACGCGTTGCCCATTCACGTAATTTGTGGCTCACCAAAAGTTTGTGGGAGCAAATGGACAACACAAATTTCCTCCATGTTGAGTGGAGTGGAGCTGAGAGATTAGAGCGGCTCTTAACATCGAGGTTTTGAGAGCCGATGAGGGTGAAGAGAGGTGAGCATGGAGCAGCGCTGGAATAAAAGGGCGAGGGAAACGGGAGATCGCCGAGAAAACCCACAGCATCGTCCGGTACGATTTCCACTTGCGAACATCCAGGAGAGACCCCCGCCGGGTATCGAACCCGGTTCGCTTGAGAGCCTGGAGATCTCGTTGTCAAGGGCCGCCCAAGTCTCTTCACTCAACCCACTCAGTCACTTTACAGGAGCGCTCCTTGTCACGATACCACGATGGCACATAGATCACTGTCCCACTGGTTAAATATCCTATTATTCCGTGTATAGGCAGTTCACGGTAAAATGAGCACTTTTGAATGCCCTGCTTAAGACGTACTTGTATGCCCGTTTGTATTTTCCATCTTATGTAAAATTAATATTGCCATTGGCCTCATCACTTTATCCATGCGTCGTTCAGGTGAAACTGTGAAATTATTGTAAAATAAACCATTTTACAAATATGGTCATGTTTATACTTCGATGCATAAAAAATAACACAAAACGATAGAAATAATTTAATTTATCACAAATGGGTTATTTAACACTTTTTATTCGTCGTTAAGATATGGAACTACTTTTCCATTACTCGTTACCAACTTTACTGGGCTCATGTCACCAGTGCACCCGTTAAAATGTATGACTTTAGTAGCAATGACTTATTTCTCAGGTTGATTTAAAATGTACCCACTTTATCGTGAACACTCTTTAGGAGACAGTGTTTTACACGTAAGAAAATATCGTGAGACACACAATAAGATGTGAAAACCTCGGATTTGTACAATGTGCATAGAGCCCTTTGGAATATTTTTCTGTTGTAAGAGACGGTAAAGGAGCCACGGCTGCTGGAGCTGCATTCGACTCGCCTGGCCCAACGAGAATATAAGTACCAGAGACGTCACTCAAGGCAAAGCAGTGTGGAACGCTTTTTTTTTCCCCCAGTGCAAATGTGCCAATGTATAACATTTCAATCGTCTAATTCCACCCGTTATATTAAATTGCTGTTTTCAATATTCACATTTACTACAATATGTAGAGTTACGTCCAAAAATAAACGGCCACTGTGAGCTGTCAAGTGTCGGCACACACAACGCCAAAACGTTGCTAAAACACTTAACTAGCTCACATCATCGACAATGCACGACAATACGACATGTAACGCTCACATCACCACAAACATCGTAAAAAGAAATTTGGATTTATAAAAAAAAAAATCATTGTACTTCAGTCTCCACTAATGAATCAAACTATATCTTTATTTTCGATTCCGTTGAAAAATATTCATAAAACTATAAGCAGTTTATTTACATTATATTGACAAATTCAAATAATTTCCCGCTTTTATATTGCTGATACTGCAATGGGCAATTAAACAAAATCGAATCGGAAAGAGATAAAGTGTTCTGTTTACTCCTATCGAGGGAGGAGGGGTTGGCCTGGCACCGCGGAGAACACAGCATGCTTCGTCCTTCGTGCACCCGCCGGGGACGGCGGCGAAGGGTTTTAACGAGGCTGCCTCCGCCGCAGCCTGCAAGCATAAACAACTCGGCGTGGCAATTCCCCCGCCGCTAATGACCGCCTGCAATGCGCCCGCTCGCCGCTCGCTTTCTCCTGGCGGAGTTGCGTGTGTGCGTGCCTGCCTGCGTGCTTGCTACGACCGCCATTTCTCCGAGGAAACCGCTCCGTTTTACAAGCCCACGACACAACCACGCAGAGTACATGGTCTTGGGATTTTTTTTGACGTTAATACGTCTTTAAATTTGCAATCACATAGGGAGGCAATCCAGAAAATCCGATGATAACAAAATCGAGGGATACAGTTTGGCATTGCAGCTCCGAATCTACCGTCTACATTCAAAATTCAGTTACACCACTCGATTGTCAAAGGATCAAAGCATATGTTAAGTTGAGTGAGGAATGCGAAGCATCCCGCACGCGGGGGGATAATTCATGAATTCCGCGTAGTATAATTTTCGACTAGGAGAAGCTTACGACGCTCGTTTAAGTTTCAATAGACAGCTCCCACCAAGATCAATCGATTTCTTGTATAAAAACATTTGTGTGGCGTAGTTATAATGAAACTGTATGAGTTTAATGTAAAAAATGAACAAAACTTAACACAATTTCGGCTTATACTCGTCAAAACGCCACGCCGAATTACAGAAATCGTATACGGTTGGAAAGAGCATCTCAAAAGCCATACAGTGATACCCATAACACCCCATATGATCGAGTGAAGCGATGCCGGGAACGTAAAATAAACATCAAGGCGTCCGAGCGCGTCGACGTGGACGTATTCACGCAAAACAAACGGCCGTGTCCCCAACACAGCCATACCCAATTTTTTTAAAAATATTATCTGGCAAAATGTCGCATTTCCAGGATATTTATTTTCCGAGATTAGTACCAAAAAAACGCGTTAACAACCAAGGTACAGAACATATATATACGGACTACTGTATCTGTAGCTGTCCCCAACGCCTGAAATCTAACAAAGCGAGGGAGCAATAAGGGCGACACTACCACGGTAATAAAGAGCGCCATCTCCACTACGCTCAAGGCTCTGAACTGGCGTGCTGTGTCCTTGTCGGGCTGCACGTGCCTGTATGGGAGTTGAAGCGGAACCATCTCATGTGTTGGAAGTTTGCAGCAAAGTTCAATGCAGGGTCCTGTACTAGTTCTGCAGGCATACGCCCAGACTGTTTAAAGATAAAACCGTCTGGAAATGTCGATTTTGGCGCTATTTTCGCTCGCACTGCACATAGAAGAACACTGGACAGTGAACATTGCGGTGCACGCAGCATCGGCGAAATAATATTGTCTTACAGTGCGTTATGTTGTACACAACTGCGTACATTGGGCCTGAGTTGGTCTAGCTTTTTTATAAGAAGAAGCACTCTGAAAGGGAACGGACTGCATAAATCGAAACATTTTTCCTTTTCCTTTGAATCCGTCCTCATGTTGCATTAGTAGGGCCACTTATTTTTCGCGAAAAGATTTGCGCGCAAGTTGGGCTTCGATATTCTACGTTCACACTTGCAGCTAACCTTTCGTTATTTGCCACGTGTCTGTATTTGTGAGGAGATATATTTTTATTACTGACAGGGCCAATCAGAAATACGTTACTCCAACAGAGAACGTCTGTGATTCGTGGGCAGACACCTAAGAGGCGTGACAAATACAATCAAATCACACAATCATGAAATTACTTCTGAACTACATATAGTGTTTTGCAGTTAAATTTATCGTGGAATATTTTCGCAAAAAAATACCTACCTCTGTGAATTAGTAAATTAAAAAGTGTCGTTGAAATGTTTTGTAATTAGACACTTTATCATTTCGCATTACAAAGTGGCACGCTAGTCTCCGAAGTCCCGTGTGTAGATACCGAAGCAGAAGTCACAACTAGGGCTGCGGTGGCTGAGCGGTTAGCCTGCTCGCCTCCCACTAAAACGAACCGGGTTAAATCCCCAGCCGGGTCACATCGTGTCGGACGATGGCGATCAGCGGCATCGTCGGATCTCCTGTTTCCCCCGCCCTTTCATTCCGGCTCTGCTCCATACTCACCTCAATCGCCCGCATCGGCCCTCAAGACCTCGCTGTTAAGAGCCGCCCAAATCTCTTCACTCCCTCAGAAGTCACAACTCATTCTCCTGTTCCATCTGGGCACACGGAATTAACCCACACCAATTCTGCATGTTTACTGTTGGTTGAGAGACTTGAAGAGTGTGTCGTAATGACGGAGGTCGAATGAAACACGTGCATCTACCATATATAGTCTATTCGTAGAGACCTGAAAAATTCGCGGATTCATTTTGGGACAAGCTAGAGTTCAAAACACGTGTGTTTCTAATACTTTATCTGTTGGTCCACACGATGTTTGACAACTCCTGGAGAACGCTGGCCCAATCGTCGCCTTGCACTGTGACAGTAGACAAACAATGTGCAGTTGATATCGGCATATTTGTACATGGGACTATAGAGTCTAGCTTGCAGGTCATCGAACTCGCGAATTTTTTAGGTCTCTATCTATTCGCAGTATCTTCACTCATTTGGAATTACACATCACCCCATGTATGCCGTGTTTGGTTGCTTCGTACACATGTGATGTAACAGAAGTGTTTTATACTTCTATTAACATAAATGTATCTTAATTTTGGTTAAATTGAACTTTTAAATGTATTTTTTCTATAAGTTATGTCATTCATAATAAATGTGGATAAAAAGAGATAGAAATTAAGTGTTTTGATAATGCTTAGTAATATTATGTCTAGTAATATTCTTAAACCGAGTGCGCCTATATGTAATGCGCTGTCCCTCTGTTATACTTTGCTAGAATTAGTTAAGCTTTATTTGCGCGAGGTTCAGGAATAAGCTGAAACTATAACTTTAGCAGGGCTTCAGAAAAGTTGGAAGTAACCATTCGTGGACTAACTCGATTCAGGTCGTTCGTTTATTGGCTTCCGCCACAGGAAAGATTCACTTAATGTGGCGCTTCAAGTGCGTTGCAACCAAGGAGGATAAGAAGTGTTCGTGAACTGGTGGATAAGAAAATATACAGTGTTAGAGGCAGCGTAAGCGAAGATGTGGTTAGAAAAATAGACGATGCGAATGCGAAATATAGACCGAAAGATAGAAATTGTAAGCGAATTAGTGAACAATAAAATAGACGCTTTGGATAAAAGAATTGCACTGTTAAAAATAATGGGAAGATTATGTGACATGTGTAAGGTAATATAAGCAAACTTGTGTGGGAAACATGGTTTTCATTACAGTCACATGGGATTGGAAAATCCCATAAATGGATGGAAAAATTATCTTACGACGTGTGCATCTCTTCGCCATTGTCTCAACAGCTAAGTGAGGGAACAGGCGGAAGAAACACTCCTCTAACACGCTAATATTCACTGTTGCTGACATTCTGTCGTAGTAGTATAACGTATAGCGCGCCGACCTATTAAGCTAAAGGAACATCGTTCCCACCCATCAAATATACAAAATTTTAGAGCTGAGGTTTCGGTTCCTATTCGTCAGAGGATATAGGTGATTAAATAAATTAACAGTACTAATATTCCGGGATATTTTTTAATGTTGCTACAATTTCTCTCTCTAGAAATTAAGTGGGCTCTACCAAGGTCGTTAAGTGATGGAGGTCTTAATCAAATTAATTAATTAATTATAAATTCCTTATTTTACTTACAATAACCACAGTAAAATTCTCTGAACTCAAACTCTCCCAGTAAATTGAAATCACAAACTGTTCACAATTGATACCAATTAATAACATTTATAATTACTACGAAGAAATCACTGAAATTAAATAATTAAAAATCTGTACAAATCGACAGTGTATTAACCTATTCAATTATTTTATAATTTGTGCGTCCATATTTACCAGTTCGACTATTTAAAATAAAATCAGTATTACACTTCCTTTCAGTCCTACCTCAGCTCACTCCATGCCCCGCCAATCACAATGTTCTAGAGTCCTAAAAGCGCCCTCACGCACAGTAGGCTTCACTCGTCGGCTTCATACCCTATCGTCCATTCAAGCCTCGAACACCTCACTCGCCGTCGTCCCGCTATCTCCAGTCGTCGTCCACAATTCACTTCGCTTGCGCACACTCGGCCAGACGGCCTCCATCAAAGACTGCCGGCCACTGGGTTGCGGTAGTATATATAGTGTCTTAGGCCGTCACATAGAATCTTCCCCAACTCGCGTGATGCGTCGCGGAAGGCTGAGGCGCCAGCCAGTCTCACCAGAACACTCTTGCATTGTAGCTAAACGTGTCGGAAACTCTAGCAGGCAGGCGAGATGAGGTCTGTGACGCCAGCAAGTCTCGCCGCTGTCGGCATTCGCAGGATTCCCAGTATTGGGGAGGAGAAAGCAGCCACGGACCCATCGTTCCAAGGATAGGGGAGAGCGAGGCGGATCTCCGATTACAGCGCAGAACAGCTGAGTCGGCGCCAGCTGCAGTACATAACACTGCACCCTCCTTAAGTATGTTTGACCCGAACAGACTCTACAGAATCAGGACCTTCGTACAGCACCAGTCGGTCGATGTGCACAACCTTAGGCTTTGCCCAAGTCGGCATATATTAGACATAATTTATCCACTTCAAGATCCTGTACGGGCCTTCCCAAGATTTCTGTAGCTTCGGGCAATATCCCTACTTCCTTTGAGGGTTGTACAATCACACCAGCTGTCCTTCTTGAAAAGTCTCCTCAAGTTTTCTTCGGTCATATCGTGTTTTCATTCTGTCACTGTTAATGTTAAGGTGCCTGCGGGCAAACTCATGAATGTTGGTTAACTTCTGATGTAACTTAATACCATATTTTGGAGTGGCTGCTTCTTCCTCCACTGGACGTCCGAACAGCAGGTCACCAGGTAGGCGGAGCTCTCTCCCAAACAGCATACTTGAAGGTGTTATCCTTGGGAATCGTGGACCGCCGAGCGATATGCGAGGATAAATAAGGGTACCTTAGAGCCCCAATACCTCTGATTGTCTTCTATGAAGATAGCCAGACACTGTTCAAGGGTATGATTTAGCCTCTCAACCATTCCATCCGACTGAGGGTGTAATGCTGTGGTTCGGATTTACTTCATTCCTAAAATCCTTGCTACTTCTTGGATAAGAGTTGCTTAAAAATTTCGTCCTTGGTCCGAATGAAGCTCCAGTGTCACTCCAAACCTGGAGAAAACTGCACGACAAGAGCATTAGCTACTGTGCCTGCCTCTTGGTTTGGCACCAGTATGACCTCGGGCCACTTTGTGAAATAGTCTTGTGTTACCAGAAGGTGTCTATTTCCCCTCTCAGTGATTTGTAGGGGTCCGAGAATGTCAACTGCCATCCTTTTGAATGGGGCCCCAACATTGTACTTCTGGAGGGGATCGCGTCCCTTAACCCTCGATCCCTTCCTTGCAGTACATGCATCACACAGACAGTACCACTTCTCAACATCCTGCCGACAATGTAGCAAATAGAATTTCATTCGGACTCTGTCGAGTGTCTTATTTACACCGAAGTGACCACCTGCTACTGTGTTGTGCAGTTCTCTTAGCACTTCTGGGATTCGGCACTTTGGTAGCACCATTTGTCAATGACGCTGTCTCCTATCGTTACTTTCCCAATTCCTGTAATGCACACCATTCTTTATATCAAGGGAATTCCACTGTGCCCAGTATGCCTTGACAGTCAGGCCTAGGCTAGATATCTCCTCCAATCTCGGTCGCTGCCCGGTTTCTTTCCACTGAAATAATGGATGCAAGTTGGGGTCACTTAGCTGATCATTTCTTATGTACTTTTAGTCCCATGTATATGATCCATCACTAGATAAAGGGTCTTGAATTCTTGTCCTCCTGGCATCTCACGATACACCAACCTTCTCCTCCTTGCATTCACAATGATGATAGAATGGTTCGCATGGTCTCTTGGAGAGTGCATCTGCATTGCTGTGAAGGCATCCAGACCTGTGCTGTATTTCTAAGTCATATTCTTGCATGTGCTGTATCCTCCGGGCTATTTGACCTTCGGGGTTCTTAAGATTTAGCAGCCAGCGTAATGAAGCATGATCATTTCTTAGGATGAAGTGTCTGCCATAAAGATATGAAAGAAAATGTGCAATCGCCTTCGCCACTCCCAAAAGCTCCCTGCATTTCACACAGTAGTCCCTCTCGGGCTTGTGTAGCACCTTACTGAAGTATTCCAATGGCCGCTCTTCTCCATCCTGGATCTGCGATAACACAGCCCCGATTCCAACATCACTAGCATCAGTATCCAGAATAAATTCACCCTCTCTACTTGGGAAGCCCAGTACTGTTGAAGATATCAGAATTTACTTTAGTCTACTGAAAGCAATTTCGCACTCTGGGGTCCAAAAAAATTTTCTTTTTGCCTCCGTCAATTCATGTAGAGGTTTGGTGATAGTAGCAAACCCAGGCACAAATCGACGGTAGTAAGGACATAAGCTAAGAAAATTTCGAATTTCAGTTTTATCCTTTGGTAGAGGCCAGTCTCTTATTGCTCTGGTCTTCTCAAGGTATGTTTCAATCCCATGGGCTGATACAACATGGCCCAAGAAATTAATTTTTGTTTTGGAAAAGATGGCAATTCTTGGGAACCAATCTCAGATTGGCCACAGCTACACTCTGAAACACAGAATCTAAGCATACCAGGTGCTCTTCAAAAGTTCCATTCTGTGACTACAATGTCGTCTAGGTACACATTACAAATATCTAAGGTCAGAACTTTCTCCATTAGTCATTCGAAGGTGGCAGGGGCATTGCATAGCTCAAAGGACACAGCCTTGAATTGCCAGGTTCCTTTCCCTTGGACACAAAAGGCAGTCTTTTCCTTGTCTTCCCTGGCCACCTCGCACTGCCAATACCCGCTCTTCATGTCTAGAGTAGAAAACCACTGTGAGCCTGCTAGGCTATTCAGGGTGTCGTCTATCCTAGGGAGTGGGTAAGAATCTTTCTTGGTCACATTATTAAGTTGGCAGTAATCAACACAAAGTCTCTTTCTGTTTAACAAGCACAATGGGAGAATACCATGGACTGACTGAAGGCTCTGTTACATCTAATTCCCTCATCTCTTTCAGAATACCGTCAACGATTTCATATGAAGCTAGTGGTAGTCGCCTTGGTGGCTGCTTTATGGGTCTGGCATCCCCTGTGTCGATGTGGTGGCATGCAACATTAGTTCCGCCAAGGTCATTGTGCTCGCAGGAGAAAAGACGTCTATTTATTTGTAACAATTCTGGAACTGCCCTCTCCTGTCGCCAGTTGAGGTTTTCTTTTATTCTTGTCAGCAGTTCCCCCATAGTATCTGGAAGAGAACATTCAGTAGGAAGTGACTGTGAAGCTTCTGGAACATTTGGAAGTACCTGTGAGACCTGATTTCAAAACCCTGGTATGGCCCCCTCCTCAAGGTGGTTAGCACGGTCAGACAAATTAATCATCCCAACAGGCAAACTGTCCGATTTGGAAGAAACCAATATTCTGGCTACAATGACACCATCGGGTAAAATGCCACCTTCCTGGGCTGGTTCGATTATGCCCAATTGCCTGACATATTTTCCCTGGCATCTGCCTGGAATAACAATTTCGCTAGAAGCAGGGAGCGCAGTTGACTGATTACACACTACTGGGCAGCTCATTGACGAAGATAAATCTCGCCGTGTTGACACTACCAACTCGGTATTACCTATATGTAACACCCCCAGTCGAGTATCAATACAGCATTCCAGCTTACATAAAACATCAAGACCCAAAATGCATTTGTCCCCTATTTCTGCTATGTATATATCATGCTCTAACTCAAGGTTACCGAGCTGTAAGAGTTACTGTTGTAAAATAGCAGTGATCCATGTTCTTATAGGATGATAGCTGGAGGGAAGACCCAAGAATGTCGGGTCTTACCACTGTTATAGTCGCTCTTGTGTCAACGACCATATGACACGAAAAATCATCTAAGCTCCCCTCCACCAATAAGCCATTGAAGCCTTGTTTCATTGAACGCAACTGCAAAAGCATCGGGGCCTTCCGTCCAGCAATCATCGATATTTGCCCCTCAAGACCGGTGTTTACGAGTTTCCCGAAGACATTGCACTCTCACCTGCCCCTTGGCGCCTGCTCTCTGGCTGTTGATGCTTCTGCTTCTGCTACTGTTGTTGCTGCTGAGGACAGTTGGCTCTCAGGTGCCCCGGCTGTCCACATGTCCAACATTCAGGCCGTTTGGGTGGGGGACGGCGAGTCTCCGCAGTGTGCACCCTGGAGGCGATGTCCCTGATGGTCGTCTGCAAGTCCTTCAACATCCCCTTGACGTTGTCGTCCTCCCCTTCATCAAGAATCACTGCCTGCACTGGACGTCGTGGCACTGATGACTGCCATGCTGACTCCACTTCCAGTGCTCGGGCCAAGGCATCCTGAATGGTGTGAGGCGCAGCTAACCGCACAGCTTACCGAACGTCGGTGTCAGCGATAGCGTCGACGAAGAAGCCGACGATGATGACATCTCGTGCCTCTTCCGAGCATCCCTCCAAAGACAGGTGCGACAGCCTTACGATGTCCTGCCACAGCTCCTGCAGTGGTTCCCCGGGTCTCTGGATGCGGCTTCGGAATTGGGCATGCCGCTGAATATATATATATCGGTCTCTGAATTGAATATATATATATATATATATATCGGCCTCTGAATCGAAGCTCCAAAGCCGACACCAGTGCAGAGTATTCTAGACGATCTCGTTCCGGCAGAGACTGCAGTATGCTCACTGCTGGTCCTCTCAGTACAGACGCCAGGTAGTAAGCCCGTTGATCTTCTGTCCAGCCATCCAGGGTGGCCACGATCTCGAATTGGTGCCGGGACTCGCGCCAAGGTGTCTGTCCATTGTAGGGGGCGAGTTTAATTGTGACGCCTTTACCCACCCCTGACTGGGGCATTCCCACACTGCAGAATGGCTGCGCCTCATCTGCGATAGCTCCAATGGCGGCGACCTGTACCTTCGTCTCGCTGCCCGCGCTGTCGTCTCGGTGGTGACCAATTTTGGCTCTTCTTCCACCCCTGCATGTCGTCTGTCCTGCTGCTGCAAGAACTCCTGCCACTCCTTTTTGAGGGCGCTTACTTCATGTTTCATTTCTTGCTCAACACTGTCCATCCTATCATTCACACTGTCCATTCTCTCGCTCACACTGTCGATCTTCTTGTCCACACAGTCTATTTTATTGTTCACCAACTCGCTTACACCTTCTTTCTTTCTGTCCACATTCTCATTCACACTGTTTATTTTCCTATCTACACTATCTATTTTTCTATCTACATTTTCGTTTACACTGTCTATTTTATTGTCTACTAGTTCACCAATACAAACAATTTGACTATTTACAGATTCACTAACACTACAAATTTGACTATTTACTTTTTCATTTACATTACTAACAGATTCCCTACCACTACTAATTTGATTATTTACATTTTCATTTACATTACTTACAGATTCCCTAACACTACTAATCTGACTATTTACATTACTTATTAGACCACTCAGGCCTTTGATCATGGGACGAAGTGCTTCCATGTCTGCGATATATTCCTGGTTAGCATTCACAAATTCCTTAATAATTTCTTGGCCAACTAATGTAATTATTAAATTTACAAATTTATCCTGCTAGTAATAACCTACTGTAATACCAATTCCAAGTATTATATTATTTAATTTTTATAAAATTCCTCCATCCCACTTCTGACACCAGTGCTACAATTTCTCTATGTAGAAATTAAGTGGACTTTACCAAGTTCGTTAAGGGACATAGGTCTAATCAAATAAAACAATTAATTATAATTTCCTCATTTTATGTACAATAACCACAGCAAAATTCTCTGAACTCAAACTCTCACAATAAATTGAAATCAAATGCTGTTCACAATTGGTACCAATTAATAAAAATTATAATTACGACAAAGAAATCAATGAAATTAAATAATTAAAGAACAGTACCAATAGACAGTGTATCAACCTATTCAATTATTTTACAATTTATGCGTCCATATTTGACAGTTAAAATATTTGCAATAAAATCAGTATTACACTTCCATTCAGTCCCACCTCAGTTCAGTCCATGTCCCACAAGTCACAATGTTCTAGTCCTAAAAGCGCCCTCACGCACAGTAGGCGTCACTCGTCGGCTTCACACCCTCTCGTCCATCCAAGCCACGAACACCTCACTCGCCGTCGTCCCGCAATCTCCAGTCGTCGTCCACAATTCACTTCGGTCGCGCACACTCGGCCAGACGGCCTCCATCAAAGACTGCCGGCCACTGGGTTGCGGTAGTATATATAGTGTCTTAGGCCGTCACCTAGAATCCTCCCCAACTCGCGTGATGCGTTGCGAAGTGCTGAGGCGCCAGCCAGTCTCACCAGAACATTCTTGCATCGTCGCTAAATGTATCGTAAACTCTAGCAGGTGGAATGAGGTATGTGACGCCAGGAAGTTAGCCGCTGTCGATATTCAAGGGATTCTCTGAATTGGGAGGGAGGCAGCCACGAGCACATAGTTCCATAAATAGGGGAGGGTGAGGTGGGTCTCCGATTATGGCGCGGGGCAGCTGAGGCGGCGCCAACTGCAGCATGTAACAATATATTTTTTCTGTACAATCTAGTTAATATTCCCTTACTTTTATGATATTTTCCCCCACTTTTGTCAAGTACTTTTCTATACTATTAGGTAATAGTACTTTACCCAAATAGCAAAATACATTTGGCCCACATGTGCAGATCTGATTGTGAACAAGCAGCCCACATGCGGTATCCACAGGCATTCAAGAGGCGGAATGCACTCGCAGATGCATGTGGCACACATGATGAATGGTGACTGTGGTATGATGTGTTTGCGTGTGGACCACATACGGATATTTAACTGTAAGCAAATGTCTGGCAAAACCAGAGTTCCCCATAAGTTAACCACAAGAGTACCACTTCTGGATGTACTGTTGTCTGATGTGTGGCAAACCAGAGATGCCCATATGTCAACCACAAGCGGGCCACTTCTTGATGAACTGTCGGCTGATGTCTGGCTAAACAAGAGTTGCCCATAAGTCAACCACAAGTGGGCCACTTATTCTTGATGAACTGGTTGCTGATGTATGGGAAAACAAGAGTTGCCCGTAAGTTAACCACAAGCGAGCCACTTCCGGCTTTCTGCTTCTACCTGCCGTAAGTAAACCACTTGTCGTTAGTCAACTGTTGGTAAGCCACTTGTGGGCCAACTATTGGCCACTTGTGGCCCAGATATATGCAGCTTGCAATGCATTTTCAAAACCAAAAATTTTATCGTGTCTAACCCAAATAAACTTGATGTATACCATATACATATGTGTTAACTGCAGCTTCATTTCACTATTAGTAAATTTCTTTGGAGAAACCGTGAATTGAATTCACATAACTTTAGTCTACAGTCATGTGTGCTATCAACTACTCTACTATGTATTCACATACGTCCTTTTAAGTAAATCCGGATACTTACTTCACATACATAAATTTATTATGAGCTTTGCTATATAGACAATGTTAGTATCACGAGTCAATACTGTGATTTATGTATTTTGTTTAAAAGATTAGTATTTTAGTTTCGGACTACTTTCAGATAGAATTGAAAATGCAAAATAATTTTTTGGATGTGTTATGCTTTGCAGGTTTGTGGTCTGAAAACTATTTTTTTACTATTACTAGCAATGCCACGTGATAATTTTACTACATATAACATGAAATAAAAAATCAATTGAATACACATATGCTATTTGATACTCCACAACAACATATAGTCGATATGCCATTAATGGAACATAAGCTTGCTGATCATGTTTCCTCAGAAATAAGGAACAGTTGGCATACCACAAAAGCCGGTATGTACTCTTTGGCAAACATCACCTACACGTTCTCTACATACTCTAAGATGCCTGTGGGTGTTTCACAGTCATTTGCTTGTGCGCCATATATGAAATTCCGCCAGTCATCTTGTGTTAAATGGCCCACAATTTCACACATGATGATGCCCAACTATCAGAAATGAGCCATTCTACCACGCGAGGGCTTTATGCATGCGCAAACATAATCTTATAATAATAATCATTGGCATACATCAGCCACACGTTATTTGCATACTCTACGATGCCTGTAGGTGTTTCACTGATGTTTGTTTGTGGGCCACATAAAGAATTCTGTCAGTAATTTTGTGATAAGTGGTCCGTAATTGGCCACATTATAATGCCCAGCTATCAGAATTGAACCTGTCTACCACATGAGGGTTTTATATGGAAAAATGATCTTATTTTCATACTCTTTCGCATACATCAGCAACATGTTTTCCACGTGTTATAAGATGCAAGTGGGTGATTCACTGATGTTTGCTTGTGGGCCATACATTAAATTCTGTCAATCATTTTGTGTTTTAACGATCCACATAAAAAATACTTCCCAAGCAAATACAGTCACTATTGTTCACGTGGTCTTATTGTGTACCACATAAGAAAACACTTACAGTCATGTGGGCGAACATGTACCACCTTTGCTAACAGTTGGCCAACTGTTATCTGCTTGTTGTTTGCTACTTGGGCACTTCTTATGTAAATTTACTCTACATTTAAGAGGTAATTTTACCTTACTTGTAGAGGTAATTAGCTTCCCTCACATGTAAGAGAATTTTAGCTCAATTTTTTTCTACAGTGTGACAGTGTGAGCGAGAGCATGGATAGTGTGAATGAAAAGATTGACAGTGTTGTGCAGGAAATAAAAAAGGAAGTAAGTGCCCTCAAGAAGGAATGGCAGGAATTCTTGCAGCAGAAGGGGAGAAGACATGCATGTGCTGAGGAATCGATCCCCACCGAGCCGGCGAATGTGGACAGCGAGGAGAAAGCACTGGTCGCCGCCAATACAGCCATCTCAGGAGAAGCCCAGCAGTTTTTCAGTATGGGTACGCCTTTACCAGGGGTGGGTAAAAACGGCGTCACAATAAAGCCCGTCCCCTACGATGGACAGACACTTTGGAGCCAATACCGGCACCAATTCGAGATTGTTGCCGCCCTGAATGGCTGGACAGAAGAGTAGCGGGCGCACTACCTGATGGCTGTACCGAGGGGACCTGCATTGAGCTTACTGCAATTCCTGCCAGAACGACATCGACTAGAATACTCCACATTGGTGTCGGCTGGTATTCGGCGGCCGATATATGCGACACGCCCACCATGCCCAACAGCGAAGCCGCATCCAGCGACCAGGGGAACCACCGCAGGAGCTGTGAGAGGACATCGTGAGGATGTCACACCTGTCTCTAGACGGGTGCTCTGAGGAGGCGCGCGACGTTTTTCGTGGATGCCATTACCGATGCGGATGTGCGCCGAGCTGTAGGCCTATCATCACCACACAACATGCAGGTCGCCCTGGCCCGAGCAATGGAGGTGGAATCAGTGAAACAGGAGCCGATGTTCCTCAGTTCAGGTAGCTATACCGTGCAATGACGACGATGGACGTCTTGAGGATGTTGGAGACCACAATGGAAGAGATTGCTCCCATATTCTGAGCTAGGAAACCCAGTTTTGTCCATTTAAGAGAGGGAAGGAGCTGCGCGTCCAAGTGCAAGAAGCGAGGGAGCGATACGGGCGACACTAAAACTCACTTCTATCACCTCATCACTCCTACGCGCAAAGCTTGCAGTGTTTCCGTCGTGATGCTGTACTGTGTAAATTAGATCTGTAACAGTGGGACAATATTACACGCGATGAAATATCACAGATTAAGCTTCGCTAGTATGTTTGTACTTTTCTCTTGCCGCTTAAGAAAACTGCTTACGAAATATATACAAAAAAAGGGATATTTTACCATTTTCACGAAATTTTTTCCTCAAAAAAATACACTTAATACGACAAAAGTAAAGAATTAGGGGCATAGAGAATTGTTTTTTATTTTCTCTGACAAAAAGTCGTATTTGCAGAACATTTATTCACCGAGATGTGTATTCGCGAAAACAACTATTTCGGAGAAAATGTCTCAGTACATTCTCCCAAGCATCGGGAATATTGTCAGTGTGGCCGGATGGGATATTGAGAATCCAATGCCCGCAAAGGAACTGCAGGACCCGGCAGACAGACGTGAGTACGACCGAGAGATTTTCGAGAAGACTGGAGACGGTGGAAGGGGAACTTCTGAACTCCGAAGAGGTTGTGACACCTGTCCCTCGTCGATGGAGGCGCCGAGAATGCTGGAACTGTGGAAAGGAGGGACACTTAAGAGCGTGGTGTCCAGGGACGCCACTAGAAAATATTCATCGAGGAACTGCCCAAAGAACAGCTGCACCTACAATTGGAACTGACAGCCTCAGTAATGCCTATCCAAATCACATACTCATCGAAACTAGTGACAACATCATATCTGAGGGAACGAAAAAAGATCGCTTTATGGTGGTAAGAAAAAGGATGCTGGAGTCGGACCATCTATGAAGTCTTCGTGAAGTTAATTCAGGCAAGAAAATAAGAGAAGTCCAGGTAACAGACCAAGCTGCACAAACGTATCTTCGGGGGAAACGAATATATCCTAGTGTCTATTAGTATCAAGAGGAACACTCGATGTGGTCCAAGAGTTGCAGGCGATGCATTCAGGTAAGGGCGACTAGTGTGGCTGTATGAAAGGAAACAACTTAGGGATGTACATCTCAGGCCCAAGGATGTTGGGAAGTCCTTTACCATATTTTGAAGCGAGTGAGCGATACTCCCTTCAATATCTGTTGTCGGAGCTCCCTGGAGGAGAAGTCTAAGGTTGTTCACATAGACCGACTGGTGCTGTCCGAAAGTCCAGATGATGGAGAGTTTGTCCGGGACGAACATACTTAAGGAGGAGGCAGTGTTACACGCCGACTGACACACGAGGTGCGAGCTCCATACACAACTCGACCCTCCCCTCCCTAGGCAGACCCTGTCGCTGGGGGTATGTTTGACAGCAGCGACTTGGCTGGTGTCACAGTCCCTCCTCCTCCCGACTGCTGGATAAGCCTATATATATTGCAGCGGTCCTAGGGTCGGCAGTCTTTTTGAGAAAGCCAATTGGCTGAGTGCGATAATCGAGCGACACGTGGTGCAGCAAGAGACATCGGAGAAGAGGACGGACGACGCGGGGAGATTACAAGTTGACAGCGGACGAGGTGGTCGTGGTGTGAATGGACGAGAGGGCGCTCGGATAACTCTAGAACATTGCGGACTGGTGGGAAATGGGATAAACTGAGGTGGGACTAAATGAACATGTAATACGGATTTTGTTGTAAATATTGGAATTGTCAAATACATACATATAATTTATAATGTAATTCATTATGTTTTGATACACTGTTTTTAATTATTTAATTACATTAATTTCTTTGAGATAATTAAAATTGTATTGATTAACTTAATAAATTGTGAAGAGCAAGTAATAGCAGTGTATTGTGAGATGTTAAGCCGAGAGAATTTTGTTTGTAGATATTGTAAATAAAATTAGGAGATTATAATTAACTCTTTTATTTAATACCTCCATCTCTTAACGAACATGGTTTAGCCCAGTGACTTGGAGAGAATTCTAGCAATATTGATTAATAGCCAAATAACTCGCTAGGGACACAGGCGTGGGAAAGTAATGTATGAAAATCTGTGGAAAGTAAATATTTTATTCCATAGATTGTTATATGGTTTATTATTTTTATAACAAAATATTTACGATTTAAAGTGTATGCGTAGATATGTAATATGCGCATATATATATATATATATATATATATATATATATATATATATATATATATATATATATATATACACACACACACACACACACACAGTGAACACAATTTAAAAATACCAACTATTGAATTTATATCTATATATTTATAGATACGTCGGACTACTTATTTTTATATTAGTAGATCACTTACGTAAAATATTCACATCTCATTTCTCGAATTTGTAATACATTTACTGGAGTTGTTGTATAGTCACAACAAATAGTGCAGCTATTGACCAAACAAATACACAGATCTAAGTTAAGGAATCGTGAGAAAATTGAAGACATAGTTACAGCCTTCAATCGAATACATGTTTCACATAGATGCACTGTATATAGCGAAATGTTACTGCTTTCTAGTTTAATTTTCAGTGGCATTTTTTAGCGATTCTTTTAATCTACATGTTTAGAAAATCCATAAACACGAAGCATTTGGTTCGATTTGAGATAGTTAAAATTAATTGCATGTTTCGTCAAGAGTACAAAATTATGGATAATCCAATTTTGAATCAGTGATCACTGATATACTTGTATTTACAGGCCGTTTTATTTCACCTAAAAAGAAACACTTGTAATAACAACTATAGTGTTTATGTCTACTACAAGGCGAAATTTACAACCAAGTTAATTTAATTTTCTTGTCTGTGAAAAGTGACATGATCTAATTTGTATTCCAAACGATTTCTACAGCCGTATGCGGTGCAGGAAATGACAAAGCTACTCAAGACGCGAGGATAAAGTGTCTGTGTTTGCTGGAAAGGCTCTCTCCTTCTCTCCATTTTCATCCCTTATTTGCACCCTGCCGGCTTCACCCCTACTATACTCATGTCCCCTCCACATCCTGCATGCAAAATGCTTCTCTCTCTTTTTTTTAAATTCTTCTGTTAATGTCGCATTTCCGTGAGAAGATTTTTTTCTGTTTGCAGTTCCACGCGCACGATCGTGGCAGTCATTTGCCTTTCTCTCGAAATCAGAATTCAGAACAAGTTTCTAATGTTTTCCCGCAGATGGCATGTGAATAGTTTCTGAGTACTGAAGCGTTGGCGACATTTTAAACTCTGCACGTGTCTTTCAGCTTGGTCTGTTGTGTCCACGAGCGTGTCGATTTGTTCCGTGATTGAGGCAAAGCAAAACTTTAGTAGTTAAAATGCTTCATTTTTTTTTGTCGTCAAGTCGGGCAGATGAGAATGACTAAACAAGAGTGTAATTTCACGGATGCATTAACGGCAGAATTTCCGTTTGTTCAGGAAGAGCAAGAAGAATTATCGTGTACTTTTTACAAAGGCGTGTTTTCTATTGAACATGACGGCGGATCGGACATATAACAACACGTGCAATAAAAGTAGCAAAAGCTGTTAGGAGCTCAAGCCAAAAATTGACCTCCTTGATAACGATACAACGGAAACTCAACGAAGAAGGCAAAAGTCTTGCTGCTGAAGGTTAAACAAACGGCGAAACATAACCACTTATTTCGTTCAATGGACTTCACATAAACTCTCGTACGTAGTGTATTAAAAAATAATAATAATGCGGAAGAACCAAGTTTGAGGCCATTGAAGTGAACATCCTGGATTATTTTACGTTACGCGAAATCACCAGTGACTTGCAAACATATAAATACGTATTTATGTTTGATACTTCAAACCACAATAACCTGAAGTTAATTCCAGTCCTTGAAAGTTTTGTCATACCCAATAAAGGGATCAAGATCAAATTGCTTGAGTTCCAGAACCTTTAAGCGGAAACAGCAGAGATGCTTACAAACCACATTCTTTGGGTTATACTGTCCACATTGTACACAGCGATATTCAGACAAGTGCAGGTATTTGACCTGTTGACGTTGACACAGTAAATTATTAACAAGGTGTTTCAGTATCTCCAAATATTTGCTGTTTCGAATGGCTGAATAAAAGAGCTTCGGGGAGATTTTTGAAGTCGAATTTGGTATTAGAAAGTCTAAAAAACAAGACGGATTTCATTATAATCTGCATTAAATATAGTAAATGATACATAGCACATCGATAGTAATAGGGCAACACCTCAAGTAAAATTTTTTTACATTATTGGATTTTTAGAATTGTCTTGGGCTTGATATATTCAGTTTAAGAAGGCCATATATGTAGTACAATAAATATCCACCAGAGATCTGAAAAGTATCGACATGCCACATTTTATTAACGATGCTTCTGAAATACAATGTATTGACATAGATTATTTGCATACAGTCGATGACAAACTTAATCAAACACCGTATTATACAAAGTTATTGTTGGTAAGCATATTCCGAAGCAAATTAAGCGGGTTTCTCGTCCACCAGCACCGTGGATTACCCAGGAAATTAAGGCTTTAATGGCTGATCGGGACAATGCTTTTCATAAATATAAATCTTCTAAGAGAAAAAATTGTATCCTTGTATCTGTGAGTTTCGAGGAATTCCAACTCAGTGGAAATCTGCTTTAGTAATACCGATTCCGAAGACAAATAAACCTCAATGTGCCACTGACTACAGACCCATAAGCATTCTTCCCACAATTTCCAAATCCCTTAAATATATTGTACACCAACAGATAACATAGTACATAATTGAAAATAATCTGATGGTCGACAATCAATCTGGTCTCAAAAAGGGCTTTAGCACATGTACGGCTGTTCTTCAGGTCACTGACGACATGAAATATAACTTGGGTAACCGTTTGCTAACGATAATATATTATTAGATTTTAGCAAAGTATTCGATTCCGTTGACCATGAGCTATTATTTACAAAGCTAAAATCGTATTTTAATTCCGCTGAAATATCGTTAGAATGGATTAAAAGTTACTTGTATGGCCGTTATCAGATAGTTGTCTGCGGAGAACAACAATCTGCTTGGCACACAGTTAAAATTGGAGTTCCCCAGAGTTCTGTTCTGGGACCCCTTCTTTTTTATATTTTCATTAATGACCAACCTCAGCAACTAAAACATTGTAAATACTATCTTTATGCAGACGACTTCCAAATATACCTGCCAGCTCATACCGGTAATATTACGTCATAAATTGACACAATTAACCATGAATTGCCAAATATCTTAGAATGCTCAATAAAGCACGGGGCTACTATTACACCCTAAGAAATACCTGAGCATTATAATTGGATCCAGGAAACTACTCATATCACCAAACGTCACTAGCGCCCCTAATATACTCGATGGCGAGCCGATTCCTCTATCAAAGTCCGTAAAAAACCTAGGTGTAATATTAAGTGAAACTTTGGAGAGAGCATGTCACATCTGTAGACAGACAAATGCCACTTTATATTCATTAAGAAGCCTTAAAAAAAAAATTACCAGCGAAATTGATGAAAACCTTAACAGAATCATTAATAATTTCACGCCTTGATTATGCTGATATAGTCTTCAGTGACCTGCATGAAGATCTAGCTCAGAGACGTCAGCGAATACAAAACAACTGTGTACGACTTATTTTTAATCTTAAAAAGAAAGATCATATCACCAAATACATACATACTCTCTCATGGCTATATTTAAAAAATCGACGATCAGTGCACAAGATCTGCTTGTTAAAGAAATTATTTTTAACAGGATGTTCTCGATATCTTTTGTCTCGTTTTTTGCCGCCCAATGCACCAACCACTCGTTCTTTCGATCAACAAAAGCTTCTAGTACCAAAACACAACTCATTTTTCGCTTCATCTTTTATCGTCACCACAACCAAACCTTGGAATCGCTTACCTCAGGAAGCAAGAGATACAATTTCAATCACTAAATTAAAAAAAAAATGCGAAAACTGCTTGGTCATGCTATAAATATCTAAACGAACTTGAAATGTGGGTTTGATATAAACAATATTTACTGTGGAGGTTCTTTTTATAATACATGTAAAATATTAGCGTTACGCTTCATGTGACTGTAGTGATGTTCTGATGTTTATGTTACTGTTTAATTAATTAGATGCATTGTTAATGTATGTAGGTGTGCGAATGAGCGTGAGTGAGTAAACATTCCATTTATATATTATTTCTTATTTTATTTATATGTTTTAGTATAGGCTGTTCACGGTAAAGTGAGCACAACTTAGGCACTTGTAAATTTTCCCTTTCATCCAATTTCCATCTTCCTGCTGCTTTTTAATATAAACATTGCAATGTGAACAGTAAATAGAGTGAATACATTTCACCACCCTCAAAATTTAAAGCCTGATGTTGCAATTTGATATATTTATTAGTGGTTAATGCCTGTTGGAAGGGCCTTAAAAAGTGCTCACTTTACCGTGAACAGCCTATAGCTGATAATTTTAGACGTCTTATATTATAATTTTTAATGTCTTATATTATTTTTTTTTGCCTTTTTCCCGTGCTTAAATAGTTATTTGCTTCGATTTTCTTTCCTTCAGTAATCCCTAAATTAAATTGCAGTTTTAGAACTTCTTAGTCAATGTTATTTTGTGGTTTTGTGGTTGTACAAATTTTTTGTATATGGATATATGTTAGGCGTGTATATGGTTTTGTGTATGCGTGTATATGGTTTTGTGTATGCGTGTATATGTTAAGAGTAATTGTGTAAGTTCACTATTAAGGTTTATTTTATTTTATGTAAGTTGCTTTTATATATTTCACATAAGCTTCTTTCTAAGTTTATAGTAGACATTAAGTTTTGTGTTATTGTTTTATTTCTTTTTCTTTTAAAAAAATCAGTGTTAGGTTTTATTGTGCAAAGCGGTTAAGTGTGACTTCGCAACAAGAATAAAGACGTTTTATTATATTTTTATTAATAATATTTCAGAAAAAAGTCAGAATAATACAGCCACATGTTGACATGTGGTCTTGTTATTCTTACGGCTGAGGATGGGTTGGGATACAACATGGCCATATGTTATGTTGTGGACTTATTATTTTAATGATACTGTTGACACTCCTGATTTTAAAACAGTGAAACAGTGTTTACACTACTGATTGTGTTGTTGTTAATTGCTGCACAGCTAGTTTCATGTTCCGAAAATGCATTTTAGTGTGGATTGTAGATAGTCCTGTTGTTATTACAGATCCAAGATGGAATGTACAGGAACATCCCGATTATCCCCGGCCAGAAAAATTATTATTATTATGGCGTTATCAGATTCTTCCATACGTGAGAGGGGATCGGCAAGTTTAACCAATAGTCATTGTGTTAGTTTTATCTGTAGAAAGTAATAGGAAAACTTTGAATTTCAGATGGTGTAGCGTATTTTAAAGATCGTGTTTGTTTTATACTAATTAATATCAGGATGACTATACAGCGTAATATTTGTTTATTTATCCGATAAGTGTGTTTGACAACACGGTTGGTATTATTTAGAATAAAAATGGACAATACAACTAGTTTTCCTGAAGTTTCGAGAAATAAATAATATTCATACAAGAATTGCTCGTATTATAATATAATATTTTAATCCTTCTATGGTGGAGTGACAGCCATCCAAAGTAATAATAAAAATTATTATTTCAAACTGTACAGATTGGAGACTACGGAGAGGAAATACTTAATTTCAGAAGTACGAGAACTTTCATTAAAAATAATTACAGACCATAACGACTCAACGTTAGTTCCTGCAAGAGAGTTTGCATATTTGCAAGCACCATGTGTTAAGGCTACCACTTCTATATGTGAGGTACAAATTCATAACATAGCATGTCACAATCATGATATTATTGTCTCTCAAAAACTATAAAATATTGACAGTAGGTCTAGATTGATTATAATTATTTTTAACTACCAAATAATAGTCACTAAATTAATACCTCTTCAAGCACAATGTTGTGACTTAAATTTATATTATTTTTCTGTTTTAGATGGAGATTTATGGGGAGGAAAAGGTATATGTTGATCTAGTTGCTGCCCAACCCTCTACTTTGTTTGAAACCAACACTGCGAATTTTATATGCGAGGTTAAATCTCTGCAGAGGGACATAAATAGTGGAAGTGAGGACTTACTTATACCTGAAAATGATTCTGTGTTAGATTCTAATTATGAACCCATTGAATCAAGTTCGAAAGATGAAGTATCACCTAGTACTGCTGAAATAGCATGGCCTAAATAATCTACAAGGGATCAAGAACTAAATGAAAGGCCACTGACAAGGAAGAGAAAACGTTTGCCAGAATTATGCTAAGCAAACACGAAGAAAACAAAGGTTAATTCTGGTCAAACATACTGCACAATAGCGAACAAAGAAAAATATGCCAAATCAGTCAAAGGTGTATGTGGGAATAAATGTCGCCTGCAGTCTTCTATTAAAAAATCACGAGACAAGCTGATACACGTCAATACATCTTCCTGGGGACTAGGTGATCATGGGCTACAGCGGAATTTTGTAGTGAGTAATTCTCATAAAGTCAAACCGCAGTAGAGATATTTAAAGGAAGGCAGTGGAAGAGGGTACAATATTGCATACTATTTCACAATTAATGAGAGCAGAATCAGGGTTAACAAGCACTTTTTTTTAAATGAAAACTCTGGATATAGGAGATAAATTCATAGGGAACTGCTGGAAAAAAAGTGATGAATATGGAGTTTTAGAGAAATAAAAAGGGGAAAGCATACAAAAAAGAAAATTGATGAATAATTGAAGGAACAAGTCAGAGTTCATATCTATTCCTTCACTAAAATAGAATCCGATTATCTTAGGGCACATACATGCAAATAGTATCTGCATGGGAACTTAACAATAGCCGAGATGTACAGACTGTACACTGAAAACCAAGCCAAAAACAAAACTACTTGCCGTGAAAATAAATGTGTACCGGGAATTATTCAACGCTGAAATAAACCTCTCTTTTTTTGTCCTAACGAAAGATCAATGTGCACTTTGTGAGACTTATAAAAATTCCAGTGAAGAAGAAAGGGAAAAAATTCAAGCGAGGTATGATGAACACTGCAGAAACAAACATTTAAGCAGAGAAGAAAAGTCCAAAGATGCAAATCTGGCTCGAGAAGGATCACTGATAGTGTCATGTTTTGATCTACAGGCAGTGTACCATGCGGAAACATTTCAGTGCTGTACTACAAAAGAAAATTGAACTCTTTTAATTTTACCATTTTTTAAGTTGAGAAGAAGGAAGGATTCTGCTTTCTTTGGAAGGAAATAATAGCTAAACGAGGGACCAACGAAATAGGAACATGCATTGTAGCCTTTATCCAAGAAAACTCTCAAACAAAACAACATATTGTGTTTTATTCTAACAGTGCTGCCGGACAAAAACGAATAAGGCTATTGCATCCCTATATCTATTTGCTGTTCAGACACATAATGTATCCAAAATCACACACAAATACTTGGTTCCAAGCCATTCTCAGAACGAAGGAGATTCTATGCATGCTACGATTGAGAGGCAAAAGAAGTTATCTCTAAAATCAGGTTCAATCTATACTCCAATGAAGTGGACACCATTGATTCAAATGAAAAAGAAGGTTGGAAAACCTTACATTGTCAAGGGGCTTACTACAGAGGACATCAAAGATTTAAAGAAGCTAGCAGAAGAAATAGGCAGAAATTACAATGTTAATAAGCATTGTCAGAAAGTAAATTGGGATTCCTTGGAAGTCATTGAGGCAAGGAAAGTTTCTCCTAACATTATGTTCTAAAAAAACAGATAACAAAGAGAGAGATTTCAAGACAATATTCATAAAAAGTGCGATGCCCTTCCTAAGGGCGTGGCAGCGAGAATAATAGACAGCCCTTCAAGAAGCAATTCACAAGACAACAAAAACAATATCAAATATATTTAAAGATATCTGGTTAAAAAGACAGACAAACATATGACTTGTTGGCATAACATGGATGATTCATTTGTATAAATGTTTCAAAGATTACACAGGATTGTGGAAAATAATAATGATTTATTATTTATATCCCCAGTCACCAAGAAAAGTGGAAACTGATTTAATGTCAGGTGGGCTCAGCATACTTACACAATGGTATCATTTTTTAATGTAAAATAAAATTGCCAATTAAAATTCTACTAAATATGCTAGAAGTCCACATACAAGTGGCACTTTAAAACAATTACATTTTAAATCTCATGTCTCTCTTGTGACACTTAACACAGATCCAAGTGACTGCTGTAATCGTACTCCAAGTTTAAGTGTGTCATCATAAAATATCAAAGATGACTGGGTGTTCTCGCTTTCTGAACAAGTATTAAAAGAAATGTCCCCATACAATTAATTACTCCTTTTAAAAGACATACGTCTATATTTTCATTTTATGCATTTTATTGATAATTTTCTGAAAACTTAAACATTTCCCTTAATACTGGTAAAATCTAAGTCTAAAAGTGAAGTATTTCCTAACTCCTAACTTAAGTATATTCTTTTGTACTGTCTCACAATACTAGCATTGAAGATAGTCAATATTTTAGTAAAGTCCAAAAAACACACAACTCTAATCATCCCATTTTTTACACATTAAGAATTTTCAGCTGTCGTAAAAACATAGATGATAAATCTAATGAGCCGATTGTTCATACAGAAATTTTCGATCTTGGAAGTCGTAAATTCCTAATTTTTTTTCTACTTGTCATGACGCAAAATACGCCATCCTGACAATGGCCAGATGGGCCAGAAATATTATTTCTGTTACGACATATCTATTAATATTGTACTTAACTGTGAGCTGAACATCCTGGAGTGCTGGTCTCTACCCACCCGGCCAAACTCCTGGCGTTATATACGAAAATTCTACCCTTCCCAAAGAGGGAGCAACGAGAGTCCGGCCACTCAGAGCCCACAGAACTCTCGGAAAGTTTCTATACAAATCAAAAATATTGGCGAACAGCCACTTCCAGCGCCACAGTTCCGTGCCATGTGGTTAAACATCCAGATACGTAACTGTTGCGAATGCAGCACGGTCTGGTGCAGGCGGATCAAACTATCCTCTACACTCGGCTGCCAATCTACCTCGAGCGCGTGCAGCAATTGGAAGCTATGTCCAATCGCTTAAAGACACCTCGATGTCGCATGTATATAGGCCTGCTGGGGCAGGCTTTTCGTCACAGACCATCAAGTGCGTGTACAATTTTGGGTATGCAAAGTCATCAAGTGAGTTATTTGAATAATTTTGGGGTAGCAATACACATATTTTTCATGTAAAAGTTTATTTTATGCTGGCTCTAGGTCACGCGCTGCACACATTTTCTTCCTCGTCGCGCTGGTGTTGAAGCGGGCAGGCAATACGGGAGTGGGGAAACTTATTTTAATGAGGTGCATGTCTCAATCCTCCCAGCCCAAAGCTATGCTCCCAATGAATGATCCTGAGAAGATTTCGTGAATTCCTTCGAATTTGGCCAGAATTCGCTGCAGGCCCCGATCCACCAACATCAGGAAGAAGTACCAGGAGGATGGAATCTTCACCAATGAAGCCACTAGCTCCACAGTCCAGACCATACCATAACAGACCCAAAAGACAAATGCAAGCATCAAAGTGCTAAGCAACAATTCATGTTTTTTTCTCCCCATAACTTCTCAAAAGGGGGTGGTTAGTCCTGAAACATTACACTCCTGGTTTTCTTTGTTTTTAATATAATCTGCAGAAAGTTTCTATATAACACAACTACTACAATTCTACAATAAAATATTGTCTTAATTCTTAAATGTTGGCGAAACACAATGATATAATGAGCATGAACTTATATCTGAAAACCTAATTGACAGTGATTAACTACATGGAATGAGAATGAACCTTGAACTCCTGAACGTTCATCCCAAAGTACAAACACTACTGAAATACATGCACATACATGACAAATAACAAGAGGATTACAAATTCGAAAACATACAATAAACTCTAACCTTAACCTAAATCCTAACAATCACAAGTCAGTGGTTTTAGGAAATCCTGTTTCGCTACTAAGAGGTGTTTAATTTTACCTACGAATTATGGGCATTAGTAAAGCTCCCGGGACTACTAACATCCTATGACAACAAAGGTATAGGAGTAAGAAACCGACTGATTATGTATGGTCCAGTAAACTTTCGGGCTAACTTTGAGCTAAACTGAGATGCCTTATTGCTCAAAAAACGTGTCTCAAGACACAATCTGATCCCTGGTTTAAGTGATACAATGCTGCATTGATAATCTTTCCTATAGGATAACTGCAAGTGATATTTCTTTAAAATTTTAGAAGCCTCCTCCCAATTTTCGTTAAGATCTTTATACTCAACGCTATCCCAATAAAACTCTTGAATTCCCCAGGAATTTATCAATGGATGAAACAATTTTCTCCCGAAAAATACCTCTGAGGGTACCTCCTTTGTAGCGCTTCTTATGACGTTATTAAATGCCAATGAAATCTGATACAAAACTTGGTCCCAGACCTTATAGGTACCGGTTTGGAACGCCCATAATGCAGCTTTCAAATTCCGGTTATACCGTTCTACCAGATTGGCCTGTGGATAGTAAGGTGTTCTTTGTTCTAATTTAATTCCCCATTAATGTGCTAAGTTTTTCATTTCAGTGGAAACGAAGTAGGTGGCATTATCAGTCACCAGTTGTATGGGTGATCCGAAGCTAGGGAAGAGTTGTCGACTAAGCCACTTACAAATGTCTGCATATTTCATTGTTCTTATGGGGAAAAGAAATTAAAATTTATTGAAACTGTCGACTCCAACCAAAATAGAAGAAAATCCAGATTTAGTTCTAGGTAAAGGTCCAAAAAAATCAAGATAGAGACGTTCCCACATGTACCGAGCTACAGTTGGGCTATAAGGTCTTATTATTTTAGTGTTTCGAGGTTTTGTCCTTTGTCAAACCTCACATTGTTCAAGAAGCTGCTCAATTTCTTTCACTAACCCTGGTCTAAAGAATATGACCCTAATCCAGCCAACCGTCTTATCGTGACCTAAATGGCCACCAAAATAAGTGTTGCGATAGTAGTGGAACAGTAGTCCATACAAGACTTGAAGAACAACAAATTTCAAAGCACGAGTCTTGGGATCAACATAACCAATGAGCCCCTTCCTAACCTCATAGGGTCCTCCCTTTCCAACCTCAATGTCTGCTTTGATGCTGACACATTCAGGATCATTTCCCTGATGATACTGGAGTATAAGGTAAGCTTGGGGAAATTCATTCAAAACTTGGACTTGATCCACATGGGGATCAGTGACTACTTTTACTGAATCTATATTATCATTTGGAATTAAAGTTAAATCGTATTTTTTTTTAAATTTATAGAATCTATCTAGAACCTGAGTGTTTATTTCCTGTACCACAGCTACTTCAACCAGAATGTCCTTACTCATCACCTCTTGAACCATTTCCACCTCATCCGGAGTGTCTACGCAAAGTTCTTCTGTATAAAACATCCTGGACAAGGCATCAGCTACTTCACTGTCCACTCTTTTGATGTGTTTGAGATGAAATCGGAAACAAGTCAAACACAGTAACCATCTAGCCCACCTGCCTGCGGGTTTATTTGTCACCAGAAACCAGCTTAAAGCCTGGTTATCAGTACATAGTTCAAACTCATTGGTTTCAAGATAGTCGCAGAAATCTTATATACCAAAATGGCCGCGAGTACTTCCTTCTCGTATGCCGAGAATTTATGCTCCGCAACAGTAAGCAGTCTATGAGCATATGCCATGGGAACCAGATAATTAGCACCCTGTTTGCAAAGTACTGCTCCTAATGCCTTTTAACTAGCATCCACTTACAACACAAAAGGTTGGTCAAACTGAGGCAACCGGAAAACAGGGGCGTTTACAATTTCTCATTTAGCTGGCAAAAGGCATGGTCCTGCTCAGCTCCCCAAACAAAATCTAATCCTTTACATTTTAAGGCCTTCAAAGGTTCAGACATGCGAGCAAAGTCGGGAATAAACTTAGAATAAAATCCGTCCATCCCTAAAAATCTCCTGACCTCCTTCAGGTTCTTAGGCACAGGGAAGATTACAATTGGTAGGATCTTTTCTGGATCCATGATCAACTTCCCATCAGAGATGACAACTCATAAGTATCTTACTTAAGTGGATGCCCAGGTAACTTTACCAGTGTTTAGTGTGAGGCCAGTGCCCCTCAGGGCAGACAAGAAAAGCCTCAGATGTTTCATATCATCCTCGAATATGTTACTGTAGACACACATGTCATCTATATAGGAATACAGGAAGTCATTTTGAAACTTTCCAAGAACTTGATATAAAACCCTCGACATGACTTGTGATCCACAATTTATGCCCATGGGCAACATGCACCACTGATACTGCCCCCAAGGTTTTACAAAGGCTAATATTTCCCGAGATTTGGATTCAGTTCACACTGCAGGAATGCAGAATACAAATCAAACGCCAAAAAGTACTTGACTCGTCCTACATGCTGAAATACCAATTCGACAGTGGGCAATGGATAGGGTCTACATATATTTTTTGTTAATTTTGCGGTAATCGAAAATTACACGATACTGTCCCTGAGTCCTCTTTGACAACAAAACAGCTGGACTAGAATACATACTTACAGATGGCTCTAAAAATGTTTTCCTATTGCAAGTCTTGAAGAAAATTTTAAAAAATTTTTGCTTTTGGTGGAGAGACTCGATAGGGTACAGAAGAAACAGGCTCATTATCCTTTACCCGCAACACGATAGGATTTTGATTATAGTATCCTAATTTCGTGGTAACCACATCTGCGAACTCTTCCTGCAACTGAGCTAACTGATTGTTCTGGCCCGAATCAGGAGGGCGAAAGTTTAAAATTTGGCAATTAAATCTCTTCGAAAGGATTGGCACTGGTTGATTTTTACAAAAAGCAAAACTTAGTTCTCTTTTAGCAATATCAATACACGATTGTGTTTACCCCAGAAAATATATGCTTTAGAGCAATTCATGACTCAAACCTGGGAGAATTATAAATTCATATTTCCTAGAATATTTTTCAATTTTGATTTGGGAAATAGCGACACCCCGAGAATTTATCACACCACCATTTGCTAGAGAACACCCAACTTATTCTCTTTTCTGAACTTGAATGAGACCCTTAGACATATTTCTCAAAAGGTAAGGGCAGAAATCGTGACTAATCAAAGAATAAGTTGCCCCTGAATCCAGTGAAGCTGCTACAATCACTTGGATCGGAAATAATAACAGGAACGTACAGCAACCCATATTTACGTTCAAAACTCAAACTATTTATTGCGTGACTCTTAACTGCCCGTGCCCTCTGGGGGCACTTAGCCTTCATATGTCCCTTTTGCTTGCAAAAATTACAAACAATTTCATTTGACTTCCTTTTGGTAACCATTTTCCCATTACCGGTCTGGGTACACCAGGTCAGAGTTCGTATTTTATCATTACTGGCGGTATCCTCGTGGGTTATAGAAAAAAACAGCTTTCCTATGAAAACATTCTTTAGCTATATGATTCATTTTGCAACAAATAATGCAATAATTTGTTATTCCCCGTTTTCCATCTTCCTTCCTCCTTCCCTATTTTCTGCTCACTCCCGCAATTAGAAGTACAATCCAGAAAAGTCCGCTCTACTTCAGTTACTAACGATAAGAGCTGTTTCAAAGTGGTGGGTTTTTCGGAAAAGGCAAAAAATCGGCTGTTTTTGGGAAGTAAATTGTAAAACACTATTTGAGTAAAATAATCTTCTTCACAAGGGTGACCAAGAAGCCCCATTATTTCTTGCACAAAATCTTGCATACTCTGGTATACTCTGTGAGGGAAGTTGTTTCCTACCTATTAATTGCATCAGGCATTTTCATGACTGAAACATCACTCGAAAACTGATTAACATATGTTCTTATTAATGTCTCAATTCCCTGATTTTCCTCCCTAGAGTGAAAAAAATCGGTTGTAACTGCCTTTGAGAAAATTTTAAGAAAATAATTGATTGTAATACTACAAAATAATTTTGCTACTGACTCAAGTTTCAAATCCTCCAACCTAGGTAATTTAGCAGCCATTTCAGGCGGAACATTTCTCAATGATTTAAGAACTGGGTTTGACTCACCCACTGCTACACTCGCGATGTTTTCCCCTTCATTACTACCTTGCACCAGGGCCCGTGTTCTTATCCTTAGTTCGGCGAAGCCTTCTCACTCATCCAGAGTCTCCCCAGCCTCCGATAGCAACTGCGTCAGAGCCTGCTTGGAGAGTTTCTGTATCCACCCTGTCTCCATGATTAATATTAAAAACAATGCAACATGCACAAAAAAGGACAACACTCCAAACCACTGTACAAAGATTTTATGCTTCCTAACTATTTTCTTAAATGCGAAACAAGTTATGTGTCTTCACAACTTTACAAAAATGACAATCAGAAATCAGAAAGAAAAATAGAAAATAGCAGAGTGCACAGCCTTGCGACGCCCTTCCTAAGGACGTGGCAGCGAGAGTAATACACTGCCCTTCAAGAACCAATTCACAAGACAACAAAAACAATATCAAATATATTTAAAGATATCTGGTTAAAAAGACAGACAAACATATGACTTGTTGGCATAACATGGATGATTCATTTGTATAAATGTTTCAAAGTTTACACAGGATTGTGGAAAATAATAATGATTTATTATTTATATCCCCAGTCACCAAGAAAAGTGGAAACTGATTTAATATCAGGTGAGCTCAGCATACTTACACTATGGTATCATTTTAAAATGTAACATACAATTGCCAATTAAAATTCTACTCTATATGCTAGAATTCCACATACAAGTGGCACTTGAAAACAATTACATTTTAAATCTCATGTCTCTCTTGTGACACTTAACACAGATCCAAGTGACTGCTGTAATCGTACTCCAAGTTTAAGTGTGTCATCATAAAATATCAAAGATGACTGGGTGTTCTCGCTTTCTGAACAAGTATTAAAAGAAATGTCCCCATACAATTAATTACTCCTTTTAAAAGACACATATCTATATTTTCATTTTAAGCATTTTATTGACAATTTTCTGAAAACTTAAACATTTCCCTTAATACTGGCAAAATCTAAGTCTAAAAATGGAGTATTTCCTAACTCCTAATTTAAGTATATTCTTTAGTACTGTCTCACAATACTAGCATTGACGATAGTGAATATTTTAGTAAAGTCCAAAAACACACACAAATTACTCCAATTATCCTAATTTTTTTTACACATTAAGAATTTTCAGCTGTCGTGAAAACATAGATGATAAATCTAATGAGCCGATTGTTCATACAGAAATTTTCGGTCTTGGAATGTGGAAACTCCTAATTTTTTCTACCTGCCATGACGCAAAATACGTCAATCTGACAATGGGCCACCTGACGAAACTCCTGGCGTTATATACAAAAATTTTACCCTTCCCAAAGAGGGAGCAACGAGAGTCCGGTCAATCAGAGCGCAAGGAACTCTCGGAAAGCTTCTATACAAATAAAAAATATTGGCGAACAGCCACTTCCAGCGCTACAGTTCCGTGCCATGTGGTTAAACTTCCAGCCACGCAACTGTTGCGAATGCAGCGCGGTCTGGAACAGGCGGTTCAAACTATCCTCTACACTCGGCTGCCAATCTACCTCGAGCGCGCGCAGCAACTGGAAGCTATGTCCGATCGTTGGGAAACACCTCGCTGTCGCACGTATGTAGGCCTGCTGGGGCAGGCTATTCGTCGCAGACCATCACGTGAGTGTACAATTTATGGGCATGCAAAGTCACCAAGTAAGTTATTTTAATAATGGGCAGCAACACATATATTTTAATTCTAAAAGTTCGTTTTATATGGCTCTAGGTCACGTGCTGTGCACATTATCTTCCTTGCCGCGCTGGTGTCGAAGCTGGCAGGCAATACGGGAGTGGAGAATCGTAGTTTTATGAGGTGCGTGCCTCAAAAGAAGTCAGCGAGGCCATTGTATTAGTGTGCCAGTTCTGTGTCAGGAATAAGATTAAAGATCTTCTGGAATTGTGTTCTTCAGGGGTTAATACCAAGGATTCATCATCCCTTCTTCAATAAATTGCAAGCGAAAGAGGACAATATCGAGGTTGGAAAAGATGATGAAGATAATTATGTGTTGGAAGAGTTTTAAAATTGTATATTATCCATAACGTATTCTCAGTCAAAACAATTCATGATTATTTTTTAAAATAAGGAAGTGTTTTCATGTTTAACTAATGATGGTATTTCTATTTTACCATACAAATTGAGAACTAACTATAACACAGAATCAACATCTGTTTCTTTGTACGCATCATAGGAACATAAGCGAGATTTTTAATCAAATAGATTTATTAATATCATTCAGACTTTGTTACATTTAAAGATATTATGGAGGTTGAATAGTGTTCTAGAAAAAGAGCCAACGTTATGCAATTCCTGAATTCACAGGCCAAGAATAAACTTTCGAATCGCTCTCCTGTAAAATTTAATATTTTTGAGATGTGGCCCTATTATTCTCGATGTGCGATATATGGAGGCCTTAAACGCTATTTTCTTTCGCAGAAGAAGTGTTCTTAGCTAATACAAGACTCTCAGCATTCCGCAGTCACTACTTTGGTTTCGTTTTGTCAACTCTCAATTGAAAGCGTGTGTAAACACAGTTAAAAATTTAGAAGAACAGTATATGTGGAAGCGAAGTTGCAGATGAATTGCATGCCTTGAAAAACAAATTTCTGTGCAGTAAAACCCAATATTTTCAAATATACTAAAAGTGTTAAAAGATTTTGGTTTGATCATCGATCGTGAATTTACAGAGGCTGCAAACAGTTCTTATGACGCTTGCCTAAAATACACGAAGAACTGTGCACTACGCTTTGAAAAAAGAAAAAAAAATTAGTAGGTTCAGCTGAACACTCCTCCATTGTGGAGCAAGGTTCAGAAGCGCGTACAGCGGATTATAGAAACTGACAGTTTAGAAAAATTAATTGATGAATATCAACTAGTTGATGAAGTAGGGCATGTACAAAATATATTTTAAGTGAAAAAATGTAACTTGGAAGAATAGTGGAACAGCAACTGAAGATAAGTGGGTTGGTATTTTTAGTATTAAGGACAGTTAAAATATTGAATTTAAGAGTATTGTTTGTCTTGTGACCTTGGGTTTTACGATTCCAGGAACGAATGCAGCGTTATAGAGAGTGTTTTCAATTGTAAAATTGTTTGTGGTCAGATGAAAAGAATGGAATAATGTTGAAATTGTTAACGCTATGGTCATGGACAGAACAAATATCCGTGAGGTAAACTCTATTCGCGGTTTATTTACACTTTTTTTTTTTTTTAACAAAGTTTGAAAATTACCCCGTGTATGACCGTGTTTGGTCGTTTTCTAAACATGCAATGTATCATAAGCGTTGTGTGCACGTGCTAACATAAAAGTACTAGATTTTTGTTTAAATTGACTTTTTAATTATATTTTATATATTAATTATAATATTTCATTTTGATATACATATATATATATATTTATACATATATATATATATATATATATATATATATATATATATATATATATATATATATATATATGCAGTGAGAAGAAAATATGTGTGTTGTTTATGCTATTATATTTTATACAAAATAATAATAATACACTGAGTGCGCACGAATGCGGTGCGTTGGCCCTCTGGGGTGATTTTCTACGCTTTCTTTGCATGAGGGGGAGGAATATCCTGGAAGTAGAACTTCAGCAGGGCTTCAGAAAAGTTGGAAGCTACCGCGAGTGTACTACATCTTGCACGAGTTTTATATACGTTTATCTTAGAACACTCAACCTTTTTCAGGTAGGTAATATAGAACTAACAGAAATTTGAAAGAAAGAAGTGTTCAGATCACAAGTGCAGTGGTGAAATGTGAAGATTATTGCGTGCAAGGGTTTTAAAAAAAATTATTGACGTAATTTGTAAAGTTCCCTGTTACCCAAATATCGTATACATTTTTTTTTAAGAATAAGTTTGACAGTGAATGTAGTGCTGATTTGATATAAGAATTGTTTTGAATTAAATGTAAGTATTGTATAACAATTACCTAATTATAGGATCTGCTTTCTTGATGATCCGCGCAACGCGCCTGACCGTCCTGTTTTTTTCCATTTTAAAAATATGGTCATCCTACATTAATGTCATCAAATAACCAGTATTATTTTTTGTGAACTGTCTTTATCATAAGAATGCACATTTTGCAAATAAAGTCTCAGTGTGTATATATATATATATATATATATATATATATATATATATATATATATATATATATATATATATATATATACATATATATAATATATATATATATATATATATATATATATATATATATATATATATATATGCTTAAAACTGAAATGTTTTTAAAAGATAAATATTGGACACTGAAATGTAAAATATCAGTTTTGAAAAAAAAAAGGGGTGGGGATGGATGCTCTATGTGGGGGGACTGGAATCAGCACCCAAAAGTCTTAACTAAATAAAGATAAATATTGCATAATAGTTCCATTTGCGAATCTGTGTTGTTTATGGCAGATGTACATTTTGATTTAGACTGTCACCGGTAAAATGAGCACTTTTTATAGCCCTGCTTAAGATCTACTTGTATGACCGTTGTGTATTCCTCCACCATATATAAAATTTACATTGCAATGGGTCTTATCACTTTATTCATGAATCAGTCGAGTGAAACTGCGAAATGATTAGAAAAGTAAATATTCTACAAATCTTCTCATTTTCATACTTCTCTGCATAAAAAAAAAAAAAAAAACAGAAAACGAAAGAAATAATTTAAGTTATTACAACTAGTTGCCTACCACTTTTTATTCGACGTTAAGATACGGAACTACTTCCCCTCAAACGTTACCAACTTTACTGGGAGTATGTCACGCAGTGCGCCCGTTAAACTATATGCAGGTGGGAGCAGTGATTTTTTTCTAAGGTTTATTTTAAAAGTGCCCACCTTATAGTGAACAGCCTTTAGTGCGTAAGTTTCAACGAGGATGCAGTACAGTGTTATTTGAAAATGATATTGCGTTTAAAATAAATTGTTTGCGATCTTCAATCCTTTGTTACCTATTGTAATATGATTTTACACCTGCCAGATGTCGATGTCTTCTTTAGGATCGTCATTTCTGCTGCAAAAACGCCGTGCTAAGCTTTTACTTAAATTCCTTCGCTATGCTTGAGACTCCATTACTAAACTTTTATTGGGAGACAGAAATCCTTAGCAATTTCCGTGGAAGAATCGTGTTACGAAGAACGAAAATTCGGACAGAATATTTTGTGCTTTTCAGCGCCACGTACAATTGTTTACTAAAATAATTTTAGTTTTGTTCTTTAGGTTTGATAAAAATTGCACCCATCTTGTACCATAGTGAAAACTTGTCGAATACTGTGTGATAGAGACACATGATGGGAGGGAATGTGAATGAGAGTTATTTTACATCTTCTGAAATAAAAGTGTCACAAAGGAACAAACCAACAAAATTAACGGACCTTTAAAACGCACTGCACTTTCGTGCAAATTTTCGCTATACTGCAGAGGTTTAGTAACGTCTTGGAAAAGTATACTTCTGTATGTTCTGGTTGAACAGTTACAACAAAAAGCAGCAATGATAAAGGTGTTTCTCCCCCCCCCCCCTTTTTTTTCAGGTGGATGTATTTCTTTATGCTGAGTTAGTGCATTTCATAAGAAAATGCTTTTCGCTGAAAATCCGTGCATATATTTCGCCTATTGGAAGGCTGGAATTGTGTGAATCAGTCACGAAATATTTGAATTGCTAATGGTGACAGTAGTAGGGAAATGTAGGTTTGGTGTCAAAGGGATCGGGGATCGAAACCGGAGCCGGTGGAGCCGCCATATTGTCCATATTTGATGTCATTGACATTTCACCCTGACCCATGTGACCTTAGATCTTGACCTTGACCCCTAGGAACTTTGACCTCAAAAACATTAAAAATTCCAAAAATCCTCAAAAAATTCCAAAAAATTCTTAAAAAAAACCGGACAAAAATTATTGTTAAAAATTATTAAAAAATTATTTTAAAAATTATTGAAAGGATTCACAGAAATTACACTTTTTTTTTTTTTTTCAGAAATGCTGATAGGGATCAACGACTCCACTAACTGGGATCAGTAACTCCGAGCCAGGTGACCGGTATCAGTAACTATGACCTTTGACCTTGATCTTTGACCTTTGACCTTGAAAAAGCAAAAATACGAAAGAAATGTAAAATGATCACAAAAAATTAAAAACCAATGACAAATTATAAAGATATTATTATTAAAAAAATCGTTTAAATATTTTTATTTTTATTAAATTTTATTTAAAAATTTTCTTAATTAAAAAGGCTTTAACTCCGTCGGCCATTTTTCCCTTACCCTCGGAATTTCCCCTTTTCCCTAAAAAAATTCCCTTATGAAATTTATTAAAAATTGATTAAAAAAACTTACATTTCCTGAGGTCTCCCCCACACCACCAATTACTCACCTCTGTTCGAATACAGCAGACGACTGAATCCCTCGCACCCACTCCTCTCACCTATACTCATTCCGCCGTCTTGATTTTTTCGTTCGTCATTCGTTTACATGCTCCTGGAGGCAGCCATATATGTTTATATGTTAATGGAATTCACCATATTGGTTTTTTCGTTCGTCATTTGTTTATATATTACTGGAGGCCGCCATATTGGTAGGTGACCACCGTCTTAGTAGGTGACGACTATTTCAATTTTCCATCCTATGTTTAAAAAATATTTTTTCCTAATATACGGTATAGCTACATGCAATATTCATGACTGACTACATGCTTACTTTATATATTTTAAATACTTATTAATGTTATTAGAAACTTAACAGGAGAATACGACACACAAAAATTATGAAAAAACAAGTACTTTTATTATAATAATTTATTATTATTTTGTAAGTACATTTTCAGAAGAAAGCACTTCATCACATCATCTGATATAACCCCGATACTTAAGTGCTCTTATGATCGAAACCACCTCTTTCATGGTCGAGTAATCCCCACGTTGTTGCCTATCAAGCAAATATTTAAGTCTATCTTCAAATTTGTTGGGAACGTCGGTAAACATATCGTCAACATACTCGATGTCCTCTGCCTTCTTCACATCACTTGCCGAAGGAATTTCGTTGGGGATATGTGCAGGACCGTCGATGGAATAATCATCGTCTTCAACACTATCACTGTCGTCATAGTCATCATCAATGCTGTCTTTATGATCAGTTACACTTACTGTTGATCCTCAATATCTAGTTTACTATTCTGTGTAGCAGGAGTTGTATGTTCATCAGTATTTAGAGCTGGCGACCGTTTATTTTGAAGTTTTTCGACTTCACGCGAACATCTTGCAAGTGTACCTTCCGCACAAACCGACTGTACTGCACTTATTCCATCTTAATCATTAACTGTGACGTTATAATCGTCTGCGGAAACAGTACCCATCGATGTAGCAGGATATATTGATGGTATCACTTGCTGGTTACCAATAGAGGAAACCTTCCCGACAGACAGCGATGAACTGATCGAACCCACGCCTATACCATCCCTTATGTAGCAGACAGTCCATAACGATCGTCAAAAATCCATATTTCTCTTTCCAGCACAAGGCAACACATATCTTTAAAATCTAATATAGGCATTTTTTGGAGGATTTTTTTGGGATTTTTTAAAGTGTTTTTGAGGTCAAAGGTCTACAGAGTTAATGCCAAGGTCTAGGTCAAAGGTCACACGGGTCAGGGTTGAAAGGTCAATGACATAAAAATGGCGGTCGGGTGACGTAACAAGATGGCGGCTCCACCGGCTCCGGCTCCGATCCCCGATCCCCTTGTCCCAAAACCTACATTTCCCTACTACTGGCGACGCCAGCCAGCGTATCTTACTCGGTATCGCCCCTACGCGCATTGTTTTCGTCTTGCAGCGAACAACAATGGGTCTTCAAGCGGCTAGAGTGTCATTTTACTGCTAGGAAGTCTGCAATGAACGTCAGTGCAGTCTCGAAGTGTTGTTTCACACGTATCCAGTTAGTATATTTTGGAATACAGCAGCCAGATTAAGCCGTTTTTTTTTTAATTGTGTTATAAGTCTTCAAAAATGTTCGCGGTAGTGTGATATTTTCCGCTGAGTAAACACGTCTTGAAAACGTGAAGTTTTTTTTCCAGAAAAAAAAACACGTTTTTTTGTACACGCTGAAACGCATTTCATGCGACGGTCAGACGGGAGCCTTCATAATCAACTGCCGAGTGGAAAATGAGTGGAACGAATGGGCTTGGAACCACTGCCTTACTTCATTGGAACTCCCTGGAAGTAAGTAAGATTTATCTTTGCAGAAGGTGAGTTCAGTCACCTTTACAATGAGTAATTGTTTTTGAAGCAATTTACGCTTGTTTACAGTCAGATTTCAAATATTAAGTTCTGATTTATTCTTGACTTAGCATAGTTTTTCTAAACACTCAGCAACCTCTGTCTAAACAATATTAAACCTTGCGTTCTTTGAACGAGTTTTACTGGGAGTAATAAATCATATAAATTTTTTTGTTACTAACTAGCTCAACTGCCCAGTGCGCCTTGCCTGGGTATTATTTTGTCTTTTAATAATCGACAAACGTAGGATTTTAAGTAACTAATAATACCTTACTGAATTCAACCTAAACTTCAAGCTGTAGGCCATTAATCACAACATTAGGTGGTATATATTATTTAATACAGATAAGCTAACCGTAACTGAATTAGAGTTCCTGTCGTAAGCCTACAACTCCTAATCGGCTCTATTGTACAATATTATATTCGCAGTATGTTACGTAATAAGTAGAGACCTGATAAATTTGCGTCATTATTTAAAGACAGGCTGGACTGCGAGTTACTGAGCGTTTCACCGACTTCAGTCACTGGCTGGAAATATGTCTGACACATCTCTGAGAACTCTTGCGCCAGTAATGTTAGTTCTGTGGTAGAGTGGCCAATATCTTTTAAGGAGATCAAGCAGGTAGGTGACGTTTATTAAAGGCCAGAGGCCAATGAAACCACGGACTGCGTTCACGTGTTTATAAGGCAGTGGAGTCTATCCTATCGCAGAAAGATAACTCGAATTCCGCACGTCTCTGGTAGTAAGTATTTGCAAGAGTACACTTACCTAAATTCCTAGAAGTGATAACATGCCGATATAACTGCCGTCTCATTTGACCTACCGGACGGACTATATTTTTTCACTCGTTGCAAATCTTCGTCTATCTTGTCCGCATGCAATAATATTTTTTCCGATGGTGTAAACATGTTTCGCAAGATGTTGCTCCTTACCTCTTGACGACTCTGCAAAGATGTTCGAGTTGATGTCTGCCCTGGTCGAGAGCAGAGGATGACCGGCTTGGCTGTGGTCATCGGCGGGGCACAGTTGCAGTTCGGCAGCGCATCGCCCTACACAACTGATCTCCACCACTTTGGCAAATTCCTTTAACGAGATTGCTATATTTCCAGCATTTCTACTCAAAATCGCAAACGTATTGAGTTTTTTATGTTGAAACTATATGGTGTTTATTTGGACGGTATTATAACATTTTTGATGGTATTAAAGATTACAAGCACCTAGGTTGCTGGCGATGTTTTGGTTATGGCGATTGTGGACTCCCCACTTTGCGATCAAGAATGTACCAGCCTTACGGGGTTAGAGCATGATAAAGCAACCTAATTTTGCTGTTCTCAAATTATAAGTGATCCTTTATAACTAAGTTTGGGACTGGCAGTAGCCTACATTTGTAGAATTCCGTATATTTAATTACGTAAATTGTATTTGAAGAAATCCCACAGCGTGAATGAGAGATACACAACCCCGTTTTTTTTTTAAAGGCCCAATTGGAGGAAGGTGATAATCCTAGCCTTCACAGTATTTTTAGTTGGGCTCTGAATAGGTGTACTTTGACTTCTGCACACACATAGATAAATGTAATTGCAAAACTATATTGTCACACAAAACACTGGATACTATGTTTATAAAACTGAAATTAAAGCCAAGCAGAATTTCTCAGAATGGATTAAGTCACTGATTACGAACGGAAAGAAATTAATAACAACGAGGGACGAAAAGAATAAAAAAAAATACAGTAAATATACAGACACAAGCGTATAAATCGGCAAGCCACAACGAAAACGAACACAGTATGCTTTCTGTGACCACATAGTAGCTACAGTGTTCATCTGCGATCTTGGTTGTTTCGGCCAGTTTTTGTATACACAATGTGTTTCTAAAACACGGGGGAAAAACTTCGCTAGTGCATTCCTGACGAAAATATATAAGACTAAAATATAAGTAGCAATTTCCTTGTCAAGTTTTTGCTAAGAGAGCTGTGCGCTCCTGAAAAATCTTCATTTAATTTGCCTCACTGTGCATTGTTTTTTTCCCTACCTGGCATGCAACACACATTCTGTTTTGAATGTTCGACATACATTCACTTGAAGTTGTTCCGACAAGATGACCGTTTTTGTCAATTTAGACGTGCTGATTCAGAGGTTGTTTTTAAAAATTGCTTAGAACGCAATATTATGAAGTTTGATGCAAACATAGGTTGTCAACAACCACTTTCAAAACGAAGGGGGATTATATTAACGACAGTGTTTTTAGAGATGCAAGTTCTCCTGTCAACAGGATGCCATTCTGCAATTTGTTGCTAAATTACAAGTGGTTTTTGAAATTGTTAACTTAACGCATTTTAAAACTCGAATTTTGGGCGGTAATTATTTCAGGGGATAAGTTGTACATACATCATTGAACTCGCGAAATGTTCCTGTCCCTAGGCATACAGTATGTAAATAATAGTTTCGAATAGCTTCTTGTTTAGTTATTTAAAAAATGTAAAATCAAGGTGTTAATAAGAGAGTACGATAGGCAGCGTGGGGGGAATGCTCGCTCAACACAAAATGCATTGTGTGAAAATAATTGTTTTGAAGGGAAATCTGTCTCTGTAACTCGATGCGCTCACGGCTGCTGTCTAGAAATTTTACACGGTGGCTTAGAACTGCGAAAAGAAGACAACTCGCGGAGGGCTCTTCCGTTACATCAGTGCAAAGGACCTATAGCGCACTGGCTAGCCAACCAGAAGCCAAAGACCATAAGGAAAATCCCTCAAGTAATAAAATAGCGTATCTTAAAATAAGTAACACAATCTGATCTTGATGTATGAATTCTTTATTAAAATTTGTTATGTGATACGTTATGGATTAATGCCGGAAATCGTGGCAGTCAGATGGTACGCCGATTTTACGAAGAGGAGTTGGTAGATGACTCGCGAGGCGTAGAGACGCTAGGGGTGAGTTGCAAGCCAGATTCGAGCCCGGGAACTGCAGTGATGGTATTTCATTTAAACTGATTCGCGAGGCATGGTTGACTGCATAACCCGTTTTACGTTTTACAGGAGTGTTCGCCTCTGAGTAATAGACAGGGGAACCTGTTTTTCGTGAAAAGATTTTAGGACAAGTTGTGAGCGAAAACACTTTAGTTCAGAACCACCTTCGTGATTGGATCTTACGCCTCTTATCTTTCTGCCCGCCAATCACGGACGGTCTGTATCGAGGAAACGTTATTCTGATTGGCTCACTCATGCAACAGACTGCATTCACACAAAGACAAGTGGACAATAGCCAAAGGAAAAATGCAAGTGTTCACGTGAGTAGGATATTGAATTCTAGCCAGAGCGTAGATTGTTTCGCGAAAAACAGGTAGCCCTAGTAATAGAGGAATCATTAATGCGAGTTAGATTGTGGATCCCGTCAAGTAATTTGAAGGAAAAAAAAACACGTGGTGGTGATTTAACTTTTAGACGCCTGAAGTGCCTCGTGTAATAGGTTATGCTCCAGTTTTAGTAATTAAAACACGTATTTAATAGGGAGGTGACATTCACTTCCTTTGTGCTTCGTTTGATCTACTGTCGTGCTTCAGATTGTACAGTTTCCTTCCCTTTATTTAATGTCTTTATGCTGAATTATGTATGGATTATCCACATATTGGTTTGCAACATTAGGCCTACTCTTGGCGATCCTACCAGTTACTTGTTCACACAAAAGAAGGAAGGAGGGGTGTATAGAAGCAAAGGTACATTGATGTAAATGAAACGCATAAACGACAAAAAAATTAATACATTTGCTACGATGCATGCAGTTCAAAATCGTACGTAGCTGTTAAATCTACACTGTAAAATAAATTCTGATAAACTTCGTAAATTGTAATGGAAGTTTTTAAGATATACAGTGTATGGTAATAGTACTACGCGTCAGGCTGAAAATATGGGAATGTTTAGTATCGCTACTGTACAAAGTTGGGAACTTCCCTACGAATTTGACTCTTTCCCGAGCAACTGGAGAAATATTACCATGCATGCATGGGAAAACATTTTACCATGCCCGCTTTGTCACTGTACCTATACACTGACATGGTAAATTAACAAATAATATCTTAGAGTGTAAGTAAATAAAAATAAAAAGGGTAACAAGGACATGTGCGCAATGATGGCGCTCAATTGATAGTCCCACACCAACAGGTAATTAAAAAATCCTTTACATTACAAGGCTTTAATATTATAGAGATTATACACGGCACGAAACTTTTTGAAATGATATGAAGTGCATGCTCCTGCCCAGCATACCCTTCAATATAAAATTGGACCAGTTAGTAAGGCAGCACTGGACAGCTCCGCAACGCCAGCCTAGGTAGTGGAATATGGGCGTGCGAGCAAATAGGCTACACATAAATAGGGCCACCTGTTTTTTGCGAAATTCTTCAGGACAACCTGTTGTCCAAAACACTAGAGCTCAGATACTCTTTTGTCATTGGCTGAGTTTGACTGTCACGCGTTATAAGTGCCTGCTAGTAGAATCACGGGCACTCACTGTTGCAGTTACTTGACCTGATTGGGTCAGTCAGGCAAGGAACTGTGCCCCGAGAAGACACGTGGTCAGTGAGCATACGAAAACTGCACGTGGGCCATAGGACATTGGAGTCAAGCCTTAGCGTGAATCTTTTCGCGAAAAACAGGTGGCTCTACACATAAGCAACTGACGTAAACGAGTTTTAATCGTCGTGCACCTTGTGGTCACATATATTCGTGGCTCCAAGGGGGAAGGAAATGGAAAACCAAACGAACAGAAACCCAGAAGGGAATTAAAGGATGTTACACCTTCATGCCAAGCGCTGTTCTGCAATCTGCTGTTAATAACTCGATTCTACTCGCGATAAAATTCTGAATAAGCTTACTTAAATGATTAACCAAATTCGAGTTGCAAAGACAAACTTTCATATTATAAATCCTATCTGAAACACAAAACATTCTGCATAGCTAGACTCGTGTTGCATGGAGAACAACTACGTCAAAACTGAAGACTAACTGCGATGTATCACGTGGACCGTTTCGTGGAATCGTGAAAACCACAAGCGCCAGTGTATTTACGCTCCACCTGCCTTGCTAGCACGCAGCAGAACAGAGCAGAACTTCGTGGAAGTGAGGTCGCTGGAACGGCGAGCAGGGGCGAGTACACGCGATGGAACAGCGAACTTTATCAATTAAGTCATTGGTCAGTGTTTCTCCGCCGGCCGCACGAGCAAGTCGCGCGGGGCTCGCCGACTGTAGTGCAGGATACCGGATGTTCCATAACAAAGTTCTTTCCACACTCACGTAGTTTAGGTCTCAAATCTTCTACTGATATAGAGCGGAATAAACGTAACGTGCGTATGCCACGTTACAGTCTATAGTTTGTTTGCTGTTTCTTCACATTTTTTTTATTCGTTACTTTTAAAAATGACCCCATGTATCACGAGTTTAATTATTTATTAAATATATCATATACCACAAGCGTTTTACACCTCTGTTAACATAAACGTATATTATTTTCCTTTAAATTGAAGTCTTACCTTATATTTTATTTATAAATTATATTTCTTTTATAACAGATATTAATAAAAACTGTGAGAAAAAATGTGTGTTGGTAGCACCTAGTAAGAAATAGTTCTCATGAAAAATCTGATTTCAACTGAGTGCGCATGAATTCAGTGCGTAGTCCTTTGGTGTAATTTTCTAAACTCGGCCAAGCTTTGGTTGCATAAGGCGGAGGACTATTCTGGAAGTAGAACTTTAGCAGGGCTTCAGAAAAGTGTGAAGTAACCATGAATGGATTATATTTTGGATGTTTACGTCTTAAAGTAGGCGTTGTCTAACAAAAGTAATTTTACGCTTGTTTTTTGTAATAATTATTATTTTAATTTAACTATTATTGTACATCTCCTCCCGCCACAGTATCTGGGACTATGCATAGCAAGTGGCTTTTTATAGCCTGCATTGCAAACAGAAGGTATATAATTCGCTGTAGAGGCGACATTCCTTAGCCTCCTAAACAGATACTGCCACTAACGTCACGCGCAAGCACATTTCTACTGGTCCCGAATGAGACAGAGTACTTGAGAGTACAGAACTCCAACCACACGCGTCAGCATAGTGGCGGCACTGGCCAGCCACGTATTTGAACGCCGTCCGCCGTTTTTTTTTAAAATCTACCCTATTTCTAAGTATTAATTAAATGTACGACCGAAGGTAGGGTCGGGTTCTAATTGCGTCTCAGGGCGAACCCCTTACGCCTAAAGGAGAGGGAATTGCATGCTAAGGAGGCGGGAATCGCGGCAGTGAGGGATAGGTGTAACTACAACTGTACTATAGTTAAGAAGGAGGAGGGTAAAACCCGCATAGACACGGTAAAACCCCTCCTGACAGGAAAGAGTTCAAAACTTGTGGAAGCATTAAGAAATGCTACAGGAGATAGCAGGTATGGAATCCATGCTGATTTAGTAGCTGGCGAAGAACTAGCACAGAGGTGACGGGGCTTGTGGGCCAGCATGCTAGAGGCACATGCGCCCTTGAGATGGGACTGCCATCCATATTCCTGCGCGGGCCGCCCCGCCCGACTGCCCGCGCAACAATATCAACAGCAGTGACTTCAGGCAGGGTCCTGAAGCTTCGAGCCGAGGGCGCAAGAAATCCGGGCAGCTCAGTCATGGCACCTACTCCTTCTTCGCTCTTCTGCGCCGACATCAGGCACTCCACATCGTGGGTGAAGGTGGGGAGTAACGGATCGGGTAGCCACCCCCTCCCCCTCCTCCAAAATTTCCCTCGGTCGCAGGTGAGCAGCGCTCGGCGGGACATCCAGGAGCTACGAGTTGTGGAGGCGAATCCGCTGGCCCACGAGTGAAGGCTAACGCCATTGCTTCCCAAGTTCCGATGCTGTTCCATTCCATTCCACACGCATCTACAGTCGACAGCCCGCAGGATCCAGCAGCGAGGTGGTTCGCCAACTTCGCATGTTTCAGCACCTCTGGGTTACCCCCAGTCTCTCCGCCTTGATCGTTGGGCTGCCTCCAGCAGACGCTCGAAGCCATCTTCAACTGAGCTACCCAGGTTCCCGACGCACACGACCGTCCGCCAATCAGCGCCCGGTAACCTGCCTGCCAGCCGGCAGCCTAGCCAACGGGGAATCTTTCGCAGCACTCAGCTGCAAATCAGACGCAGAGGCCGTTCCCAGAGCCTCACGCAGCCAATCAGAGAATACGTTTCTGTGTACTAATGTACTCTATGGCGTGATACCAATACTATTGTACACCATCGAAAAAAAAAACGTGTTCGCTGAAATGCTTAAAACAGCATTAAAGTATTTAATTCTTATACATTTTCAGCATATTATACATTCTTCCTTTATATTAAGGAACAATAGTCTTGAATATTGTATGAACATAACGTAGCCGACCTCCCGTGGCGCAGTCGGATGGTGCGGCGCCGCGCGCCGGTCTGGGGTACGAGAGGTTCTGGGCTCGAATACCAGATAAGGCATGTCTGTTAGTTTAAGTTAGACTATAAGTTAGTTTGTAATCCATCCCCTGAGAAGCCTACAGGCGTAAAACCAGGGGGATGTTAATAAGCCTTTTCCAATACAACCCAACATAAAGGAAAATTATTTCTCAAAAATAAACAAAAGGAACTGCAGGAATTTTAAATTAAGGCCCAATATAATTTCTGGTGCAAATCTTGAAATATCACATTATTAACATGTCATGCTACAACTCATAATAATTTTCCATCTTATATAAATGCCATGAGAAATATTTTCTGGGGAGATTTTTTCTTATTGTTCACCCACGTATCAATGTTAATATCTTAGATTAAATTGAGGCCAGAAGTTATATCGTGACCACAGGTGAACCAAGAGTCGTATTTTAAATTAAATCGCAACGTACCATTTCTGTAATTTTTATAAACACTTTAAATGAAACAAAAATTTTGTGCCAAATTTGTTTAATTTTTGAAATTCGTAAGTATAATATTGTAAATTAAAATGCTAGTATTTACGCTAATTGGTATTTTTTAACAAGTTGTCGCTGATAAAATATCGCAAACATTACAAATAGTTAGTGTGTGTTTAAATAAATAAATAAATACAAGTCAAGTTGTGTTCCAACGCACTTTACTTCAAAAACAGTTTTGTGATTTGATCACTTGAATGGTTACGCGGCTTATCTGTCTGCCCGCGAATTACGGACGGTCAGAATCAGAGAAACTTAATTTTGATTCGTTCACTCATACTCACGGAACAAATTGTCTTCACACAAAGATAAGAGGCCAATAGCGAAAGGAGGACTGCAAGTGTGCACATAGGATATTGAAGTTTAGTGTCTGCGTAAATCTTTTTGCAAAAACAGGTGATCCTTTTTACACATAATGAATAAGGACCTGAAAATTTCGCGTATTGATTTGGCAATAGGCTGGACTCTCCAATCAGCTGTGTACTAGGGGCTTGTTAGTTGTTCATGGACTGATGTCCCAGTTTCATTGCAGACCAGGTAGAACGGTGTTCGGTCCTAGATTTCTCGCAGGACAGTTATTGGTTGAAATTCCTTTAGGGAGTGTCTTACAATCTACGATCCAATTGAGATTGAAAGTCAAATGTACACGTGTTAAAAGTGTAGCTTGTCCTCGAGTAAAACCGCGAAATTTCCGGGTCGCCTATGACTTTTGACCTGCCATAACTGCTGTAATCTTCGACGTTGATGGAGTTGGCGAAAAAGGGGGCTCTGGCGGAGGAGTGAAGCATTTACGGACTGCGGTGTTTGGGGGACGGGGCAGTACCCCGAGACAACCCACTGGCCAACGGTAACGTCCTACACGTTTCCCACGTGCGAAAATTCTAGTTTTAATACAGACAGTATTCGAACCTGGTTTGCCGTGGTTCGAGGGATGAAACACGTGTATCATGGCGTCGTTCACAACGACAGCAATGCGGAATAACTCAGCGGGATGTGTGTGATTTTTCGTTCCAGCAAAACGGGTTTTCCGAACGTGGATGTCTGCCATGGAAGAAGAAGATATCGGCTTGTGTGTATTCGCGTCATCAAAAGTCAGCACCCGGTCTCGTGCAACAACGTTGGACGGAGAGTATGCAACGACGTGATTGATGGGACAAGACACGTGTTGTTAGGAAAGAAAAGAAAAAAAAAACTCGGCGCTTCAAGCTGCTGCGTGAAGGTATTTTACGTTATGAGAATCACAAATGTCGGCAGGTACAGAGAACCGAGTAGATCAGCTCAGAAGTGAGTAAAGCGTCACTCTACACTTCCTGACGTCGCGTGGTCACAGAGTTCTTGGAAATACAGAAGTAAAACTGCTGGTTATGGCGCGAACTCCGGCAGCACTCGCACGACAAAAAAAAAAAAAAAAAATTGGCGCTTACTGGTAAGGAAAAATGTTGGAATGCCGTTCACGAATCAGCGCTTGGCATTCCACTTGCCAGCCGCAATAGGGAACCCTTCGTAGCTCGCAGTAGCCAATCAGACTAAGGACCGTTTCCAGAGATTCGCGTAGCTAATCAGAGAATGGACACGCCTACATCAAAGAAAAGCCTCGATATTTCGTCTCTGTGGTAAAGGCTGTTCACAATAAAGCGAGCACTTTATAGATGAATCTTAGAAAAATGTCACTGCCCCTGCATGCATACATTTTAACGGGCACACTGAGTGACATTCCCCTAGTAAAGTTGATAACGATGGATAGAAAGTAGTTCCATATCTTAACGTCGAATAAAAAGTGTTAGGTAACCATTTGTGATAGCTTAAAATTAATTATTTCTCTTTCTGTTTTTATAATGCATCGAAGTGCAAAAATGAGGAGTTTTGTAAAATATTTACTTTCTTAATAATTTCACAGTTTCATTTGACCGACGCATTTATAAAGCGATGAGGCCTAGGGCAATGTTAATTTTACATAATGTGGAGGAATCCACAACGTGCGTGCAAGTAGATCTTAACCAGGGCTTTCAAAAGTGCTTGTTTTACGGTGAACAGCCTATAGCAATAAATGACGGTTTGAGCTCTGTATTAAGGGCGACAGGTGTTGTTGAGAACGTCGAATATAGTTTCAGCAACGAATGATTCCTCCCACATTTGACGGACTGCCCTCATTAAACTTTATTTACTGCAGTGTACTGTTCAAATCATCAGGGCTCAACTTCACGTCTTATGCGCAGACATTATTGGCTTTCTAGACATAATTTCAGTTTCTGAGTATTTATGACAACATTTTTGATTATAGAAAATTTACATTTTACTATGTGTTCAATATTTTTGTACTTAATTTTTGCTACATGTTTCTGATAATGTGGGTGAAGTCGAGACTTTAGCGACTACCTGTACTGAATTTCGGATGTAAGACATGTGATTGAAAGAGTAACAACAGCCCAAGTACACGTGTGTTACAGCTGAGCTAGGGCCTCCTGTTTTTTGCGAAAAGATCTACACGAAGGCTACAGCAGTCTAATGTTCTATGGCTAGAGACATGCAAAATTCGCGTTATTATTCAGCATCAGACTAAACTTCACAGTACTGTATGTACTGGAGTGGGCGTCGTTTCTCCATTGGCTGCTGCATAGATGAGAAGCTATGCCCCTTCTGAGTAAACTGCACGTGATTGGTGCACACAGTTGTGTAGTGTTCATTTATTGGCGCAGAGTTGCCCAGGGCGTGCGAAATTAAGTATGGTCCAATGACAACTGTCTTGCAAAGGTACACGTGTTTAAAGTTTATCGTGACTTAATTTCAGGACAAGATAGATTTGAAACCCCTGTACACTGAAGTCGCCTATGAAATTGGATCAGAGTTTATTAGACTCTCCTTGGATGACTCTGCGCCAATAGCCGACTTGCAAGGGAACAAGAAGCAAATCCTGTGCTGTCAAATGTGGAGTGACACTGCCAATGAACAAACATCTGAGGTTAGACTATACAAAGGATTGTGGAGTCTAGCATAAAGGTAATTGAATTCGCGAAATTTTCCTATCCCTACCTATGGCATACGTGCAATTTTTTATTTGGATTGTTGGCCACATGTCTTTGTCGGCAAGCAGACGGTTCCTTACCTGACTGAGCCAATCCAAATTAGGTAGCTCTAACACTGATTGACCGTGATTCGCGCGCAGACACCTGCAACGCGAGACAGTTGAAGGCATCCAATCACGAAAGCGGATATGAGCTCTAGTGTTTTGGAGTACAAGGTAGTCCTGAAATATTTTCGCGAAACGCATGTTGTAACATTGCATTTTTGAGGGTTATATTTTAAGTTAATATATATTTCAATTAGATAAGTTTACCGTATACTTGACTGTATTGTCATTTCTTTTAATATAATTTCCAAATTACGCTTTATTGTATGAGCTAACAGTATAATTAGGGCCACGTGTTTTTCCCGAAAATATTTCAGGACAACCTGTAGTCGAAACCACTGTAGCTCAGATACTCTTTTGTAATTGGCTGAGTTTAATTGTCACGCGTTGTAAGTGCCTGCCAGCGAATCACGGGCACTTACTGTTGCAGTTACCCAACTCGGATTGGCCCAGTCGAGTAAGGAACTGTCTTCCGACAAAGAAACGTGACCAATAACCAAATGAAAACTGCACGTTTATCGTAGGACATTGGAGTCTAGCCTTAGCGTGAATCTTTTCTCGAAAAACAGGTGGCCCTAAGTATAATTTGGGGTTTAGTTTGATTGGTATTTGCATAGAGGTTAATTTGTTTCTAGACGAAATTCAGTAATAATATTTGTTATTTTTCATTTCTTCCTAGAGGGTATAAAGTAAGTAAATGTTCAATAACCTTAAAATTATCCTGGTTGTCTCTCTTCTCGCCATCCCTGATTGAATGATAAATGTATCATGGTCAAATGATAGCCAATCAGAGGACATGTGAAAACATACATATGGCTGATTGCAAATAGAACAAAAATTTTCTTTAGAAGGAATTCTCATTACAACCAAACGTGGTTGTGTGTTAAAATGTAATGAATGTTTTTGAAGAAGAATATGATATAATGAGTGTATATGCATAACAATATTTATTTGAATTGAGTTAATATGTTGTATAGTAATTAAAAGAAAAACGTTATAATGAAGTAATAAGAAATAAGGTATACATATGAATATTAAATTTAATTATGAGGTTTAGTGAATAATTTAATTTGTATGATAAGAATATGGAAATATTTATGTAATTGAATTTACAATTGTCTAATTTGGATAAGAAGACTAACGGAAGATAGAAATTGGAAAAAGAAAATATTTCGGCTTGTAGTGTATGCCTACATAATTGCTCCATGTTTAATTCTACTGAAATGCAACAAGGAAATGCAACAACTTTTAGCTGAACAGTTCACTGAGCTCACGCATCATGGCTAGCCTTTAGCTAGGGAATACAGTACCTGAGAATACAGAGGTGAAATAGAGGCGCTTGTTGTGAACTCCAGTTGCATACACGCCAGCAAAATGGTGGGACGTCATTCAAAACTCATCACCTGGAGGCTAACTTGCTAGAAGGCAGCCCGATCAGTAACGAATATTCCACAACGTGCAACATTCAATCAGACATAAGGTACGTTTCCACCGCTTCGCCAGGCCGATGAGCGACCCTGTTCGCTCACATCAAATGAACCGCCATGCCATTTCGCTTCTGTATAATTACCTATCCTGTGGCTAGGCGGTGCCACGGTGGTACAGTGGTTAGACTACTCACGTCCCAAGTAGGCGAATCAAGTTTAATTCCTGGTGAGATCGCTCTCGGATTTTCGTACGTGGGATTCGTGCCGGACGATGCCGCTGGTCAGCGGGATTTCTCGGCGATCTCCCATTTCCCTTGCCATTGCATTCTGGCGCTACGCCATACCTCGCTTCACCACCATCGGCTAGCAAGACCGTGATGCTATGGGAAATCTCCACCCTACATTTTGGATTCTTGATTTTTTTTTTTTTAAGTATTTATATTTTAAACATGAACATTTCAAAAGTACGTTTTTAGCGCACTAGTTATTGGCTTTTACCTGCAGTACAGACATAAAAACTGAACTACGAACTCATAAGTATGTCACGATATCGATTCTGCCAAATTTTGGTAGAATCAATATTGTGACATATTTGTGGGTTTGTAGTTCAATTTTTATATCTGTACTGCAGCATCAATTCAACAGCTAGTTCGCTATAGACATACTTTAGAAACATTATTATTTAAAAATATAACTAAGTAAGAAAAACCTAGAATACAAGATGGCTGGTGAAGCTTGCCAACACATTCAGTCACGGTGTCCACGATCGTGGATATGTTGCTCAAGGATGATACTCATGGCTGGTGCTGTACAGAGCAAAGTACCAGTGCCCAATACTTGTGGCTAACATGATTTGTGGTATTTTGTACACCTCTTTGCCGTAATTGGTTAGTGCGAATGTCATCGAGCACGCAGCGCGTTGTTCACTTGTTTTAAGACCAATGCTGAACGCAAGTATAGCACGTACCATAGTGTATTTACCGAATGGGTTAAGAGCACCCCAGATATGTCCACTGTGCTTCACTGTGGTTAGGGTGTGTTTCAGGGATGCTCGAGAGCTATCTCCCCTCGCCATCACTATCTGACCTCTTACACGTGATGTGAGAGGACGGGCGGTGGCGCGACGGGTGCGTGATGAGGTCGCGCCAAAGTGGGACAGGAAGTGCGAAACTCGCCGCGAGACTGCCCTGCTTCCGGCGCTCGCGCGCACCCACACCGTGACGTCACAACGGAGGGCGGAGGCGCCAGGCCCTGTATGACCTCCACTGCGCTCTGACTGCGTCGCGTCGCTCCGTCGCAGAATTAGTTTTTTTTTTACATGGATAACCAAAGGCTGGACACGCTTTCTTTACACGTCCGTACCTGGATTTATTCTATTACATCTACATCCAGGTAGTCTGGAGTGGTGTTGTGGCTTGCTTTACATACCATCCCACCTAATTCCTGACACTTCCCGAAATATAGTATACTTTATATCCATGCCGTTATATAAAGGCATATAACTACTTAACTTATTAACCTCTATTATACCTTCATTTCAATCCCTCTGCACCGGCATCCAGCGGAGCAGGGGACCTCCGGACGTCTTTTTGATTCCCCTCCCTCCTGTAGACAATCCTTTAGTCACGAATCTGGCGTGAATCGTGTTCCATTTCCATTATTATTGTCCTTATAATACCTGAATTGTTCCCCTGTTATCTTGTCTTGGTCCTTGTTTAGTGTAGCATCATCATATGTGTCCTCCAAATAATCAGTTACCTGCTGATAAACATATTTTAAATTTTCTGTGGTATTCTTCGGGTTTATCCCCAGGCTGTGCAGTATGTCCGCTGCCATTATACATTTTATAAAGTGGTTTTACTGATTGTCAACTACGCGAATTGGGCTAGTTTTGGGTTTCTATAGCATTTCAATATTTGCAATACCATGGTTAAGGACCTCTATGGAGAATTCCCTGTTTCCTCTTCTGGAGAACTCATCAGTAACCACGCATCAAATTCCTCTAATCTATTAATTACTTTCCTTGCGGATTTTTCAAAATATCGTTCTGTCTTTTTATAAGAACATATATTTCTTATGTTCAGCTCTTCTTATTCTATTTGCAGTTTTCTAAATAAATCTATTCTAATGTATCCAATATTTGGACATTTCCGAGTCACATCCTTGACTTCGAAGTTTCCGCCCTTCTGCGACCTGTCCCATCTCTCATGCCAGATTTCTAGGTCAAATATGCTAACCTCTTACTCTTATTCGTTTCTTACAGCAGTGAGTCTATTTCATCTGCTAAAATACCCATTGGAATTGCCCCTGCAATTATGTACAGGACCTCGGGAGACGTCGTTCTATATGCCTATGTTAATGCTAGCAATGTTATTTTTTGGGATTTCAGTAGCATTTTCTTTGTATTTACCAATCTGGTATTCGGATACAAGCAGGCACTCCTTATAATGTAATTCCTAAGAACGCACCTTTATAGAGTGGATTCATTGTGTTGAAGTCCAAGCTCCTCGATGCTGTAGAGACTGTTCTGATCTTGGTGCAGAGAATCACTGCTCTATCCATAAGGTATGTAATATGATCTTGAAATCGAAGCTTGCCGTCAAGTATTGCTCCAAACTACTTGATTTTTTTTTCTTCAATTTAGCAGGTTTATTCTTAAATCTTATAATTGGGGGTATCTGCGGACGACGTTTCATAATCATTGCATTAGTTTTCTCTACTGTAAATTAAAGATTCGCCTAACTTCCCCATTCCTCTACCTCCGTTAGGTATAATTTTGTTTTTACTTCAAATTTCTTTTATATTCCGTGCTGGGATTACAATCAGTGTATGATCTGCGTATGCAAATATTTCACATCCTTCTGGAAAGAGTACTTTAAGCAATGTGTCAAAATTTGTACACCCCGAGAGTGGTGTAAGAACTGATCCCTGTGGACACCCCCGTTTAACTTTCGTTTCTCAATGCAGGCTCCATAAACTTCAGACGTGCTTACTCTCTCTTCGTAGGAAGATCGTACGACTCCTTATAGATCTCTGAGACTTTTTTTTTTTTTTAAGTTGCCAAAACACCTCAGACTACCAAGCATTATCAAATTCTCCGTTAGTATCCTAGGATATGTCAAAGAAATATGTTTCTCTCGTTGTTTTGATTTTCCTGACAAAGTCCAGCTATGCTCTTTCAGTCCCTCTTCCTTTCCGAAAGCCATAATGTTTGTTATGTAATATTTGTGTAGTCTCTAAGAAGGAAAACAGCATCGTATTTATTACTCTTTACAGCACTTTCTCTAATGCTGGGAGAAGTGTTAGTGGTCAGAATAGGCAAGTATACAGAAATGAGATGGGGTGGCGGTTCCTTCTATAGGCTGTTCACGATAAAGTAAGCACTTTTTAAGGCCCTCCCAACTGGCATTAACCACTAATAAATATGTTTTATTGCAGTCTCAGACATTAACTTTTGAAAATGATGAAAGTATACACCGTAGTTATTAGCTACATGACAATACTGATATTAAAAAGTGGCTTAAACATAAAAAAATAGCTTGAAAGAAAAATTCGGAAGGGCCATAAAAAGTGCTCACTTTACCATGAACCGCCTATATGTGGGCGTATTCTATAACTGGCCGTGCAATGCTGTGCGAACGATCCTTGTGTCTGATTGGCTACCACGACCTGCGGAAGATTACTCATCGACTGGGTTGCCAGTAAGCCAGTAAGTTACCAGGCACCGATTGGCGAACGACGTTCAGACATATCGATGGCCAGTGGTGCCATTTTGCTGGCGTGTGCGGCTGTAGTTCGCAGAATAAGGAGCTGCTTCATCCCTGTATACTTGGATATATTCTGTGGCTGGGTTCCAGCTTAACCTCGGCGCGACTGCTTACCAATACAATAATATCTCTTCGTCTTCTGCTGGCAAATGTATTTTGATATCTCAGTTAGATAATTTATTACGTTTTCAAACAATTAGCGAATGTACTCTCCTGTAGGTAAGATGAGTAGTTTCCCGCATACATGAACTTATCCATTCACGATTACTTCAGCCTTTTCTGAAGCCCTGCTAAGTTCAGATTCCAGGATATTCTTCCGCCTCGTCCAAATTAAACTTAACTAAGTCTGGAAAATTAGACCAGAGGACAACGCACCTCATTCGTGAGCACTAAGTGTAACAGTATTTCGTATATAAAGACTATTTCTCACAAGGGGTTACCAACATACCTATTTTCTCCCTGCTTTTAATTCAAATTATTTATAAATGAACTATAGATAAAATACGAATAACATTTAGATTTAACAAGGAACAAAAGTAACTTTTAAGAACACAAGTCTAAAACGCTTGTGATATATGGCATTGTGAGCATATGTCATACATGGGAAGATTTTTCAAAGGTTCGATTCAAAAAGGCCGACGAAACCGTGAATGGACTATGGCGAGTAATTCTTTGTCCCTGCCACGTAGCACGGGAACTGTTTTTGTGTCGTTTCTTATTTGTTAATGACTATCGAGTCCTCGGGTGCTTATCTAAAATATCATCATACTATTGCAAAAGTTATAATTACCGTTAAATCTAGTTTTCCCTCGAACGATGTCCTGAATTTTCCGAGCTCAGCCGGTTAAACACGCCTTGCATAATGTGGAGATGATGTCTACAGGTTGATGACTCGGTGCACGTCTAGAGCATGAGTCGGAAAATGAGGACCGAGCAAGTAACGAAGTTGTACGGAGATCGCTATACATAGTAATTTGCTTTACAGTGTGAACGCAGTCATCGCGTATCTACCGCTCCGTTGAGAATGAACAGCTCTGTATTATCCCGAACTTTGCTATGAAAAAATTATTTCCAAAACGTATCTGAAAGCATATAAATTATGGGAAACGTCTTTTGGCCAAGAAAATCATGCCAGTTACCAGCAATGAAACTGAAGCGACTCAAAAGTTTGTGAGTGCGGTACCAACCTTCAAATTATATATATATATATATATATATATATATATATATGAGAGAGAGTGTGTGTGTGAGAGAGAGAGAGAGAGAGAGAGAGAGAGAGAGAGGGAGAGAGAGAGTTAGATGTAAGAGTTTCCTGTCGTTAACATTAGACGCCATATAGTTTCACTGGATTGCAACTTTTACACACTGTTAAATATTTCCGTACATTTACGGAATGTTTTACGGAAATGTTCAGTTTATACGGAAAGGCAATCCGTAATGAAAAAAAACAGAGTTAAGTCCGTAAATTCAGATACGAAAAGTCTCCGTATTCCTTTTGGCTTCGAGTTACGGGGACGAACAATGCCGATTCTACATTAAGCTTTCTTCGCCACTGTAACAAGAAAATTATCGTTTCTGCAGCAGTTAAGGTAATCAATGCTACTATAACCTATTCTTTCAAACATTAAAAAATAGCATCAGGCATCTGTAACATTTGGCAACACTAAAAATACACCAAATTTAATAGAAACTGAATTTTTGCTTTTTTTTTTCGGTACAAATATAAAAGTTATACCATAGTTTTCAAGAGAGAGATGTAAGTGAATAGTAAGAGTCTTGGACTGGTAATTTTTTTTACTCGGGTTCAAACGTCGCTAAGTACAAAGTGTTTTAACTTTTTTAATATAATTTTTATACACGGCAGAACACCCACATAACGAAATTTAAATACATTTTCACTTTCTCTTTTTATTTTAAACGGAAAGTACAGAAAACTAACTTGGAAATTAACGGAGAGGTTCCGTGAAATTTACGGATATCCGTTTCTGAAAATCAACGTGTCCGTAATTTTGCGGAGAGTTTACGGACACTTCTGGATAGATTTTTACTAGCACTTTTCCGTAAAATGAAGGAATTTTTTTTTTAACAGTGCACTTTTGTTTGTCGACCAGTTGCAAAAGCAGTCCAGTATCTCAACATTTTCCACTACGTTCACCTGTTAAGAATTACACAGCTAAATCAGATACCCCATTGGCAGAGTTTATATATAGGCCAAATTATCAGCCACAAAATTTGGATCTCTTTACTACCCCATCATCTGTATTTACAAGGCACTGAACTGATGGACGGCGTCGTTGGTACAGAAATACTGCTAGTTTTTCGAGGTGTAATGTGCAACAAATTTTAGTGTATTCATCGAGTAAAATTCTTGTATATTTTATTATTATGTTGTCACGCAGTGCTTGATGGCCTTTGAGAAATCTATTCATTTACTTTTGATCCTATATATACGTCTTCCGAGTCAGAATCTCTAAGTTCTAGGGAGTGTTAAAATATTTCTCCAACGAGCAGATAGAGGATATATAGGTGGGAAATATATTTTCAATTGTAACCGCTCACGGTTCTATTGGTCGGGAAAAATTAATGCAAGGAAGCGGACTGCTTGAAGAGGCAGCGTCGCCCCGATTTTATGTTTTGCTCATTTCACGTTATTGAAGAAAATAATAAAAATAAGCAGCCTTGCTTTCTGCGTCATAATATGCACCACTCCAAACGTCAGTGGCCCAGAGAGCCATGGTTATTTTCTTTATTGGCAGCTACCTTTGTAAATTATAACTAGACACCTGCAAAATTCGCGTTATTATACAAGGACACGTTAAACTTTAAAAACCTGTAAATTTACAATACTTTTGTCATTGGACTATTCTTTATCAAACACGTCCTGGGCAATTTCTGCGCCAATAAATGAACACTATTTGTGTGCCCCAATCACTTGCAGCTCAGTCAGAAAAGGCGTGGCTTCACATCTATGCAGCAGCCAATGTTTCTAAATATAATTAGGGACCTGCAAAATTCGCGTTATCATTTGGCATTAGACTAAACTTCACACTACTGTATATACTGTAGCCGACGTCGTTTCTCCATTGGCTGCTGAATAGTTGTGAAGGCACTTCCTTTCTTATTTAACGGCACGTGATTGGGTCTCACAATTATAAGAGTTAACGTATTGGCGAAGAGTTAACCAGGGCGTGTCAAATAAAGTATGGTCCAATTACAAACGTATTGCAAAGGTAAAATTGTTTAAATTTTAACGTTTTCACAAATAATAATGCCAATTTCGCATGTCTCTAATTTTAACCATTAGCTCAGGCGAAAAATGTTCATAATTCGCGCAGGTTTTTCTAGAGGCGTGTCAAAATAGTCAAGCGTTATTCGTTAATTCAAAAAACACACATCGAGCATGATACAAAATTTTAACGCACCAGTAGTGCCTGTACAGTTCTGAATTATAAATCGACAGTTTTATTGAGTAATCATGACGCATTTCGGGAAATACGCAATAAGATAAAATATGTTCGTGATTATTTAACGTATTAGAAGCACTCATTTATCGGGTTAACATTTCCACACCGCACACACTATATTTCAAAGCAACTAAGAAACTCGTTTCTTTTTTTTTTTTTTTTTTTTTCACAACTGGTATTTTTTTTTTTCGGCAGATTACAGTAGCTCATTCTTTAACCATGTTTCTTCAATAGCCTAGTTAAAAAATTATCCGTATTCGGGCCAAACAGAGCAACTGTTTGTCGTCAGGTAGCGGCCTCGGCCCGTAATAACTTCTTCCGCGTGAATATGGCATAATGGAATATAACTAGGGATAGGAAAATTTCGCGAGTTCAATGACCTGTAGGTTAGACTCCTCAGTCATCTGCATACTGGAGCCTCAGCTGTGTGTTTATTGGCTGTTGCTTCACACCTGGCAGTTATGGGATTCGCAAGGTGTTTCCTTGCAAGTCTGCTGTTGGCTCAGAGGCATGCAAAGTGGGTCTAACAAACTGTGATCCAATTGCAAAGGTGACTTCACTATATATGTTTCCGACGTTTATAATGTCCCAAAATGAATTCGCGAATATTTCCTATCCCTAAATATAACATATGCTCAGTTTGTTCCTTAAATAATGTATGCATGTAGTTAGTTGTTTTGTAACGTGTTAGTAGGCAGTATAGCTCCTGATATGAGTCGATTGGTTATCATAGAAAAAGTTGACTGTTTCCTACATTGAACTTATTGTATGTACGCTCTAAGAAAGTGTTCGAAAATTTCCCACACCATAGTGTATAGGTATGTTGGGAATATGCGAATGGTAAAGATATTTCCCGTGGCAATTTTATTTAATTTGTTCAGGAAACGGGGATGTTCCCAATTTTGTATAGTAGCGTTGCTAAACATTCCTATATTTGCAGTCTGACGTTTGGTATTAATTCCATACTACGTAAAGTTAGCGACACCCGAATTTCGCCAAAAAAGATTTCCGCGCTATATTTAAATACCCTACGGGCGTACCAGCAGTTTTCCTTTGCCTATTGGCCGCGTGTTTCTGTGAGAAGACATTTTCTCACTTGACTGGCCAATCAGAATTGGGTTACTCTGATACTATACGTCTGTAATTCATGGGCAGACGTCTAAGACGCGTAGCACTTAGATCGTCCAATCACGAAGGTGGACCTGAGCTAACGTGCTATGAAGTGCAACTAGTCGTGAGATCTTTTCGTGGACCGCTATAGAACGCTCGTGCAACAGAATCATAATTGCTAGAGCAACCGTACGATAGAAACACACAGTTTATTGTATTGTATTGTAAAGGCATTTGTAACGTCCCTCTGTTTTATGCTTGAAAGTACAGCAGGGGACGGCTTACATACTGACTTATAACCTAACTTAAATTAACACCAATGCTTTACCCGGGATTCGAACCCAGGGACTTCGCACCCCACATCGGTGGCGCATCAACCGACTCGGCCACGTGAGGTTGGCCACACAATTTAGAACTACGTATTGCAGAACCACATATTTTAGAAACAACCTAAATCCACACTTTAGAACGATAATAGAGCGAACGCACGATAGAAACACATGCTATAGAACTATCATACACTATAAACACACGCCTACGACCTTTCGTACACTCGAATGAGTGAGTGAGTGAAGAGACGTGGGCGGCTGTTATCAGCGAGGTCTTGAGAGCCGATGAGGGTGATACAAGGTGAGTATGCAGTAGCACTGATACAAGGTGAGTATGCAGTAGCACCAGAATGCAAGGGCTAGGGAAACGGGTGTTCCCCGAGAAAACCGGACGACCAGCGGCATCGTCCGGCACGATTCCGGGGTCGACCCCTCCGGGAATCGAACCAGGTCTTCCTAGGCGGGAGGCGAGTGGTCTAACCACTACACCATTGCGGCCTCGTCGTATAATCGAATCACACCACACAGAACTGGTGTTCGTTAGGATGTTCTCTCTTGTGCGGCTCTTTTGTGAGTATTTCAAAGTTCTGGCAACACCCTGGAATGTTCCAGGGCCTCGTACAACCAATTAAGGAATGGCTACGTCCAAATCAAAGGTACCGCTACGCCATTGCCAGAGACCCCGAGAAATTCGCGAGTTCAATGACCTGTAGGCTAGACTTCACAGTCTTGTATACTATCATACAGATATCAAATGTGTATTGGTTGAGTGTTGTGGTAGTAAAAGGCGGCGGTTGGGTACGCAATTTATTGCATGCTTGTTATTGCCTCATTTATTGTCAGTAGGTGTCAAACAACACGTTGACCAATTACAAAAGTAACATGAACGTACAAGTGTGTGAAATCCAACTTGTCTAGAAATAAACCTGCGAAATTCTTGGGTCTCTAGCCATTGCTAGAGACCTGCGAAATTCGCGTTATTATTTAGAGTCTCCCTAGAATGCACCATTCTGTATACATTAGAGTCGGTGTCATTTGTTTATTTGCTTCAGCAAAATAAGAACACGTGGTCGCTAATGACTTGGTGGTACGTGATTGTTAGAGCTAGTGATTTTTTCGCGAAAAAAATATATTAATACATGGTAGACTTCAATACTATAAGCACCCAACAGCAGTTTGTCTATTGCCATTGGTTGCTGTCTGCTTGTGGAGGCGTTTTCATATTTGAACAAGCCATTCAGAATTCTGCAACATCGGAACGGCTACTACGTGATTCATGTGCAGATATTTAACACGCGTCGAGATGTAATTCAGCCAATCAAGATACTTAAACGACTCACCAGTGTTTTGAACTGTAACTTGTCTCGAAAATACTTTTTCGAAAAATTTCACTACCCCTAGTGATTGTTATCTTGTCGTTACTTGTTTTTGGTTGGTCCACAGCCTCCAAGGCGTGTCAAATCAACTGTAGTTCAATGACAAGACCAATACTAACACATATTTTTTTGAAGTCTATTCAGTCTCCAAACGATAACGTGAATTTCGTATGTCTCTAGCCATTGCACTTCTGTATACTTCTGTATACACGGTAAAGTGAGCATTTTTGAAATTAACGTTTGAAAAGAGTCACTGCCCCTACCTGCACATATTTTAAGGGGCGCAGTGAGTGACATACGCGCAGTAAAGTTAGTAACGATAGAGGGGAAGTAGTTCCATATATTAACTTCTAATAAAACGTGTTAGGGAACCATTTGTGATAACTTAAATTATTTCCTTCGCTTTCTGTTTTTTTAATGGCTCGAAGTGTAAAAAAGAAAAGTGAATTTGTAAAATAATTACTTTTATAATTATTTCACCATTCCACTTGACCGACACATGAATAAAGTGATGATGCCCATGGCAATGTTAATTTTACATAAGGCGGAAGAATACATAACGTACATAAAAGTACAGCTTAAGCAGTGTTTTCGAAAGTGCTCAGTTTATCGTGAATAGCCTATACATAGAGACCTGAAGAATTCGCGTATTCTTTTTAGGACAAGTTAGAGTTAAAAACACGTGTGTTCATATAACTTTAGTCATTGGTCCACACGGTGTTTGTCACTTCCTGGAGAACGGTGGCCCAATCGTAGCCTTCCACTGCGACAGCAGACAACCAATGCACAGTTGATATCAGCATATTTGTATATAAAACTGTAGAGTCTAGCCTACAGGTCACTGAACTCGCGAATTTTTCAGGTCTCTACCTACAGCTAGAGACCCGAGAATTTCGCGTGTTCATTTCTAGACAACTTGGTTGGTGTGTTGTTTGAATCCTCCTGGAGATAAATGAGCCAATGACAAACATACAATGAATTGTGCGTCCAACCACCGCATCTTACTGCCACAACAATCAACTAATAAGCAGTTGATATCTGTATGAGAGTGCATAAGACTGTGAATTCTAGCCTACAGGCCATTGCACTCGCGAATTTCTCGGGTCTCTGCCTATATCTATTCTGCGACGTGGCCGCAGATTGACAGGCAGACACCACGGGCGGGATACCTCGCCGAGAAACGAACGAGAGAGGAAAGAGCGAGCATGTCCGTAAGCGGGGAATAGAGTGGTGGAGGGAAGGGAGGAATATGAATAGGCGCGGAGGCAGTAAGAAGCGGCCGGCAATAGTGGTTCCTCCTAATGGAGACGCCAGCCGGTGTTTTTGTCGCAGGCCACACGTGTCGGCAATCGCGGACCGCGGTGCAAAGACAACCGCTACCCCGCTCCGACGTACACTCCGCTCCGGACAAACTGGGTCCTCGCGACCGCGCGCGCAACACCACGCCGGCACGCAGTGTAACAGGGAAGTATAGTCCGTTCACGGATAACTGAGCACTTTTGAAACCAACCTTTGGAAAACGCCACTGCTCCCACCTGAATGCTTTTCGACGGGCACTCTTAGCTGAGTGCGCCTTGCAAAGTTGGTAACGACGCGACGGAGGAAAAATAGCTCCATGTTTTAAGGGTTGAAGTAAAGCAACTGCCAATGGAGCACTGCACCCGACTATACAACGTGAAGAATTCATAGAGACCTGAAAAATTTCGCGAGTTCATTGACCTGCATGCTAAACTCTACAGTCTTACGTACAAATACGCCGATGTCAACTGCACATTGGTTGTCTGCTGTCACAGTGGATGACGACGATTGGACACCGTTCTCCAGGAGGTGTCAAACACCGTGTGGACCAATGGCTAAACTTATGTAAACGCACGTGTTTTGAATTCTGGCTTGACCGAAAATGAATCAGCGAATTCTTCAGGTTTCTAGGAATTTATTTAAAAAAAGTAGTACAGTCACCACCAAACTGTCAGAAAAGTGTTATTTAGCCTGTATATTAAAGAATAATGTATATATTTTCCAACAATATGTAATATTTCACTAAAATAGACTTTTTAAATGTAAAAAAAAAATCTATTAAATTATTCTGCATTTTTAATAAAATTTAAGCATATCTCCATTCTGGATGCTTCAGAAAGAAGAATTTGCAAGAAAATGATCGTCATGAAATATCGGCATAATATTTGCTATGATTGTGTGTGAGAACATTTTAATAATAATGTAAGAAACCATTTTTATAACTGATTTTATGTGTGTCCATTTATCACAAACATTTATGGCTGAAACTGACGTATTAAAGTTAATTATAAAATTGATATGATACATTATTAGTATTGATATTTTATATTGTTGGAAAAAATGTATATTTTTATTTCATATACAGCAAACATCGCACTTTTCTGGCAATTTTTATGATGTCTGTACTACTTTTTTATGAGTTCTTCACGTTGTATAGTCGGGTGCAGTGCTCCATAGGCAGTTGCTTTACTTCAACCTTAACATGCGGCTACAATCAGAATTTTTAAATATAAATCTGTAAATACTAATGTGATTTGTTTTGCTGTCTATTTTTTAAATACGTATCGGCCTAAGAGTTACCATAAACTGTAAAAAAAACTTTCTGGTAAACTTCCTAAACTGTAATGGAAGTTTTTAACCTATACAGTGCATGGCAAAAATACCACACATGAAGCTGCATATTTAGGAATGTTTTGCAGCGCTACTGTACAAAGTTGGGAACTTCTCTACGCACTTGACTGTTTCCTGAGAAAATGAATGCATAGGGGAAAACATTACAATTCCTGCTTTCTTACTAAACGTATACACTGGTATGGTAAATTTCCGAATCATTTCTTAGAGTGTACATATTTGTAAACTATTTACTTTTCTAATAATTCCACAGTTCTACTTGACCGACGCGTGAATAAAGCGCTCAGCCCGACGGCAATGTTAATTTCATGTATGGCGGAAGGATTGAAAATGCGCACATAAGTAGATTTTGAGCAGGGTTTACACAAGTGCTCAGTTAACCGTTGTTTCGGCGTGGGCAAGCCTTTGTTATATGTAAATCGTTGAGCTATTTTAATTTTAAATATAGGACGTTAAACAATTATTACCTGTTATTTTCATTTGAGTACGCTTTCCCCATATATCTTGTATGTCTCCTCATTTGGGAACATAACACCGTGAATAACCTATACAAAAGGCCGCCTGTTTTTGGCGAAAAGATTTAGGAGCAGCGCAGGGTAGGCTTAATATACTATTGCATAGTTGCAAATATAATGGGGTTGTTAGCTGTGTATTTGTGTTAGACGGCGGCATCATACCTGGCCGGGCCAATCATTATTAAGTTGATGCAACTCTGATCTCCATGATTGGCGGATATACACGGTAAAATGAGCACTTTTGAAAACCCTGCTAAAGATCTACTTGAATGCACATTGTGTATTCTTCCGCCTTATGTAAAAATTAACATTACAGTCGGCCTCATAACTATATTCATGTGTCGGTCAAGTAAAAATTTAAGTTATAAGGAAAGTAAATAATATACAAATCTGCTCATTTATACAATTCGATTCATAAAAAAACAGAACGAAATTAATAATTTATGTTATCACAAATTGTTACCTAACACTTTTCATTCGACGTTAAGTTATGGAACTGTGTTCCATCCATCGTTACCAACTTTACTGGGCAAGTGCCACTTACTGAGCCTCTTAATATCTATGCATTCAGGGGCAGTGATATTTTTCTAAGGTTCTTATCCAAAGTACTCACTTTGTCATGAACAGCCTTCATAACTGGTCATGGATTCGTTTTGCGAAACGCAAGAGCCCCTACCTATACAGATATAAGATAGCATGTCGGTTCCTTTGATGTGGGGGGTACGCGTTCTCTGATTGGCAGTGCGAGGCTCTGGGAACGGGCCTTTTGTTCGATCATCCGCTATACACTGCGAAATGTTCCCCATTGGCTGGGCCAGCGACGACATTTTTATGGCGTGTGCAGTTGGAGTTCACGGTATAAGCTGCTGGTTCATCTCTCTAATCTTGAGAGGTATCTCTAGTAAAAATTGGGTTTGGCTGTGTTGAAGACACGGCCGTTTGTTTTGCGTGAATACGTCTACGTTGACGCGCTCGGACGCCTTGATGTTTTTTTTTACGTTCCCGGCACAGCTTCACTCGATCATGTGGGGGTTTTATGGGTATCACTGGATTGCTTCTGAGATGCTCATTCCTACCGTATACGATTTCTGTATTTCGACTTGGATTTTTGACGAGTATAGGCCGAAATTGTGTTGAGTTTTCTTAATTTTCAACATTAAACGCATACAGTTTCACCATAACAACGCCACACACTTGAACGAGCGCAGTAGCTTCTCCTAGTCATAAGTTATACTACGCGAAAGTTATGGGACGCGGCAAAACGAACTCAAAATTGCGCCTCCCCTCCCTCCCTCCCCCTCGCCTCGCGCGATGTCTTGCATTCCTCACTCAACGTAACATATTCTTTGATCCTTTGGCAATCAAGTGGTGTAATTGAATTTTGAATGCAGACGATAGATTTGGAGCTGCAATGCCAAACTGTATTAGCCGATTTCGTTATCATCGGATTTTCTGGATTGCCTCCCGCTATGGTTGCAAAATGACGTATTCACGTCAAAAGTTTAAACGATTCAAGGTCACGTCGTGTTATAAGTAGAGACCAGTAAATTTCGTAAATGTTTCTGAGGACAAGTTAGACTTTAACCCCATGTACATTTGTGCTTCGGTTTCTATTTGACTAAATGTTGTTAGTCGTGCCTCAGACGCCTCTCCGCCAGTAACGGACCTGCAGAGAAAGCAAAGACCAAATCCCGTGCTACCTGGTCTAGTGTTACACTGAGTAACAGCCAATGAACTGCTTACTGGCGCTGTAATACATAAAGTACTGTGGAGTCTAGCTTGTTGTCGGCTAAACCTGCGACATTCCCGGGACTCTAGTTATAAGGAAGCTTTGCAACAGGTCCTTGCAAGGTTCTTCCTGGGTATTCTGCTGAATTCCTCGCATATTAGATCCCTAACAGTAGCATATTATTGCAAGAGTTGAAAGCCAATGGATGAAACTAGAGCTGAGGCTTTGTATTTCTTGTCCATGCCCTTAAAGAAACTATGCAGAAGATTCATGAACGCACTAGTTTTAACCATTTTCATCATTTTTTTTCTATTTGAAAATATGTAATGGGATGAAAGTAAAAGATGGCAGCTGTAGACAGTAGTTCTCTTTTAAGGTTGAAGTAAATCAGCTGCCTATGGAGCACTGCACCCGACTATACAGCGTGTATAACTCGTAGAAAAGTAGTGCAGACACCATGAAAATTGTCAGAAAATCGCGATTTATGCTGTATATGAAAGAAGAATGTATATATTTTGCCACATTATGAATTTTTTTTACTAAAATACATTTCTTTAAACGTAACAAATTAATCAATTCGTAGTCCGCAGAAAATCGTCATAATATTGACTATGATTGCATTTAATAAAATTGTAATAGTAATGTATTACATGAATTTTATAATCCACTTTATTTACGTCAGTTTCAGCCATAAATGTTTGTGACAAATGGACGCGCATAACTTCAAATATAAAAATTATTTCCTACATTATTATTACAATTTTCTTACACACAATTATAGTAAACATTATGACGATATTCCATGACAAAGATTTTCTTGCAAATTCTGCTTTCTGAAGTATCCAGAACGGAAATATGCTTAAATTTGGTTAAAAATTCAAACTATTTTAGTTGATTATTTTTTTACATCTAAAAAGTATATTTTAGTAAAATATTTTATAACGTTGCAAAATATTTACATTCTTCTTTCATATACAGCATAAATCACACTTTTCTGACAATTTTCATGGTGTCTTTACTACTTTTATAATGAGTTATTCACGTTGTATAGTCGGGTGCAGTGCTTCATAGGCAGTTGCTTAACTTCAACCTTAACATTTACTGAAAAAAAAAATCGTATCCCAAGACCATTTATTTACTGAGCTACACATTGATTTTACAGCAATATTTTGATAGGCAGTCCCCTTAAGCACTCTGTGCTATCAGGATATTGTCACAGAGTAAATAAAAATACAGAGGTAAAAAAAAGCCGCTCATTCCGAGAACTCCAGCCGCGTACGCCGGCAAAATGGCGTCACTAGCCAGCGACATGTCGGAGTGCCGTTTGCCAATTAGCTGCTAGCAACCTTTGCCAACCGGCCGACCGAACACTAGGGAACCTCGCCGCTACGCGCAGTAGCGAATTGGGGTGCGAGACCTGCTCCCGTGGAGTCAAGCGGCCAATCGGCGAATGGGCACGCCCACAGCAACGGAACTACGTCACCGTGCTGCGCGGAGGCGAGGTACGATGTGCGTACGTCGTAACTAGATACCCGAGAAATTCGCGAGTGCAATGACCTGTAGGCTAGACTTCACAGTCTTATATACTCTCATACAGACATCAACTGTTTATTGGTGGATGGTTGTAGTAGTGAAAGGCGGTGGTTGCTCGCACCATTTATTGCATGTTTGTTATTGCCTCATTTATCTCCAAGAGGTGACAAACAATACGTCGACCAATTACAAAATTAACATGAACGAACAAGTGTGTGAATTCAAACTTGTCTAGAAATGAACCCGCGAAATTCTTGGTTCTCTAGACATAACCACTGATAGGAAAATTTCGCAAATTCATTTCACGACAAGATAAACGTCAAACACGTGTACACTGAATCACCTTTTCAATTAGATCACAGTTCGTTAGACACGTCCTGGACTACTCTGAGCCAATAGCACACTTGTAAAGGAAACGAGTAGGGAGTGCCATACTGCTAGGTGTGCAGTAACACTGGCTACTGTGTGGGTCAGGAGCCAGTGAACAAACATGTGAGTCTCGAGTGTACACAGGGCTGTGGAGTCTAGCCAGCAGGTCATTGAACTCGCGAAACTTTCCTAATCTTAGTTGTAACGACTGGCAAAAGTTCTGTCGAACATCTGTTACAAGTCCGGGAATCGAGGAATGTAGGCTCATATTCACACAGGGCTACAAAATTCTGGTGTATTGCTCAAGTATTTTGAATAGTGTGCTCATATTTGTGTCGTTCGTTATTGGGTTCTTCCCCTGTAATGATATGGTTGCACGTGATTCAGCCATGTTATTGCTAAATGTTTCGTATTCGTTCAGAGTTCCCAGGACATGTCAAATGCGTTCTACCTTAATGACAGAAGCAAAAGAGCCGTGCGCATTTTTGAACTTTATACCATCGTTTATTTTTAACGTGGATTTTTCCTGCCGGTGATTATAAAATACGGGATTTGAAAAGATGATCTGGTAAATACTGTCCACTGGAGTCACAAATGGAAGAGGTGTCCAGGTAAATCGCCACTCCCTGGAGTACAGTGGGTCAGTAATATACATTTATCATCATCGCTCATGTGTTCTGCGTTGCCATATATGATAAAGGAATTAAGAGTTGTTGAAAACGTAAAAATTTGTGACAAAGGCAATTACATACTTATTTAACTTAACCTACTTGGAGCACAATTAATCACTACCTTTGACACACTTTTCAAAGTTTGTTACAATATATATATGTATTTGTAAATAGTTCGAAAGAAAAAATAATATATGGTAAAAGATTTTATATTACAAATCCCCAACTCTTCATACGCTGAATATTTTCTCTCAAGACCTCGCTGTTAAGAGACGCCCGAATCTCTTCCTTTGATATTTTCATTTGTCCACTTGCGTACACTTATTTCCCAACTTGTTTATTTATAGATTTGTATGTCCATTGCGTTATGGGAGACATCGATATCTGGCATAGAAATATCCCGGAAGGTATACGCAAAAAGGAGGCATTTTCAAGAGTCCATTGAATAAACTTAACCAAGAAGAGAATATGTTTTTACTATACGAAATTAATAACTCATGAAATCTCAAATATGATAAATTTGTCAAGATAGTTACTTAGGGCGTATTTCGGTTCAGAGGAGCATGAATGTATCATTTTCAGATAAGATGTCTCAACACAGCTGTATAATTATATACTGTACACGCTTGCAACCTGCGCAATGTTGTGCATAATACTCCATACAGGAACCACCAAGACGAGCCGGGTTTAGTCCTCGGCCAGTTCACTCCGGATTTCCGCAAGTGGGAAACGTGCCGGACGATGCCGCTGGTCGGCCGGTTTTCTCGGGGATCTCCAGTTTCCCCCGCCTTTCATTCCGGCGCTGCTCCTTACTCACCTCCCTTCTCCTCATCGGCTCTCAATACCTCGATGTTAAGATCGGCCAAAATTGTTATATTGGTAAAATTTATCTCTCACAAAAGTCACTGGCTTAAACCATAGTTCGTTAAGGGATGGAGGTCTTAATTAAATAAAAGAGTTAATTATAATTTCCTAGATTTAATTACAACTACAAACAAAATTATCTCGACTCAACATCTCATAATACATTGATGTCTCTGTTAACAATAAATGACTTCATTCAATCAATCAAATTTACAATTACTTAAAAGAAATCAATATAATTAATTAATTAAAAAAAGTCCGACCCTATAGACCATGTATCAAAACCTATTCAATTATTTTATGAATGATGTTTCCATATATGACAGTTCCAATACTTACAATAAAATCCGTATTATGAGTCAATTCGGTCCCACATAAGTTTAGTCGATGTACCGTCAGTCCGCAATGTTCTAGAGTTCTCCGAGCGCCCTCACGCACAGTAGCTTTCACTCTCCTGATACCACGCCCTTTCGTCCATTCACACGGCACTAAACGTAGCTCTCGCACTCGGCCAGATGGCCTCCGCCAGACTGCTGGCCGTTGGACCGCTGCAGTATTTATATGGTCGTAGGCCATCACCCTGACATCTCGCTAAATTCCGCATTGTGCCGAGGCCATAATTCCCAGTATATTCTTCTGCCTCCACTACATTTGTAGGCATCTCCAGCAGCGGGAGGAGAGGCTGTGGCACCAACCAGGAACCGAGCGGTGCGATGGGCTGACCACTGCTGTCAATCATTGCCACTGCCCAAGGTTGTGGAGAAGGGGGTCGAAGATGCAGCGAGCGCACCTGCTTGGGGAAGAGGAGGATGGATGTGCCCCCCCCCCCCCTTTTGACGATTACATCGTCACTGGTTTGTTTCTAGTGGCATTTCTCAAAAGTTGATAGCCCTGTGTGTGCGAACTTGGGTTCGCACTAAGCTCTTTGTCTTTTTTAATTTGTATTTTTATATTGATTATTAGTATTATTGATTTTATATAGATATTTTATCAAGCATTAATATTTAGATCTCGATCACGTATTTTATCTTGCTTTTATTTCTCAGCTGAATTTTATATTAATATTTGTACTTATAATTCTTGTGCCTGTCCAGCTGAGCTGTGCCGTTGAAGATCTTTGCTGTTTGGTATGTAGTTTGTGTGGTCGTCGGTATTGGTGTTCGGGTTACTGCATGTTTCTTTGCAGTAGGTAAGGGCATAAGTTCGCCAGCTGTCTATCTTTGCGGAGGCACGAAGAGTGTGCTCGCAATGTCAGATGTTTTTGCTGAGCGTGAGTGGAAGGAATGGCAATGGTAAAATTTTGCCTTTCGCGTGACGAGGCTTCGGCAGTTACAAATATATGAACGGTGCTAAAGACGTCGGCGTCTTGGTTGAATATGAGTTGGCTAAGTTTGGCAGCGACAGCCTCTGCGAAATTTACAGTAACTTGTGTGTGTGTGTGTGTTTTTTGCAATGTTAGTTGCAGTACATTGTCTTGTCCGTCACGTCACGTTCGTAAAGTTTTACGTGTGCGTGAATAGACTGTTGGAATGAAAACACGTGAATTGTGGTTCAGGATAAAAGTGGCAATTTGTTGGAAATATTCTTCGCTACACCGGGCTGCGTGCGGCCGACATCAGTCCAGCAGACCGTCCTCATTTGGATGAAGTTTCACAGCAGGCTTTCTAGCTTGTCGGGTTCGCTGCTGCTTAGAATGCCCGTCATTCTTTGTGTATGCCCGGAGTTTGCATACACTGGTTCATCAATCAACAGAGATTAAGGTACTGTGTCCTCGATAATTTCGCCCGAGAACATCGCGGGCGGTTACGACGAAACTTTTGCCCAAGTTTGTCTATAATGATTCACTCGCGCGGCCCACAAGCTGCGACCACTTTTAATGCGTGTAAATTGTATTTTTCGTAATAATTTTAATGTTAAATTTTTGAGGACCTGTGTGTGACTCGCTAATATTTCTTACGGTGCCGTATACTTACTATCACAAAAATAAGCCAAGAGTATAGTATGTATACGAATGAAATTAAAATTGTGTATAAACTATTTTTCCAGTGATTGGAAATAAAGGAACCCAAACTTTACTTCCGTGAAGTATCCATTTGTAGTGTCACTGACCCCGTACATACTCTAGTAAAAAAATATTTCACAAAGACATGAACACATTTTTTCCAGAATACAACTGCCTTAAAGTTGATATATTTATCACAAATATATTCACAGGGATGAAAGGACATAAGGTTTTTTTTTTTTGTTGAAGACGAGTGCTGCTTGTCCCTTGACGTGTTATAAATGTTGCATGGGGGTTTCGGCAAGTGAGGTAGACTTGAAGTGCCTGAGCCCTTAAGGGACAAGGGCAACTCGCCTCTTCCAAGAGCCTGACAGTTCACATAATGAGAACTCGCTGCCGGTGAACTGCAATGTGAAACACTGCCCCCTCCTTAAGTCTATTTGTCCTGAACAGACTCTCCAACATCTGGACCTTCGTAGAGTGCCAGTCGGCCAGTGTGTACAACTTTAGACTTTTCTTTCAAGAAGTCATGGTGACAGATCTGGAATGAAGAGTCACTTACTCGCTTCAAAATTTGGTAATGGCCTTCCCAACATTCTTAGTACAGAGATGTGTTACCCCGAAGACATGTTCTTTCATACAGCCATGCTAGCTGTCCTTCCTTGAATGTATCATCTGCAACTCTCGGATCACATCTTGAGTGACCTCTTGATGCCACTAGAGACTGGGACATGCTCGGCTTCTATCCCCTAGCTGTCATCCTCCCGAAGACGCATATGTGCAGCTTCGTCTGTAAACTTGACATCTCTTGTTTCATTGCCTGCCTTAACTGCGAGGTGACTTCTTACGCGGTCCGACTCCAGTATCCTTGTTATTCTTACCACCATATAGCGATCTTTCTTCGTTCCCTCGGATAGAATGTTACCAGTAGTTTCGATTGAACTGTGATTTGGATCGGCATTACTGTGGCTGTCAGTTCCAATTGTTCGTGTAGCTGTTCCTTGGCCGGTTCCTCGATGACTAGTCTGTGGTGGCACCTCTGGACACTAGGCTCATAAGGGCCCTTCCTATCCACAGTTCCAGCATTCTCGGCGCATCCGTCGATGAGACATATTTTACGGCACGAATGTCGGCACACCCTCCATCCTCTTGCAATGCAACTGTACTCCGATGAGTAAGACAGTGCATGACACTTTCTCCTCCTGTTATTTTGTGCCTTGTGCCTTCTTTCTTGAATTAGTACATGGCTTTTTGCCGATTTTCTCAGTAAAATCTGTCACCTAATGGGGAGGTGACCAATCCGAGACTAAGCAATTTGGCCTTAAAGTTTCCGTGACCAGTGTACAGTTGAGAACTGTATTTGTTCATGGAGATCCACTTACACTTCATTCTGTCTTCTACTCTTGGAAGTAATTCAAAGGTGGTTCTTGCGTTAGTAGATTGTTCCCATCCTTCTTGCCACATATCTAGGGTATCCTGCCTTATTAACTTTTGTTCTTGTTTTGATAGTCTTCTAATCCTTGTTTGCTTTGCAACCAATCCTCTTACTCTGACCAATAGGTCAACAGGCAGGACACCCACCACCATGGGGGGGGGGGGAGTGCCTTACTGAGCACTGTTCTAAATGCTCTTAAAACTGCCAGCAGTGCTGCCCTCTGAGCACTGATGTTGTGCCATACCAATTCCGCACTTGTATGTCACATAACCGCACCATGTACAATGATGCCCTTAAAAACGGCTTCATATATTTTCCTTAATGTAGGAAAATCCAATCCCCACTCCATGATCCCAATGCTTAACTTATCGAACACCACTACGACCTTACAGACAATATACTTGATATGTCAGCGATGGACAGTTGTCGTAGCATCTACTGAGTTCAAAAGTTCCCCAACCTCTATGAACAGGGTTGAAAGAGGTGTGTTGGTTGGTAATGACTAGGACCACCTGATTTTTCCGAAAATATTTTCGTGCATATTAGATTTCACTTCCCTACGGGAAAACCAGCAGCATTCTTTTGCTTATTGGCGGCGTGTCTCTGTGAGAGGTAGACTAAATATGAGGTATACCGCTTATTCAACTTCTGCGCATGTACCCAACATTGACCTACCCCAAAGGAACACACCTGTCAAAGTCACATGGTCATCAGTGATGAATATGTTCGTTTATATCTTAATTTTTAAATGACAAGCACTATTGTACTAATAAAATACTTTTACCGATATTAATTTTTAAAAACTCTATTACAAATTTTCTAGAGGAAGTATACAAACATCTCAATCACTTGTTTACCAAACAGTGATCTGACCTCAAATCCATTTCACACCCTTTTTTCTAATCGTATAGGCAGAAAAGAAGTTCAGTGTTGGGGCACGGAGTTTGGTTGTGCGCAGCCAGCGAGAGCGGTCTACCTCACATTTAGTCTATGTTGTGAGAAGATATTTTATTACTAGACAGGCCAATCAGAATTAGGTTACTCCAATATTGTACGACTGTGATTCGCGGGCAGACGCCTAAGACGCGTGAGAGGTAAGATCACTCAACCGCGATACTGGTTCTGAACTAACATGTTTCGGAGTTCAACTAGTCGTGGAATATTTTCGCGTAAAACACGTGGCCCTAGTAATACCTAGTAAGAAATAGTTCTTACGCAAAATGATATTAAACTGAGTGCGCACGAATGAAGTGCATTGTCCCTTTGGTTTAATATTTTAGACTTAGTTAAGACCGTGCATCACAGCAGGCCTGGCTCAGTTTCCGTATAACTAGAGACCTGCAAAATTCGCGTTAATATTTAAGGACAGACTTGACTCGAAGTTATCGTGCGTTCGACCAACTTCAGCCATTTGTGGAAAAAATATGTTTGGCACGCCTCGGAGAACTCTTGAGCCAATAATATAAGTTCAGCGGTAAAGTGGCCAGTCTCTTTTGAAATCAAGCAGACAAGTGACGTTGGTTACATTGCAGCGGCCAATGAAACCACGAAATGCGGTCACTTGTTTATAAGACAGTGGAGTCTATCATTCACCGAAACATAACGCGAATTTTGCACGTCTCTACGTATAACATCTGCGTTTGTGCGTGCGCGTGCTCACGCCATAAGTAGGAGTAAAGAGGGAAGAATAATATCAGTTTAGCACTTCAGTTTACTTTACCAAACGGTACAGGTTTTTCACGGTAAAATGATCACTTTTGGAAGCCCTGCTTAAGATCTGCTTGTATGCACGTTGTGTGTTCTTCCGCCTTATGTAAAATTACCATTGCCATGGGACTCGTCTCTTTAGTCATGCGTCGATCATGTGAAACTGCAAAATTATTAGAAAAGGAAGTATTTTACAAATCTGCTCATTTTTACACATTTATGCATTTAAAAAAAACAGAAAGCGAAATAAATAATTTAAGCTATTTCAAATGGTTACGGAACACATTTTATTAGACGTTAAAATATGGAACTGCTTTCCATCCATCCTTACCAACTTTACTGAGAGCATGCCTCTCAGTGCTCCCATTAAAATATATGCAGGCAGGGGCAGTGACTATTTTGTAAGGTTGATTTCGAAAGTGTTCACTTTATCGTGAATAGTCCTTAATTCGCTCAGAGTAATCAACTTACAGCATTTCTGTGTGCCTCCAATATGCTAGAATGCCGTGCGCTCGTTCTCGAATGATTACTGGAAATCAAAGTTTCTTGTTAATAGCGAAAGGTTGGTCCTATGAGGACAGAATGGAGATTTGTGTGCAATGCTTACCTTTAAAGTCGTTTCAAAATAATCGGAAGACGTCATATTTAGAGTAGTTTTTATAAAATTTTCATTTTTTTTTTTTTAACAATTTTGAACACTAGGTCCGTTCATCAACACTTTACCCTATTTTACTGTTCGATCGGAAATGATCCACTTGCAATAATACTTACCTAAACCTCAGAGTCGTGGCAGGCCGCATCACTCATTTGACTGGCATGTGATGCACGCTCTTAAGCTTTGTTTGTGTGAGGCGGAGGAATATTATGAAAGTAGAACTTTGGCAGGGCTTCTGAAAAGTTGGAAGTAACCGCGAATTGATTAAACTAGACACTACTCGATATTACTTGCATAACCAAGCACAAATATATATATATATATTTTTTCATTGTGAACTATGAACGGAATGCGAAAATAGCATCAGCTGGTCGACTACACACAACTAAGTTATTGTTTATCGCTAAATATCACTAGTACGGCACGTTGCTAAACAAGTGTTACGACATTTTACACTCTTGACACGCTAGTATTTATATTGGTTTAGTGATGAAAAGTCCTACCATCCTGCTAACTGTCCTGGTTTCGATTTTTCGTGGGTCATGGGTTTCTCAAAATATAAAAAATAATCGTATAACTCGTGGTTGGAATATCTGTTGCACTACGGAATACATAGTGTAAAGGTACTGCGAAGCAGTAAATGTATGTTTCTACATAGTACTATTAGCAGTTAGACTTACGTTTATTTCACGTGAGTAGTAGGGTTTTAATTCCATGTGGCACAAACAGCTTTGGCTAGAGGATCGGGGATCTGGCCGCCTTCATGGGTTCCGACTTCATGCTCTGTCATTCCGGTCGAAAGGCCACCTCATTGGATTCTGCCGTCTTTGTAGCTAGTGGACTGCCATCTTGGACCCACCAGCTTGGTAGCCAGTATGTAATTTTGCATGCTCTATTATTCTGTGCTGTCTCTCCATTTCATGTCGTTTTTAGTGATCTTGCATTCCATAGGTATCCTCAGAGTCCTCCCAATATTTTCACAATATCGTTTTCTCTCTTCCTCTCATCCTCTCTTTCTCTCCCTTCCTATCTCTACTATCCTTCTCTTCTTCCTCTCCTTTCTTTCTTTTTCTTTTCCTCTGTGTTTATCTCTTGCCTTTCTATTTCTCCTTGTTTCCCAATTACTCACCTTCGTTCAACCAATTAGTCGCATTCACTCAACCACCATCTTGGTTTTTTCGTTTGTCATTTGTTTCTGGCTGCCGTATTGGTTTTTCGTTTATCATTTGTCTCTCACCTACTTTAGACCACCATATTGTTTTTTTCGGTTGTCATTGGTTTTGGAGTTTATCTCTCACTTCGTTTGACTGCCACGTTGGTTCTAGAGTTTGCTGTTAGGGGCGCTGGTATCGCTCTCGCTCGACATTAATTGCGTTCGCGCCACCACCATTTTTTAATGTCAGCTTACTAACTTATTGGCAAATAGCTAGCTAATAATAAAATTGTTCAGTGTTGGGAGCATTTATTAGTTATTAAACCCGTGGAAATTTGTTTGTTCCAGACGCTACAGAACAACTTGAGTACTCGAAACGTTGTGCAGCACATCTCGGCCTTGATCCAGTCCAGCATGATGTCACACACCGTTTTGCGGAGAAGGAATACTGCCCTGTTGAAAGTCGCTGGCTGGCAAACGGACAACGGAAGATATTAATTTTTATGTGGGATTTCCGTAATATGTATTGTTGGAGACACTGGAAAATCTCGAGAGAGCATATTTTCCAAAACACTTACTGTCCTAATCAATTAATGGTTTAATGCATTTTTGACTCGGCTTGGCACTTTGCAGACCAATCATAAAGGTTCAGCCTTAGACCCAAAATTCTCATTGGCCCATAGAAATGAAAAAGTAGCTCCATATAAATACAAAAAAAAAAAAAAAAGAAAGAAAAAATTTTTACAGTGCCCAGTAGGCTACATTGAAACCTATGTAATATAGTCCATTCACAGTTACTTCCAACTATTCTGAAACCCTACTAAATCTCTACTTCCAGGATATTCCTCCGCCTCATGCAAACGATGCGTAACCGTGACTAGAAAATTCGTGTGCACTGAATGTAATAACATTTTGCATAATAACTATTTCTTACTAGGCATTAGCAACACACCTGTTCTGTTCCTTTTTATTCGTATTAATTATAATTAAAATATAATTGATAAAAATTTAAGTAAAAGTTCAATTTAATCCTTTCAGTAACTGTGTCCATGATCTCGAGGACATGTTGCACGTGAAGGGTATTTATGGTCTAACTGTACACAACAAAGAATCAGTGGCCGCTATTTTGAGCGTCTTCCTAGTGAGTAATATGATTCGTTGAAGTTCCTGCACCTCTCATATTCGTGAATGGTTAATACTAACATCGAATAGCGCGCAGCACGTTGTTTACGGGTTTCGAGAAGCATGCTCGACGCAAGTACAGCACACGTCATAAAATTAAACCATTGCAACACTTCAGCTCGGAAATTAATTCGGGACTAAAATGGTAAGAGCCGCCCAAATCTGCTCACTCACTTACTATACCACGAACCGCCAGCCGCACAAGCCAGCTACAAGCGTTGCTGGCAAGTAAAATGTTGCAATGTCGGCCGCCAATCAACGTCTAGTAACCTACTTACCAGACGGCAACCCAGCCAATAGAGAAACTTTCTTAGAATGCAGTAACCAGTTAGATGTAAGATCCGTTAGTAGAGCCTTGTGCAGCCAATCTGCCCACATGAAAGGAACAGCAACTCAGTTTCGTATATGTGTACTTTACTACTCCGCGCCTTGAGTACGGCAGATATAGACTGTTACGGTAAACTGAGCACTTTTGAGAGCCTTGCTTAAGATCTACTTGTATGCACATAGTGTATCCTTCCGCCTTATGTCAAAGTAACACTGACATACGCCTCATCAATTTATTCGTGCTTCGGTCAAGTGAAATTTTGAAATTATCAGAAAAGTAAATATTTTATCAAGCTGTAAATTTTTACATTTAGGTGCATTAAAAAAAAAAAACAGGAAGCGAAAGAAATAATTTTTGTTATGAAAAATTGTTACCTAACACTTTTAATTCGACGTTAAGACGTAGAACTACTTTCCTTCCATCGTGACCAACTTTACTGGGCGCACGTCACTCAGTGCGCCCGTTAAAATATATTCAGGCAGGGGCAGTGAGTTTTTTTTTAAGGTTGGTTTCAAAAGTGCTCACTTGATCGTGAACAGTCTTTACCGGTAGAGGCTGGAGTAGAGAAGGTAAGTGTGACGCCCAGCCTTAAAGTAGGTGAGTGAACTCACAATCGTTCCCAGCAGCTCTTGACGCGCCACAGAGGAGAAAGCAAGCCGACGAAATTCCTGCGCCGGAGCCAGAGGGACGCTGCCCTCGCAAGTCTTCTGCCCCGCCGTGCTACCGGCCAAGCGGTGTGTCTGTCACGCACTGGCGCGAAGCGATCCGCCGCGTCGGATGCTCCGGGGGAAGCCACCGTAGCGTGACTTTTTCACGTCGGGGAAATCCGCTCCCGAAAATGACTTTGCGATTCCTACACTTTCCACCCAGAGGCAATTAAGGTCCGTGGCACGTGTGGGTATTGCCCCTGACGTAGGCAGGAATTTTGGGGGGATTCGGTTTGGAGAGGATTCCCAGGTGTCCTGGCGACGGGCAGACAATCTCCCGACACCTTACTTTCGTTAAGGACATAAAAATCCTCGTATTTTTTTTTTTTTTTTGCATTGCACATCACACGAGAGGGATACGGGCATCTATTTTATTACGATACATCACAAGAGACCCGAGAAATTCGCGAGTGCAATGACCTGTAGTCTAGACTTCACAGTCTTATGTACTCTCATACAGATATCAACTGTTTATTGGTTGATTGTTATTGTAGTTAAAGGCGGTGGTTGGGCGCACAATTTATTACATGTTTGTTATTGGTTCATTTATATCCAGGGGGTGACAAACAACACGTCGACCAATTACAAAAGTAACATGAACGTACACGTGAGTAAATTATAAAGTGTCTAGAAATGAACCCGCGAAATTCTTGGCTCTCTATACATCACGGCTGAGTGGAGTGGAGTGAAGAGATTTGGGCGGCACTCAACATCGAGGTCTTAAGAGCCAATGAGGATGAATCAAGGCGAGAATGAAGCAGCACCGGAATGATGTAGCAGGAGAAACGGCAGTTAACCGAGAAAACTCTCAGACCAGAGGCATCGTCACGCTAAAATCCAAGAGCGACCCAAACGGGAATCGAACCCGGTTCGCCCAGGTGGAAGGTCAACAGTCTGACCACTACACTCTACGTTCCTCTCCCCCCCCCCTAAAACGGCTGTGAACGTTGAGGGTTCAATATTATCGTCGAGGATTCAGAGCTATTGGATGTACCTGACCCACGCATTTAAGTACTCGGATTAATCGGAATCAGTTCTGTAAACTAATTATTCGAAGTCCACTATAATTAGGGACTGGAGAAAATTTCGCGAATTCATTTAAGGTCAAGCTAGACTTCAAACACGTAGGCCCTATACATTTCTGTCATGTTGAGAATTGGATCACAGTTTTAGACACGCCCAAACAAACTCCGAGCCAATAACATACGTGCAAGGAAACAAGCACGGAATCGAATGCCACCTTGTCTGAGGTAAAAACTGACTATACGCTTGAGCGGCAGCCAATGAACAGAAATACAAAGAACCGTGGGGTCTATCGTATCCCTAACTATAATCCAACTGCCGAAGAGACTAAATGGGTGAATTTCTCAGAACCATCCATACAGAAGCGGGAATTTTGGGAATTCAAAGCAGATCTAGGAAACAGTTTAATCGTTTGTGCTTAGCTCCGAGAACCAGCAAAATACGCTCGTGAAAGGAGATCGAGCGGTTGACGTACGACCTGGTGCACATGAAAGAAGTAGCCAGTGAACAGCCCCTGAGGTGTATCGTCAATTTATACTTACTACCAACCTCTCAAGACATCGATGTTAAGATCCTCCCGAATATATGTATATATATATATATATATATATATATATATATATATATATATATATATATATATATATATATATATATATATACATACATATCTCTATCTCTGTCTTACTACCAACTTTCCTGAAGCATTGCTTAAGTTATTCGTTCAGTCTTTTTTCTCCACCTAGTGTAAATAATGCTCAACTAGGCATAGGAAATAACACCAAAGGGACAACACACCACATTTGTGCGAGCACAGTTTTGTAACTTTTGCCTTAGAACTATTTCTTACTAGGGATAACCAACTCGCTTATTTTCTATCTAATTTGGTTCATATTAGTTATAAATAAGATATTATAAATTAAAACAGTATTGAAAGTTCCATTTAACAAAATTATAACCATTTTAATGTTAACAGAATTATTAAAATCCTGTGATTTACAGCTTATTAAGGAACAACCAAACACGTCATGCACGGGGCAGTTATTCACAGATTTGATCAACAAAGTTTGGAGATACCGCGAATAACTTAGACTATAACAAATCCAGAAATGTCAAGTTTATCCTTGCCGTCAAATAAACTCGCGAATTTTCCGCATTTCTTACGCATCCACGTCATTTGCATCTGTTAGTAGACTGATTGGCTAAGCCAATCTTGAGGCCACGATGGTGTAGTGGTTAGACTACTCACCTCCCACCTAGGCGAACCGGGTTCGATTTCCGGCGGGGTCGGTCCCGAATTTTCGCATGTGGGAATCGTCCCGCTGGCCGGCGGAGTTTTCTCGGTGGTCTTCCGTTTCTCCTCGCCCTTGCATCCTGGCGCTGCTAAAAACTCACCTCTCTTCACCCTCGTCGATGTTAAGAGGGACCAAATTTTCTCTCCAATTTGGAACTCAGCTCCGTTTCGCATTGTTACGGAATATAATTCTATATAAGCCTATAAGTTTTAGATTTCCATAAAAAAAAAAATTCCGTAAATATACGGAATTTTTTGGCAGTGTATCGAGAACTCCAGTCACACACGCCAGCAAAATTTCGCCACGAGTTGGAACGCCTTTCGCCTATTAGTGCCTGGTAATTTCCTCCCTCCCCCTCCCCCTCCAACCGTCTTCCACAACCCAGTAAGGGAAATTTCCACAGCAAGCAGTCACCTATCATATATGAGGCTCGTTCCCAGTACCTCGCGCATCCAGTCAGAGAATTGGTGGGCTCACATTAAAGAAACTTCCGCACAATTTCATCTCTTGAGTACTAATCTACCATGTGATAGCACGAAAATCGCAACAGGATAACCCAACGCCGCGCGCTACGCGACGTTACTGCCCAACGGTTTTCCACATGGTTATTTATTTCTGGTCCCAATAACCGACTATATCTGTCCGACAAGCGTTTAACGTGATCTTTGGCAAGCCATCAATTAACTTCCAATATTTATGGCAAAAAATTCATTGTAAAGTTGTGATTCTTTGCTTCTGGCGAAATTTGAATGCATACGAAAACAATGTACCATAAGGTGGGATAACCTTGGCCTTTGGTGGTAATATTGGCCCAATTATACAATAAAGAAGTATTTACTTTCGTAATTAATTCAAACGAACATTTTTGTCCCGTTGCTAGAGACCTGAAAAATTCGCGAGTTCAATGACCTGAAGACTAGACTCTACAGTCGTATGTAAAAATATGCCGGTCTCAACTGCACATTGGTTGTCTGCTGTCACAGTGGAATGCGACTATTGGGCCAGTGTTGTCCAAGAGGAGTCAAACACTGCTGGGTCCAATGGATAAAGTAATATAAACACACTTGGTTTGAATCCTAGCTTGTCCTGAAATGAATCCGTGAATTATTCAGGTCTCTCCCTATTGCTGCTCTCTGATAACTTTTTAAAAGGTATCAGCCACCTGGAGTGGAGGTTTGGAGATGCCATCGTCGGTTCCACCGGAAACTTTGCTGTCTGATAACCAAACATCAAAACAATTAAGAAGCACATTTGTTTTGTTTGTCTAAAATTAGGGCCGAAGTAACCCCGTCCTGCGATAGTAAAGAAAACCCAAAAGTTATTTTGGCACCAAATTAGTTTATTATTCACTATTGTAGGACAATATGCACGAACTATTATTTCCTTATGTTTTCGTTGTTGACTATTGTGTCGTGCTCTTTGTGCTATTATTAGAGACCCGAGAATTTCGCGGGTTCATTTCTAGACAAGTTGGAATTCACACACTTGTACGTTCACTATTGTAATTGGTCGACGTGTTTTTTGACACCTCCTGGAGATATATGAGCCAATAAAAAAATCATGCAATAAATTGTGTGCCCAATCCCCGCCTTTTACTACCAGAACAATTAACCAATAAACAGTTGGTATCTGTACGAGAGCATATAAGACTTTGAAGTGTAACCTACAGCAGGTCTTTGAACTCGCTAATTTCTCAGGTCTCTTGTTATTATTAGGGCCACCTGATTTTCGCGAAAAGATTTCAGGACAAGTTGTGTTCCAAACCATTTTAGTTCAGAAGTACTATCGTGGTTGTGTCATTTGAATTGTTGCACTTCTTATCTTTCTGTCCGCCAATCACGGTCGGTCAGTATCGAAGAAACTCATTTCCGATCGGCTCACTCATGTAACAGACTGTCTCCACACAAAGACAGCCGGCCAATAGCCAAAAGAAAGATGCGATTGTGTACGCAGGATATTGAAGTCTAGCGAGAGCGTAAATCTTTTCGCGAAAAAACAGGTGGCCCTATCTACAATGTCGCCAACATTACGCACTTTTAGTATTTAAGATAGCTCACGTATGCGAGGACAAACAACCGAACAAAAATACAGAGGTGTACATAAAACTTTGTAAACTAGCCGCAGCTGAAATTTTAATTTGCGCTAATGTGGACCACTTCCAGTTTAATATAAATGCTCACATTTTTTTTTTTAACGCAAACCCAAACAGCGTCACGGGTAAGTTAATTTTCTATTAATTTGTGTGACTGACCTTTAGTAGATAAATCGGTTTCTTTACTTCGGATAGTCCTTTCAGAACGGAACTAAGTCAAAAGTAAGCATCTGCAATTCGCAAAAAAAAAAAAAAAAAAGAAAAAAAAAAGAGATGCAAGATGAAACACAGCCGTCAAAATAAATGTAGCGGCATCACTTTGGATTACTAAAGAAACGTTTTCGTAAAAAACGCAGACGCATTTTTTTTTTTTTTTTGTGTTTTGACTTAGTGGCTACTTTTCTTTAACATCACCTACTTGGTAGAGTAGCTGTCACGTTCAGCGGTTCTTTGGAACAGAGATTCGTGTTCTACGAGTACAACATGAGATTTGCTGCGTAATCGGAAGTCTGGCACATTTTTTCGTTTACTTTTTTTTTCCGCCAGCTTAATTGTAATGTTAATGGCGTAAATTGTGGTGGCAGTCACCTGCACGAATGTAAATTGCATATTTTAAGAGACAACTTCGTCTAGACAGAAACTTGAAACGAAAAGCCATCTCAACTAGACAATGATGGAGAGGTCTCTGTACTAAACCCTACACTTCGAGAAGTCGCGATTGCAGGTTCTCCTTCGGCGTGGCCAATCAGCTGATGAGTACGTCCACAGAAAACGAACCGGCTCGCAATATAACTTTCGTGTACTTGGTTTTTTTTTTTGTTATAGTATGCTCTTGCATAATTTCTTGGTACCGAAGAGCGACATCTGTAGCACATCACCACATAACAGCAAAATGCTAAGAATCAAACCGGGAAGGATATGTAGCGCGTGGACATGGAAACGTAAGAAATGTGACGTTAATGCACTTAGTTAAAATGTAATGTTCTGCCGTGATATTTCGTGGGAAGTCACTGATTGCGAAATACGAGACGTGCAGTTTCGGCCAGAACGCTGTGTGGAATTAAAGGGCTCAGTCTTATTCGTAGTTTTAAATTAGCTACTTCTGCTGCAAAAAAAAAAAAAAAAAAAAAACAAAAGGCGAAATACATTCAGTGTTCAAAGCGCTACTGCAAAAAAAAAAGTATTTAAAATGATTTCCTCTTCGCTCCCTTTATATGTTCGTGAGTCACGTCTCGGCAAGGCACGGAGCGTAAGAAGAATTCGTCTCGAAAAACCCGGCCGAAATTACTCGCTTTGCTTTTCGTTAATCAGAACGGCCGTTCTCAGTCGGCAGTGGTAAGGTGAAGGGGGGAGATTCAGCAAGGGAGTAGTGGGGTGATGAGGGGGTGGCGAGGGAGGTTCTAGGCGGTGGGAAGAAGTCTGCACGCTTCAGTTGCCCCGCTTGCATCGCATTCCGCAGTTCTTGCCTGTTCTGGCGCGTTGTACAGGCGGCTTCGTGCCTATTCAGCTTCGCTGTCTGCTACCCGTCGTCACACCTCCTAACCTCCCTTTCACCCCCTTCCCCCAGTTCCCATAAACGAGACAGTACCCTCGCTTTTGGCACTTTGAGTGCAGTCGACGTCATATTAATACGGACAGGAAAAATTCGCGAATTCCTTTCGGGACAATATAGACGTTGAACACATATATAGTGAAGTCACCTTTGCAATTGGATGACATTTTATGAGACCCACCCTGCATGCCTCTGAGCCAATAGCAGACTTGCAAGGAAACACCTTGCGAATCCCATAACTGTCAGGGGTGGGGCCGCAGCCAATGAACACACAGCTGAGGCTCCAGCATGCAGAGGACTGAGGAGCCTAGTCTACAGGTAATTGAACTCGCGAAATTTTCCTATCCCTACATATTAACGTCGCCGGAATCCAACACTCCCAGTGACAAATTAATATATCGATTTAGGTTGGAATCGAGATTGCCGAGGCGAACCGGATTCGCTTCCCGGCGAGGACTCTCATCGGACATTCGCCGGACGATGCCGCTGGTCGGCGAGTTTTTCTCGGGGATTTCTCGTCCACCCCCCCCCCCTGCCTTGCAGTCTGGTGCTTCACCACGCTCACTCATCTCGCTTCACCCTTATTGACTCTCAAGACCCCAATGAGGCTCCCAAAGCTCTACACTCCACGCAATCCATGCGTTCGAAAAAAAAAAAAAAACCCCAAATTTTATTCGGAACTGAAAGTCTTGAAAGCCGATGAGGGTGAAGTGAGGTGAGTATGCAGCAGGGACGGAAAGCGAGGGTGGAGGAAACGGGAGATCCCCGAGAAAACCCGCCGATCCGCTGTGTCGTCCGGCAAGATTCCTGAAAATCCGCGAGTGACACCGACGGGAATCTAACACGATTTGCCAAAGGGGGAAGTGAGTAGTCTAAGCAATTCACCACCACAGCCCCCTAAAACGGATGATACCTCCCTCAAAGATGTATTTTCTTCCGTGTACATATTAGAAACACTTTCTTTGCAACATCCCAGATCTAGGACTCTGAATGAAAGGGTTAACAGATAGGGCCTACGTGATTTTTTTATATGGGCGTACTGATTCGCTGTTTGGCTGTGCGATTCTGTGGAAACGAGCCTTGTGTCTTATTGGCTACTGAGTGCTATGAAATGTCCACTTATTGGCTGGGTTGCCGGCTAGCACGTTAGTTACCAGGCGCTAATTGGTGATCATTTCGAAATGTTGCTGGTCTGTGACGCCATATTGCTGGTCAGTGTGTGCGGCTAGAATTAGTTGAATAAGCGGCTATTTCACACCTGCATACTGAAGTATTCTGGAGTTGTACTGAGTTTGCCGTAAAATTACGACATCCGCATTGTTTGAAGACACGTGAGAAAAACAATACTACTTTCCCAGCAGGTTTCATATGGTTTATGAAGTGACCAGGCCCATGTCACACTGCCAAGTTTTTGCCTTCAATTATATATGACAATAAAATTTGAAGACGAAATACGACTATTAAAATTTCCTTCCAACAAATTTTATCAAATAATCTTGAACGTGTTTGAAAATGCATTACACTGTCAATTTTTTGGATCGGGATTATCTAATTTGAATTATTATTTAAAAAATAATTTTAATAGTGAGATACTGTGTTTGTTTTTCCACGCAGACCATTACAGGGAGAAATGTATGGAATGCTGTAATTTATTTTCGCTTCGTTAGTAAATTTGAATTTAATTTATTGGAGATGTTTCCTGCACAAAGAAATTAAATGCCTCTTTGCTCGTAATAGTATGTGCAATATTCAATTAAAATGGCATTCTTGCCCAGACAGCTTCTGCATAAAATAATTATCTTCTTAACCTGCTTCGTATCCAGCAATTGTTCGTTATTTTTAAGGTTCTTCACGTCCATTTTTGTTATGCACGATTATGATTGGCTAAGACCATCAAACATCAAATAAAATTTAGAACCGGTCCGTTCAAAAAATGTTTGATAGAAACTGAAGCCATTCAACTTTCTCAGACAAATATGGCGGTGTTTATGACGTTTCGATGACTTCATAAATGTCCAATTTTATTTGACCAAACTTATTGGAAGCAATTTGACGGAAAAATTTGACATAGTGACAGGGGATTTAGATGGACGGCCTGTCTGACCACGCCTTCAAACATTGAACCAGGGCACGAGCGTGATTGCAGTAATCACCTCGCGACAGCAGTGCAGAGAACCCCTCCACCAGCCAGTAATTGGGGCCGAATATGTTAAACAACGCGGGGCGCGGTGTCTGTTGTCAGTGGGCCATCGCCACGAGAAGCATACGGAGATGGGTCTGTCCGACCGTCGTTAACCGCCTACCAGAAACAGCCTCCGACATCATGAATAAGGTGAGGACTTTCCAATTAGATTGCAAAAGTATTAGCTTGTGGTAATTAATCATAACGATGTAAATTAACCTTACGATATTCCATTCAAGCTCCCCCGATTAATAGTCAATTAGATATTGTTTGATCATCATGTTCAATAAACGCCATAATTTACTGTTGTGCTCTACCTAATCGTGACTCATTATTCAGCTACGCCCTTATCCCTTTTCAGCTATGGAATTGGCCATAAGTAGGGACCTGCAAAATCCGCGTTATTATTTTACATCAGGCTAAACTCCACAGTAATGTACGTAATTGAGACAACGTCATTTCTCCATTGGCTTCTGTATATATGTGAAGACACTCTCATTTTGACTGTACTCCATCTGATTGGGGCACACAATTGTGAGCTGTTCATTTATTGGCGCAGATTTAGCCAGGGCGTATAACATGAAATATGGTCCAATGTCAGACGTATAGCTAAGATACACGTGTTTCAAGTTTAACGTGTCCCCAAATAATAACGCGAATTTTGCAGGTCCCTGGCCGTAAGTCAATTTCTTAACCTACAGTTATTTGTGAAGTAATATTTCGCCAGCAGCACTAAAAGTATAAATTAGCTAACTCAACAGAGTGAATTGTAAATTATTCTATGTAGAAAAGGACATTTGGCTGTGACACTTTCAAATTTGTATTATATTGGCAGAGTCAGCCAGTAATGAACGTTGTATGTACACGACAGTAAGTGTGTCTGATGTTATGTGAAGCAATAGGACAGTTGTAAATGGCAATATAGAGACCAACATAACTAATTGTTGTGCTGTCGTTAATATAAACGACTCACGTGACACTGTTTAGTAAATATGAAATGCATTCAAATGTCAGAATGAAAACAACTGTCATTAACTGCACTTAACGTGAAACTGACTCCTAACTCTAAACATACTGACGAACAGGCATGAGCGTTAAAATGTAATTGCAAGTAGTGTCTTTGGGTGTAGTGACGGATGTTCGAATTTTCTGTATCGCCAAACACGTTCTGTCTCGTCCTCTACCACTTTTGATTATAAATACCATATTGCAGAAGTAGACGTCATGGCCTCTCGTCCCTTCGCTGATATGGGAGTATGTGAAGTGCTGTATGGTATGCTACTTCTAGTTTTAACACATCTACGTATCCTTTGTTCAAAAAGTGATCGCCATTTAGAATTGTTTGACTGTACGTTTTGTTGGCGAGTATACTCGAAATGGAGGGGAATTTTTTATATCCTTTTTATTGCAGTTACAGCCACAATTATTTTCTTCGATGCTGATAAGCCTTTTCAGGTGGATAGCAGGGTTAAATTTCACTTTCTCTTAATTGCTAGTCTTCCAATGCGTCTTATAGTAATTTTTTATTTAAAGGCGATCTTGAGTTATTTAGGAAAAAAATCAGGCCTATTTTCTTAGTGCGACTTTAACAAACCGTCTGGGAGAGGTAATTTATCCCTAATGTTTTCAAAGAAAATATATAATTTCTCGGCGTGTTCCAAAATACTGTAGGCTAACTTGGTCTTTATGGTTATTATTGAATAACTATTTTTCAGAATGTAGTCGTTTTTAATATATTAATCGTGAACGTTTAAAAAGAGTTCTGAGTGGCTCAGCCAAAGACTCAAATCGGTATTCGTGCTCACAGCAGCCAAATAAAAAGAAATATGCACATGTATACTTAAATTGCTTTGAAATTAAAGCAACTGGGAGTTCTTAGGTGTCACTGTTTGTAACAGATACGTTTATTTCTGCTAGTAAAATATTACGCCAATGCCAGTTTTCGTAAACTGATTACAGTACCTTCAGTGATAATGGGGGATAATTTAACCAATTTGTTATTAAGTAGTATTGAACTAACGTGCAACTAAGTATTGCACATTTGAGCCTGGCACTTAATCTAACAGGTAATTTTATTAATTGTACATTATAGTTAATAGGTTTTGGAAGGGGATTTTTTTTTAAGTGGTCGATGTTATCCATGTGTGGGGCAACTTTGACCACTCATTAAAAAACCAAATATTGAGATTACAATAATCAAAATAACAAAAAATTACCAATAATATTTATTTAAGACACTAACATTAGCCGTGGTATTTTACTGTTTTTCATTAAAAATATACTTAATAAAATAAACTGAAAATAAGAGCGCACTACAAAAATTGCGTTATGTCCTGCCATATATTTTTATTTTTGGTAAAAGTTAACCAAATAGTCCAAGTATCGTCTTTGGAAGGCACGAATGTAGCTTTGAGAGGAAATCGGGAAGTAGGAAATAAGATCCGTATCCTTCTCTGCGTCAATCCCGTCCGGTAGCGGCCATTATATATCTCGTTGAGGTAATTCCTGTACCTTAACAGATTCTATGAATAATATTTTTCGAAATTACAACTTTCCCCGTGTTTAGTTCTATCGATATGTTCAAAAAATTTTATGAATTCTTTCTTTTATTCGTAAATGTGTATAACTGCGGTATGGCTCAGAAGAAAACGAGACAGGACTATAAATTATTGCACTACAGGGTTATCCTGAACTTTGTGTACAGGATTTGGGAGACGTTTAGTATTGAAAAACCTAGTATGACCTATAAGTACAGACCTGAAAGATTCGCGATTTCAATAACCTGCAGGTTAGACACTAAAGACTCGTGTACAAATATGCCGATGTTAACTGCAGATTGGTTGTCTGCTGTCGCAGTGGAAAGCTACGATTGGGCCAGCGTCCTCCAGGAGGTGTCAAACACCGTGTGGACCAATGGCTAAAGTTATATAAACACTCGTGTTTTGAATTCTAGCTTGTCCTAAAATGAATTCGCGAATTCTTCACGTCTCTACCTATAAGTAGAGACCTACAAAATTACCGTTATCATTTGAAGACAGAATAGACTTCAAACACAGATGTGTTTGTATTGGTCGTGTCATTGGACTACAGTTGATTTGATACGCCTAGGTGGCCTCGGATCAATCAAAAAGAAGGTACGACAAGATAGTCCAATCACGTACTAACTAGTCACCTAGTCAATAGGGACCATAAATTCTTACTTTTACAGAAGCCAATAAACAAATGACAACAACTCGAATGTATGCACAATGGTGAATACTAGCGATCCTCCGCTCCAAATAACAACGCGAATTTCGCAGGTCTCTGCCTACAGCCTAACGAAATTATTAAAGTACAGACACGTCCTTGAAAACTGGGTGTTAACACATTGGGATCTGCACACATTTATTGGCACTAAGACAAATTAAGAGCGAGTCACCTATATCCACTACTGCAAGAAGACCGGTTATGTTTGTGTCTGTGTTAGAACTCACCGTCTTCCTATTGGTTCATACTACACCGGGCACTACTCTGAACTTTACAGCGTTCATTATTGGCCGGTAATCAAAGCAATGGAGAGCCGAGCTGATTTTGCCCCAGTGAAATGTCCATTATGGTATACATATCATTTACAATCAATAATGTCTCTTTGAGTGGGTATAAAAAAAGAAATTGTATCCTTAGCAATATAATTGTTACTGCGCTGTCGTAATCTAGTGAGATCATGTTTAACACTGGCCGAACAAAGACTGCACATCCATGCGAGTTTTTATTCTGAACAAGAAATAAACGGCTGTGAACATTTAACTCGTAGTAACATCTCCCGTTATCGGCCACTTTTGCTTTCTGTATTTATCTCATGAGTAGAGAGATGCAAAATTCGCGTTACTATTCAGCATCAGACTAAACGTCATAGTACTGTCTGTACTGGAGCTGGCGTCGTTTCTCCGTTGGCTGCTGCATAGACGAGAAGCTACGCCCTTTCTGACTGAACTGCACGTGATTGGTGCACATAGTTGTGAAGTGTTCGTTTATTGGCTCAGTTACCCAGGGCGTGACAGATTAAGTATGGTTCAATTAAAACTGTCTTGCAAAGGTACGTGTTTAAAGTTCAAGTTTTCCCCAAATAATAACGCGAATTTTGCAGGTCTCTAGTCATGAGTTATGGATATGCTTTGCGCAGTGCGAATCTACTTACAACTAAGTTAGTCAGCAAGTAAGTTGGGGAGCTGAATCGGGCTTCAATAATGACGAGGACGAGTGTCCGGAAAGGCGGATCACGCTGTGCCGCCTTGACCTCGGCGCACTGCTGTAGAGAGCGGCAGGCAGATACCCTGCGTCGCGATGCGAGTCCGGCCGAGGATGGTCACGCATGGACTGCCCGCCCCACGTTCCTCGCCAATCTCGCGGGTCCAGTCAGAGTTCGAGGTGTATTCTCGGACGTGTGGTCACAGCGGGTGACGTCACTCGCGCGTGCAGCCGAACACCCGCCAGAGAGCGAGAGAGAGAGAGAGAGAGAGGTTAGTTTCGACGGCCGCGTGACTGATGTTGGGAACAGTCGGCAACACGCGTGCGCAGGTCACGCCGCTGCACCTTATCGCCTCTCTCTCTCTGCCGTCGGCACAGAGCAGCCAGTTATACAGAAGAGAAACTCCCAAGTCACACCTACTGCCTTCAGTAGCATAATCTTTTCGAGTGGAACTTGAATCAAGCTTGTGATAGGCCTAAGTAGGGGCATGTGTGGAGACCTGCAACATTCGCGTTATTATTTGGGCACACGTTGAACTTTAAAAACGTGTACCTTTGCAAGACAGTTCTTATTGGACCATTCCTAATCTGACACACCCTGAGTAACTTTGCGTCAATTAACGAACACTTCACAACTGTGTGCACCAATCACGTGCAGTTCAGTCAGAAAGGAAGTGGCTTCTCATCTATGCAGCAGCCAACGGAGAAACAACGCCGGCTCCAATACAGACAGTATTGTGAAGTTTAGCCTGATGCTGAATAGTAACGGGAATTTTGCATGTCTCTAGGCATGCTGTTTTCGCGAAAAGATTTCAGGACAAGTTGTGTTCCAAAAAAACTTTAGTTCAGAACAACTTTGGTGATTGGATCGTTTGAATTGTTACGCGTCTTATTTTTCTGCCCGCGAATCACGGAAGGTCAGTATTGGAGAAACTTCATTCTGATTGCTCATTCATGTAAGACTGTCTTCACTTAAAGACAAGCTGCCAATAGCCAAATTAAAACTACAAGTGTGCGCACATGATATTGAAGTCTAGCCTCCGCGTAAATCTTTCCCCGAAAAAAAGGTGGCCCTATTGATAAGAAATATGCAAGCTTGCATCAAGCCTGCTGTGCAAGAAAACAAAGTTAGAATCAAGCTTGAATCATGGTATCCAGTCTTCACATGTCAAGTTTACAGCAAGCTTGACAAGTAAAACTTGCCGCAAGCTCTCCCTGTAAGCTGCAAGTATGATTCAAGCCATATGCAAGAGGCCAAGGCGATGTAGTGGTTAGACTACTGACCTCCCACCATGGCGAACAGGGTTCGTTTCCCGATGAGATCGCTCCCGGATTTTCGCATTTGGGAATCGTTGCCAGACGATGCCGTTGCTCGGCGGGTTTTCTAGGGAATCTCCCGTTTCTCCCGCACCTTTATTCCGGCGCCGCTCCATATTCACTACAATCACCCTCATCGGCTCTCAAGACCTCGCTGCCAAGAGTCGCCCAAATCTCTTCACTCACTCGCTTGCCTATTCTGTGCGGAAACGTCAGAAAATATTTCACCATGAAAAATACACGTTTACACATCTAGGGTCCGAGGTAAAGAGGTGCGGGACGATAAGGTCGACCTGGGTACGCACGTCGAATGTCTAGTCTCCTCTATACGCAGGGGAACCAACTGGCGTGGAACCTTTCTCTTGTCGACTTGCCAAATACGATTTTCAGTAATAACTCTATCGTTTTATGGTGTAATAATAAAGGCAAAGCAGGTGACAGCACATAACTAAATCACAAGGTTGGCATTTCTAGTTTATCATAAATACATCGCATATTAAACTCATTATGTCGTAAAAACACTATTTTTGTTACTAGTAAATGTATGTACAAGTTGAACATAAAAAATCAAATAAAAACTATTGCTATATTTTAAAAAAACTGAACATGTCTGGATTGGATACATATGAAATATTTATGTAACAAAAAATCAAAGCCATCATATGCATTTAAGCATTAAAACTCTTAAGATTTATGTCCTTTCTTCTTTGCTACACCACCATAGTTAAATCTTCTTTAATATTGATTTTTTGGTGCTCGATTTTAAACACAAATTGGTCAACTAACAAACGAATATAAATCTTATTAAAAAAAATATTTACAGCCCTCTCAACTTAATAATTCATTACTTTACTGCCCAACAAATTACTTCATATTACCATCAAGGTGTGAACCACCTCATTAAAGAAAACATTTATTTTTGGCGTTGTATCAGTTGTGTAGCAAAATAGTTTGCCGTATGAAAATTTTGTGAGTAGTACATGCATGTTTACTTCTAACTTTACTGAAACTCTGCTAATGTTATACTTCTAAGATGTTCCTCCGCCTCATGCAAACAAAGCTTAACCGAGTTTATAAAATTACAGCAAAGGGACAGCGCACCGCATTCGTGTGGACTGAGTGTAATGATATTTTGCGTAAGAACTATTTCTTAAAGGCTGTTCACGATAAAGCGAGCACTTTTGAAGTCAACCTTAGAAAAAAGTCACTCCTGCCTGCATATATTTTAACGGGCACACTGAGTGACATGCGATAGAAGTGTGACAAAACAGGTTTTTAAAATATTTACTTTCCTAATAATTGTGCATTTTCACTTGACAGACGCATTAATAAAGTGCTGAGGCCCGTGGCAATGTTAATTTTGCATAATATGGAAGAAGGCATAATGTGCGTACAAGTAGATCCTTGGCAGGGATTTTAAAAGTGCTCATTTTACCAAGAACAGCCTATACTAGGCATTACCAACACACTTATTATCTCCGTATTTATATTGATATTAACTATAAATCACATAGGAACAATAAGAGATAAAGTTCAATTTAATATAAAAAAAAGTAATTTTTATGTTAGCAGAAGTATAAAGCACATGTGTTACATGTCATATTTAGTAAACAACCAAGCACGTCATACATTGAATGATTTTTCAAAGGTTCGATTTAAAAAATATGACGAAACTGTGAGCAGACTATATATCCGGTTCAATAAATAATTTAGGTACAAGAAAAGAATATGTGGTCAACTGTTTTTACGTAACTAGCGCAGATAACTCTGTATTTACTTAGTGGCAAATTTTGAAAAACCAGCAAGTTGCGTAAAAAACAATTTTGTATTTACCTTTGGAAGTTTTCTGTGTTATTTACTTTTCGATGAAGTTTCTTGATGTTTTAGCCACATGGAAACTCATAACATGCATTGGTGTTTTAAATTGTTGAAAATTGACAGCAAGACATTCGTAAATATTGATTATATTTTAAAAAAATATTGATACTAGCCCTATATATAGTTTAGGTATTGCACTCATAGAGACCTGAATAATTCGCGGATTCATTTCAGGACAAGCTAGGATTCAAATCAAATCACGTGTGTTTATATTACTTTATCCACTGGACCACGCGGTGTTTTGACTCCTCATGGAGAACACTAGCCCAATAGTCGCATTCCACTGTGACAGCAGACAACCACTGTGCTGTTGATATCTGCATATTTGTACGTACGACTGTAGAGTCCAGCCTGCAGGTCATTGAACTCGCGAATTTTTCAGGTCTCGACGCATTCATATGCGTAACTTATAGTGAACGATCTGTGTGTGAAAGATGGAATAAAAAAAAAAAAAAAAAAAATGTAAGCGAAACTTAGAGCGAGGGCTGCTTTCAGGTAATGAAGACTTGAATTGAGTATCCGGTTACCCTTCTAGGAGCCACCGCCATTAGAAGATATTAAAAGAAAATACGCAACGAGGAATAATGTTGAAAATTTGAAAGGTTTTGGCTCTTCTGCAACTTGTAGCGTAACTCCGTTGAAAAGTTTCTTGGAAACGCTCTCTAAACTTTGTTTCACTGTATATACCTAATTACCTGATAATAAATGGCTTCTTATATCCGTAACGGTTATGACATAAATACAAGGTACAGTTTTGTAAGAAATTTATTTCGTTTCATTTTTAGGTAACTTTTTTTCTGCGAGAAGCAAATTTTGTTGGAAATTTATTTCCTTGAATACCAGGTAACTTTTTAAAAGTACATTTATGTAAAAATCGTAAATAATTGAATATGATCTCTTATCAGGAATGGTATCACGTTTGAAGCCATTCAGAGGGAAGTTCTAGTATAGGCTGTTCACGATAAAATGGGCACTTTTGAAAGCCCTGCTTAAGATCGACTTGTATGCTCGTAAGATTAAAATTATCATGGGCCTCATCACTTAATTCATCTTGAAACTCTTCAGTATTTTGGAACGGCGCGGTTGTTCCTGTCGGAACGTGCAGACGAGACTGTTCATCTTGAAATGAATGGTCCGCTGGCGACAGGCAATCTTCACATCGATTATCGATAGCACATCCTCTCCAAGAATTATTGCAGTTCTCACATATCTCGCCACAATAAAGTGCCCTGGGAAATGTACTCCTTCCAACCCTACTTACGACTGTGTACCCTTGACCTTAGCACCATTAATGCAACATGTCAGATGTGAACGAGTGTACTCGGGATAATAGGTCAAGGGTTGAAGTAAAAATATAATAATATCCGGACTCGCGCGCCACGCATGTGCGTGTATGGGCCGCCGTAATGAGCGGCGGGGCCAGACGGCACGAGGGATTGTATCGGCCGGGAAGGGACGCATTTGTCTCGGGATTCAGCCGTCAAGGCCTTATAGCGGGCCGGGGACAGCGCTACCTACCAGTCGCCATTGAAATACGGCCGGCAGCAGGAGGAGGCAGATGCTATCGGAGGTTTACGATAGCAGCAGGCGATAGTCTCCCAGGATGTCTGCGCGCTCACTCGACAAACCCCGGCGATCCTGCCGCATAGGGAAAAAAATATCGGGTGAAGGCTATTCACAGCAAAGTGAGCACAGTTCAAAGCTCTTTCGTTTGGAATAATAGTCGATAAATACAGACTTAGACGTCAACTTCCGTGTGCGGTGAAATAAACACACTGTGTACATTACTTAAATTGCAGTATTATTTAAAAAAAAAAAGTAGTTAAAGGAGAAAAAAATGGCAGAAATAAAAAAATATCCAGTGCTCCAAAAGTGTTTACTTTACTGTGAACACCCTACAAGTACTAATTCCTAGCATAAAAAAAAATCTGAGTGCAAATCTTTTCACACAATGATCTGTCAAATTCGCAGTTTTAGTATTCTCGGGACGTACAAATAATGAAAACTAACTCACTGTTCAAAATGAAATAATTCACCCTGAAATGAGATACCATAAGTTACTACAAGGAATCTTTAAAAACGCTCCATAAGATGTTTTCGGAATTTCGAAAATTCCTTAAAATAAACAAATTTTTGTATATTCGTTTTTTGTAAAATGAATTTTGCTAAACATAGCTTAAGAGGAATAAAGACATGATGTTTCAGTCACCCATGATAAATTTTCCGTAAATGCTTTCGTACGTCCTAAAAAAAAAACAAACACGAAAATTGTGCTTTTGACATATTGTGACGATGTAAAAACTAGTTAAACGGTGTTTCATAAAAGTGTAAGATAACAACTTTTTTGTGACCAGCAAATTAAAAAAAAAGGTAATATAATTGAATCATGGTTACTTACAACTTTTCTGAAGCCCTGCTGGAGTTCTCCTTCTAGGTATAAAAAATCCCACCAACAGAGACGTGCAAAATTAGCGTTATCATCTGAAGACAGGATAGACTTCAAACACATATGTGTTTTTATTGGTCTTGTCATTGGACTACAGTTGATTTGACACGTCTGGGTGGCGTTGGACCAATCATACAAGTAACGACAAGATAGTCCAATCACGTACTTCCTAGTCAATAGGGAATATGGGTTTTTACGTTTGCAGAAGCCAATAAACAAATGACACCAACTCGAAAATATGATGCATGACATATTTAGGGGAAAAAACACGTCATACATTAAATAATATTCCAAAGGTTTGATTCGAAGAATGGGAAGAAATAGCGAATAAGATATATATCCTAATAAAAGAGAAACTTACTTGAACCACTAGTAGCTACTGTACGATATACTCGGGCTTTTAACCCGGAACCTTGTTGCCTGAAGCGACCTCGACGTCAAAGGTGGCCGGCGTGTCTAATAAGTTACATCCAACTGCGGAGGCAACTCAAGCATACGACTCTTTGAATTCTAGCCTGTGGTAATATATACTATAGAGTGGATTTCCCCGCTTCTAATTATAGCGAACTGCCTGAGCATTTTGCCTCTAAGAAACGCACACTTGGACGGTGCGCGGCGAAGCCTTGCAGAGATATTTACCGACGGGTGAGAGCATAGTGGTAATTAGAGACACTGGCTGCCTTTCGAAACGTTACCCCTTCTTTTAGCCGCGCATTCCTTCCGCTGCGATGCGAGGTCACATGCGTGAGCTGATGGTAGAGAAGACCTTCCTCAACACAACTATAGGTACTCTTGTGGAGCTCCTCACCACAGAATGCTTAACAAAAAGTTACTGATAACTAAGAGACCCGAGAAATTCGCGAGTTCAATGACCTGTAGGCTAGACTTCACAGTCGTATGTACTCTCATACAGATATAGGCTGTTCACGGTAAAGTGAGCACTTTTTAAGACCCTCCCAACAGGCATTAACCACTAATAAATATGTCTTATTGCAGCCTCAGGCATTACATTTTGAGGGTGGTAAAATGTATACACTATGATTATTGGTCACATTGCAATGTTTATATTAAAAATAAGCAGAAAGGTGGAAATTGGATGAAAGGAAAAATTTAGAAGGGCCTTAAAAAGTGCTCACTTTACCGTGAACAGCGTATATAGACTGTTTATTAGTTGATTGTTGTGGCAGTAAAAGGCGGTGGTTGGGCGCACAATTTATTGCATGTTTGTTATTGGTTACTTTATCTCCAGGCGGTGTAAAACAACACGTCGACCAATTACAATAGTAACATGAACGTACAAGTGTGTGAATTCCAACTTGTCTAGAAATGAACCCGCAAAATTCTCGAAGTCTCTTAGTCATAATTCCGGATTCGTAGTAATTACTAGAGACCCGAGAATTCGCGGATACATTTGGCAACTCCACAGGCCTTTGTGCACTTGAGCCTCAGTTAGTTGTTCATTGGCTCTTGCTCCAGTTTAATGACTGGCCAGGTAGCACAGGATTTGGTCTTTGTTTCCTTACAGGTTCGTTATTGGTCGAAAGTCGTCCGGGGCGTGTCTAACAAACCTGTCGTGCGATTGAAGCAAAACTTCTTGGTATATGCGGTTACAGTTTAACATGTCCTTAAATTAATTCGCGAAATTCTCGGGTCTCTACTAATTACTGACAATGTAAGATTATAGAAAATTTGCATTTTACAATTTGTTCAATTTTTTTTGCGTAATTTTAATTGCTTATTTGCTTGTTGTGAAAAGTCGTGAAAATATTTAAATTTTATCAATGAGTTCTCGCCTTTTTGTAAACAGTAAATAACACATAGTGGAAATTAGATACAAACGAATCATACAACTAGTAAATTGTAAAATTTCTATAGTCAAACATTTCCAGTAATACCTCTGAAACTAAAATTATATTTCGAAAACGACAAAATTTATCCAAAATGGTTTAAACTAAGCCTTAAGTGCCCGCAAATCAAGAACGTTCACTGTTGGGAGTAACTAGAATTCTGATTGGCCCAGTCAGGTGGCAAAATTTCTTCTCACAAAGGCGCACGCGGTCAACAACAGAAGGAATGTTGGCAAGCTTGCGTCTTGGATACTGAAGACTAGAATGAGAGTGAATATTTTCGCGAAAAAAAAAAAGTGGCCCTACCGATAAGGAATCTTTCGCAGCACGCAACAGCCGATATCAGACACAAGGCCCGTTCCAGAGCCTCACGCATGCATTCAGCGAATGGGGAACGCCCACATAAAAGGATCCGTCACGCCATTTCTTTTCTGCATTTTTACATGTTCTGTGTCCACGCCGTTCTTCAGACTGCAGATGAACAAAGCAAGACTAAATAGTCACCGTTTTTTTTAGAGACCGGCTGGACGTCAACCAAAATGAGAAAAGGTTTTGTTGCAACAAACAAGATTTGTTTGGTGCAATCAAATTAATTAATTTTTTTATAGAGGCAATGAAATATTTAGTTGCTGTAACCAATTATTTTGTTGTTCTCATTTGGTAGCCTCAAACAGCACGATTTGGTTCGTGCAACTAAAGATTTGTTTGGCTACACGTACATTAAACAGTTTGCGTCGAGATAAAAGAATTTTACAAGTTCGACTGACTTTCGAACCTAGATGACCTGCATCCGCGCGCTACGACTTAGTGATCTCAGCTAATGTGAAAACTGATGACGCTGGAAAGCTTTTAAATAGATATACTGCAGATATTGGACAACGTGGGCTAACAACTATTTCAAGTTTTACAGCTTTACTTGTCAGTTTCTAGTTGCATTGTTTTAGTAATGTGTTTATACGATTGTAAGCATCTCTATAGACGCACTAACAAACACGTTTACTTTTCTAATTTGTCACAAAAAATACAAACAAGCTCTCGAGTCAGTAAAGAAAGAACTGATGCAAGAGTGTGCACGGAAATGCAAAGTCTAATCTAAACTGATCATGGATATGGAGAATTTTTTTATCACTCCGTGAAGCTAAATAAGGGACACCAACTTTGCAGTGACGTATCTGCTTACGCTAAAGTATAGAGTGACATAATGCAAAGTCCAAGAAAATGATTGCCTAGAAATTATCTGAGTTAGGAGCGTTCCTTAATTAAGTCATGTGTATACTCGAGCCTCAGATGCTTGTTCATTGGCTGCTGCCCCATACAGTAGCCAGTGTTACTTCACACCTGGCAGTATGGCACTCGCTACTTGTTTCTCTGTAAGTCTGTTATCGGCTCAGAGTCGTCGAGGGCGTGTCTCACAAACTGCGATCCAATTACAAAGTCAACTTCGGTGTACACGTGTTTGACGTCAATCTTGTCCTGAAATGAACTCGCGAAATGTTCCTATCCCTAGTTATTTTTTACAGTCATGGCTTTAGAACAAACCATCTACTATTCGGTTGCTTAAATATTACACCTTTATTTTTAGCTGTAGCAGAAAATACACAAAGTAGAGATGGATACAAAAGTTAAATAATTTGGAGATCCATTTTATGTTAAAAGCATTCTTTCACTTACTGACAGCATGGTGCTCTTGAAAACAGGTTTCAGGTTCATCGACTACGCAAGTCTCTGACTAACTTGTCTTGATGCACTGCGCCGATTATAATTTGACTCTGTGTCTTACCTCCGCATGCAACATTATGCTGACGCTTGCATTTGGGGTGATTACTATAGATCCGAAAAATTTCGCGAATTCAATCGGCAACAAGCTAGGCTCCACAGTGCTTCATGTACTGGAGCTTCAGTTAGTGGCTCATTGGTTGTTGCTCCTGTTCAACCACTGTCCAGGTGAGCACGGTATTGGATCCCTGTTTTTCTTGCAGGCTTGTTATTGGTCGAGATCCCAATAGAAGCAGAATTTCCAGTATATATACATATATATATAAACAGTGAGGAACGTGTTCGTTCATATCTTAATTTTCAAACGACATGCACTTTTATATGAATATAGTACTTTCGCCGATTTGAATTTACTCTATAGCTGCATTCCAAATAGCTTAGAGGAAGTATACAAATTTCTTCAAAGCTAGGGATAGGTGTTTTTCGCGAAAATATATATGGTCATGCTAGACTTCAAAATCCTAAATCCACAACTTAAAATTCCTTTGGTTATTGGCCAAGTGTCTACGTGTACTTATTTGACGGGGTCAATCGTAGTAATAAAGACTCCGAAACTGGACGTCTTTGATTCGTGGACAGACATTTAAGCCACTTGAAATTAAAAATCATCCAACCACGAATGTTCACATGAACTTAAGTGTCCTGGAGTACAGCTGGTCTCGAAATCTATTCGCGAAAAACATCTGTCTACTCAAAGCACTTGTTTACCAAACAGTGTTCTAACCTCGGCAGAAAAGCTGTTCCAGCGAGATCGGTCTACCCCATATTTAGTCTGTGGTCGGAACGACGCGGCATTCGCCAGTCGACGCGTGGATAACCTACTCGTCAGTTGGCAACCCAGCCAACATGGCACGTCTCGCAGCACTTAGCAGCCAACCAAACATAGGCACGTTCTCGGGTCCCCCGCAGCCAATCAGAGAATGGGTTAGTTCACATCAAAGGAATCGCCACTCTGTGGCCACGCGTTGCTTGTGTCGGGCTTTTGGTGGGCGTCCGTAGGTGTTGGCAATTGTTTCTAAATCTGAGGCGATGATAGTTACTCTTCCTACAAATCGAAAAGGTACTGACCACATTTGAATCCTATCCACTGTTATACGCGGTATCTGCCGTGAATGAAGTATTTTTAGACCCCCGAGAGTTTCGCAGATTGATTTGTCAGCAGGCTACATCTCGCAGTCGTCTATATACTCGAGACACTATGGTTTGCTTATTGGTTGCTGTGATCAAGTGACACCTTTGTTCAGGACTGTTCAACGATAACTCACACTACTACTTCCTGCTTACTACTGGCTCACAGTCAAACAGCCCAAGCAATTGCTGTCTAGTCAAAACGGAAGGAGAAGAGACCAGATTTTCGAAGTCTACCTCGCCACAGAATGAATTCGCGAAATACTAGGGGCTATAAATATTTATGATAATGTGCACAGCGACCGAACGAACTAAGATCCCAATGGTCCGCTACGCATGTCATTAAATCATCATGAGAAATGATCGTGGAAGATCTGCAGTGGTTCAAAAATTGTTGTTCGACTGTGACGAGGGGTTGGACGTTGAATTCCCTCGCTGCGCACCCAGGTGCTGTCGGAGGACATTCTCGCGCCGAGCCACCAGTAGGTCTGCGTGGGATGACGTTGCTGAATCTTGCGGGAAGTACGCGCCGGGAAGGGGTACCGAGAACAGAAAGGTTTTTATAATGTCACGCCTCTCCGTGCGCTTCTTGCCCGAGACACTACCTCTCGCTTCTAACGGCCTCTAACGACCTCCGTCGCCACCTACACTGTGCTAAGTTTTTGTAAGTTTTCCAACAATTATTTTTGTAGCACTTATAAGCGGGAGCACCTACTTTTTTGCGAAAATATTGCAGGACAAGTTGTGTCCCAAAACACAAGTTGTTTGACACCTCCTGAAGAAGGCTGGCCCAATCGTCGCCTTACACGGCGACAGCACACAACCACTGTGCAATCGATATCGGCATATTTGTACATGGGACTATAGAGTCTAGCATGCAGGTAATCGAACTTGCAAATTTTTCAGGTCTCTACCTATAACTGACGTGAATTTTTCCTTTGATCATTGGCCACGTGTCTTTGTCGGTAGACAATTCCTTACCTGACTGGGCCAATGAGAATTTGGTAACTCCTACTCTGAGTGTCCGTTATTCGCGGGCAGGCACATGCAATGTGTAACGGTTAAAATCATCTAATCACGAAAGTGGATCTGAGCTATAGTGTTTTTGGTGTACAAGTGGTCCTGAAATATTTTTGCGATAAACAAGTGGCCCTACTTATAAGTGAAATACTACGTGTTTACAAAACACACAAGCACACACACACACACACACACACACACCTACGCTTATATATATATATATATATATATATATATATATATATATATATATATATATATATATATAAGCGTAGGTGTGTGTGTGTGTGTGTGTGTGTATTATATATCATTACTACAGTAAACCAAAAACTCCACGTTTGTAATAAACATGACGGCTACATTACTTACGAGTGGAAGGCGACTATTGCGCCAACGTTCTCCATGAGGTGTTAAACACCGCGTGGACTAATGGATAAAGTAATATAAACACACGTGATTGGAATTCTAGCTTGTCCTGAAATGAATCCGGAAATTATTTCGGTCTCTATCAATAACAAAATAAGTAAGTATACAGAAGTGAAATGGCGCGTGGGCGTGCCCATTCTCCGATTGGCTGCGCGTGTTTCTGAAGCGGGTCTTGTGTGCTGCAATAGGCACCCCAGTGGTTGGGCTATCAACTGACAAATAAGAACATGTTCGCGGATTAGCGAACATCGATCCGACACGTTCCTGGCCAATAACGCCATTTTGCTTGCGTATCACGAAGACTGGACATGAAATCGAATCTGGGTCCAACTGAATACGAGTCAAATGTATTATAGGTTGTTCACGATAAGGTAAGCAGTTTTGAAATCAACCTTAGGGAAAAGTCACTGCATATATTTAAACGGGTGCACGAATGACACGCACCCAGTAAAGCTAGTAACGATGGAGGGGAAAGTAGTTCCATATCTTAAAGTTGAATGAAAAGCGTTAGGTAACCATTTGTGATAACTTAAATTATTTCTCTCGCTTTCTGTTTTTTTAATGCATCGAAGTGCAGAGATGAGCATATTTATAGAATATTTACTTTCCTAATAATTTCACAGTTTCATTTGACCGACGCATGAATGAAGTGTTGAGCTCCGTTGCTATGTCAATTTTACATAAGGCGAATGAATACACAAGGTTCATACAAGAAGAGCTTAGGCAGGGCTTTCAAAACTGCTCATTTTACCGAAAACAGCCTATACCACTGCACAGCTCGTTGTCACTATATGTTAATTTAGCGATATGCGTACAGACAGCCAATAAGAGACTTGCAAGGAAACAAGCGCAGGATCCCGTGTCACCTGGTCTAAGGTAAATTTCTTATGCATGAGGACAGCAGGCCATGAATACAAAGCTGAGGTTAGAAAATACATAGGATTGTAAAATCTATTATACAGGTTGTTTCAAACACAACATTTCCCTGTCCCTAGCTATAGGCTAGGGAAACTTAATTCTGATTGCTCATTCATGTAAGATTGTCTTCGCATAAAGAAAAGCGACCAGTAGCCAAATTGAAACTACAAGTGTGCGCACATGATATTGAAGTCTAGCCTCCGCGTAAATCTTTCCCCGAAAAAAAGGTGGCACTATATATAGAATTGCATTTAAGGGGAAAGGTGCACGAAAATCGTAATTTATATAATTTTTGTTATAATTGGTTTTAGAGAGAATTAAAAAAAAATTTGGTTCAATAAGACGTAAATAACAATTTTGAACACCTTATTACATGGTTAAATGTGTGTCAGTGTTTGGGCTCTTTATGGTTGAAAATATATCTTCCTGTTTGTCTGGTCCTCTCAGAAACTAATAGTCCCAGTACTGAACTCGTGAATTTTTCCTCTCTCAGCGCATAACAATCGTGTGTGGCGGAATTACATTTTGGAATAAAGTCTGAAGTTCGCTGAGACGCCCAGGTAGCCAAAGATATTTAACTATGCTGCCCTTTAGCTTTTACTTCGGTAGTGATTATTGGCCAACTCCAAATACCGGAATTACGCTAGATGTTGGAATTTAATTCTTGTTACTACTTTTTTTTTTTACCTTTGTAACTAATTTAATGCTTTCGCCATAGAATATACTAAAGTAATTAAACAAATTTGTTCCGCCTGCGCGGGAAACCGGATACAACCATATTTCGGTTTGCAAACCACGTCACGAGGGCCAAATTTAAAAATCGATAATTTGATTTGCATATTGCAGATAACTGTATTATCTTTATGCGAAGAACTAATTTGTTAGCTGATATTTTACTTCCAACGTTGCATCTTACGACAACAAAACTGCGCACTGTAGTGCCTAATGGATTTAAAATAGAGCAATTATTTACAAAACGCATTTCAGACCTGAATATATCTTAATGCGCTTGTATTCTTGCGCCTGTATTTTACTGTGTCAAGTTTGAACTACATACATTTACATCTTCAGTAACTTCAATTATCTAGGAGGCCTTACCCGTGAAAACATTCAAGTACAGTTCAATGGAGAACACAGTCACATTATAGTATATTCACCCCTCACCTGATACGAAATGAGAGTATAGAACAAGTGCTTCGTAACTGTAAACAACTGTTTGAAACGTGAATAATATCTGCTCACAAAGGTACCTAACGAAAAGGTTTCGACTCTCACAAGATTGCGAGAAGTCAAATTCCTTCAGAAACAATGGTGTTTCAAATAAACAATTCAGAAATATCCGTAGTACTGCGAGTCTTTCTTTGCTCAACATGTAACTCTGTTTACATTGAAAAAAAACCGGATAAAGAATAAATATTTAATTATTTTAGACATAGATAATTTTTAATCTTTGCAATACACAAATTTTTTTGTTTGTAACTGTACTACTATCAATAAACATTTCGTCACCAACCACTATGCCCGAAAGGGTTATAACAAGCTCTCGAAATAACATATTTTTTAATTAGCAGTCCTTTCGTTGAACCCAGATAAAAATGTGTTCTTATCCGTCAGCTTACCTGACAACACCACCTCTTGATACAAAAAGTAATTTTTTTTTATATTAAGAGAGATTTTCCTCAATACAGAGGTTTTCCTCCAACATAACGATAAACTCTGAACAATTGTTTCGTACAGAACGCGATATTATCTTCTCAAAATATTTCTCCAGGTGTTTCGGTCTTGTGTAGCTATCTCTTCTGCACCAAATCTTCTCATTGTTATCTGTACATTTTGGAACCAGGTAGTCATGGGTCGTCCTCTTCTTCTCCCTCCTTCAACTTCCCATTCCTGTATAAGTTTTGGTATTCTAGTATCGTCCATTCTTCTTACATGGCCATACCATTCCAACCTTCTTCGTTCTATAACTTCATACATTTCTTCTTCCACTTCCATTAGCCTTATTATTTTCGTATTCCATACTTGTTATTTTCTTGAAATTCTGGCTGATCTTGTCCAGATATCCATTTCTAATGCTTTCAGCTTCCTAATATGTTTTTAATTAATTATCCAGGTCTCTGCTCCATTACAAGGCTAAACTCTTTAATATGGATCCAAATATAACTCTTTTTGTTCTAAAAAAAAAAAGTAATATTTCCGCGGAAATATTACGAGCTGATAAACCATTTCAATATGCTTGCCCTGAAATCGTATACCTATCTCAGTTTTATTCATCCTTATAGGCAAGAAGTGAAAACTCCCCTGAAAATCAGTTCATATTTTTAGATGGTACGAAGTATAAAATTCTGTGTTATGTGCGTAAAGATCAGTAGAACATATTTTGGCTCGAATTAACGCACACTTGAAAGCCTGACTGTTATAATCCTCGAAAACCCCAGAGTTCATAGTTCAGTGCAAGATTATGTACGTTTGGCGCATCTTACAAAGCAAATAACTTGCGCTGCAACATAGGCTAAACATGTGCAGCATCATAGAAAAGCGCATATTACTGAACTCGCTCATAGAGGGTTTAGAGAACTTTATGCTGCAGTGTTTTTAGATCCAAGTACTTACACTTAACTCTAGTCTACAGTAGAGGTGTTATCATCTCTTTATGGTCCGAATATACCAACAAGGGTCTTTTTATCTTGTTTTAATCACAATAAGAAACAAAGTTGAATTTAAAAAAATGTATTGCTTTACATGGATAGAGGCATGTGGTTTTCACGAAAAGATTGGTGATCGGATCGTTTGAATTGTCACGCGTCTTAATTGTCTGCCCGCGAATCACGAACGGTCAGTATAGGAGAAACTTAATTCTGATTGCTCATTCATGTAAGATTGTCTTCGCTTAAAGAAAAGCGGCCAATAGCCAAATTAAAACTGCTAGTGTGGACAGAGGATATTGAAGTCTAGCCTCCGCGTAAATCTTTCCCCGAAAAAAAGGTGGCACTATATATAGAATTGCATTTAAGGGGAAAGGTGCACGAAAATCGCAATTTATATAATTTTTATTATAATTGGTTTTAGAGAGAATTAAAAAATATTGGTGTAATAAGACGTAAATACCAATCTTGAACACCTTATTACATGGTTAAAAATTCTCTGTGTTCGTTATTCTCGGAGTTGTAATTGAATATAAGAAAAAAAAATCATTTTCTTACTTCCACCAGCGCTCCGAGAATAATGATGGCAGTAAGAATCTCACAACGTAAAGAGGCGCTGAAAATTATTATTTACGTCTTGTTGAGCCAAAAATTTTAATGAACCCTTCGGAAAATGATTTATATCGAAAATCGGGTAAATATACTTTTTCATGTACCATTCTCCTTAAATTCCTCTGTAACAGAATTCTAAGATTGTAAATCTTTTCGCTTCTTTGCGTGCGTTTTGCCGTAGCTGAGCCATTGCGAACCTGACCCACCAAGGTTTTTAACACATAGTCCTAATGTATCTCGGGATATACTGTAGTAGAAGATTTTTCTACACGTGAAAAAAAAAATTCACGTGCGCTTTGTTTCGTTGTTTCGTTGCCGCCTGGGTAGCCCGTCGAACGGCGTGCAAAGCTCCAGTAGAAAACGTTTTATTAAAAAACCGTCCAAATTGCGTGAGCGAGGTTTGCTTACGAATAGCAGGTAAGAAAGGTTAGGTTTCTGTATACGTTTTTCAGTTCCTCCGTTTCTCTGTAAAGCATGTTTTTGTTATAGTGAAATAACGGATGTTTTCATGGTAATTTTATGTATAAATATTCCGGTACATAGACGAACATTAAAAAAGGGATAGGGACGTGCATCAAACGTTTAATTTGATCATTACTTAATAAAATGGTAGGGTTTCCGCTGGGTCTCATAGAGACGCGTTATCGACGGCGGACTGCACGCCAGTTCAGTGCTTTGCGCGTAGAGGCTATGAGAGTGTTGATAAACATGTCTCAGCCCCCCTTAGCGCTCCCACGCTTTTAGGCCACTGACGTGCAAAAATTCCTTCAACCAGGCAGCCACCTTAACACTCGTTCCGTTCCGAATTTATTTACAAGCTCAAGTGTAGCAATTATTTAAAGGAATTTATAGCGCATAAACATTAGTTAAGTGTAGGTACAGGTAGTGAGTGACACCCGAATTTCGCGAAACGATTTCGGCGCATGCTAGATTTCAATATAGGCTGTTCACGATAAAGTGAGCACTTTTTAAGACCCTCCCGACAGGCATTGGTTGTTAATAAGTATATCTTATTGTAGCCTTAGCCATTAAATTTTTATGGTGGGGGAATGTATACTCTGCGTTTATTGGTCACATTACAATGTTTATTTTAAAAAGCAGCAGGAGGATGGAAATTGGACGAAAGGAAACATTTATAAGTTCCTTATAAAGTGCTCAATTTACCGTGAATAGCCTATATACCGGCGTGCCAGCAGTTTATTTTACCTATTGGTGGTGTGTATTTGTTTGAAGACATTTTCCTGATCGACTGGCCAATCAGAATTAGGTAACTTCAATACGGCACGTCTGTGATTCGTACACTAACACACAAGTCGCATAACATGCAAACCATCCAACCACGAAGGTGGAACTGAGCTAAAGTGTCATGAAATACAAATGGTCGTGGAATCTTTACGCGAAAATCGGGTGTTCCTATGTAAAGGTTATTGAAACCCATTTTCACTGCCTATATCTCCCCCCCCCCTCCTTCTCCCGTAAACAGTTCCATGTATAAATGAAAGGACAATAAAAGCATAATGCAGTCTGATCTGTAGTCGTATGATTACGATCAATTTTCTAGTAGTTGTTTTACGCATTTACTGGCAGTCATTAAGACTAAATAAAATTTGGTAACTTGTAGGTCTATCCTAAATTGAAGGAACGCCATTATTATTAGCCTCTGCCTTCACACGTGTCACCGCCCTATTGGTTCCCGCCACATTTGTCTCGCTTACTCCACTGAATAAAATTAGTTAATGGCTGGATTTCAGCCAACGGAATAGCGACTTGATTGTCTTCCAATAAAATATCCTTTCGTATGTGACAGGTAATGTAATCTACACTGTTCGTGCCAGTTTTTATAGAACTGTTGTAAATTTTAATACCGATAGTCACAGATCTGCAAAATTCGCGATATTATTTAGCTGCAGATTGAACTTCAAGTTACTTCTGCGTTTGACCGGCGTCTGCCATAGGCCGGTCGTATGCCTGGCATGTCCCACGGGAATCTCGAGCCAATAACGTAACTTCAATGGTGGACTGGCCAATTTTCTTAGACGAAGTCAAACAGGTAGGTCACTACACTTAAAGGTCACTGGCGAATAAAATTACTGACTTTGCTCATTTATGTACACGGCAGTCGAGTTTATCCTGTCACTGTCCGCCAACCAGGGACTAGTAACTCACTTGACAGCCAACAGCCCAGCTAGTAGCACAGAATAAATAAGTATAATCCATTCACGGCTACTCCATACATTTCTGAAGCCTTGCTACAGTTCTACTTCCAGGATATTCCTCCGCCTCGTGCGAACTAAGCCTAACTAAGTCTGGAAGATTACACCAGACGGACAACGCACCGAATTCGTGCGCACTCAGTTGTAACAGTATTTTGTATAAGAACTATTTATTACTAGGCGCTATCAAAACACATGTTTGCTCACTGTTTTTATTAAAATTATTTATAAATGAAGCATTATAATTTATAGATAAAATATTAATAACATTTCAATTCAACAGAAAAAAAGTAACTTTTACGAAGACAAGTATAAAGCGCTTGTGATACATGCAGGCGTATTTAGGAAACAACCAAGCACGCCATACACGGGGAGATTTTTCAAAGGTGTGATTCAAAAAGACCGAAGAAACCGTGAATTGATTATAGCAGAGGAGAAGCACGAGGGGTGAGTAGACGACGATGGTTGTTGACAAAAGGGGGGGGGGGGGCGAGGTGAGTGGTGTCGTGCGAATGACGCGTGTCTTCGCAGCCGAGAGAGCGGACGAGCAGGAATGTTGCAGGACCGCAGAGTCGCTAGTTAACATTCCATCCACGGCGCGCGCGCGTGTAACTATCGCAGCGTCGACTGTCTCATGTGCGACACCTCTTTTACATGTTGTCTTCGCCCCCCCCCCTTTTTTTTTTCTTCAACAAACATGCCCTTTTCCAACACAACCTGCCTCACCATACGATTCAAAGTCTCCGGTGGCTCGCGACGTCGCAGCAAGCAGTAGACACACGACTCGCCGCGCAGGTTGAGCAAGCACGCGAGAGACGAAATGGCATGGGGGTCGATGTGGTGTAGTGGTTAGACTGCTCGGCTCGCCGGGCTCGTTTCTCAGCGGGCTCTCGCTCCCGGATTTTCGCATGTGGGGATCGTACCGGACGATGCCGCTGGTCGGCGGGTTTTCTCGGGGATCTACCCCTTTCCAACCCCGGCCCTGCATTCCGGCGCTCCTCCATGCTCACCTCGCTTCACCCGCATCGGCTCTCAAGACCTCGTTGCTAAGAGCCAACCAAATCCCTTCTCTTCACTTCACTATTCTAACGTTGCCTTGGGTAGCCTCGCCGGCGCTCCTGTTGAACACTTCATCGCACACACGTAAATATATACACGCATATAATATAACCATAAATATAGCTACTCAGCTGTAATGTTTTCTAAATATTATATACACCGCAAATATTGTACGTAGCTGCAGAAACGCTTAACATTTTGTTTACGAAGGTTACTTTCCACACATGAGACAGACATAACAACGTGTCATGTCCACGATTTGAAAGCACGGTAAGGGAGACTTAGCTCACAACTACGTTACGGTACGAAACTGGTTTCTCGTCCACTTGTATATTTCAAATTGAACCTAACCTTCACTTTTTTAATAGCATGTGTTTAAAAAAAACAGCCTTATATGTGTGTTTATGATTTCGCGTCAGACAGAAATTAGCATTGTTATGGTGAAAAGCTACGACGTTACAGGTTTTTACATATTATTACATATTATATATATATATATTTTCAATTGGACGACAATGTTTATGTGGCACACTCACAAGAGGTTTCAGAGGATAAGAAACGCACAAAACAGCATTTCACGTGCAACCGAGTGAAAAATTAAACAGTTACCTCACAAAGGAATCGCCAGTGAACAAACGACTTTTTAAATATGCAAAATTCCGTGATTTATAGAAATTAAAATGAGTCTGAAATGGTTCATACAGAACACATGGACAAAATCATCCCTGCTCCTAATTCTCTTACTGGCTGCTTCTGTGTCTCTAATAACTTGTCCCTGTCGACGTGACTAAGCCATATATAGCCCCCCCCCCCCGGCCCCTTTTTTTTTTTCGTATCCTCAAATATCGATTGCGTTTCTAAATTCTCAAATACACATTTTTTTTTTTTTTTTACGAATCATCCCTAACTCGTTGCTTTTGGTTGTTGTCTGTTGGTTTCGGTTATTTAACTAGGCCAATAATTGAGCCCGCGAACATCTTAGTAGTGTCAGTGAACTTCCAACCAATGATAAAGGTAAGGAACTGGAACATATTTTTGGGAAACATCTTGTATGGCATATTTTTGCTATGAGGCATTGTATTTCATTGCTCCAAGAACTCATGCGATTAGAACAATACTATGAGAACACCTGTACCGGAAAATTGAAGACAAAGTGTTAATTTTGCTGCGAAATGCTCAACTAAAGAGTCTGGATCAACTTACGAGAAGCTTAAAGGGAGACTTATTTCGACTGGACCGTACAGTCTCTTTGATACTTGACAACTTAACATCAACAATTTAAAAAACACGGGAAATAAAAAAAAATACAATAAAAAAAGAGTTTTTATAATAAGTAACTGGAATTGTGGATGTCACCTAGTGTTTATTTTTTCGCTTGAGCTAATTGTAACGTGTGTTATACGAGCAATAGCATTCAGAATGCAGGTCTATTTTTCTTTCTTACTCAAATTCTCTGTCTATACATTCAGAATCATCCAGAATACCAAAACCGTTCACAATTATATTAATTCTCCTGTGCACGATTTGGTTTTATACTGTCCTCAGGTGCTTTATTTTTCATTCTTATCGCTTCGATGTATGTCATTCTTCGCCAGTTTCTATAAATAAACCTAAATACGACCTCAATAATGTTGTTTGTCATTCACCTTTGCTTTGTGTATATTTGAGTTATGCCTTCTTGCGAATTGGCTTTGTTTACAGCTTTCTTGTGCAAACCTGTATTTTTCAGCATCTGTACTTCACGAAACGGTTGGAATCGAATATAGAAGCTACATTTATTGTTTTAGGGCCTAAAAACTCACTTAGACGCATTGACCTTAATTAACTATCAAATCACGCTATAGTTTTTGACAGTAACTTTTTTACACAAAGAATACATAGCGGCGACGGCAAAATAAAATTGATAAGCAGGTAATTTTGTCTATTTGGACGCAAAGCTGGAAATTTCATTATAACTACCAAAATATAAAATGCACTGAAAGAAATAACAAGAGACGATCTAACAGAACAGTTCAATGCAGTCATTTTATGGCAGCGACAACTAAACTTTAGTCCGAGCGACAGAATGTTCTGTAATTTTTTACAATCCAAATTGTTAGCAGAACAATCTAAATATTGTTAAAAGATTTTCTACTGTGTGAACCATCTTTTCTGTAGCACGAACAGTGTTTTCTGTTGTAGGAACTGTAGAGATGGTTGTGAACACAATCTTGCAGTATTGTTAGGATAACAGAACAAGATATTGTAATCCCAACAGTGCTGTTTGATAACTGCAACAGAATGTTCTGTAGAAATCACCTCGTTTTTTTTCTCAAAAGTTTACAGAAAAAGTATGGTAGCTACAGCAGTCTCATGGACTTTTAGATGTACCCTCCGATTCTGTTAAGATTACAGAGCTGGTATTGTAGAGTTAAAAAACAAGTATGGTAATTACAACAATGTTGATTGTTAGCGGTACCCTCTGAATTTGTTAAAAGATTACAGAACTAGAATTATAGTGTTAACAAGCGAGTATGGTTTTTGCAATAGTTGCGGACTGTTAGAGGCACCCCCGAATTCTTTTAAAGAACATAGAACTAGTAGAATTGACGATACAGAAGATAAATAGGAAAATGTTGCTATTGCGAAGTAATATTTATCTAGCGGGTGCTGTGACAATCTGTAAGGGAACTGTGCACCCTTTAGAGTGTTTACAGACATCGCCATGTTAGGCGCTAAATGTAATAAAAGCAACAAGGGTGCTGGAATGTGCTATTTGTTTTTAAAAGACGTGTATCACGTACACAAACAGGACATAGAAATGAAATAACTAACGCCATTTTTTTGGCACTACAAATTATGTGTAGGGCCCTGGGTATTTCACGTATTGAATTGGCAGCGATACCATATAAATGCGCGTCAACCAGAAATGTCACAAAAATTAAAGTATTTACTGACTTTTTTTTTTTTTTTTTTTACAAAAAAGATCAACACTTATTTTCCGGTCCGGTGGTTGTGAATTTGGAGTTTGCATAGGAGGTAGCCACATTTTGTTGGACCCTGGCGTATACCTGGGCACGTACCTGGCGTTTGAACTGCGTAACAGACTGTATTACTAGGGACAGTGATATTTCGCGAAAAGATTTCGAGACACGATAGAGTTCAAAGCACTGTGGGGTCGTCCACTTTATTGATTGGCTGAAGCAAGTTCTGGTCCGTGTTAACTGATTACACACGAATCACGAAGGTACAGTGTCAGAGTTAGGGAATCCTGCGGGGTTCGGTGAAATACGAAAACGACACCAGCAGCCATTGGAGGTGTGAAAACAGCCGAGGTGTATGTATAGTATGGAAGTCTATTGGGTGCTCCGATTTATTCGCAAAAAATCAGTGGCTCTCTGTATTACATACTACTTTTTTTTTTACAAAAACTATTGAACGTTCACAAACTCTACTATCTACAAAATAAGCACTCTCTCCAAACGTGGATTGTAGAGTGCTGTCAAAATAATACGCACAATAGAAACACCATTTCAGAGTATTCCAAGATACCTAAAAACGGCTTTTCCAATAAGTGGTGTCTCGAAATATAGCTACGCGTCATACACTGCCGGACAATGAAAATAGCGCACCACGAAAAAAACCATGCCGTGACTACTAGACGATGTAAATAGTGACAGTTCGAGCTGGTACGCAAGAAATGCCATGTTAGTGCTTTCGCATTTGACCGCACACCCAGCACTGGCGCTGCAAGCAATCGACCAGCTTTTGTAGACACTGGCGTGTAGTCGAGGCCGCATTAGCGCGAGAAACACCAGGCGATATAATCTATTCACACTTTCTTTAACACTTTTTGAATCAAAGTTTTGCAAAATCACCCCATGCATGACGTGTTTAGTTATTTCCTAAATATGCCACGTACCACAGCCATTTTATGCCTCTGTTAACATAAAACTGATTTTTTATTTATTTTTTCGCAAATTCGAGGTTTTGTCTATATTTTATTTATAAATTATAATATTTAATTTATAATGAATATGAATAAAACACTGAGAAAACACGTGTGTTGGTAGCACCTACAAATAAATATTTCTCATGCAAAATACTATTACAACTGAGTGCACACGAATTTGGCACGATGTACTTTAAGTTAAGCTTAGTTTCCACAAGGCAGACAAATTTTCAGGAAATAGAACTTTAGCAGGGCTTCAGAAAAACGAGAAGTAACTTTGAATGGACTATACCAATCAAGGGTACAGCGTTCAGAATACTGCCGGGCAGACGACAAAGACGTCGCTTTACGACATTGAAGGACTTGGAGAGAGGATTCATAATAGGACACAAAACCTCAAGGTGGCCGCATCTCAGTAGAGTACACCATATGGATCATTGGGACCATACTGCCCGATGTCGTTGGGAGCAGAGGATACGTGAAAGCACTCACACGTAGAGGACGGTCTCGGTGACTGCCAGTGGAGAGTACAATTCCAGCTCCAGGCGCGGAAGGACCCCGTGGAAACCCGGTCCACGATAAAGGCTGCTCACTGTAAAATGAGTACGTTTGAATGCCCTGCTTGAGAGCTACTTGTAGGCACATTGTGTGTTCTTCCGCATAATGTAAAATTAACACTGCCATGGGCCTCTTCACTTTATTCATGGGTGAATCAAACGAAAATTTGAATTTATTAAAAAAGTAAATATTTCACAAATCTGCTCTTTTTTACAGTTCGATACATAGAAAAATTTCAAAGCGAAACGAATAATTTAAGTTGTTACAAACGGTTACCTAACACATTTAATTTGACGTTAAGATATGAAACTATTTTCCATCCATCGTTACCAACTTTAGTGGGTGTATGTCACCAAGTGCGCCCGTTATAATATATGATGGCTAGGGGCAGTGACGCTTTCTAAGGTTGATTTCAAAAGTGCTCACTTTGTCGTGAACTGCTTTTACGAGCTAGTGTTGGGGCTCCTGTGTGCTCACGGACCATCTACCGACGCCTTTCAGAGGCGAATCTGCGATCCCATCGCCCATTATGTGTGTTTCCATTAACTGTGCAACAGTGGCGGCCCCGTTTGCAGTGGTGCCAGGCCAGAGCCTACGCCCCCGTCTGCTCCCATTTCCGGCCAGAATTCCAGGTGCGATATTCCAACAGGATAACGCTCGACTGCACACAGCACGGATCACCGAGAACTGCCTCCGTCATATCCATACGCTACAATTGCATTCAACAATCAAATAACTGTTTATTAGTATAATTTTAGAAACTAAATTAATAAATGCTCCTCTTGAGCCCTCACATACCATTATAAACAATAACTAGAGACCAGCAAAATTCGCGTTATTATTTAAGGACATTTTAAACTTAAAATACTTTTCCTTTGCAATATGTGTGTTATTGGACCATTCTTTGTTTGACACGCCCCTAATAACTCTGCCCCAATAAATGAACACTTCACAATTGTTCGCCCCAATCACGTGCAGTTCACTCAGAAAGGGCGTGACTTAACATTTATGCAGCAACCAATGGAGAAATGACGTTGGCTCGAGTATATATAGTACTATGAATTTTCGATCGTTGTCAAAAAATAACGCGAATTTTGCAGGTCCCTAACAATAACATACTCTCGTATATTGATGTCATCCGACTCACAAAGACATCGATATTACAGATACACACAAGTACATATAAACTAAAAGAACAACACCCTCACTGTACAACACCCTACACAAACAACATTACACTGACACCATCACAACACAGACACAAACATCAAACACACTCTGGAGAGGATGGCGGGGCGATGGCTCAAGGGTGGAGGCAGAGAAATTTTAACTTTTGAAATTTTGAAATTATAACCTAACGCTTTTCTTTATGATTATAACAAAATACAATTTTAAGCATCTGTAATTTTAAAATTAAACTGGTTTTAAATTTGTTATAACGCAAAGAATTTTATTTTTCTACTATTTTCCAAATTCATTTTAAATTATAGCAACTAAGACCAGTTATGACATTCAGCTGGGTACTGGTGCCGTTTTAACATATTCTGTTCTGTACACTACAATGGCCTGCACGCTCCCCTGACATGTCCCCCTCGTGCACGTGTGAAGTCAGTTGAAACACCAGCTGCCACCGTGCCACGTTATCCGGGATGTGGAACACACCGTCCAACAACTGTGGACCTGTCTGCGTCATGCCAGACCGTGTTGCAACTCAGATTCAAGGCGGAGGGCATTGGACTCCCCTTAAGGGGGCTGCCTACCTGACGCGGCATGGAACAGGAGGGTGCGAACGCTAAGGGCGACACTGGCACGCGCACCAAGTGCCACATCGCCACTATGCGCGAAGCACTAAACTAGCGCGCAAGCTTTTCGTCGAACCGTTTGTGCTAGGGGATTTTAAGCGGTGACTATATTATTTTACTGATGGAAAGTCTAATGCAAAGTTCAATGTAGAATTATATCTGTGTTTCACGCAGATCCGGTTAGCACATTTTGACAAACGGCAATCTGAAAAGGCTGTTTTTAGCTATGTCGGAGGGCCTGGAAACAGTGGTTCTAACATGGGTAGTGTCATGAAAGCGACATTCCGTCATCGCCTGAAGATGGTTTCCTTTTCGTAAATTAGCACATTGGGCGCACGTGGAATAGTTTAATAATAAAAAAAAAAGGATTTCCCAATACACTACAACACATTTCTAGCGTCTAGCAGGCAGCCCCCTTAAGAAAGGCGAAGACGGGAGCTGCAAGAAACTCACTGTGCGGGGGCGGTGACTCAGCTGCGACGTGACGCACGCAAACGGTAGGTTATGGCCGGCCGTCTCCTCGCACGGGAGTGTTTACGCCGCACCAAATTAGCTCTTGCTGTCTTCTCGTAGTTGCAGTACGCTCACTCCTGCGCCACGCGGGGAACGTTAATAGGCGCTAATTACCGCCTGCGATAACGGCCTCTCCTTCCCTACTAGCCACTTGTCTTGAGGTCGCCACCCCTGCGTGCTGACCGTCAGGCAAAACGCACAGCCGCCTAGTGCAGTGACTGGCCACCGAGCTTCTTGCTTGGTCGACGACAATACCTAGAGACTTGAAGAATTCGCGAATTCATTTTGGTACATGCTGGAATTCAAAACACGTGCGTTTATATAACTTTATCCATTGGTCCATACGGTGTTTGACACTTGCTGGAGAATGGTGTACAATCATCGCCTTCCACTGTTACAGCAGACAACCAATGTCTTAAGACCTGCAAAATTCGTGTTATTATATGGAAGCTCGTTAGAATTCACCATTCTGTATACATTCGTGTTGGTGTAATTTGTTTACTGGCTTCTGCAAAAGTAAGAACCCATGGTCCATATTGACTAGATAGTACGTGATCGAACTATCTTGTCGTTACTTGTTTTTTATTGGTCCAAGGCCGTCCAGGCGTGTCAAATCAACTGTAGTCCAATGACAAGACCAATCCAAACGCATATGTGTTTGAAGTCTATTATGTCTTCAAATGAAAACGCGAATTTTGCAGGTCTCTGCCAATGTACAATTCATATCGGCATATTTGTACACAAGACGGTAGAGTCTATCCTGTAGGTCAATGAAATCGCGAATTTTTCAGGTCTCTGGCTATAACTTGCTGGCAACCCATACGTCATTCTCGGTCACCACCAACTTTTCTCAAGCCCTGCTTAAGTCCTACTGCCAGGCTATTCCTCCGCCCCATGCAAACAAAGCTGGACAAAGTCTAGATATAAAATTTCTCCAAAGGGACAACGCAATACAATTGTGCGCACTCAGTGTAATGACAAGAGACATGCAAAATTCACATTATTATTCGGCATGCAGGCTAAACTTCACAATACTGTCTGTACTTGAGCCGACGTCATTTCTCCATTGGCTGCTGCGTGGATGTAATACCACGCCCTTTCTGAGTGAACTGCATATGATTGGGGCACACAATTGTGAAGTGTCCATTTATTGGCGCAGAGTTACCCAGGGCGTGTCTCATAAAGTATGGTCAAATGACAAAAGTTTTGCAAAGTTACACGTTTCTCAAGTTTAGCGTGTCCTTTAATAATAACGAGAATTATGAACATCTAGTAATAATATTTGGCATAAGAATTTTTTCTTACTGTACTTTACCTGCACACCTATTTTCCCCTGTTATTATTTATGTTAATTGCAAATTAAAAGTTATAAGATACAATAAACGTATAGGTTAAATTTAACAAAAATAGGTAGTTTTGTGTTAACACAAGTATAAAACGCTTGTGGTATATGACATGTTGATTAAACAACCAATCATGTCATACGTGGGGCAATTTTTCAAAGGTTTGATGAAAAAAGAGCAAAGAAATTGCGACCAGGCCATAGTGGTTGATCGCCGTTGTTCAATAGCGTCGGGCGTGGTCAGTATTTGGACGGGTGACATCCAGGGACCTCCACGTAGCCGTTGGCATACAAGCCCTAAGGCGGCCGCGAAGGAATACAAATTCTCATGCACGGAGGTCTGGCACTCGGGTCAGGAACACCGCCCAGTCGCAGTTTCGTCATTGGCGAGGTGTTGCAAACGGAACGTCTTGAAATTGATTTTGCGACAAAGAAATATTTGTTCGCCTTATTTCGACCGCTTTGGAGGACGTCGAAGAAGAAATGGATCACCATGTTTATCGTTGTTGCAAAGTTAGGAAATGTTTTATACTGAAGTATCTTCGCGTACACAATGTGAGGGGGTTTGCAGAATATTAATCACGAAACATATCTTGGATGACGTGTTGTTAATCTTCCACGGCCCAAAACGATAGGTGCCCAGTGACCAATTTAATCAGCTGTTCGTCCACTGCAGCAGAGAATTTGGCTGAAGTGTTAACAGTAATAACAGTTGATTATCATAAGCCACCACCGTCTTGCACACAGATGACCGCGCTATAACGCAGCGTACGTCGCCTTGGATTTGTATGGAACGAGTCAGTCTGTTGCGCTTCGAGTATAGCGCAGACGTAGCACATATTGTGCATCTCTAGGAAAACACTTTCATTCACGCACTATTCATGAAGTGCCCGGCGTTGTGTGTCCAGGGTTGTGCGATTTACGCTGCTCAAAAACACGCCACTCTCATACGGGTAGGAGGGCGACATACTATAGGTAGATCCCCGAGTATTTCGCGAATTGAGTTGGCAGAAAGATAGGCTGCACAGCCATATATACACTCGAGACATTATCGTTCGCTTATTGGTTGTTGTGATCAAGTGAGGCGTCTGTACAGGACTGTTAAACACTCACTCACACAGCTGATTTCTGCTTATTACTGGTTCACAGTTAAACGGGGCGTGTCTAAAGAACTGTAGTCCAATCACTACAGTACGAGAAAAGAACAAGTGTTTGGAATCTACCTCGCCTCCGAATGAATTCGCGAAATACTCGTGGCTCTACCTATAAGTATAGACTTGAATAATTCGTCGGTTCATTTCAGGACAAGCTAAGGACTCAAATCAAGTGTTTTTATATTACTTTATCCATTGGTCCACGCGATATTTGACGCCTCATGGAGAACTCTGGCCCAATAGTCGTCGCCTTCCATTGTGACAGCAGACAACCAAAGTGCAGTTGATGTAGGCAAATTTATACGTACGACTGTAGAGTCTAGTCTGCAGGCAAATTTGTACGTATGACTGAAGAGTCTAGTCTGCAGGCAAATTTGTACGTACGACTGTAGAGTCTAGTCTGCAGATCCGTGAACTCGCGAATTTTGCAGGTCTACCTGTACGCTTTGTCGAGTCGATATTTCCTCAGGTCACAGTCGCGTTGCCAACACCTAAAATACAATGGAAACTTATACCTGCTTTAAAATTCTTAATCGATAACAATATGCTTTTACTCAATATGCTGCTGCCAGGTGGTTAGAGTGAGTGAAGTAAGTGAAGATATTTGGGGGGGGGCACTTAACAGTGAGGTCTTGAGAGCCTAACCTCGATAAAACCCACCGACCAGCGGCATCGTCCGGTACGATTCCCACATAATAAGAAAATCCTGAATTGGTGGCACGGCCGGGATTGACCCCAGTTTATCTTGGTGGGAGGCAAGCAGGCTAACCGCTCAGACAGATGGTTAGAATAATATTTCTTAACTTCACGCCATCGTTTCACAGTTGCTGCCCTGCTTTACGCGATGTTTGTGTCATGCCTACCGTTATGTTCACCGAGATGTATTTTTTTTAAATTGGTTTTTGAGGACATGAAAATACATTAAAGTTCGAGAAAATGAGATGGCACAATTCTTTAAGTCCTAAGTGTAAAAAATATATATATGTTTAAAGTCGACCTCTAAAATCATGTGAGTCTTTTCCCCAAAGGGTGCGGACGTTACGAACAAAATCACAATGAAAGATAAGTCATCTAGACAGAGTTACCTTTGCTGAAGATGGATTCCTAGATTCGGTAATGCTCGTGTTCTTTCGTATATCTTCGGTTTACAGGATATCCAATTCCTAAATTCTTATATTTTCAACAAATTCATGAGCTTTGACGAATATTTTCATGTTGGCAGTAAAATAGTGACATGTTTACAATGTGTAGCTCAAAATAAAGCAAGTGTCCCCTCTCTGCTAAGTTGCTCTACATTCACGAGATCTTGGCTGCAATGTTCACTGACTACAACGGGGACGGTCCCTTTTAGTCATAGTGGTCCATACCTACTGGACTTTGCACAGGTAGTGGATTCACTGACCCACACTATACACAGCACGTAACAGCGTACGGTAACTAAAGTCCCTCATGTATGGGGCACATCATTCGTTGTCGAGACTGTAATTTGCAGCCTCATAAACACCTGCTACAAATAACATGACACTCGAGCACATTTTTATCGGGTCAGACCCGACTCTTTTGACATCGCTGTCGACGAGACGTTAAGCCCAATTACCTACCTATTGCATCTGACATGACAGTTTAATCGTCTGTGACGCAAAGAGTCACCCAGTTCTATTCTAGACTAGTTGGTTAAGTACATTTCCTATACGTAACTCTCCCTCTCCTCTACCAAGGGGCCGCGGTGGCTGAGAGGTTAGCCTGTTCACCTTCCCACCTAGGCGAACTGGGTTCAATCTCCGGCCCGGTCACTCCCGGATTTTGGCATGTGGGAATCGTGCCGGACGATGACGCTGGTCGGCGGGTTTTCTCGGGGACCTCCCATTCCCCCCGGCCTTTTCATTCCGGCACTGATCCATATTCACCTCAATCAACCTCATCGGCTCTCAAGATCTCGATGTTAAGAGCCGCCTAAATCTCTTCACTCTCTCACTCTCCTCTAGCAGTACAATTTACTTTAAAATTATACTCTCTATATACGAACAAAGACTTTTATATTAATAATATTATAATATTATTAAAGTTGGCCATTTGGCTGTCCACGCGCATTGCCCGACGGACACACACACACACACACACACATTATAGTCTATAATCTATTCTAAATTTCTTAATATGTTTTGGATCTGACGTTTAAAGAAATCATGTCATCTATGGCGTGTTTGGTTGTTTCCAAAATATGCCACTTATCATATCGTTTTACATTGTGTTAACATAAAAGCGCCTTAATCTTAGTTAAATTGAACTTTTATTTTTAATTTTGCTATTAATTATAGTACTTAATTTATAATTAATACGAATAAAAACAGTGAGAAAATAGGCGCGTTGGTAATGCTTAGTAAGGAATAGTTCTTATGCAAAGCAATATTAACGGGAGTGCGCAAGAATACGGACTTCCGCAGCACGCTTGAACCGGTCAGACAAAAGGCCCGCTTCTATTACCTTTGTGCAGCCAATAAAAAATTATTACGGAGGAATCAGAATAAACTCCACGCCTTTTCCCTCCTGTGTAGTTATATTATCAGTGGTACAGGTGGTCCACGGTAAAATAAGCACTTTTGGTGCTTTGTCCTTCGGTGTAACTTTCTAGAAGCTTTGTGTGTATGAAGCGGAGGAATATCCTGGAAGTAGAACTCTAGCAGGGCTTCAGGAAGGTGTGAAGTGACCGTGAATGGATTATATGTGTCAGCCATTTGAGTAACTGTGCGTCACAAACCCAACAAGCTTTATGACTGTTACATAATGCTGATTATTTTGAGAGTTGGATTTGATCAAGCACCTGCAACGTTGTATGTATGCAGCCCGCACATGTGGTTGAACGTGCAAGGATGCGTCACTCTAAGGGGTTGGTTGTGAAGCTTCCAACAACAGACTCCCCGGGCGAGATCGCGCTTATTGTAGGCTTAAATTATGGCAGCAAACCTCGTATCTGTAAACAACAACAGCGAAATTTCCCCATTTAGCGTGAGCCCTGACTTCAAAATGATTAACAAAATATGTTCCTGTTCGTTAGCCTTCGGTTAATACCAATTTTAGCGACAACTATTACGTAAAGAAGACGTGATGCTACCAAATGAGGCTGTTAATTTACGACGTCTGGCATTTTTTTATTGTAAAACTTCCACGTAATAATTTATTTTATAACGACGCGCATTTCAGCGTGCTTTAACTACTCGCAGTTGAGGATTCTATTGACGTACGAAGTGGACTTTCTACCCAGAATAAGAAAAGAAACAGCACCACCCACTATATATTACCCTAGTCGAGTAGCGGTTAAAGGGCGGGAAGCCACCATTAGTCTGAGCCCCCCTTAATAGTTCACATTGTTATATTTTTGATATTTTATAATAGTGTCTTGGAACTATGGAAGGTTTTATGTTAGTATGAACGAAGAATTGAAGTTAATATATTGGGCCACATGCTTTCGCGAAAATATTTACGCGAAGGCTAGACTCCAATGTCCTACGGCATATGTGCAATCTTCACTTGGTTATTGGTCACGTGTCTTTGCCGGGAGACAGTTCCTTACCTGATTTGACCAATCAGAATCAGGTTACTCCAGCAGTGATTGTTTGTGATTCGCTGGCAGACACCTAGAACGCGTGACAGTTAAACTCAACCAATTACAAAATTAAATCGGAGTACAAGTTGTCCTAAAATCGTTTAGCGAAAAACAGGTGGCTCTAATAACACAATTTCTAAGAGTAACAGTAAATATAAGCTATTGGAGAGAGAGGTCTTAATAAATTACAAGATGTTACTAACCTGAAAGATATCGTCGCCATAGGCTGAATGTTTATTCGGAAAACAACGAGCGGCACGCCAAGCTGCATCTAGATGGTTTCATCTCGGCGTGGGTCCTCAGACAAGACAGGTTTTCAAGGCCCGAAGGCCTGCACATCCTTCTTCCTCCCGCACTGAGACTGTACTCTGATGAGTAGGTAAGTGCTCAACACTTTTTCTCCTCTTCTGTTCTTGGCCTTCATCTGTGATGTGCTTTGAAATGCTGTACTGACGGGTTTTCTCCCGTTCTCCGTTAAATAACCCATCCTTCTCGCCATTATGAATTAGTTCATCCCTGCAGATGGCCAAAGGCTTAGCCGGACTATTCATGAATGAATCACTGGAAACTGGCTTTTTCGGGGCAAAGTAAGGGGCTTGCAGGAGATGCGTTTGGCCATCATATCCTGCCCCCCCTTTTTTTTTCTCATCCCCGCGAGGAGGTGACTTGTTCTGTTCTGACCATTTGATCAACATCCTCTGCTTTATCTGTTAATAGCGCACAACCTTGTGGCCTGTCCTCAGAGAGACAGACCCCGCACAAAGAGTTGCCAAGTATTACATTATACAGATTCTGGTGGCGTAATTGCCCCAAATACCGTGGCGCCGCTCCGGGAGGGGAGATCCGCTGGTTATTCGCCTATGTGTTTTATAACCCTCACAGACCCACTTTAATTCATGGCTTAAAGAGTTGCAAATAAAAAAAAATGTTATGACGCGTGCTGTACTTAAGTCGACACAACACTTGTTTCGTTGTCACAGTCAATGAGCTGTAGGTTTCGTGTTTGGCTACAGTTATATGCACCAATGAAACTAGAGCAGTAAGAGGTTTTACGAATCATTTATCAGGTAAGATGATTTGACACTGAGCTTCGCAGTGCACAGTACAGGCCAAATATTACTTAAAGGCTGTTCACGATAAAATGAGCACTTTTGAAATTAACCTTAGAAAGATGTCACTGTCCCTGCATGCATATATCTCTCGGGCGCACTGAGTGACATTCACCCTGTAAAATTGGCAACGATGGAAGGGACATAGTTTCGTATCTTAACGTCGAATAAAAAGTGCTAGGTAACCATTTGTGATAACTTAAATTATTTATTTCGCTTTCTGATGTTATTAATGCATCGAATTGTAAAAATGAGCAGATTTTTCTAACATTTGCTTTCCTAATAATCTCACAGTTTCACTCGACCGAAACATGAATAAAGGGACGAGGCCCATGGCAATGTTAATTTTACATAAGGCGGAAGAATACACAACGTGCAACCAAGTAGATCTTAAGCACGGCTTTCAAAAATGCTCATTTTACCGTGAACAACCTATACACGCTCGTAATGTACACAATTGTGTACACAGGGTCTGAATGGGTTAAACTATGATTGTTGTAATGTGTTTTGGATTCTTTGCCTGGCCTGGATACCGACACGTCACTAGGCTTGCCCGCCTTAAATGAATCATAACAACATGCATCTCTGTCCCATTTACCAGTCATGCATCGCGCAGCCACGGAGCAAAAAAGTACACAGAGTCGAAAGGGCGTGGCGGTTCCTTTCATGTAGGCGCACCCATTCACCGATTGGCTCTGGAACGGGTCTTATGTCTGACTGGCTACTGCATTCTGCGGAAGGTTCCCTATTGGCTTAACTACGGTCTGGCGGGTAGGTTACCAGGTGCCGACTGACAAACGGCGTTGCGACATTTTGGTGGCGAGTGACGCCATTTTGCCAGCGTGTGCGGCTGGAATCGCGATACAACGGGCTCTTACACATCCGTATTCTTAAGTTCACTGTAAGTTGCAGCCTTCAGAGGGTTATAATTTGGTAGTCTCGTTCAGGGTACACCGTAAAAAAAAAAAATCTGTAATTTTACGGAAAAGAACCCGTAAAAAATTACTCCAATACCTTAAGTAATATTACGTATACGTTGCTTTTTTAAAAACGGAATTTCCGTAGATTTCATGGAACTTTCCTTGACACGAGGAACCCCTGCTTAAATTTGTTAGTAATTATTTCTGCACTTTTAATTTCATGAAGAAATTACATACGTGTACGGTAAGATTTTTTTCATTTTTCGTTATGCGGGTGTTTAACTGTGTATAAAAAATTGAAAGAAGTTACAATGCATAATTCCGGAGCTAGACTCGAACGCAAATCACACGTTCTGGAGCACATGACTTACCACACACCGAAAACATTTTTGCTATCATACGAGTTGTAAAGACGGTATTTATACATGTTAAGTATGTGTTTCTTCTCATTTATAGTTATGTTAGTGTGTTTCAAGTATTGCTGAGTCATACAGGTGCCTGATGTTACTTTTTGGTATTCGCAAGACTATGTCTAAGTGGCATGGATGTCTTAACTGCCACAGAAACGACACTTTACTGTTTACAGTGGCGAAGAAAGTATCGTGTGTATACTCAGTATTGTTCGCTCCCGGATGAAATGCGAAGACTTTCGCTATTTTGCATATGCGTTTTTCGTTGTTAATGAACGTGTTTCCATATATTAACTTTACATTTCCTGTAAAATGTTCCGCGAATACGCTGAGATTTAAAAGTGTTTATTTATGAAAATGAAATTGTAAGTTATATTCTTGTCATGGCATTACGTTTTTCCACGGGTGTTGTTAGAAAAACAATAGCATAAACTTTATATTTGGCTATTTTCAGTTAGGATGTGTTCCATAACAAACTTCATGGATTAACTTGAAATCGTCACACAAAAAGCAGCTTAGCGCGTATTTAAACTGCTTTGCGTAAGATACTGTTTTTTATTCCGTGAATTATACTGGAGGTTTTTACGGCAAGCGTGTGAGACACGTGGAAGGTTCGACAGTCGCACAAACGCATCTGAAGAGTACATTAAAGTGAAATGAGTTTAAACTGCAGTAATGCTGCTCTTAAAGATCCTCAGGTAGGGGGGCCATAAAGCTGGATGTCCAAGATGAAATAAAGGTGTATGAACCTTTATTAGGAAGCCAGCCCTTTGAACAGAGAGATGGTAACGGTTGCTCCTGTCTTGCTAGATATACGACCTTACACTGAGAGAAAATCGAACAAGATATTTGTTTTTATAGGCCAAACATATATTTAACTGCCCTAACAAAATATATTGTTGAGCAAACAAAATTGGTTAAGCAACAAAATTATTCTTGTTCTTCTAAAAAAAAAGATTAAATAAACAAAATCTCTGTGTTGATCAAAAAAAAAATTAGACTCAACTAAATATTTTGTTGACTCAACTGTGAATATTTGTTTGGCCACTCTCTTGACTGTCTTCATTCGAAAATACAGCTTGAGAGTTTTTTTTTTTTTTTTTTTGTGACAATTACGATAGTAACGGTGTTTGTTATTGCATCTATTGTTGCGTAACAATCGTATAAACACATTAATAAAACATTGCAACAAGAAACTGACAAGTAAAGCTGTAAAACTTGAAATATTTGTTTGCATACGTTGCCCAATATGTGCAGTATATCTATTTAAAAGCTTTCCGACGACATCGGTTGTCACATTAGCTGAGATTACTAAGGTGTAGAGACCTGAATAATTGGCGGATTCATTTCAGGACAAGCTAGGATTCAAATCACGGGTGTTTATATTTCTTTATCGATTGGTCCACGCGGTGTTTGACACTTCCTGGAGAACGCTGGCCTAATAGCCGTCTTCCATTGTGACAGCAGGCAAGCAATGTGCAGCTGATATCGGCATATTTGTACACACGACTGTATAGAACAGACCGCAGGTCTCTTCTGAGGCGTAACGCTCGGACGCAGTTGATCTTGGTTCGAAACTAGGTAGAACTGGTAATTTTTTTATATCGGCCCCAACTGTTTAATGCACGTGTAGTCAGGCAAATCTTTAGTTACACCAACCAAATCTTACAGTTTGGGGCAACCGAATAATGAGATCACCAATATAATATGGTTTCAGCAACAAAATAGTTCATTGCCCCTATGCAAACAAAAAATTTGGTTGCATCAAACAAATCTTGGTTGATTCAACGAAATATTTCTCTCAGTGTAGAAGGTTATGTAAAGGTGGATCCAATGCTTTGACCTCTTTATTCCTTCTCACCAAGTTGAATTACTGTTTCAGCCTATTGAAGTTGTTCAGGGACGATAATTTTGAAACCTGTCTGGCAATATACTCGTACATTACGTTGTACCACGAACAAAAATTCTGAATTTTGGTCAAGTAATCATAACGTAATTAGTACAGGATGGTTTTTAAATTAATTATCTATAGATTCTTGCAGTTTCACCATTATATTTTATACGCGGTTTCTTCGCACTTTTAAAATCAAACCTTTGAAAAATCACTCCATGTATGACGTGTTTAGTTATTTCTAGGGCCACCTGTTTATCGCGAAAATATTACACAAGAGCTCAGATCCACTTTCGTGATTGGATGTTTATCTGTCACACATTGCAAGTGTCGGCTCGCGTATCACGGACACTCAGTGTTGGAGTTACCTAACTCTTATTGGTCCAGTCAGGTAAGGCACTGTCTCCCGACAAAGACACGTGGCCAATAACAAAGGGAAATTGTACGTATGCCATAGGTAGAGCCGCTAGTATTTCGCGAATTCATTCGCAGGCGAGGTAGACTCCAAAAACTTGTTATTTTCTCCTACCGTTGTGATTGGACGACAGTTGTCTAGACACGCCCCGTTTAATTGTGAGCCAGTAATAAGCAGGAAGCAGAAGTGAGAGTGAGTGTTTAACAGTACTGTACATAGGCCTCACTTGATCACAGCAACCAATAAGCAAACAATAATGCCACGAGTATAGAGATGGCTGTCCAGCCTTGCTTGCTGCCAACTCAACCCGCGAAATACACGGGGGCTCTAGCCATAGGACATTGGAGTCTAGCCTTCGTGTGAATCTTTTCACGAAAAAAGGGTAGCTCTAGTTATTTCCTAAATATGCCATGTATTGCAAGCGTTTTATACTAGTGTTAACATAAAAAGCGTTGTTTTTGTTAAATTGAAATTTTATTTGTATTTTATTTATAAATCATAATTATAATCGCGGGAAAAGTTGACTGTTTGGTAGGATTCAACCTACTGTACACATGTCCGACAGTTTTATTTCCTTATTGACTGTCACGCATGTATGCCCATTTTACTGGGCCAATGAGGATTCTTATACTATAGGGCTGAACGTTCGTGATTGGTCTTCGAACAACTTAGCAGAGTCAAAACTTTGTTCATCCAATCACGAAAGAATAAACTTCTAAGATTGTTATAGAACTTATGTCGGCTCAAAATTTTTTCCGCGATCTTCCATCATCTCTACTTATAATGCTTAATTTATAAATGATATGAATAAAAAGAGCGAGAAAAATGTATGTTGGTAACGCACCCAGGACGACTTTTTTTTATTACAACTGAGCTTGCACAAATGCCGTGCGTTGTCCTTTGGTGTAATTTTACAGACTTAGCTAAGCTTAGCTTGTACGAGGCGGAGGAATATCCCGGAAGTAGATTTTTAGCAGGGATTCGGGAAAGCGCGGAGTAGGCGTGAATGGATTATACCCACCTACCTACCAGCCGCACACGCAAGGAAGATGACGTCACATGTCCGAACGACGCCGGCAGAGTGAGCGTCTGGCAACCTATCGCCGGTACTCGCAAGCAGTCTTTCGCAGCACGTGGCAGCCAATAAGACACGAGGTCCGAGCCTCGAGACGCCAGTCAGAGAATGGGTACGCCGACATCAGAGTAACCGCCACGCCACTCCACTGCTCTGCATATGCTATTCACGGCTTAATGATCACTTTTATAAGCCCTACCTAGGATCTACTTGCATGTACATTGTGTATTCTTCAGCCTTATGTAAGATTAACATTGCCGTGGGCCTCATAACCCTGAAATTATTTGAAAAGTTAATATTTTACAAATCTGCTAATTTTTACTCTTAGATTAATATAAAAAAAAAACAGAATTCGAAAGAAATAATTTAAGTTATCAGTAGAGTTAGTGATTTTCCGCGAAAAAATTATGAGTTCACGGTAGACTTAAATACTGTAAGCACCCAAAAGAAGTTTGTCTATTGCCATTGGTTACTGCCTGATTGTGAATGCGTTTTCATATTTGACAGGGCAGGTCAAATAAACTGCAATCCAATTGCAAAGGCGACTTCATTGTATATGTGTTTGACGTCTGTCTTGTCCTGAAATGACTTCGCAAAATTTTCCTATCCCTAGTTATCAGAAATTGTTATCTAACACTTTTTTTTTTTTATCTTTTGTTTGACGTTAATATACGGAACTACTTCCCATCAATCGTTACCAACATTACTGGGCGCATGTCACTCAGGGCGCCCGTTAAAATATATGCAGGCATGGGCAGTGATTTGTTTCTAATATTGATTTCAAAAGTGTTCACTTTATAGTGAATGAATAGCTTACAAGCCTATTCTGTGGCAAAAACCTTGTTTATGTACCTGCCTACTCTGTTCATGACTAGGAATTTTTATTTCCTAGTTATATTGATTATAGATCCCTACATAACGTCTCACCAGGGATGACGCAAAATTGCAAAATGTTTTTGAACCAACGTATCTTCGATAACACACTCTAAGAAATTATTTGTAAATGTATCATAACGGTGCATACGTATATTGAGAAGGCGGGCATGGTAAAATATTTTCCCATACATGCTTGGTAACGTTCCTACAGTTGCTCAGGAAAGAGTCAAATGCGTAGGGAAGGTCTCAACTTTGTATAGTAGCAATGATAATTTTCCCATATTTTCAGACTGACACGTACTATTATTTTCATACACTGAATAGGCAAAATACTTCAATTACGATTTAGGAAGTTTACCAGAAATTTTATTTCTGTGCGCTATAGCTGGTTTATACTTTTGTGATTGGACGACCAAAGTTTTGACTCGGTTAAGTTCTTTGCCGGTCAGTCACAAAAGTTCTGCTTTAGAATATCAGAATCCTCATTGGCCCAGTTAAATGGGGCAGTAGCTTCATGCATGCATGCCGGTTAATAAAGAAAGAAATTTGTCGGAAATATGTACAGTATGTTGAATCCCAGCAAACAGTCAAATTTTCCCACTATAAACAATCATCTTTACTCTCATGTTGGCGCTGGTCCAAAAGAAAAAGTATTGTCCTAACAGAGCGTACAGGTCTTTCAATTATAGCCAGAAAGCTCAAGCAATCCCGAATTTTTCGAGTCTCTGTCATCAGGCTGTGGCTCAATCGCCGCAGTTCCTGGCTCACAACTCAAACTGCCCAACCTGCCTTTCTACCTAGTGTTAAAGGAATCAGGACAGGAAGGGCTAACTGAAACGTGTCAGCAAAATTATGGTGTATTTGTTGATAATTCGCTGTCAACCTTTTTCACACACTCATTTTGGAGAGGAGGAAACTACTACTACCATTAACACTTTATAGTTTCGGTTAAATAACATTTATTATGACTTCTTGTATAATTAAAATGTTTTCTCCACATATATTTGCCAATTTACAAACTTTCCCTTCAAAGGTAAAAATTTACACTCATTAAAATACCCCTTTCATCTCAACTTCCAATACCTTGGGTAGTTCATTAAAAATAAACATTTTAAAATTCTACAAAAATACTTTAAAACAAGTCAAATCTGCTTGGAATACAATCAGCTTGCCTTAGAATTGCAGGATCTACAACCATGATTTTTAAAACCATTTAAAAACAGCTTAAAATAATTTAAAACACCCATTTTAACATAGATATCGGAAAACATAGGCACCTTGATTGTGCTAACACCACCAAACTATTTTAAAACACTTACACGCCTGTAATAACTCCAGAAACATTTACTTTTAACACAAACTCCCTCTATCCGGAGTTTTCCCGATACACCTTCAGTAAGGATAACCACCATGAACGCTAAACTGGCCCCTTTAAAATATATCTCAAAACCCTTACAAACACTTACATAAAACAACTCCTTTTAAAACCTTCCTCTCAAGTACTCCTACAAGCACCCTTGGATGCTATCCTGAGGGATACATTTAAAATCACAAGATAGCCAGTTACACTCTCGCTTACTTCACCGCGCAGAGTGATTGGACTAAAAATTCAAATTACAACCAACTCCTTTTAAAAATATATGGAAAAGGGCCCACTAAGTACTGGTCTCTTTTTTTCCCCCCACTTTTACAACTCTTTTCGAACTTAGATACTAGGGAACACACCCATTGTTTTCCCACAAAACATTCCACAACAGTCTCCACCATTTATCAACCACTCGATTCATCAGGCTGGGGATACTCTCCCCACCGAACACTTTCGTGGCGGCTTACCCGCGAACCTTCTCCCACCACACTCTCCACACGACCAAAGCTATCAGGGGATATTGTCTCCAAAGACACTTTCGTGAATGCTGCCCATTTCAGCACTAACTACTTCTCCACACATACAACACTGATGAAAGAAAGAGAAGGGATATTCTCCCTACCACTGGGGATTTTCTCTTCTTCCACCCATACCACAACATAAATTCCACACATAACCATCCATCACACCATTCACTCTCCCTCCCCAAAAGTTCCAGTTTATTCCTTCACTAAGTCTCTTCTCAATAATTCTATGGATATCCAACTTTTCCTATTACTCTGCCCAGGTTCATTCCCAAAAGTCCCGACGAGAAAATATCACTAAGATCAGTGCTGGTCCGGCGGCTAACTTCCAGCACACGCATATCTTCGGGAAACACTCGGAGAACACCGCAATGAACTTCAAGCACTTTACTTTTCACAATAATGTCAGCTCATATTAATGGCCATTTATTACGGAAAAACTTCAGCACGGCCGCTCATCATAAGCCCCACGCAGGGGATTCGCAAAAATATCGAAATTAATACGTGAGCACAAAATAACTTAGTCTTCACCCCTTCTCTCCGCCGAAAAGCAACAAAGTCCCACACAGGACAAGGCAAGAAACAAAGTCTTAATTTCGCAAGAAATCACGAAAACACTGAGTCCATAGGCGCCTTCCTCCAGAATCAAAGTAATTTAGCACGCCTCACAGAAAAATCCAATCGCCAACTTCTGCTGGCCAAAAACTAAGTCCTGAAAATTACAACCCATAAAAAGTCTAAGTCCCAATCTCGGCCTGCCAAAAACCATCACCCATCATCATCATCACCTCGCAGAATTATTCTAAGTCCCCACTGCGCCCTGAACATCGTGAATATTTTCTAAGTCCGAAGATTCGCTGAATACATATATCTTCTCTCGCAGACTCCTCATCTCATTTCTACTCTGGGCGGACACCACTCACCACAGAGCACCAGCACGCCGGCTGGGGAATTCTCCCAGAGGCAACTCGCGCACCTCAATATATACACCGAGGAACCCTATCTTGCGCTCCCCTTTCCAAGAGACTGGTACCTCAGCGCACCCTATACAATCAGCGCACTCTTTTCGAAACAATGCCTTCTTTATTGCCAATATTTTCTGAGTGGAGCGAATTTCGAACAGCCAATGACTGCGAAGGGCGCGCTTCCTCAAGGAGCGCCAGTAAGGCCGCAACCCGCTACAGATGACGGTCGTGCAAGTCCTCACTCACTCCTCGGCAGGCGTTCATAATTCTAAAAAGAAACATTTCTGAGCACATATTTACAGTTGTGACGGACATCCTGTCACAAGGTTCAGATAATTTCATGCGGACAATATTCATTTTGCAAAAACGGAATCTTTATTAATTACTGTAATTAATGCGTATATCGAAAACACATGGTGAAAAAACAAAAGTGTTTCATTACCTGTTTTGAGAACATAAAACCTTTATATGATGAGCATTACAGAACAGCAGAGTGCACAAGACCGGCGCTTGTCTCTAAAATTTAAAATTTTCTTTTCAGTACTTCTGTCGTGCAACAAATGTTTCCTGGGTTCTTCCTTCCCTATTCCTCTCACCAAAAACGCAGATTTTTTGTTTAATTGTGTGTTCGGCTACTATTATTCCAGCTGGTTTGGTCACGTAATGTGGCGATATCCATCAGTAATATCGCTGTAGGTCAAAATATGTCAGTGTTCAGCTTCAATTTGCCACATCGTCCATGACGTTTTCCTCGTTTTTTGTTTTGTTTTATTGTTGATGGTTTCATAGTGACAAGAATCATTCTGCCATATTTTACCAAAGTCTCCTGTGAATGCTGTAATACCTTTGTTTCAGCGTGTGTATATTCCTCTGTTACATTCGTGCTTATCGTGGCATATTATTATTTGCCTTTTACGTGAAATTTGATTAGATGATATGCTGCTTTACATATATATATATAACATGTTTTACGTATAAATAGTGTTTAACTGTTCTATTGACAATCCAGAAGAAAAAGTGCTTTTTCATTAATTTTTTTTTAACAGTGACTTGTTAACATTATTTTGTGCAAAGTTACAAAAACTGAGAAACAAGAATTTATCTCAAATACGTCAGTGATTTAATTAATATATTTAATATCATGCAATTACTTTATTTTAAACCTGATTTGAAAATTTTTACAAAATAAATATTAATTTCCATCATAATGGTGTTTACCAAAAAAATATTTGTGTAGTAAGTATGCAAGTACGAAAATGTCGCATATTAACCTACATGTAACCCTGCAAAATATTTCGGTTTAATGAAGGAAAGGATATGCAAAGTTCCTGATATGCGATCCTCAGGTAAATAACTGATAGCGACCTCATATTATAAAACACTTTGAATATGTCTGCAAAATATTTTTAAAACTTTTTTTAAGTATTGATTTGAATTTGGAAATGCGAAACAAGAATGTTTATGTTGCGAACATGACGTTGTAAAGCTGTCAATAGTAACCTCAACACGTGTCATTAGATTATTGCTGTGGATAGAGCATAGGTTTATAGGAACTCTAACTGTAACTGCAAGTTATTTTGCTCCATCTGAAGAAAATTTGTTTATTCCATATCATTTTAACACGATAAAATAGCGGCTTATTTCTAAAAATTTTACTGAAACATTTTATAAAAATTATTTATCGCCTGGCCGAGGTTGTTCTGCCTTGCCTCAGCTTGCAGCTTTGCAAAGACCAGCTGCATCAATACTTTCACAAAGTTGCTACTTCACACAAAAACGAGAATATTATCAGCGAGGTATATATTGATGCTTTCGTTTTTAAAGAACCGCAATAAACAAGCTAAAAAAAAAAAAAATTTAATGTTATAATATAATCCGCTAAAAATGTGTTAATTTGTAATACTAACCCAAAAATTACGATGAAACTTTATCTTTTATATGTTTGTATCGATTCGACATACCCGCTGGAGAGAAATGATAATAATGCAAAAACCGAACGATTATTTAAGGTTAATTTAAACGTACCTTGAGACACGTGTATCTGGTTACGTTCACAGGACGCGGGAAAAAAAAAAGAACTTATTTTGTGGCAGCCACAAAATGTTTTTGGGAATTCACATTGCCAAAATGTATGTGTGTTTAGCTCGAAATTATCTAGTTGTGATCACTAATCTGTCTTGCCACAAAAATAAATTGCCATTATGACTTCCCTACAAAATAATTTTTTTTCCCCGTGAAAAAAGACGTATTGTATCAAGTAGAGAAATATGGCCACACACAAGGCATTCTCACCTCAGGATGATGCTACCGGAATAAAGATAGATATATTTATATTGGTTATTTATAAAAGCATCGTTTTACAAAACGATACATCGAAAGAAAAATATCGATTTTCGGGACATCTAAATCCGATATTTTAATTATTAAAGGACTTGAAATATTACATATTGTGGACACGAAGCATTGCAGAAAGATGTGGCGCTTGTTTTCCGTGCATATTGCAAGAAAAAAAAAAAAAAAAAAAGAAAAAAAAACTTAACACCCTAATAATATTTAATTCAATTTGTATTTCCAAAACAGAGCTTATTATAAGAGCATTTTCAAAATACGTACATTTTATACCCTTAAAAATATACAGATTTCGGTAAAATAGCGTTGAAATGTGGATGGTTTAGAATTTTTTTTTTTTTTGGTTGGGAAGGATGGGAGGGAAGTGTAGGCAAGGTAAGGCCTATCCTTGAAAATGTCGGCTTCCAGACACGTCGCCTTTGCCACCTTGAAGCTCTGTCACCTGCAAGAGTAACTGTAATCTAGGCAGACGGACGTAGCCTTCTCAAACACCTGTAAATCTGCAGCCCTCGATTATTATTCTCCGTATGCCGCGGCTGTGTTGTTATTGGCTGCAGCTCGACGCACATAAACGCAAGCTAAGAAGCCATCTATTCGCACACGTCCCGACGTCCCGGCCACGCGATACTGGACACGTACCTCGCAGGACGCGAGCTGCATCCGCAAGCACGTATACAAGTTCGCTCTCTCCCTCTCTCCGTGTCTTTTATCGCCCTGAACTGGGCTTCACCCACTACGCTGCTTGTTGTTTTCCTTGTAAGTTAGCTTCATAGCGAGCATACGCTTTTGTGAACGGCTTACTGCAGGATAAGTAAAGGCTGTTCCCAATAGAGTGAGCACTTCTGAAATCAACCTTAGAATAAAGTCACTGCCTCTGCCTGCATTTGAACGGGTGCCTTGAGCGACATGCGCCCAGTCAGGTCGGTAACGATGGATGGGAAGTAGTTCTGTATCTTAACGTCGAATATAAAGTGTTAGGCAACCATTTCTGATAACTTAAATCATTTCTATCGCTTTATTGAGGTGTAAAAATGAGCAGATTTGTTAGATATTTACTTTTAAAATAATTTCATAGTTTCACTTTACCGATGAATGGATAAAGTGATGAGGCGCACGACAGTATTAATCGTACATAAGGGATAGAATACACAACGTGCATATAAGTATGTAGATTTCAAGCAAGGCTTGCAAAAGAGCTCATTTTACCGTGAATAGCCTATAAAAATAAGTCTCACGCTGTAAAAAAAAAATGTATAATATCTACTGGAAAATTGTTTGTGGCGCAATGTACATTAATGGCTCATTTTTATTTGCACAACACTTAAAAAATAATTTATATACTCCCCGATATTGATATTTTCCAGTCCCGTTTCCGATGCGCCGATGGGTGCCGACTAGCCAGGGATACGAGCGGCTGGATATGACTTCTTTCTGTGCTTGGATGCTGGACACCTCTGCAAACCACACTCCAGATAATGACTTAACGTTTTTTGTTTCGTTCCCCGTTGACACGAACACCTGGCCTACTAATTGTGCAACCTGGTGGCTGTCCGGAAATTCGCAACGTGTCTTGTCTCTAGACCGAATTAAATTGATTAACACTTTTTAGACTATGCTCGAGTGTAGCTCGAGCAAAGCTAATTTGAAAATGTCTTTGTTTTCCAGAACAAAACTCGCATGGATGTGCAATCTTCGTTCGGCTAGTGTTTAACATGACCTCACAAGAACATAACAGCGCAGGAACAATGATATTGCTAAAGATAGAATTTATTTATTTTTTGTTGTCACACAAAGGGACTAGATTGATTGTAAATCATTTTATACAATAAAGGACATTTGATTGGGTCAATTTCAGGTCGGCTCTTCATTGTTTGATGACCGGCTAATAACGAACGCTGTAAAGTACAGCGGTAGTGTCCTGTGTAGTATGGACCAATAGGACGATGATTTCTAAAACATATACCAACAGAACCGGTGTTCTTGCAGTAGTTGAAATACGCGACTCACGTCTAATTGTTCTTAACTGCCATCAAACGTGCGCAGATCTCAAAGTGTTAAACAAACTTCAGCAGTCTATATCTAGGGACCTGAAAAATTCGCGAATTCAACGACCTGCTGGCCAGACTTCACAGTATTATGTACAAATATGCCGATATCGACGTCTCATTGGTTGTCTTCTGTCACAGTGGAATGCAGCGAATGGGCCAGCTTTCTCCAGGAGGTATCAAACACCGTGCGGACCTATGGATAAAGTTATTTTGACAAATATGTTTTGAATTCTAGCTTGTCCCAAAATAAATAGGCGAATTCTCCAGGTCTCTACCTATATCCAATAGAAAATACTTAAACCCGGCACGAATTAGCTTTAAGCGGCCCGGGATCAAATCCAAGAGAGAAATTTCTCCAACCGCAGGGCTATGGGCCCCACTCTGAAGAAAGAATACTTCGGCCAATTACAGCACATCACCCGTCTCCACGTATGAATGGGCCAGGCACTGAATCTAATATTTCTAGTGGAACAGTTTATTTATATATTATAGAACTTTCAGATTTCCACACTGACATAAATTACGTTTATTTTACCATAAAATATTGTTACGCACGGAATCTCGCACTGGATTTGGGCTGCCTGTTACCTGGCTATGCTCGGTCAAGCGGAACCCACTTCGACTCTCCCCTCCCCACCTTTCAGGCAGATTCGCTCACTGATTCGTCACCCGGTGGTCGGAGAATGACTGACAGTCGAGCTGGCTGGAACCACAGTCCCTCCTTCACCCTGTCGGAGGAGACGACGATTTGAGAGGATCAACAAGAATTTTCAGGTAAAGGTTGTTTACGGAAAAATGAGTACTTTTGAAAGCCCTGCGTAAGTTCTACTTGTATATACGTGGTGTATTATTCCGCCTTATGTAAAATTAACATTGTCATGGGCCTCAGCACTTTATTAATGCGTCGGTAAAATGAAACTGTGAAGTTATTAAGCAAGTAAATACTTTATAAATTTGGTCATTTCTACACTTAGATGCATTAAAAAAAAAAAAAAACAGAAAACGAAACAAAAAAATTTAAGTTATCACAAATGGTTACCTAACACTTTCTATTCGGCACTTTCCATCCATCGTTACCAACTTTACTGAGCGAACGTCACTCAGTGCGACCACTAAAATATATGCACGCAGAGGCAGTGACTTTTTTCTAAGGTTCATTTCTGAAGTCCTCACTTTATCGTGAATAGCCTTTAACCCTTTTTTGGTCGGCCCAACGCGGCATTTGGAGAATATTCTGGAGACTAGAGCTGACGACACTATAAATACCCCCCACAGCCGGACAACAGTCAGCCTTCGGAGCTAGCCATCTGGCTGAAGTGTGGTGGAGATCGGGCAAAGTCTGATACAGCGTGAGACGTCAGCCGAGGGGAGGGACAATTGCGGAGGTTGCGAGACCATAGAAGCGAGTATTTGTGCGATGTGGATGTACGAGAGGGTGTGGTTCTTGACGAATAGAGGGCTTTTGTGCAAGGGAGCGTTCGGAGCAAGCTAGAACATTCCGGACTAATGGACTGTGGATTGAATTAAGGTGGGACTGTATGAATGTGTGAAACGGACTTTATTTTTAAATATTGGCATTGTTTGACATGGATATATAAATAATGTAATATAATTCAATATGATTTGAAATATTGTTTATTGGGACTGATTTACGTTATTTGAGAGCATTAATTTATTCGCGGTGATTGTACTGAACATTGTATTGGTTGAAATGCTTAATTGTAAATAGACAGAGATAGTAATTGATCGGGAGATATAAAGTCGAACACATTTCCATTTTAGTGATTGTAAAGAATTAGGAAAATATTATTAATTAATTTAGTTAATTAAGACCTCCAACCACTAAGAGCCTGGCTAAGCCCACTGACTTTGATAAATTGTGACAGTATCACCAACAATCATAAACACATACCTAATTTTGACGATGTTAAAATATGTCTGTGGCCATGCCCATTGGTTCTGATTGACCAAATACGAACAATAGCTGGTGCGCTCAACTCTCCCTCCTTCAAAAACTTACTAAGAGCGGCCGTAAAACTTCATATTTGTCTCAGCAAATCAAAAGTGACAGCTGTCTGCGAGGGTTGCCCTTCCACATTGGGGTGCAAAATTTACACACCCCTACTTTAAAAACCACTCAACTTATTTGTAGATTGATCATTAAAGTAATATAAATATGCATGTGGTCCCTAAAGCACTATTATAATAATGTTTTTTTTAAAAACATATTAAAGTAAAATTTGCAAGGTGATTATATGAAGAGCTACGAGTATTTCGCAAATTCATTCGGAGGCGAGGTAGACTCCAAACACCACTTCTCTTCTACTACTGTTGTGATTGGTCGACCGTTCTTCAGACACGCCCCGTTTAAATTAGAGCCAGTAATAAGCAGGCAGCAGTAGTATGAGCGAATGTTTGAACAGTCCTGTACATATGTCTTACTTATCACATCAACCAATAAGCAAACGATAACGTCTCGAGTGTATAGAGCATAGACTTAAGTCGAGTTAGACCGCTTATTCGTGTTCTGCGCATGTACCCAACATTGACCTACCCCAATCATACACAACTGTCAAAGTCACATGGTCAACAGTGATGAAAGTGTTTGATTATATCTTAATTTTTAAAAGACAACCACTATTCTACCAATTTGAATTTAATCAAACTGCATTATAAATATGCTAGAGGAAGTATATTTACATTTCAAAGTAATTGTTTACAAATCAGGAATTTAACCTCAAATCCAATCCACACCGTTTTCTCTACACGTGATGGCAGAAAAGCAGTTCAATGTTGGGACATGGAGACTTGTGCGTAGCCAGAGAGATCGGCCTACCTCATCTTTACTCCATTGTATAGAGGGTTGTACAGTATAGCTTGCTGCCCACTCAATCGGCGAAGTATTCGTTGCTCTAATTATAAGACAATATATTCATGTTTAACATAATTTGTGCTGAGTTCACATATTCCACAAAAAAATATCAAAATTGATTTTAACCCGAAAGAGCCTACTTTACAAACCCCCAAAGATAGTTGGGGTATTAAGATTTATGCGAATTATTTTTTAAGCCGCTAACTACTTGGTTATACCAGTTTTATTGTACAATGATATGTCTACAAATTCATTTCCTCAAGCTTGCATTCAACACAAACAAGAGTAAACAATATTTCATTAAGTGTGGCAAATATTGTTTTGTTGCTCGGGCGAAAGATGAAAGATGGACAAAAACGGTGTTGGAATGGAGTCCACGAAATCATCGGAGACCAAGAGGAAGACCACCAGACCGTTGGTACAAAGACATACGCAGGGTTGCTGGAGTTAACTGGCAGAGAATCGCCCAAGACCGTTCTAACTGGAGAAGACTATTGAAATTCTACCTGAATTCCTAACTGTAAGAGGCTACATCGTTTCATGATTGAACTGCCTGATGATTAACAGTTATAGATACAAAATAGTCGTGTGTCTTCTGGACTTCTTTCTTTGAACACATTTTACTTCCAACTGTCATCCTGTCTACCCTTCCCTTTATAAATTTTTGTCGTGGAGAGACAAAGCGTGGCGCTAACAAAATTGTTTGGATGATCCATTCCCTTAGGCTATTCAACATGCACTCGTGGATATCTATAGGATTCTCCATGACACCAGCGGGAGGAGTGACCCGAAAACGAAATAGCTTGGCAGGCACGGTAATGCCTCCTCTTTTGTAAACTGGTTTGCAGTCCCTCGCCCGAAAACCGTAAAGAAGAACGCGGATTCAATCCACTCAAAGCCTGTTCTGTCTTAAAATAACAGTGCTACCGGGAGTCGTTTAGCACACGGATTCCGACCATACAGTAGACTAAATATGAGGAAGACCAATTACTCGTCTTTTGCGTATGTAGCCATCATTGACCTACCGCAAACCAACACAACTGCCAAAGTCACATGGTCAACTGTAATGAACGTATATATTAATTTTCAAAAGACCAGGACTTTTATATGAGTAGACTAGGGATTTATTCTAATTGACAGGGTCACATGTTTTTCGCGAAAATATTTCAGGACAACCTGTAGTCGAAACCACTGTGGCTCAGATACACTTTTGTAATTGGCTGAGTTTAATTGTCACGCGTTGTAAGTGCCTGCCAGCGAATCACGGGCACTTACTGTTGCAGTAACCCAACTCGGATTGGCCCAATCGAGTAGGGAACTGTCTTCCGACAAAGAAACGTGACCAATAACCAAATGGAAACTGCACGTTTGTCGTAGGACATTGGAGTCTAGCCTTAGCGTAAATCTTTTCTCGAAAAACAGGTGGCTCTACAACTGCGTTCAAAATCGGCCGAAGTAAGTACAGAAATACATCGCAGCATTCATTTGCATGAAGAGTGTACTAACCTCAAATACTGTAAACGTCGCGTTTGACAGTCATATTGGGAGAAGAGCAGTCCAACGTTTTAACACGAAGACTATAGGTTGTTCACGGTAAAATGTGCACTTTTGAAAACCCTGCTTAAATTCTACCTGTACGCACGATGTGTATTCTTCCGCCTTTTATAATAACATTACCATGGGCCTCAAAACGTTATTCATGCGTCGGCCAAATGAATCTCCGACATTACGAGAAAGGTAACTAAATTGCAAATGTTGTCATTTTTACACTTTGATGCGCTAAAAAACAGAAGCCGAAATAAATAATTGCAAATGTTTACCCAAAACATTTTATTCGACGTTGAGATATGGAACTACTTCCCATCCATCGTTACCAACTTAACGGGCGCATGTCCCTCAGTGCACCTCTTAAAACATATGCAGGCAGGAGCAGTGATTTTATCCAAGGTTTTTTTTTTTTTTTTTAATGCTCGCTATCGTGAACAGTCTTTAGTTATGCGCAGCCAACGAGAACGCCCTATCCCATATCCACATGTTGTTGGCAGACGACACGCGTGCGGCGGCTGGGTTCACTCCTGTGCCCTGCGGCTGGGACGATCAGGGAAGGTGTGGGACGGAAGGACGCGCAGGTCAGCGGTTCACAACCGTGCGAGAGCTCAGTGAACCGCCGTGCGTGATATCATGTGACCGGCGGAGGACGCCGCGGGGGCAGGAGAGTTACGACGACTGCCGCCACCGCACAATGGCGCAGCGAGGAGAGACGAGGTAATTCCGCTCCGCCGGCCGGCTCGCCAATAAAACAACGCATCGTGAGTTCGCGGCGCAGATAAATCCGACCCTCCCCCCCCCCCCCCCCCCACCCCGCGCGAAGGTTGGTGGAGGGATGGCGCTGCTCGGTCTGCGAGAGCGGCCTCCCTCGGATGCATCACGAAGCCCGAGGACACGTCACGAGGTCACGGTCGGGCCGAGGTTTGTCGCAGGTGGTTCTCAGAGCAAGCTGGTGGGGTAGGCCAGGTATAGGCTATTTACGATAAAGCGAGCACTTTCGAAAGTCCTCTCATTTTGAATAATAGGCAATATATATTTAATTTTAGCCTCAGACGTTAACTTATGAGTGCGGTGGAATACACACGCTGTGTTTATTATTTACATTAAAAGGCGTTGAAAGATTAAAAAATGACTGAAAGGAAAAAGTAACTAGGGCCTCAAAAGTGCTCACTTTACGGTGAACAGTCTATACCCTGTTGACATCTGACTGGGCTCCAACTTCCTTTCCCTCTAAAACTGGACTCACAACATTCCGTTTCATACGTCAGTAGCCCGTCCGTCCGTCGATCACGTGCTCTTCAACCAATCTCAGGGCAATTTTTTTTCTATCCGTCAAATATATCTCAAACTTTAATTTTCGACTGACAGACGGATGGCTGACGTAAATCATTCACTTGTTTATTGTCAGCATATTTTTCTTTTTAAATACAGAAGGCAGTGAAGTTGTTTTACTTTTCTACGTTTCACCTTTGAATTAAACTGAAGATGACTTGTAAATTTTCGGAGAAAATGCTGATTAATTACGTAAGGGAAAGAGAATATATTTATTATATTTTTAAAAAACATTTGTCTGTGGGCGAGAAAGTTAGTGTTGTTGGGTGGTACAGCTGAAAATTTTCTGGCCCGACGGATTGACGGAAGACGGACTGTTGTGAGTCGCTTTCAATTGCAGAACGGAAAAACTAACGGATGGCTGACTGACGGATGGGCGACTGACGGAAGCGACGGATGGTTGTGAACCAAGCTTAACCTACGCTAAAGGAGTGGTTATGAGTCGACGAGGTTGAAGCGGGGTGAGTATATGGAGCAGCGCGGAACGTAAGAGTGGGCGAAACAGGAGATCCCCGAGAAAACCGTCCAACAGCGGCATCGTCCGGCGCGATTTCCACGTGAACGGGAGTGGCCCCTCCGGGAATCAAATCCGGTTCGCTTTGGTGGGAGGCGAGTAGTCTGGCCATTAATACCACCGCGGCCCCCTTCACATAAATTGGTTTACACAAAAAAAAAAAAACATATACAATAACAAGTAAGAAATATACATTTTTCAAAAGCATCGACATTTCAAAACAATAGATTTGTTACTGGTTACTGCAGTGGACATATTTTAGAAGCCTTAAATTCAACTAATCGACGAGAAGCATGAATTTGAATGACCATAGAGGTTGTCCCAAATTAATATTTACGCTCTTTTTACGTTAACGTGAGAGAAACTATTAGAGACAATATTATGTGACTGCGTGTGTTTGATGCTATAAGGACGACGTTGGGTGCGTGCTAGTACGTACAGCTTTTCTGCTGTTGTCAATTCCGTTTGAAGCCACGAGTGGCAGTTCTACTATACTAGAATTAATGGCTGCGGTGACAAGGTTTTCTTTCGAGCGACGTTACGTCGATTTTAAGGACCTGCAAAATTCGCGATATTTTCTGGCGCCAAGCTAAATTTCATATTAATGTATATACTCGAGCCGGCGTCGTTTCTCCATTGGCTATTGCCCAGTGTTAAGTCACTCCCTTTCTGAGTGAAATGCACGTGATTGGGATACACAAATGTGATGTGTACATTTATTGGCGCAGAGTTACCCGGGACGTCCCAAGTAAAAAATGGTACCATGTCCTAAAATAATAACGCGAATTTTACAAGTCTCTAGTACTAAGAAATGTGATACAATATTGAGGTGCAAAAATGATGGACGACTGAATTTGTTACTGTGCCACCGTCACGTGTAAAAATGACACGATTAAGTGACAATTGTGAGAGATTACGGAACTATGCGTGATGTGAAGAAAAGTCGGCGCAGTAGGAAAATAACGACGATGGAGTATACATTAATTTGGGACATCGGTATTTCACAATGTTTATTCCAAGTTATGCACTAGGATATACTAATTTATATTGACCTGCTTCGAAAAAAACATTTATCGGAAACCAAAATACGAATAAATAAACGACTGTTTACATAATATAGCAGTCTATAAGGTGCTTTTCTATTGGTATTGGTCGAACTGAAAGCAGTAATATCGCTATTGTGTCAGTTGATTTTTGGGAGCCTACTGCTTAATGAATTCTTACTGCCTAAGTTTTTAATTGTTTGAAGCCATTTAATCTAAGAGTCGAGTCGGAGGTCCAAGGTAAGGAAGGGTCCCATACGCCTAGGCATGCAGGGAAATATGTAATAATTGCAATAATCTGGTTTCGTGGGATTGGGCTAACATGGCCGCAATTGGTGTGATAGTTACCTCCCACAATAAGAAGTAATCTTTGCTGAAGAAGGTAGAGGGGAAAGGCGGCACTGGCACAGTAAAAATCTCTCGAAAGGTTATATGAACTTTTTGAAGAGTATTGAATTCTAATAGAAACAGTGGAAAGTTGTCGAGTTGAGAGATTTGAGCGGGTCTTAACAGCGAGGTCTTGAGAGCTCGTGTGGGCGATATAAGTGAATATGGAGCGGCGCCGAAATGACCCGGCCGGGGATTGAACCCGGTTCGCCTTGGTGTGAGGCGAGAGTGCTGATCGCTCAGGCAACGTGGCCCCCGTTTTCCACGGTGCCCTGAAATCGTTACATGCTTCGTTGTCGGCGAGATGCTAGGCCCTAAATGTTTCCCTATCTTCGATTAAGGCTCTGAATACGTGCGCAGTGTTCTCGACGTTCTTCGTGTACCTATTGGGGGGGGGGGAGGAGGAAAATTTCGCGAGTTACATTATATATAGACTAGACTCCGCAGTCATCTGTACGCAAAAATCTCATCTGCTCGTTGGTGAGTGAGTAGCGAGTTTTATCCTTGACGAGGTAGAGCGTGATTTGGAGCTTGTTTTCATGCAGGTCTGCTGTTGGCCCAGAGTATTTCTCGGCGTGTCTAATAGTAGACATGAAAGGCCGATTCCGGCGCACCTCCTCCTTCATGGAAAAATCGAGCAAATTACCCCCAAATTCGAGAAATTTGATCGTTCTCAAGCTACTTTGTTCAAGTTTCTAGAAACCCTATTTGACTCCAATTTTCGATTCTCAAAAAACAAGAAAATTCACCCCAAAATCCAGCAAAAAGCAAGTAAATTTACCACTTTTCAAAAATTCCCGAACAGGATTTGTGCCACCTTAAAAACATTAAATGTTAATCTGAAATCGAGCAAATATCTCGATTTTCAAGTAAAATTTTCAGGTTTTCTAGAAATGTTAATTTTTCAAGCGAGTAATCTAAAAAAAAGCAAATTTATGCCATAAACAAACAAATTAAGCTAAAAATCAAATTAAATATTATCTTATTATTACTAACAGTTTATATTCGAAGCTCTACTAATTTTTTAAAAACTTCTTCTATTTGGTCTAGATTTTCTCCAATATCTCGAAGTTCATATTTATCGTCAATGGTTTCTAAGAGTGATAATTGTAATTTTTGTCAATTTGAATGAAATTTGCGAACCATATTTTTAAGATCTTCGGATGCATTATCTAATCTATAGAAATGTATTCAAATGGCACACAAATCTTGCACAAAAATGACTTTAAAATACTGAACTTCAAGTAAACTTTCATGTTTAATAAATTTATAACCATGATCTTGACTCCAAGCTTTTATCTTTGTTCTACAGCAATAAGAACCATTACCAAGATCCCAGACAAAAATTAAATAGTTTGCTAGAAGAAGGCTACCAAATAGAATGTTTAGATGTAAATTTACTTAAGAATGGCTTTGCTAAAATTAGAGTTTACGGCAAGGAAAAAGATGCATTTCTAGAATTAATGGACTAGATAAGCAAACTAGGTCGAAATATATTGAAAGAATTCTGTATGCCATTAATAATTATTGTAAGGAAGAAGAGGCCAATGCAGTAGGCGAAGAAGAAGCAGCTATGAGCTTGGATAATAAAATTGGCAGTGGCTACTATTATTACTACAGGGGGAAAATATAATGCAATATTAAACACTTTTAATTATTTTATCTTCTATTTACCACTAAATATTACAAAGAACTAAAGTGTGCCCAATTCGGGGACCTCACAAAAATCCAATTAATAGATTTTTATATAATATTAAGGAATATAGGTCAGGTTTATTAATGTAAACAGTTTTATTCATTGTCATTAAGGGGCCGTCTATTCGCTCACACAGCAAAAATTCAACTTCTCTAAAGGTTGGGATGCTATTCTGAGCCGGCACAAAAATTGAACTTTTTATAAAAAGTAAAAATTAGTAAATGGGAAACAATGAAAGCGAGATAAGAGAGTTGCAAGAGAGCTTTAATAACTTCTCTAAAAACTATAAAATTTACGAAATCATTAATAAAGATCTTCTCGAAAAGGATTATTTAGAATTAAGAGAAAAGGCAAAGAATTTAAACATTAGAGGCTATTCTTACAAAAGGAAACATGATTTAATGGAGCGCATAGATAAAGTACAAAATAACCACCCAGAACCCAAAAGATTGTTATATCCAGAAGTTTGGATATAGAGGCTCTAAATATTAAACAACTTCGAAATTTAGCAAAGATGTTAAAGATTAGGAAATACTATAATTATCGAAGCGATGATCTCAGAGAAATAATAAAAAATTATACACTAATATTAGAGAAACCTTTTCCAGATATAGAAGACAAGAAAGTTGCGGAATTTAAACAAATTGCAAAGCATTATAAAATTCGAGGATATTCGTATATAAATGGAAGCAAAAGAATTCGCAAAAAATAATTAATTAATTTAATAGTACAAGAGAAAGAAAGATTAATAAAAATGCCAGAATTTAATTTTGGAGAATCCGTAAACAAATTTTTATAACTCTGGAATTAATAAAACCAATGTTTTGTGAATTTAAATATTTTTGCTTAAGTGTAACTGCTGGTTACACTCTTTATATTTTATTTAAAAGCACTACAATACGATTAACCACATCGGCTATATCAAAATATATTTCATCTGGATTAAATCTTATAAATGTGCCATTTAATTGGGTCTCTATACACTTTTGTCTTTCTATTTCATAACTAACATCTGTTTCTCTATGGTTAAATTCGTCACACTCAATAGCTAATATTAGATCATGAAAATATAAATCTATTCTATAATTGTCTATAGTATACTGCTGTTTATAATTTAAATGTTTAAAACATTTAATAATGAGGGAGATATAATTTTTTTTTTTTCCTTTTTAAAAAAGTTTATGTTTAAATTAAACCACTTAGAAATTTGTTTTACCAATGATTTCTTGGCTAATCTAGATTTTGTCAATAGTTTTATTAACCCTCTTTTTATTAATATGCACTGTAGCACCATTATTATATATACTAATGTTTTTAAGAAATGTTTTATTTTCATTACCGATATCTTCATTGTTCTTTACGTTTTTTTAAAGAAATATTATGGATTGCATTAATATGATTTTGTATTTCTTTTTTCGGTCTTTCGTAACCAAGTATTTCATCAATTTGATTAGCATAAAACCAAGATTCATCATTATCATCCAACACAACATTAATATTTTTATCATTAATAATTAGATTTTTTAAATAAAAAAATGTACTCAATTCATTATAATTTCCGTTCTTTAAGTTCTCTAATTGTTTGTCTATTGATTCAGCCGTAATGTAAACACCGAGTAAGCATGCAGCAAATAAGTCTATTTTATAGTTATTCTCTTTTAATAAGGAAATGGAAATTTGATATAAACCAAATTCATTAACAAATATAGTAATATAGTAATATTTTGCATATTCTCAAGTTGTGTCAAATATTCATATGATTAAACTGTTTATCATTAATTTTATAAAAACGATGTCTGAGTGCGCAAAAATTATAATAAGCGTGAGATATTTAAATTGATATTCTTTGTCAGGGCTATGTTGATTTCTAGGCACAAACATAGTGAGGAAATCTACAGTTTCGTTGGAAAAAAAAATTCGAACACACTTTAAGACGTTTTAAGAGCCAGGTCGACGAGCGGCTTCATTCCAGTTACCACGCCAAAGCATAACCGTCATATTGATCATTAGTAAAGACCTGAAGAATTCGCGGATTCATTTTGGGACAAGCTAGAATTCGAAACACTTACTTTTATATAAATTTAGCCATTGGTCCACACGATGTTTGACAACTCCTGGAGAACAGTGTCCAATCGTCGCCTTGCACTGTGATAGCAGACAACCAATGTGCAGTTGATATAGGCGTATTAGTACATAAGGATGCAGATTCCAGCCTGCAGGTCAATGAACTCGCGAATTCTTCATATGTCTAATCATTAGTGGAAGCAAAACACAGCGGAAAGATTTCAAGGAAAGTCACATTTCAAAACACTGTAGGATCGTTTACATATCTTAATTTGCTTAGTTAATTTTTGGCATGTGTTCGCTGTTTGCACACGAATCACGCAGGAGCCGTGCTGATGTTGCCGAATTCCGAGTGGCCCTGTCAAATATTAAAACGCCTTCTCAAGCAGACAGCAAACAATGGGGTACTTATTGTAATAAAGTCTACCAAGTAATCTTTTTTTTTTTGTGAAAATTCACTAGTTCTATTGACTACGTTTCCTTTGTTGAAGTAAGAGACAGGAGCACGACAAGAGGAAGAGGTAGACTACAATTACATGTTGCTGACCAACTATCTTCTTTAAAGCAGTGTCTCAGTTTGGACCATAAATGATTTTACGTGCCTTGAAGGAGTCTTAGTCATTACTTGAACGATTACGAACATCGTGGGACCCAGAACCAACTATGAAATTAAAAACTGTTTGTCAGTTCGTTGGCGCAGACTTGCAAATTATATAAAAAAATAATAATAAAAAGGGAGGGGACAAGATATAAATTTCCTTGACCCTACCTACCGCGTGATGAGCATCACTCGGGGCGTGTTCTCGGAATTTAGAATTAAAACTGTGAGTTTCATGAGTGGGCGAACTAACAAGTACCTTCCGCTCTCCCTAGTGCGTTATCAAAAATCAGTGCATAATTAATTTCTTCCCTGACGAAGCAGACACGCTGGCTTGGCTGTGGAACACCATCATCGTCGAGTGTCATGCCTCGGGCGTCAGTTAATAAACATGCGCATCCGGGGTATATGAGGAGAAGGGATCATGAACATGAATCGTCACAAGCTGTGCTTTGTATATTGCGTGCAGTCATCTGTGATCTGAACCGTGAATTTCAGTGCGTCCATTGTCCATTAAAGAAGTCTCACATGTGAATGACTTCGTATAGTTGCCAGTAGCCAATGAAATCACGAACTACGCTCAAGCAGACATGGAAGAGTGGGGTCTAGCATGTTACAAAAAAAAAAAAAAAACGCGAATTTTGCAGGTCTCTACACATTAGGTAGAATACGTGAATAGACTTTCGTTGTTTTTTCAAGTTTTGTTTACTCTTCAAAATATTTTGTCGAGGCAGTTAAATATATTTTCGGTTCTATACAGACAAAGATACCTATTGTTGGATGTTCACTCAGTGCGCCGGGAGTCGAACCCGGTTCACATTGATGGGGAGCGAGTACTCTGACCACTGCACAACCGCGGCCCTCCTTCGCTAAAGAGGTTTACAAGATAAGAAAATATACACAGAAAGCAAGCTATTAGAAGCTTCAAAATAGTGCTTGTGATAATCGTTACCTGTTGGAAGTTGCATTCCGCCCTAGTATGAAGCGCTATTTCTTTTCGTGTGATCACTTCAAACGGTTTGTTTTAAAAACGTTTACTACAAACACACTGCAACCCAGTTCGTACGCCAGGTATACGAGGGCCTTAAGACAGGACACTTTTCCGGTTCCATTGCTAGCATTACGGTAGTTACGTAGGGCTTAAGGTCTCGTCGGCAGGGGTGTCATTAGAGACAGAGAGAGAATTCTTCTGTATGAGTAGGAACAGGAATAGATTCTAGGCAAGGCCTAAAATAAATTACCATCCCATTAATTTCGCGGGGTTATTTTGGAAGACTATTGAGAGCCGAAAAAAAAAAAAAATGCGGTCGTTCCGAGAATCGAACCCGGGTATTCCCAAATGCGAGTCCAACTTTTTATCACCGCGTCACTTTTTTTTTTTTTTTTTTTTTTTTTTTTGTATGTCCATGGAATTCTTCATGAATACAGAATTGAAATAACAACTTGCATCGCGATGTACAGCCGTACACGCCAGCAAACTTGCCGCAATGCCCAGCAAGTTGACGAAACGCATTTAGCCAATCAGCGCTCTGTAACAGTTGACAGTGGACAGCTCAGCAAATAGGGAACAACGCTTCGAAGAAAAGAGCGGCCAATCTGACACAAGGCTCGTTCCAGAGCCCCGTGCAGGCAGTTAGGAATCAGTGAGCTCGCATCAAATATGTAGAGACCCGAGAATTATGCGGGTTCATTTCTAGACAAGTTGGACGTCACACGCTTGTACGTTCATGTTACTTTTGTAATTGGTCAACGTGTTTTTTGACACCTCCTGGAGATAAATGAGGCGATAACAAAAATGCAATAAATTGTGCGTCCAACCACCCCCTTTTACTACCACAACAATCAACCAATAAACAGTTAATATCTGTATGATAGTATACAAGACTGTGAAGTCTAGCCTACAGATCATTGAACTCGCGAACTTTTCGGGTCTCTACAAATACGTCGGGGCTACTGTGGCTGAGCGGTTAGACTGCTCGCTTCCCACAAAGGCGAACCGGGTTCAATCCCCTGCTGGGATACTCCCGGATTTTCGCAATTGGGAATCGTGCCGTACGATGCCACTTGTTGGCGGGTTTTCTCGGGGATTTCCCGTTTTGCCTGCTCCTGCATTCCAGCGCTGCTCGATTTTCACCTCATTGCACCCTCATCGACTCTCAAGGCCTCGTTAAGATCCGCCCAAATAATTCCTAATTCAAATAAAAAATTGAAGCATTCATCTCGGTATAGGCTAGAATTCGAAACTTCGTACGTGTTTATTGTTTAAGCTATTTGTCCACCCGTTATTTGACACCATATCTACAAAACCAAGGCAATGAAAAATACGTTGTGACATGTACACACAGTCATTGACTTCCATTGAGACAACAAGCAACCAATGGATAGTTGATGTTTCGTAATTGCACGTAGGACTGCTAAGTCTAGCCTACACAGCAAATCATTTATATACTTGTTACAATTAATTCTTGGGACACTAGTTAACTCTACGGCTGAAATATTGTATTTTTACAATAAATTATTTTATAAAATATGCACAGTGGTTTATGTATCTCAATGATTACGATAAACTTGAAGTCTACAATAATTGCTTCTTAAAATTCAGCGGTAGCTTTATGCATGCCTAGGGACCCGAGAAATTCGCGAGTTCAATGACCTGTAGGCTAGACTTCATAGTCTTATATACTCTCATACACATATAAAATGTTTATTGTTTGTTTGTTGTAGTAGTAAAAGGCAGTGGTTGGGCGCACAATTTAGTGCATGTTTGTTATTGACTCATTTATCTCCAGGAGGTGCCAAACAACACTTCGACCAATTACAAACGTAACATGAAAGTACAAGTGTATGAATTCCAACTTGTCTAGAAATGAACTCGCGAAATTCTCGGGGTCTCTACCAGCCCAAACTAAGGTTTTGTGAAGAGTGAATGAGTAAAGAGATTTGGGCGGCTCTTAATATCGAAGTCTTGACAGCCGATGCAGGTGAGGCGAGGCGAGTATGGAACAGCTCCGGACAGCAAGCGCGGGGAAACGGGCGTTGCCGGAAAAAACCAGTAGGCCAGCGGTATCGTCCGGCACGATTCCCACATGCGAGAATCTGAAGGCGGTCCCGCTGGGAATCAAACCCGGTTCGCCTTTGTGGGCAGAGAGCAGTCTACGCACTACACCACCGCGGCCCCAAACTAATTTATTCAAAAATTTATTCAAATTTATTTTTAGTTTATCAAAAATATCTTTAACAAATAGTTTCCAATGAATACCTTGTAACATATATGGGTAGGGGGTTGTAAAATTTCGCGAAAAGATTTCAACACAAGTTAAATTTCAAAACACTGTAGAGTATTTACCTATCTTGATTGGCTGAATTACTTTTTGACCCGCGTTACTGTCTGCATACGAATCACGTAGGAGCCATGCCGATGTTGCCGAATTCTGAGCGGCCCGGTCAAATATGAAAACAGCCTTCTCAAGCAGACAGGAACCAATGCCAATAGACAAACTGCTGTTGGGTACTTATAGTATCGAAGTCTACCGTGTACTCACATTTTTCCGCGAAAAATCGGCATCTCTATATATGGGTATATACAGTGTACAGATTTTTGAACTCGCGAATTATTTCCAAGTTCACTACTTATAACTAGAGACGGATGTTTGTTCGCGAAAAAATTTCAAGACCAGTTGCAGGCCTACTCCAAAACTCCTTAGTACGTATGCATTTTCGTGGTTGGATGATTTGTAATGTCACGGTCTTCAAGTGTCTGCCCGCGAATCACAGACATTCGGTATCGGAGTAATTTATTAAGATTGGCACAGTCAAATAAGAACATGTCTTCTCAAGTAGACACGCGGCCAATGACCAAAGGAAGTTATGGTTGTGGACGTCGGGTGTTGAAGTCTAGCATGGCCGTAAATGTTTTCGTGAAAACTCCCTTTTCCGGAACGTGATGCGCGATGGAACGTGCACCTAGCACGGAAGAAACAAAGCTGCGGAACACAGAAGGAAAGGAGAGACACAGACTTACAGGTACTGTTGTTCTGTTGACCTTGAACGTTTGCATCCGCAGAAAGAAGCAATCCACCGCCGAGTCGAAGTGTAGAGGAATTCTTCACGTAATGAATCCGTTTACGGCAGGTTCTCATCGCAGTTAGCACAGAGCTCGTCGAGTTAACTTTTAGCGTCATTGTCGTGTTCCGGCAGACGTCGCGCAGCAGCGAGTCCACGTTTAAGTAAGGGGTGACGCGGAGTTGAAGTTTTCACCGTAGAAGCTGAACCCATTCCAACATAACGTAAATGTAAACATACCGTCAACTCGTCAAGCGTCAAGAAACGTTTCTTTGTCTTTGGTCGCCTCGACTCAATTTTACTACAACCGAATTTCGTTCGGAGCGCGTATTGTGTTCAAGCATGCGATCAAAATTTTTCGCCGAGGGCGTTATAATTTCGCGTGTTCGCGCGGGAACGACGAACAGATTAACGGTTTTGAAAAACTCCAAACGTAAAGAAAAATCTGTTTGTGCAAATATGCGTAAAATTTAAATAAAATATGGGCTTATTATTAGTCCACTGATGCAGACGCTTTGAACATAACAATTTTTCGTATTTAGATATACTGTACGTTTTTTATACGCAAACATTGGACTAAATAGGTCGTTCCCAGATTCTAAATAGCAATTCGTGGCACTGCGTTACAACTTATTAAAGACGAGCCATTTTTAACTGCATTGTGAACAGAGCGACAATTTTGTAAATAAGTTTGACACAGAGTTAAAGCAAATTTAACGAAAAGATACCCGCATTAAATAAAACGGGAATCCGCCGTTATTGGTCCCCGCCATCTTCTGGGCATCGTACATTATACTAACAGTCAGAGAAATAGGTTTATTCGCTTCTGCCAAACGTCAACGCGAATCTGCCAGATAGAAAAAAGACAATTGAAACTACTCTCTAAACTAAACCATTGGAAGGGTGACCTCCGGTTTGGAGCAATAGATGGCCCACAGTTCAGCGACAGCGTTTAAAACCAATATTTGAAAAAAAAAAAAAAAAATTGTAACTTGTTTGTTTATTTTATTGCATCCATAAGATCTTCTTTCAATGCATAGCTGTACAAAGATATTGGACAAGTCAAATTACAGTATACAAAGTTTATACACTGGACATAGTAAACACACACATAAACACCTCATATCTTTCTTTGTAATCTGACTAATCTTCTTCCAACATGCTGTAGGGCGTCATCGTTTTGCTGAAACAGAAGAAAAAGGGAACTAGAAGAACCGGAACAAGAAATGTGTACAATTAAATGTTATAATTTCTTAATATTTGTAGTATATATATATATATATATATATATATATATATATATATATATATATATATATATATATATATTCATATTCATCTACGCTATAAAATTCACATTCAATAAAAAATTCCTTCATCTGTTCTTAAACATTTTTTGGTTTTACTAATTAAACGTAATCGCTATAAATTCGAAATGTTGCGAATCGACTTGAGGAAAAGTCAGAGGTCAAGCACACATTCCTTTTACTTTATTTTTCAGTTGGGTCGCAGTTTGCAAGTCAGGCAGTGTGTGACGTAAGGCCAATAACTAACACGAAAGAAAAAAAAAGAGGACCAAATATCGTGCTACGGAGTCTGGGGTATATAGCATCTCTCACTCTTAGGCAGGATTTACACCAACCTGTCGCGTCCGTCCGTCCATCATCCGTCCGTAAATTACGTGACCAACAGCCGATCAGAGCTGACCAATAGTTCTATCCGTCCGTCCGTCAGAACCTTAACAAGCTTTAACTTTTGACTGACTGATAAAATCACAGCCTTCTAAACTTGCGCGTTTTGTTACCCGTTCATCTCAAGTTATTTAGAAGCCTGTGTAGTGTGTGCAGTATTTTGTTTCGGCCGTCTTTTATTTTCATGTGTTTGTTTATGTAGCTGTAAAATTAAATTACGTTAAATTTTTCTTGAATATTAATGGGTTTAAAGCATTTAATGTAACATACGAACGAATCTCGACTCGACGTTTTCACATATGAGTTAACTATTGATTTAATAAAATCATTTTTCCTTTATGTTATATATCTATATGTATATTATAACATACGATATTGGGAATCATCTGATATAAAATGCTTTTACGGGTAATGTTTGTGTAGGTTTTACTTTCACATCGGATAATTTGTAGTAACTTACCAAATAAAAGTATGGCGTCAGTTATATCATTTTCATGTCCTCTTTGTGAAAATGATGTGCGACTTTTAAACACACCTTAACCGAGTTAAGGTTAATTTATTCTCCTCAGGTTAGGAAGAAAACGAGATTTCTTATGGTAAAAATTGACATATGGAGAATTTCTACCGCTAGGTGCAGAGTGTTCTGAATTGTAACTTTTAATTAAATTTTTAAGCTATGAAAATAATAAATTCACGGTAAAGTGAGTAATTTTGAAAGGCCTCTCATTTGCAATAATAGTCAATAAATAAAACATAAATAGCTTCCTATCTAAGTAAATCTTTCCCTTTAATTTATTATACTGTAGTCTTAGACGAAAATTCCGAGTGCGGTGAAATATTCACACTGCAGCCTATAGGGACAGCAATATTTCGCGAAAATATATTTCCAGGCGAGATGCAGTTAAAAGGACTGTATGATAGTTCCAATTTTATCATCGACTGAAACAAGTGTTAACAGTTAGCGCACGAATCACGAAGGTTCAGTGTCGCAGCTACGTAAGCCTGATTGGCTCTATCAAATGCGGAAAGTAACCCAGCAGCCAACTGAGGTATAACTAGGAACAAGAAGATTTTGCATTTTGATCGACCTGTGCGCTAGAATCCCTTCTCCTGTGTGTGCTTTTTCGAGCCTCAGCTTTCTGACGATTGGCTGCTGCCGCACTGAGAAGAGCAGCCAATTTTACCTCAGACTATGAGCCACGGGTTTCGTTGCTTGTTTCCTTGCACGTATGCTATTGGCTGCAGTTCACCTGGTCGTGTTCAATAAAAACTTATCCAATAGTATAAACATAACAGAATTGTATGCGTGTTTGAATTCTAAGCTGTCCTCAAATTAACTGGCGAAACTTTCCAGTCCCTAGGTATAACAACAGCTGATGTGTATACATAGTATTGGAGGAGTAGTAGCGGTGGGTGGGTTTCACTTCACTTTTTATTGATTGAAAGGGTTAATAAAAAATTCAAAGGGCTAATAAAAAATCGAAAGGTTTACATTTATTGAAAAGGTTAAATGGTTGAAAGGGTTAATTTCTAATCCGATCAATTTTTTAAAATTTTTTTTTGGGTGGGCGTAGAAGGAGCTCTGTGCGATGTTGACGTTGTGGTGTTCTGAAGCCGATGACCAGAGTGGTGTGTTGCAATATTTATATAGGTGTAGAGCTTAGTGAAATAGTGGTCTAAGGCTAATTTTTTACTAATCGTTCTAATTTTGAGGTGTTTGTAGAGATGTTGGTGGTAGATAGACGATTTTTACGAATATATTTAACACATGAAAGAAAATCAGAGTTTTTAAACAATTTCTAAGAGTGGCCTAAGTATAAGTGTTTTTTTGTAGAATTACTCGTAGATAGGCGATTTTGAAAGATGCAATTTATGTGTTAAACAATTGGTTTTCGGAATGTAATTAGTATGATAGAGAATTTCACAGTGTTGTACATGTGAATAAATTTCACGCATCAAATCGGAAATTTCTAACGAGTCTTAATCATAATGTGAGTCTCAAGCTTAGAAATATAATTTACACTAGAGAGAGAATTTTAACTACGTGAATAACATAAGAGACAACTGCAAACTCACTAAACAAAACCCAGCTAGTCAGAATGAATACGCAAATATTTCCAAACTTGCATTTAAATTTTAAACAGACACAATAGCGTAATAGAAATACATGTACACTACATAACGCCTCTCGCATATACCTTGAGTATTTTTTAAGACACATCTATTTGATATGGAGTCCAGCATAGAAATTATGTTGTCTAATAAGCTGTGTGTGTGAAGAATCTGATTATATACGTGTAGCGAAGCTGATAGACAAATTATTTGAAATTTAAGAGAAAAACTCTGCATTCGTCCTGCAATAGACAACGAAATGATAATTTTTTAACTATAGTATCACAATTTTCAGAATAATTCATTTTTAACACATATTATTTCCATCGAAGCGTAGGGACACTCTGAGGAAGTACTTAAGCCTGCAAAGCATAATCGTGCGACACTTTATAGAGATGTACTATGAATTTCTGTTAAATCTGTGAAATTCATGTCACTTTGTAAAGAAAAACGTGAGTTGTTAAAGCAAACTGTATTTTTGTCTACTGAAAACCAAAATCGATTACTTATCACAAACACAGAATATCGATCCGAAAAAAAGTTAACACATGAAAATGTATATTTTCTCGATAAAATACTACGTAAATCATGGCTATCACTAGAGATGAAGGTAGGTGCGATGCTCGTGAATGCAGTAACCCCCTATCGTAAGCTCATCAGCCACCAAGTGTGTAGAGGTGCAGTGTTTATGAAGGAGCTGACAATTACCACGTCTGTATCCTCAAAGCATACATGAGCGACTGAAGATAGCACCGAGTGAGATAGCTGAGATCACTTCACTTACTGCACCCCTCACCCTCCCTGACTGGTGTGCGCTGCCCCGAGGTGGCTACGATCATCAAATGTTTTAGGCACTAAGGCAAGTTGGCAAGAACTAATTAGTTGTGTTCCGATCGGAAGAGACCTGCCTGCCACCCCCTCACCCTGCACCACTCACCCTGACTCCACGATGCCATCCACCCCCTAAAACCCCTCCTCTGCTAGGTCGTAGACATCAGTCACCTAGGCTGCCTAGAAATATCAATTGTTGCAATTGATTCAAGGTGACTGCATCTACCTAGTTGCACTCTGATCGGGTCTTGCTCTCTCATAGACACACCCTCCCACCCTAACCTGCACCCCTTATCCACGAGAACGTACCCCGAGGTCAAGGACCTAGAACATCCCACCCGCCCCTACCTAAGAAGCTGTTTTTGGGCGAAAGCAAGTTCGTCCCCAAGAACAAGGCTACAAAACCCTACCCCAATACACTATTCAGAAAGTATATTTTCTAGTGTTAGCTCCCTTGGGGAGTTAGCAGTTGATTTTGAACTGACCTGGGCTATTTCCCCTCTCCTTTACCAAGTCAGTTTTTGCTTGGACACTGAAATTTCCCGTTATATATTTTGGTAGGCAAGAGCCTGGTGCATTCTCAGCTAAATAAAATTACACAAATGTCATTGATAAAACTTTATTTCTCTTCATCAGTAAGAAATACGTTCCAAATGTTTTTAACACAATAAATTCAATTTAAAATATACACCATTTTAAGTAAAAATTTAAGTTAAATCCTGAAAACTTACAAGACATTTTAAACTTTAAACTTTATAATATTTCCAGCAAACATGATACCATTTTCAAACAACTTTTAACTAATCACTGATTAGTTTTCATATCAACACAGCTATAAGACATAATGTTATCTCACTTAGATTTTAAACATTGAAAGAACACCGGTTTTCAAACACATATTTTTATTCTAGTTTAACTATTATGTTATAAGCAAATACTCAAGTTAAATTTTATTCCCAAAAATTGAAAACATACTTTAAACAATTATATTGGAAAAGTTGTCTTAGCTTCAATCCGCCATATATTTATTCGTCTGGCAGACAAAAATACGCATTTCACGTATAGACTTCTCTGCTACACTAAAAATTTGATTATACTATTGCATAGGAATATATAATCTCGCTAAAGTTTATTATTCTATGTTGAGTATAAATCATTCCCAAATTTATTTGGGAAAGGAAGTCAACTACAACGACGTGTTTTTACAAAAGATGTGAGTATGAGTCATTTCAAAACCTTGTGTACAGTAACAGATAACGGATGGCCGAGAATCGAATGTACGCGGGAATGAGCAAAATTTATATTTCGGGAACTGATGAGGGGGAAACAAGGTGAGAAGCACAGGGCTGTACCAGGTCGTGCACAGGTGGGATATGTGCACGCGGGCCGTCAGGTGAGTGAATGCTTCAGAAAGATGCAACAGTCCACGTCGTACTCTGATATCAATACCCGTTCACTTCCACCTGCTCAAAAACTTTCCCTTTGCACAGTCTGATGCTCGCCACTGTAGCCTATACAATAGGACTAGGAGGGAGAAAATCCCCCATCCCTCCGCCACCCACCACACCACCAAAATTTACTTCACTATGCATGTTGCCCTGGCTGCTGGTCACGGACACTAAACACCATGCTTTGCGACTTGTCTCGCCTCTTATCGCCTATTATTCCCAGCATAAAGCTTTTGCATTTTGTAAAAATCAAGCAAACTATGTTTATGATAGTATGTTTCAGTTTATGTCGACTTTAAACATTACTTTTGTGAGAGAAAAATACTTTAAATTTAAAAATATTGTGAATTACTCGACACTGTAAAAATTTATGAATTTATACGCTGGCTAATTTCTACACCATCAAAAAATTATGTCGTAGGACAAAAATTAAACAAATCACATCATAAATGTCTTTAAGCTGTAAAATTCCACAAGATTTTATCCCAATTCTATGAAATGTAACATAAAATCATCAAATACGTCGCATTTTAAAAGGAATATATTGCAATAGATTACCATACAAACCCACTGAATTACAATGCATACCAAACACACTTAATTGTCACCTAAATGTGAATAACCTCACAATTAAAAAGAATTAATCCCAAAGGATTATCACTTAAATGCCAATCCAATGAAATGATAATCCAATAAAAAGGGATTGTTTTCACATTAAATTATACACCCATTCCCCATCCAGAGGTTTATCAAATCAAATAACACACAAATATAATGAAAAATCTTTTATTCAGTATAAAAACATTTACAAATATGATATTACAATCTTTTAAGGTCTAGATTCTTAACCCAGGAGTCGTGTACTTATGAGGATCCTCTCCATCAAATGAAGAACATATCTTTCTTCCTTGTAATTATTTTATCCTCCAAATATTCATTTGGAGAACTGAATTTTTGCAGTTCATGTATGTAGACTCCACCTTTTTTTGGTTCCCCGACATATGGTTCTATGTAGTACATTATGGGATGTGTTTGCCTAATTGAAATAATTCTAAATATTTCGAAAGACCAACTCCCATAAATTTTTTCTCAACGATCCCTTTCTGCTTCGAGATTCATATAAATTCCCCAACTTTCCCCTTTGGTTTTCTTTCATTGATGACTTTAACATTATTGCAATTACTTTTCATTTAATTACTATCCATAACTTCTTTCGGAGCCATCTTGATAGTTCTATAGTATCTGGAATTATTAAAATTAGCTTTCAGGCAAAACATCAACCCATTTTTAAGCCCCCCTCGACATGAAATGTTTATATATTAACTGCTTAATCAATTTGTTGTTGTGTTCCACAACACAAACTTAAAGCTCCAAATACATCATGTAGGGATTAATACAATATTCAGTCATTAGTTTCTGGAAAGTTGTACAAAAATTCAGTTCCTCTGTCAGTTTGGAGTAAATTGGGAATTCTTTCTTTCAAAATGATCTTTATTGAATTGGTAATGTTTCTCAGATTTATTTTTCAAAGGTATACCCCAACCATATTTCCAGTAAATTTCTATTACGGTTAAAATATGTTTTGAAATCAATGTAATTTCACACAAATCTCCTTGATAAAGATAATTTAAACTATGAGTTATAATTCTTCTTCTAGGATATTTTATTCTTGCAAGGGCATGAAAATCTTGAGCAATCTTACTAAAATTAATTTGAAATATTACCATCTTCCGTTAACTCTTTAATAATAGAAAAAAAATAATTTGTATGTGAATTATTCCCAGATTCTCTCGAAACGATGAGAAGTTTTAATCTATCGACCAATTCATTACGATTGTTCCAATACACAGGTGAAAAAGGTTGTTAATTTCCTTTTTTTTCCACTTCCAACTATATCTCCTATTAAATGTATTTTCGGATGGTTTTCATCTCCTGAACGAATATTAACATTCGTTCGATGCATAAGTTCTTTATATTTATTAAATCAGTGTCAGAATACATATTTGGAAAGTTTTTAAACAATAATTCAAATAATCCTTCACTAACATCAGTTATGTAATAACCTATTTTGATATTATTCTGCGGAAAAATTTAACTACTGAATCTCCAAGGAACCAATTGTTTTCATGTTGATAAACAACAAAGAGTATCGCATATAAGCATAGATATTTTTAATGCTAAATAACATTGAATTAATTGCGAAAGGTACCGTTTTTTCTTTATTGAGGTTTAATTTCCCATTTTAATTTGCAAAGCTGCTTCTTTAGGTTTATTCAACACAGAATGCAATGTATCCATTCTAGTCATAACAGGTTTAAATAATTCATTGTTTAAAACATCCCATTCCATATGGGCTCCTTTCACTTGCAAATATTTCTCTTTCACAGCAGATATAACGTTATATAAATCTGAAACAGAGACAGACATGTTTGATTAAGATATATTAAATTCAATCTATTTATATATGAATTAAGTGGTTGCTTTTCTAACTGTTGTAGTAGATCGATTACTTTTCATGTTTTCAATCTTATCGATTTTACTTCAAACAACATCTAATTTTGCTAGAATTTTGGCTTTCAAATCGTTAATAAAATAATTTATTTGTGTTTACCAGTCATTATTTGGTTTTCTCAAATTTGTTTGCATAACTAAACCAAATATCTTACTAATCAATTCATCTCATATATTATATTATAGGTTCCATTCGTGTTTAAAGTTGTTTTGCAATATTAGCATTTACCACTTCATTATTTACAACTCTTAAATTTTCTTGCATTTCTGTAAGTTGTGTTGTAACACCAATGTTTGTGATATCGTTGAAATCTTTACTAAATTCATTTAAACGTTCTTCTTTTCTAAATTCATTACTCTGCAAATCAGTGCTAATGTTGATTTTAATATTTGTAATTATACTCATGTTTATATAAACATCATCATTCAAATCAAATAACTTTATTAATTTATCTTGAATATTGTGTGAATGCAATTTAAATACATTTAGCATAATAGAGATGAAGTCTTCCTTGTAATATTTATTTACTGCATTGCTACCTTGCACAGCCATACCCATATTACCTAATATATGTCTATTCAAATCACAATTCCCATCACGATTTCTGTTTAAACAGCTGTTGTAATGATTGTGTTTTATACCACTTTGTCCAAACTTTGAAATACTCATTGTTCTTCGCATGAAAGTAAGAAACTGTCAAAACCAGACATATATCTGGCTTTATATAGGGGAAGTGTTGGTATAATCATCAAAAATCTGTATTTTTCTTTCCAACAGTAAAAAGACATATCTTTTAACTTTGTAAATGTCATATCGTCTAAAACATGATCATTGTAAGTATGTTGCAGATTAATATTATCAATTTTAAACACAATTACCATATCTGCATTAGCATGTAAATTATGTTTTGGTGTATGTGCATAACTTTGCAATAGATAAAAACAATCATTGTTTCAATGTTGAGCAAAACTAAAGTATTGTTGTATTTCACCCTATGGCTCACACACCAAACATCGTCAAAAATAAATACAGAATTGGGTAATGCTTCATTCGGATGCCCTATATCTTCTTTATTTGTAAAAGGGAAATATCGCATCCTTTCAACTAATGATAAAATGGTCACTAACCGTTGATATTTCTCTTGTTGTATTGTTTTAGAAACACATATATGTATTCAAATTTAAATCATTTGGATGTTCCAACAATGACATAAAAACACAAATTTCTCCACATGAAGAAGGATAGCTTATAATACAACGTATCTTTAATGGTAAAGAATACCATTTTCTGTTCAATTACATTTTCTTTCATATTTACAATTTCTGGCAGATGTACATTTTGTTTTATAACCTTCATTTTTACACAATTACACAGTGTTATGTAATGTACTAACTTAAACTAGAAATGTAGGTCTATAATAGGCTACCTTTCAGTTTAAAACAATGCCTAATACTAAACGCATCCAAAAAGGAACGTCATATTGAATACATTGATTAATGAATTACCATTTGAATTACATTTACTAAAATTCAATTATTGCAGACCCAGTAACAAACTTGTAAAACACTTTAAATAATGCTTCCAAAGAACACGATTTAGTGTACGATCGAACAAACTATTTGAAAGAAAGACATATAGCAGATGAAATTCTATCTGATATAACAGCAAATATAAGGAATTATCCATCTACATATACAGGTGAAAAGCTAAGTGTTTGGGTTGTTGATAAAGTTATGCCTCGAAGTGAAGAGAGGCATTGGCTTAAAGTGCAAAACGAAAAGAAAAACAATGAAAGGACGAATCATTCCATTCGTATTTCCAGCATTAACATCTCTCGGATCAATCTTCGAAGGAGTTTCGGGAATAAGTAGAGCAGTTAAATCAAAGGGCAAAGAAATGTATTTGAAACACTATAAAGTTGGACAAGTACGAAAAAACTCCAAACTTGGGGAAAAAAATGCAGAAAGTTTTAAATAGTCTTTCAAAATGTGCATTAACAAACAAAGATATTAATGTATTTGTAAAGAAACTGGATGTTCTGTATTTCCGAGGTGTGTATATGAGAGATGATTTACCAAAGAAACAAAATATTCGTGAATGTATTATTGATAATTTAGATTCGAAACAAATTGAAGAACATGTTGGGTTTCATTAATTAAAAACGTTAATCAATCATTTTATTACAACAGTTTTAGTGATTTACATCATCCAATTAAATTAATTACATGATTATTAAAAGATGCAATTAGGATATAATTACAAAATGGAACAATTACCAAATACAATCAATTGTGGCCTTTATATTTACGTTTTTGGTTATAAATAGGGTATATAAGTAATTGTAATACTAAAACATATTAGTAATATGTCGATTACATTGATATTAAGTGGAAATTCGTCGTAATGGGTGCAGTATATATTTCCCTGTGTTAGAGTTAGATGGAGAATGGCAAATAAGTCTAATCAAATTCGTTATATACAACAGCATAACAAACATTGATATGCATAACCAATTATTTACTGCTAATATTGGTAAAAAACATACATAATTGTGATACTGGTAGGATCTTATGAGTTCGATGACCTTGAAACAAACATTAAAGCGGCATTACCTGAAGATTTACATTTCTGATTACACCGAAATCCAAATACGTTAACTAGTGCAAAGTATAGTAACATTGATATCAATTTCTCAGAAGACAATTCAATTGAAAATATGTTAGGTTATGAACGGAGACTACATCCACCTAATCATTTACGCGAATCATCGAAACAGGTTAATATATTATCCTTAAATGTATGTCATATAAATGTGAATATTGTAGCCGGGTCATATTTGATTGAAAAACCGATAAATACAATACATGAATTCACGTGTGCTGTAGCTCCAGGATATAAAATAATTGAAAAACCTAATACATCGATATATATTCCAATAATAGTGAATCGCGCTAATTAAATAGTTGTTACAATTGTCGATCAAGACAGTAAACTTATTCATTTTAGAAACAAAGAAATTACTGTTCATTTACATTTAAATAAAGGTATATAAATACCTGCATCCCATTGTGCATTACAATTATAATGGATGTTGTGTACAATAGTAAATTCGGACATTACGTCGGCAGTTATTTAAAAAAATTTTTGAATGTATCCCGAAGAAAGGAAGTATAAAAGATGTAAACGCCAATATAAAATGATCACTTGAGATAAGATACCTGTGAAGTTAACATGAGTCAACAAATTGTATTTAAAATAATTAGGATATACTGTAAATATAAATGGAAGACATACCTAATGTTGAAGAATCTAGCAGCTATGAAAATGCAATCACCGATATGGAAATATATGTGTATGAACCATTCTGAGTAGGTCCGTACACGATTCCTTCGGAAATAAGGATTTCAATACAAAATCACAGTATTTACACAATACTGTCGAAATCAAGTTTAAGGTTTATAGGAATAATTAAAAAGACAGCCAATGCAAGTAATCCAGCAATTACAATAATAGTAAGAAATTGAATACTTCATTTAATCAATAGAACTGTATATCTGCTAAATGGAGTGGAAATTGATCAAACACGAAATGTTGGAATTACTTTCATGATAAAGAACTATCTCTCAGGAACTGTAAACGATATTTATACAGGGCTTATGGCTGGGTGGAACAATACTAGTGATAACTCACTACAAATAAACCTGGGTGGAAAATACAAAGTTGTTAAACTATTAAGTATGGTTTTAGGCTTTGCTGAATACTACAAACACGTCACATTAAATGCTAAACAATACACATTTAAATGCTATATACGATACAGCTAATTATGATGAAGGTGTAACATTTTATCTGAGCAGTGTGGATTGGTTAATGCCGCATATTGAAATTAATACTCGCGAATGTGTAAAATTATTGAAATTTATCAAAAAAGGAAAAAATATAGATGTTCCAATCAGATTATGGGCTCTAGAAGTTTTTCCAACATTGCCAACATCGCAAAAAGTAATTTTGAATGTGAAATCAAGTTTGTGGTAGGAAAAACCTAGATATGTTTTCATTCGTTTTAAAACAAATCAACAAAACAATTTAAAAGCAGATCGATCAGTATTCGATAATTGTGATATGAAAAATATTTAACTATATCTAAACAGTCAAGCTCTATGGATTTAAATATGAAATTTGCTAATGGGGAATTCCTTATTTCATATGATATGTATACAACATTTCAGGAAACATATTTTAACAAAATCAGTTCACCGATACTAGAACCCGAATCATTTAAAAACAAGAGGAATGATATTTGTGTTCGATGTCAATAAGCAATATGACAGAATTACAAATGGCCTGATTGATTCACGAATTTAAATTATTGCAAATACACAATTTCCAGCAAATACGCCAGCTTATGATTTCATAATTCATGATAGATTAGCAAGTTTCAATGTAAGAGATAAGCTGGTGAAAATAACGAATTGAGTTAGTATGCGACGAGTCGCAGCTGAGACGAGATGTTTTGCAATGTACAAAGATTTCAGTCTCCAAAAAAAAAATTTATCATTAAAGAAATAGCTATCAATGATATGGAAGAACAAACAACTGTATTCAGCTTCAAATCGCCATTTGACTGGATTTATGTAACTCCTAAATACAAGAAAAAAAATAGATGGGTTTACTAACCATCACCATGGGCTTAAAATGGGAAAGTGGGTATATAGAGAATGAGAATGTTGTAGACATTTGCAAACATTACTAAATAATTGTGAAATATATCTAGGTTGAGTTGAGCAAAAAACGTGTCTTCGAAAGTGTATATAACAGGAAAGTATAAGATATTAAAAAATAATATAATTGCTCTTCGTACAAACAATTATGTAAAACATATGGATCTAATACAACATTTTTCTCTGCAGAGGAAAACTCAAAATTAATGTTAAGTTGGGCAATGAGGACTGATAGGGGTGAAACATACTGTGATCCTCCCGAATCACCTGTGGATATTAGTTGAGTCATATAATGATATTTAGGATGTGAGAAATTTAATATAAAAGTATTTACTTATATGATATCCACTAGTTGTAAAGATGGATCAACAAGATAGTGAAATCACCTGTTCTTGTATACAGAAATAAAAATGTTAAGTGAATTTTAGCAAGTTATTAGCACATTGGATGAAACCATTTCCACTTTGTTTTGGAAATAAATAGTTTTAGCAACTTTTTTTTTAAACAGCTTGTGTTTGTTTAAAAATGGAAATGTTTGGCGAAAATTCTACTTGATAGTGTTTTGGGACGTATTGTACTTGCTGGCATTGAAACAGGTGTGTCTAATTTGTAAATGTTAGGAGCAAAATTTATTTACTTGCTTAAATGTTGTTTCAATGTTAAGATGTTGTACATGAATTTTGGATGACCCTGTGTTTGTATATATTTTGTAAATAAATATGAAGTAAAATTAATCCATTTCTTAAAATGTATTGCCCTATTCCTTTTTTAAAAGTGATCTTGTTTTAATAAGGAAAATATTTTCTCCAGGTAGAGGGAAAAGTTCTGGAAGCAATCAGTCTAACCACTTTTCCATAACTAGCAATATAATATTCCTTCCCGCATAAAGCTTGGTTGATACAAACTGGGTTCGAGTCTTGATTAAGTATGACTGTAATCATGTAAACATAAAAATAATAAATTACGAATCACTGTTCATTAAACCAATACAGATTCGTCCATGTTTGTGAAAAAAGGTAGATATGTTCAATTTTATAGATGTTTAAACTTAAATCAAACACGTGTAATATTTATGATTAAATGTTATTAAATATGTAATTTATACTCGCTTCGAAATTTTAGAAGTATAGCATTTACCAACATCTCAAAAAACTGTTATGTTTAGAGATCTGAGGTCTCAGCAGTTTGACCATTCTTTCAATGTTTCCCCAATATTACCAACTACAGAAATCGGTATTTCAGAGGTTGGCAGTCCAACAAACCCCCACCGAATGCATTCTGGTTTCATTATACCCTGGAGACAACCCCGGTACCTAGCTATTCACGAAGGAAGCGATCAAGCCATCCCCATCCCTGGAAGGGAGGGCAATTCAGGTCAACGATTTTTCAATCGTCGAAACTAACAAGGTCTTCCTAGCTGTTTGAAATCTCTTGAGCAAAAATATTTTATTCTCGACTTGATAAAAAATTAATATTCACTTTGCAAACTCCATTAAGCAGGAAAATATACAGAAATAAAAAAAACCTCACACTCATTAAATATAAACAAATATTTACAAAACAAGTTTTTACTCCTCCATACTAACCTGTATCAAAAGAAAAAAATCGATGTAAATATCTTATAAAATAGGATTTTAACCAAATTGGACACATGTTCGGATAAATTAACCAAAACAATATCTGTATATGTTTAACATAAATATGATTCTCAATATACGAATTAAGAAAAATGGGAACATGTTTACTAAAATTGAATCATATAACATATCTTGATTTAGATAAGATATATTGCAAAAAAGAAAAAAAATGCTTTAAAAGTTTGAAGTAATCTTAGATAAGGTTAAAAGGGATTTTAAGAGGGTTCTTTTGTGAATAATATTACTTTATTTATTCCTATACATTATATATCGTTTTATTAAATATGTTGATCTCTATTACATTGCTAATTGTTTTTAAATACACTTTATTTATTTGTTATGATCAAAAGATATTATACTGATCAATAAATGTTAGTCAGTTCTTAGAGCAAGAAACTTAGCAGAGAGGTTTCTCTCCGAGGTTGGGGGTGCTGGTTTGAAGATATTTGAAAGACAGGGATGCGGGAAGAGAGAGGGATGGGTGTTTGAACTTCTGACTCTTGGTTGGAGGGGAGAAATCAGGCTTCTTGGTTTGACCTGGATGTTTGAAATTTTTATAAATAGGGCTTCAACCTCTACGCCCTTCCACTTTTTCCAGTTGTTAAGATTTTTACGAAGAGCTTGATGATTTTGATCGGGACTATTTCAAAGACTCCTAAACGGTTTGGATGATTTCGTAAGCGGTTTATTAACTCCCTTAGAGGAAGAGGAGTTTACCTTCACATTGCATCCAGTATTGGCGTCATTATAAACCATCTACGAGAGTGACCACAGCACCATCAGCTACTGCGTTTACATCTTACAAGTTTACATCACCATCCACCAAGGTGCTCATGTCTAAGAGAGTGGCCACAGCACCATCAACTACTGCGTTTACATCTTCCAAGTTTATAGCACCATCCACCATGGTGCCCATGTCTAAAAGAGTGACCACAGCAGCATCAGCCTTGTGTCCACATCTTTTAATTTTACAGCATCGTCCGTCATGGTGCTCATGTCTAAGAGAGTGGCCACAGCACCACCAGCTACTGTGTGTACATCTTCCAAGTTTACAGCACCATCCGCCATGGTGCCAATGTCTAAGAGAGTGTCCACAGAAGCATCTGCCACTGTGTCCACATCTTTTAAGTTTACAGCATCGTCCATCATGGTGCTCATGTCTAAGAGAGTGTCCACAGCACCATCAGCTACTGTGTCCACATCTTCCAAGTTTGCAGCACTGTCCACCATGGTGCTCCCACATACAGAGTTTGAAGTTTTAGACATAAGAAGAGGGAAAACAGGTGAGCAATGACTGCCAACACCTAAGATTTGCTCCTGTTGTAAACCATTAGATTTAATGTTTCCCTCTCTAAACGTCTCTCCGAAAGCTATATTTACCATGATAATTTGTTTCAGTAATTAGACGATTTTTTAAATTTAAATTTTGTTGTATAACCTGCTCCAATTCAGATCTCTATTTAATTATTGTCACCTTAAAGACAACAAGATAAATTAATTTCTCCACCTCTGCCTATATTCAATCTGTCACTGCAACATATCATTTATAGCACAATCTCCTTACCTCCTTCACCAGCAGTTGTTATTCCAGTTAAGAAACACAAATTAAGCTTAGGTCTCAATCCAATACATTAATTGTATTGAGAATTCACATTTTCAGTAATGAATGGTTCAGTACGTGGTATAATTTTACAAAATTTTTCATTATTAACATATTATAATGATTTTTTTACTTCTAATAGGGAGAAAAGTTTTTACACTTTAATGGTTGAAAATATAAAGTTCTAACAATTTGTAAAGAAAATTCAATGATTTATAAAGATTTTTAATAAATTCCATTCAGTTCTAACGATTTTTTTTAAAGATCAATCATTCTGTTGTAACAATTTTTTTAAAGTTTAACGAAATGCATTCCAATGTTTGACAATTTAAAGACTAATCATTTAGTTTGATAACAATTTCATCCAGGTGTAACTACTTTAATGACAATTCATTCGGTTTGAACCATTTACAAAGAAAAATAATTTGGGTGTAACATTTTTTAAGAAACATCATTCATGATGGAAAGTTTATTAAGGAACTTTATTATTATTATTTCAGTCATATAATGATGTTTTTTTCACTCTAAACACCTTTTGACATTGTAATGGTGAACATGGGTGATTTTTATGGTTAAAAAGCCTGCTTGGCTTATACATGTATGTGATAGAGTAAATGAATATTTTTGAAGTTGTATCAGGATATGGTAAAATTAATATTTACAGTTTTCATACATAAGGTGGAGTTTTTTTTGTTAAAAATGTCTGTTTGATTTGTACATGTAAGTGATAGAGTAAATAAATATTTTTGAAGTTTTATCCGAATATGGGACAAACAGTATTTTTTACAGTTTTAATGATGCAAGGTGAAGTTTTTCGTTTAAAAAATGCCGGTTTGGATTATACATGTAAATGTTAACATGATTAACAAAAAACTCAATTTATTTCGAAACCTTATGCTACCTAGAAAAAACCATTTTTGGAAAAAATAATATCTGTACACATAGGTAGAATGTTGGTACAAATATTCTCTTAAAGCTTCAGTTTACATTGGGAGCAGAGTGTTTTTTCCTCACAGTGATTTGTATTATAATTTTGACTATTGAATTAATACTCGAACAGTCATGGTATCTTCTTATATTTACTACTTCTGTATTTGTTAAAGTATTTAAAATTTCCTTTTGTCTTGTTCGAAGCACATATATCGGATAATCTTCGAGTAACACATGATTTAAATATTGAAAACATTTTTCGTAAGGTATGTCACCAGAGTCCCATTTCAGGTTATGCATTTCATAAGTCTGTTCTCGAAACATCATTTTAAGTTCAGGTTTTAAATTATACCAAGGGCTGGGAGATCTAAAGCATAGTACTTTACAGTTTTTAGCGTCAGTTGTATAAGAAATAGCAAGCTCCTTATTACAAAGGAGTTGTCTTGAAAGTGTTCAAAACCCTGAGCATAGCTCATCATTTTTACATTATTTTTATACACTATTTACAAAAAGTCTCCCTCTCTCTCATATATAATTTTTATAAGATTACAGAGCTCGCCTCCGAATCTACTTCATTAACTCCAGAATCGTCCATTACTATATCTGGAATGATTTTAGCTTCAAGCATCTGTTACAGCCTGCACGACATACAATCCCTCCGCATGTGTTGTAAGTTCTCATCATTAGCAAAGGCAGGCATGCCGTAAGGACAGGCTTCACAAGGAAAATATGATATGATATATTCATAGGCTTTTAAATGATCAGGCAGGAAGGAATACACTAATTTTATTTCGTGACCCGCAAAACAAATTATGAATTCTGTTGGCAGCACTTCCAGTTGGGAACACACTTCCACATTCAGAGGGTTGGCGACCTGAAGCAGGGGAGCCACCACTAGAAAAACCATGATCTGAATACTGTAGTGAGGAGGATGCTTTGTCTCGAAAAAGGTACTACAGGGACTCCAACTCACAAAAAGGATGAAAAAGCATTTCCAGAGCTGACGCTGGGGTGCATAAACTGGTTTTTGTGAACTCCAAGCTTGATCGAAAGCATAGGCCTTCAGAAATAGTCGCCTTGGTAAATAGTGGGGTTGGTAGGGGACATTTCCCTCTTCACATATATTGGTGGGTAGGGGTGGTTGTCATTGTGGAGTTGGAGCAGCTCTGAAGATAAGGGTGGGAGCTGCAGGGGTGTTTGGACAGGGTCACGTACCTCTGGACTCTGGTCGGTTCTGTGTAGTGCAGGGTAGGGTGGGTGGGCTGGCTGCAAGCGAGCAGGACCCAGTCGGAGAGCAACTAGGCAGATGATGCCATATTGAATCAGTTGCGACAATTGAGAATCGATGACAGACAGGTGACTGATCCCCAAGACCTCGCTGAGGAGGGGTGTGAGGGGGGCAAGCAGGTCTACTCCAATCGGAATGCAACTAATCAGTTGTCGAAATTTGGCCTTAGTGCCGGAAACATTTGACGATTGTGGCCAGCTCCAGGCAGTGTGCACTGTCAAGAGCAGTGGTGGGGGGAAGGCATGAAGGGAGTGAAGTGACCTCAGCTATCCAACTCTGCACCATCTTCAGTCGAATATGTATGCTTGGAGGAGACAGAAGTGCTACTTGTCAGCTCCTTCATAAACACCGAACCGCTACACACTCGGCGGCCGACAAGCTTATGATAGGGGGTCACCACATCAGCGAGCATTGCAGCTACCTTCATCTCTAGTGATAATCGCGATTTACGTAGTATTTTATAGGGAAAATATACATTTTCACGTGTTATCTTAATGTTTTAGATTGATATACTGTGTTTGTGATAAGTAATTGATTTTGGTGTTCGGTAGACGAAAATACAGTTTGCGTTAACAACTCACGTTTTTCATTACAAAGTGACATGAATTTCACAGATTTAACAGAAATTCATAGTACATCTCTATAAAGTGTCGCACAGTTATACTTTGCAGGTTTAAGTACTTCTTCACATCATATGAGTGTAACTACACTTGGAAATGATTCGTGTTTAAAATGAATTATTCTGAAAATAGTGAAACTATAGTTAAAAAATTATCATTTCATTGTCTGTTGTAGAACAAATGCAGAGTGTTTCTGTTAAATTTTAACTCATTTGTCTATCGGATTCGCTACACATATATAATCAGGCTCTCCACACACACACACACACACACACAGCTTATAAGACGATGTTATTTCTACACTGGATCCCACATCAAATGGGTATGTTTTAAAAATATCAAGGTAGGTGCGAGAGGTGTTAAATAGTGTACATATATTTTTATTACAGTATTGTGCCTGTTTAAAATTTAAATGCGAGTTTGGAAATATTTTTTTATTCATACTGACTAGCTGGATTTTGTTTAGTGAGTTTGCACTTGTCTCTCATGTTATTCACGTAGTTAAAATTCTCTCTCTAGTGTAAATTATATTTCTAATCTCGAGACTCACATTATGTTTAAGACTCACGTAATTTCACTTATTACTCACATAGTCATTTGTAATTTTCTATTTGATGCATCAAATTTATTCATACGTGCAACACTGTGAAATTCTCTAACATTTAATTGCATTCCGAAAACAGATCGTTTAACACATACATCGCATTTTCAAAGTCTCCTATCTACGGACAATATGCCACCAAACAACATAACATACTTAGGCCATTCTTAGAAATTGTTTAAACACTCCTAATTCTTCTCATGTGTTAACTATATTTGTAAAAATCGTCTATATACCACCAACATCTCAACAAATACCTCAAATTAGTCTTAGCCCACTCTTGCACTAAACTATACACCTATATAAGACATTGCAACCCACCACTCTGGTTAGTTGGCTTTAGTACACCACACCGTCAACATCGCACAGAGCTCCTGCAATGCCAACCCAAAAAAATCAATAAAAAAATTATCGGAATAAAAAATTTACCCTTTCGTTCCATTTAACCCTTTCTATAAATTTAACCCTTTCGGTTTTTGACTAACCATTTTGATTTTGATTAACCCTTTGATATAAATTTAACCCTTTCAATCAATCAAAAGTGAAGTGAAACCCGCCCGCCCCTACTACTTGAAGGCTTCTCTGAGCTCCTATGTTTCGCAGATAATCAATGGCCCTCTTTATAACCTTTTCAGACCCACTCTAATGTACGGTTTCAGGTGTTGCGAAACAACTTATTTCATGACGCTTGGTGGACTAAAGTCGATACAACACTTGTTTCGTTGTCACAGCCAATGAGTTGTACGCTATATGTTCGGCTACAGTTATACGAACGAATTATAACCTAGACTAGCAAGACGGTTTGCGAATCATTTACCCACAGGTGCACTGGTCACTGAGCTTTGCAGCGTGCCGTCTAGACCAAAAATCTCCTACACGTGCATAATGCACCTAACTGTGCGCACTGGGTCAGAATGGGTTAAATTGTGTCTGGGGACACCCGAATTTCGCGAAAAGACTTCCGCGCATGGTAGATTTCAATACCCTACGGGTGTACCAGTAGTTTTCCTTTGCTTGTTGGCGGATTGCGTTTGTGAGAAAATATTTTCTTACTTGTCTGACCAATCAGAATCAGGTTACTCCGATACTGTAAGTCTATGATTTGCTGGTAGATCACCTAAGACACGTAAAACCTAGAAGGTCCATTCAAGAAAGGTGATCTGGGCTAAAGTGTTATGAAATACAACTGGCCGTGAAATTTTTTCGCGGTATTCGGGTGTCCCCAGCTACGTCTGCATGTTGAACGGCGTTTCGTACAATCATTAACCCTCTAGGACGGCACAGAAATACTGTCACTAAAGGCGAGGTTAACGTGAGCTGCCAATATTCTCCACTACAATAATGTCACTTGTGTTAGTTGTATCTCCACGTGCTATCGTCCTATTGTTCCTGTCTACATCGGACATGATACTGTACTTTGCAACGCTTATTATTGACTGAACTTCAGCAAATGAGGTCGCGCGTTTTCTGTGTGCCAATTAACGTGTGGTGACAGAGCTAACAAGTTTTACAATCCACCGTGTCCCTTCGAGAAATTTCTGGAGACCTGAATAATTCGCGGATTCATTTCAGGACAAGCTAGTATTCAAATCGCGTGTGATTGATTACATTACTTTATCCACTGGTTCACGTGGTGTTTGACACCTCGTGGAGATCGCTGGCCCTATAGTCGCCTTCCACTGTGACAGCAGACAATTGCTGTGCTGTTGACATCGGCATATTCGTACATACGGCTGTAGGTCATCGAACTCGCGATTTTTTAAGGTCTCTAGAAATTATTGAAAAGAAAAGTTTTACTCTTACAAACTTAAATATTAACAATTCTTAATATTTCACTTAGATCCCAAAAAAAAAAAAAAAAAAAAAAAAAAAAAAGTCCAGAGAAACAGTAAGAATATAAAAATTTTAAGTTTGTCTTCAGGAGCAAAAATATTTTCCTTGAAAACTTTATCCCGTGTATATACGTGCATACTCCACATAGGATTAAAAAAAAAAAAAGTTGTTGAGCAAGTAAAGCGCACGCGGCTCTGTAGTGCAGGTTGTTCTGGTACAGAATGATGCCGGTGGCTTGTCGTACACGTGTTGCCGTTAGCGCGGGAGGCGGGAGAGGCCCTGGTGATGTCGGCGCCTCAAGTGGGGCGGAGCGCCTCGAAGGCGTGCCGAGAGGCGGCTTGTCGTTATCTCCCGCACGTACGTGCCACCGCCCGCCTGCCACAGGTGCTCAGGGCATGTCCTCATCTGCGACGGGGGGGGGGGGGGGGGGGGGGAGGCCACACCCCTCTCTTCTATAAGCCGTTCACTATCAACTACGCCGTTTGTTCCAGTGTCGTAGATTTGTTCGTTAAGTTGGAAGAGGAGGGGGGAAGGGGCGACAACATTCTTTACGTTAAAAAAAAAAAATTACGTTAGCAATAACGTTGTCCTTATATACCCATTTACATTTATTACAAAATATTTTCTGTTACAGGCCGTTCACGGTAAAGTGAGCACTTTTTGAAGATGTTTCATCAGGTATAATAACCAATAAATACATTTCATTGTAGCCTCGGACTTTTCGTTTTGGGTAACGTGAATTTATACACTGTGTTTATTATTCACATGTCTGGGTTTACGTTAAAAAGTGGCGGAAGGTTATAAATTGGCTGAATGAAAGGAGTAACCAGGGTTTCAAAAGTGCTCACTTTACCGTGAACGCCCTGTACCACTGTTTTCTATTATTTGGCGTGGAATGAAGTGAATTCATATGATCAACAGTGGTCAAAATATGAGTTTTCTTACTGTGATAAAAACTGCAGCTTTGAACAAAAAAAAATCTTCACAGAGACGTCTTAAACAGCATCTGGCTATACAAATTTAGATTTAACGGAACACTGCATTGTTGGATATTCAAATGCATGAAAGGAAACATAATTCTTTCTGCTATATCTTTCACATTAGTTTATCGTTTATCAGATATATGTGATAAAAGGAAGTTAATGCTACATAGAATAGCGCAACTGCAGTCTGAGTGTGCAAAAGTAAGGGGGGGGGGGGGGGACTGTCCTCCCCAACACAAATGTTGTGGCGAGGGGCACATGTCCCCCTGCCCCTCCTCCATATTCTACGCCCCTGAGGTGGAAACCTGAACAACTCGTGGATTAATTCTAGGACAAGCCAGAATTAAAAAAACATATATGTTAATACAAATCTATCCATTGGTCCACACAGTGTGACACCTCCTGGATAACGCTGGCCCAATCGCTGCCATCCACTGTAACAGCAGACAACCAATGCGACGTTGTTATCAGTATATTTGTACATACGACTGTAGAGTCTAGCCTCGCGAATTTTTCAGGTCTCTATTAATAGGGTTCTGCAAAATTCGCGTTATTATTTGGCATCGGGCTAAACTTCACTGTACTGTGTACACTCGAGCCGCCTTCGGATACTCATTGGCTACAGCCCACGTTAGAAAGCACGCCCTTTGCGACTGAACTACTCGTGAATGGGGCACACAATTGTGAAGTGTCAACTTATTGGCTCAGAGGTACCGAGGGTGTGTCAAATACACTATACTCCAATGGCAAACCTATTGAAAAGATACACGTGCTTTGAGTTTGATGTGTCCCGAAATACTAATGCGAATTTCGCAGGTCTCTATAAATTAACATTGCCGTGAGGCTAATAACATAATTCGTGCGTCTGTCTACTAGAACTGTAAAATTAGTAGAAAAATTACCAAGCTGCCCTTTCTTGCAATAATACACGTCAAACCCCTGGCGTACACATAAACTAACAGTTTCAGATACTGCAGAAGAAGATATTTATAGCGTGAATAGTACTTAGGAATTTCTTATACCCAGCGATAAGAACGTTTCGAGAGTTTATTTCAGGACAAGAGAGACGTAAAATATGTGTATTCTGAAGTTGACTTTCCAAGTGGATCGCAGTTTATTAGACACGCCCTGGATGCCTCTGAACCAATTGCAGACTGGGAAGTAAACAAGTGACGAATACAATGCTGTCGGGTGAGGATTAACACTGGTTACTCACTCGGGAAGCAACCATTCATTAAACAACTGAGGCTCGAATGTACACAGGACTGTGGAGTCTAGTCTACAGGTCACTGAACTCGCGAAATTTCCCTATCCCTACTTATAACATCTGGCACTTTCGAGCCTATGGAAAGGGTTTCAATAAACCAATGGCACAAGAAGCAAACAATTATGAAATCGTTGGCGTGTAAGCAGAAGCCAATAGCATAGCTCAGGGAAAGGCGATGCCCGTATTGGTGCTAGCTTCCGACATTGTACAGCACTCATCATGACTTAATCTGTTCTTCAACATGTCAGACGTGAACGAGAAGGTACACTCGGGATAACACGTTAAGAGTGGGATGGAGCTGCGCGTCCCATTTGAGAATCGGTGACGCGAACTTCTGGAACAGGTCTTCTTTTGTTCCGATTGGCTATTGCTTACAGCGGAAGGTTCAGTATTAGCTGGCAAGCGATTTACCAGGCGTGATTGGCGAACGGCGCAGCGTTCCAACATGCTGTTGCCGGTGACGCCATTTTGCTGGCGCGTGCGGCTGCAGTTCGCCAAAATATGCTGTTGTATAATATCTTCGTAAAGGTTGTTCACGATAAAGTGAGCACTTTCGAAATCAACCTTAGAAAAATGTCACTGCCCCTCTCTGCATATACTTCAACGGGCGCTCTGAGTGACATGCGCCCGGTAAAGTTGGAAACGATAGATGGAAAGTAGTTCCATATCTCCACGTCGAATAAAAAGTGTTACGTAACCATATGTGATCATTTAAATTATTTATTTCGCTTTTTGTTTTTTTTTTAAATGCATCAGTGTGTAAAAATTAGCAGATTTATAAAATGTTTCCTTATCTAATAATTTCACAGTTTCACTTGACAGACGCATGAATAAAGCGATGAGGCCTACGACAATGCTAATTATACATAAGGCGGAATAATACATAAGAAGCGTACATATAGAACTTTAGCAGGGCTTTCGAACGTGCTCATTTTACCTAACTCGCGTCAAGGGAAAGGCAAACTGTAGACATTGCATAAATTTCAAGAACTCAAGAAGTTTATTTTTTAAATAACTATTTATTAATAACTTGACGAATAAAGGTGAACTCACAACCATCCGTCACAGTCGCCGTCCGTCAAGCGGTCACGTGATCATGTACCAATCGTAAGGCAATTGTTTTCTAACCGTCAATCCGTCAAATACATCTCCAACTTTCGACGGACCGACGAATGGGCCACCGCCATCTGACAACATCGCGTAGACGCGAAACACACTTTGAAATAGAATGCAAGGCGGTGGATCTGTGTTTATTTATCTTGGCGGTAAATTAAGGAATTTAAAAAGTATACAATAAATCAGTATAAATTCTCATCGCGTAAAAAATTATTTCTCCAAAGTGTGTCTCTCTTGCAGATGCATTTCCAACCAAAATATACATTCTACGAAAGAAAGAACGCGAAGTTAAGTTGTCACGCTGAAATTTTGCCGGACAGAAGTATCGATGGACGACGGATCGTTGTGAGTCGCTTTCAATTGACGGACGAAAAAAACAGACGGATGACTGACTGACGGACGGGCGACTGACGGGTGCGACGGATGATTGTGAGCTCAGCTTGAGGATCCTGTGCACTGAAACGTTTTCTGTGAAATCGTTGTTTGCCCGTACACGCGTATCTCGGTAAATAGAAGTTCTGGAAAAAAACGAATTTTTGCCAGAAAGGATTAATAAAACTACTGTCTGTGTCCCCGTCCTTTTACTTTTATCATATTTGGTGTATTAATGAAGAAAAAAATTCCCGAAAGTGGTCAAATATAGCATTTTTTAAAGCTTGCCTATACAATTTCTTTAAGCGGCAAGAGAAAAGTGCGATTATACGCAGGTAGTTTGATGTGTGGGCTTTCATCGCGCTTATAGGTGATTCACGGTACCTTCGTCCTTTTCTGAAGCCCTGCTGAAGTTCTATTTCCAGTATATTCCTCCGCCTAGTGCTAACTATGCTTGACTAAGTATGGATGATTACACCAGAGGGACAACGCACTGGATTCGTGCGCTCTCTGTTGTAAAAGTATTTTGCGTAAGAAGTATTTCTTACTAGGCGCTACCCACATACATTTTTTTTTTTTTCACTGTTTTTATTCAAATTATTTATAAATGAAGCAATATAATTTATAGACAAAATATGAATACCATTTCAATCTAACAGGATAAAAAAGTAGCTGTTATGTTAACACGAGTATAAAACGCATGTGATATATGGCATATGTTGGAAACAAACCAAGCACGTCATACGCGGGGAGACTTGTCAAAGGTTTGATTCAAAAAGGCCGAAGAAACCGTGAGTAGACTATAATAAAATGACACTGTTACAGATCTAATCTACACAGTTAATCGTTACGACGGAAACACTGCACGGCTTGCGCGTAGGAGCGATGGAGGCGCTAGGCGAGCGTGTTATTATCGCCCGTATAGCTCCCTCGCTTCTTGACCTTGGTCCCCGTAACACAACACTGAAACATCGCCTCCCGGCTGACCAGCTCTGGATTTCACATTACAACTTAGTTTGTAGTTATACTAACGGCCAACACAGGGCAGACTAAGCGTCGAAGGCTCAAATTCACCTATTGGGGAGAAATTCTTCGTTTTCGCGTCATAATTTCAGTTTCAGAAGTATCAATGGAAATGTTTGATTATAGAAAATCTACAATTTACTAGTTGTTTAAAACTTTTGTGTCTAATTTTCACTGGGGGGGGTTATTCCCTGCTTGCAAATAGGCAGGAACTTATTGATAAAACATAAACATGTTCCCTGACTTTTTGCAACAAGCAGATTACACGCAATTAAAACTACTCACAAAAATATTAAACAACTCGTTAACTGTAAATTTCCCACAGTCGTACATTATGACTCAGAAATCATGACGCGAAAATGAAGAACTTCTGCAAGAGAGGGGAACAACGAGTTTGTGAATGGCTACACACTGAGACGTAAAAGAGATGGAAAGAGACATGCAGGTACTCATGTCATTCGGGGACCAGGGTAAAGTGACGCATCGTTTTTACTGCAAGAAATAAAGTTGACGGACGATGATTGGTGGATATACCTAGCTGCCTGTCACAGCAACACATTGCGGATAAACGAGAAAACTGTGTAGATGAAAATACCGTAAGAAGCATTATTGTTGTTAGTTACAGGCTGGGCGAAACTGATATAAATTCAGCTTATAGTCCTGCTGTGATTTATTTACTACTAAGGGATAATTAATTTGCCTTCTATAGCTGTTCCTTTCCGGTGGGCAATGCCAATATTCCATCTTATAAGATGCCGACGCATATTTGTATCTTTCCCTTCACCGTCTGCCCACGTATTTGGACGATAATGTGTATAAACTTTAAATTCAAATCAGTGGAAAACTAATGATTCGCAGTGAAATAAAACTACTCGAATCAGTGAAAATGGCTCCACTTGGTATCAGTGGAAAACCACTGAATGTTTTAGTGAGAGAATTTCACTGATTGAATCAGTGATGTGAAATAATTTCACTGATTGAATAAATGACGGCCGACTGCAGTGGTAAACTAAACATAATTTTTATTGAATTAAACCAAATAATTACGTGAAATAAACTTATTTACGATAGTTTACTACACTGCGCAATTTACAGTAATTTAAAAAAGTAAAAAAATATTGCAGGTGGCCGGGTTTGAGCTCATACGATCTCTTCTCTTCGATTTTAATTCGTTAACTTAAAATCTTTTTTTTTTTGGCCTTGTTGTTGTAGTTAAGTTAGACCGACTTTGCGGACAAATTCCCGGCGCGACAAGCGAAACTGAGGATCTACCGCGGACGGGGCCGGGTTCGAACCCACGACTCTTCGACTTCAGGTCCGCCACCCTACCCCTGAGCTATAGGGGTGTGGCGAACAGCTGAGCTGCCAAGATTTCCTTGCGTCACCGTGTTGCTGTTCGGTTGAAAGCTGTTTGCTAGCACGATGATGGGCAAGAAACTTGACGCTATGTGGTTTCTACTCTATCCCGTTCAGACCCAGTGTACGCAATTGTGTACATCACGCACGTGTAGGCAATTTTCGATCTTTACTGCGCACTGTGCAACTCAATGACCAATGATCTTATATGTGGGTAAATGATTCGCAAACCATCTTACTGGTCTAGATCATAATTTGTTAAGAGTGAGATGGACACCCGCATTTTTTTGTGAAATAGTTGTTTACGCTAATATGCGTATCTCAGTAAATAAATGTTCTGCAAATACTACTTTTTGTCAGAAAAGATTTAGAAAAAAAAAAAAAACTATTATCTCTGTCCCTATTTTTTACTTTTGTTATATTAAGTGTATTTTTGGAGGAAAAAATGGTGAAAATAGTTAAATATCGCATTTTTAAAGCTTGTCAATGCAGTTACCTTAAGCGGCAAGGGAAAAGTACGGAGATAAGGGTGTAGTTTAATCTGGGAACTTTCGGGGCGTATAATAAAATCCCACTGTTACAGATCTAATTTGCACAGTACAGCGTCACGACGGAAACACTACACGCCTTGCGCGTAGGAGCGATGAGGTACTAGGCATGCGTGTAATTGTCGCCCGTATCTCTCCCTCGCTTCTTGACCTTGGTACCCGGGGTACCCACGGAGGTCCATCCCACTCATAATATATTTGTAGCCGAACATTTAGCCTGCAGCTCATTAGTAGAGACCCAGACATTTCGCGGATTCATTTGGCAACAAACTAGACTGCACAGTGCTTTGTGCACTCAAGCATCGCTTAGTAGTTCATTGGCTGTCGTTCCATTTCAACCCGAGAACAGATAACAAGGGATCCGATCCTAGTTTTCCTCACAGCTTCCTCATTGATCTGAATCCGCCCCATAGTGTTTCATACAAACTGTGGTCCGGCAGAAGTACAAGCACAAATGTACATGTGTGTCTGCTCATTTGCGACGACAAAGCAAGTATTGTGTCGACTGAAGTACAGCACGCACCATGAACTGTTTGGTTTGCAACACCTGAAACCCTAAATTAAAGTGAGTCTCAAAGGTCTAGTTTATTAAGTCCACCGTGGCACGAATTTTTACTAAATAATTTTCAAGATACCAAAATGTTATATTTTTAAACTCCCAAAAATTATTTACAATTTCGTGCAACCTATCGGTCGATTCCTAAACTAAATTTATTTAATACGAGTTTTATGTTCGCGTATTTAATTTAAGATATATAGGTACACTTTACTATTCTATATTATTACACCAACACACGTTGTTTAGCCATGCAATTAATGGTATAAAACACAACCAACTGACTTTTGGGAAATATCGGCGAAGTCTGCTCTTTTCGCGAACAGAAATATCGGCACGAGCTAAACGTTCTGCGGGGCTGGTGCGGAAAACTAGGACGGTTTGTCATTGGCTGTTCTAGTTTCCCGTTCTCTCTGTTCGACGTAATCGTGGAGTATGTTCATGCGAACCGGGCGTTGTAATAGTATATGCTAGCCAGATGCCTGGCATGATATTGCTGAACAAGAAAAATAATTCAAGTGAAACACAAGAGGCAGAAGAAGACAAAGAAAGAATAAGAAAGAGGATAGGAAGAACATAGGAAGAATGTATATAAGAGAGAAGAGCAGTGTCCAGTTAAAAAGAAAAAAGAAAAAAAGACAATAAAGAACCTAATCTGATCATAACAGCATTTCTTGTTGGCATGTGGCGACGAAATCCGAGTGCTACTTGTCACCTACGTAATCTTGCACGACACTGCTTGGTTCTTACATATCCTGGATAAGAATATCCAAACTTCAAGCACATATAATATTGCATGCACATAGAGTAAGTACTCTAATATAACAGAGGAACTATTTCTGCCGCAAGTACAGTATACTTACTGTAAACCGACTAGATAACCATTGTCTATAGGCATGGGCTGAGCCAGGTTGAAGGATAATGAGGGGGTAGGGGGGAGATGCAACCCCGTCCCTTAGCCAAGTTCAAGTCAATTAATGCTACAAGAGTGGCATAGAGCAAAATTTTAATGTTTTTTTTTATAACTGACGATTTTGGTAGATTTTTCTGAAAATTTAAAGATAATTGTTGAGGCATTTTGTTCTGTATCTACTGCAAAACATCGCGGCGAGTGTGTAAGCTAAATCTCCTATCCCATTCACAAACCATGCCCTCCCCTCCCCCCACCGTAAAACATAACACCTGTCTACACCCTGTCCAGAGGTGCCGTCAGCGTACATCCTTTGTCACTACACTCTCGACCAATCTCGTACATCAACTGCATGCGGTCTAAAGCACAAATTCTGCGTGCTCTGACGTCACGTTTGCGCCCATTTCTGGCGGGAACGTGGTGCAAGTTAGGTCGGAAATCCCAAAGTTCTTCAACTACTCCATTAATCAGCGTAGGCGTGTGTCTAGAAGATGTTTTTTTTTTTGTGTTTTTGTTTCTAGTACGGTTAAGCTACGTTATGCATACAACGTAGGCCTACATTAAAATATTTAAGATGGCAAAGTGAGGTTAAGGTGCTCGAAGTTTATTTACGTTTACGTGCTGTGCAGTGTCCGTTTATATTTTCCAACCAACATGACGAAATAAGTGCACGGTTGTTGTTTCGTTTCCTTGTGCACTTAACACTTTGACCGCTAGGTGCGTCAATGTGATGCACAGCTGTATTTTGAGTCTGGTAATGTGCACCACATTTATTCACGTGGTTCTGTAACATCTTACACCGATATTCTTTGGAAATATACTAATTTTCTTTATCTTACTAAACTAATATAAAGCGAAAAATTCAATAACTATACCTTGACAATAACACACATTTTACGAAAAGTATGGCGGCAGCAAGGTGTTAAGAATATATTAAACTATCAACCCGCCATCGCTTCGCTCAGGTTTTACGCAAGTAGTAGGGAAATGGGGCTTGACGGCCAAGGGCATCGGGCATCGGAGCCGTAGCAGGGGAGCCGCCATATTGGATGTCATTGACCTTTCACCCCTGACCCATGTGACCTTTGACTGTGACATTGACTTGACGCCGAGGACCTTTGACCTAAAACAAATACTAAAATAACCTTAAAGAAAATTCCAAAAATCCCTCAAAAAAATTCTATAAAATTCTAAATAATTCCGAAATAAGTTACCATTAAAAATATTTTTAAAAAAATTGTTAACATATAATTTTAAGAATCCTCAGAAATGACTCATTTTTTCCAGACATACTGACAGGGATCAGCGACCCATGTGCCAGGAATCAGTGACCCAGAGTCAGACAGGTGACCGGGATCAGTACCTTTGACCTTGTCCTTTGTCATTAAAAACAAAAACATCCACAAAAATCACAAAAGATCCAAAAAATACCCAAAAACCCAAAAAAAAACCAAAATATTTATTACCAAACATTATTAAAAATTAATTATTGAAAATTATTCAAAAATTATTAAAAAATAATTATTTTTTATTTTACAATTTTGAAGGTCCCCCCAGCGCAATGCTTAGCAGACGACTGACTCCCTCGCACCCACTCCCCTCACCTATACTCATTCCGCCATCTTGATTTTTTCGTTCGTCATTTGTTTACATGCTACTGGTGGCAGCGATATTTGTTTATATGTTACCGGAGGCCGCCATATTTGTTTTTTGTTCATTTGTTTACATGCTGCTGGTGACAGTCTTCTTTGTTTACATGTTACTGGAGGACACCATATTTGTTTTTCGTTTATTATTTGTTTATACATTGCTGGAGGTCATCATCTTGGTAGGCGACCGCCACCTTGATAGGTGACGGCCATTGCAATTTTCCATCCTTTGTTTAAAAAATACTTTTTTTGAATAAATGGTATAGCTACATGCATGATGCATGACTGACTACATGCTTAGTTTATTAAATTCTTTTAATACATATTGTTATTAAAAACGTAAAGACCAACAGGAGGATACGACACAATATAATTAAGAAAAACAAATAATTTTAGTATAATAATTTATTATAATTTTGTAAGTACATTTTCAGAAGAAAGCACTTCATCACATCATCTGATATAACCCCGATACTTAAGTGCTCTTATGATCGAAACCACCTCTTTCATGGTCGAGTAATCCCCACGTTGTTGCCTATCAAGCAAATATTTAAGTCTATCTGCAAGTTTGTTGGGAACGTCGGTAAACAAATCGTCAACATACTCGATGTCTTCTGTCTTCTTCACATCACTTGCCGAAGGAAACTCGTTGGTGACACGTGCAGGACCTTCGAGGGAATAATCATCGTCTTCAACACTATCACTGTCGTCATAGTCATCATCAATGCTGTCTTTATGATCGGCTACACTTCCTGTTGCATCCTCAATATCTAGTCTACTATTCGGTGTTGCAGGAGTTGTATGCTCATCAGTGGGAGATAGCTTCATCCTCATTATGAATGCGTATGGGTAAAGTAACATCTTGCATGATAATACGTATGCTACCACTACTATGTTGCAGTGAGTGCGATGCTGATTGCGGTGCTGATTGTAGGTGCAGAGAACCAGTGCTACAGATTTTAGAATTCCTCTACAAAATATCATTCTGTGTAAACTGTCTCTGGCAGAAATCGCACTGAAATGACATTCACAAAGTTTTCATCCTGCAGGTCGTTTTTTCATGTCGACGCGCTCTGCGAAGAGCTGTAAATGCTTTACCACAGAAGCGACAAAGCAGATGTATCATTGACATTTCTACGTCCATACTATTCCAAGTCTGGAATGACACTGAAACGAAAATGTATACAAGGATCATATTTATTCCTTTCTCGCCTTCTCATGCCAATGTACATTTTGGACATAGGCGAAAACTCTATCGCAGACTCGTAACAACCAGTTAGCGATGATGCAGGTCACAGCCCCATGGTTGTCGAGATGAAAAGGCAGCGCTCTGAATTCACAATTAATTTTCCAGGCAAGGGAGAACTCTGAGAAAACCCGGCTCCGATGCCCGATGCCCTTGGCCGTCAAGCCCCATTTGCCTACCACTTACGGAGTTTTTTAATATATACCTATACATACGACTACCCATGACTACCTGCGACTATCCGCGAACACCCTCGACTACCTGCGACTACCTGAGGCTACCTGCGACTGCCCGCGACTAGTTACGACAACTTACGACAACCTTCAACTACATGCGACTACTTGCGACTACCTGCGAGTACCTGCGACTACTAGCGACAACTGGCAAAAACCTGCGACTACCCGTGATTACTTGCGACTACCTGCGACTACCTGGGGCGACCTGCGACTGCCCGCGACTAGTTGCGACAACTTACGATAACCTTCAACTACATGCGACTACTTGCGACTACCTGCGAGTACCTGCGACTACTTGCGTACTTTTTTATATTAAGATACATAACTTATTGTAACGTTGTTGAATATATTTTTAATGGTTTTGGTAGAGCATGTTTAGAAAGCTGCCAAGTAACTCATTTGTTTCCGACTTGGTTTATGAACTTTAAAATTTCTGAAGGGATTTTTTTCTTCAAATTAAACATAGCCTATGTCCATCTGGAAGAATGTAGCTTTCTAATAGCGAAAGAATTGTAAGAATCGGCCCTGTAGTTTCCGAGATTAGTCGTTACATATAAGCAAACAAACTCACGTTACCTCTTTATGATATAAGTATGGATAACGTAATAACGTCGCACGAATTCTCTAGTGCCTGCGCACACGTGCAGGCGACGGAACAAGGGCCTCAAGCATCACCTTGGGATGGACAAAGTACAGCGTCCTGGCAGCCACTTCGCAGTGCTCCCACATGCCAGCTGGGTGTTGACCAGGCGGCACGTGTAGCGATTGTTCCGCTTACAACACTTGCGCGTGACCGTCGCTTTACACAGCGACCGTAGTCGTAAATTCCCAGTCAGGCTGCGACGTTAATGCGGAGGGCATGTGAGTTACGTGATGATTTGTAGGACATTTTCTGCCCCAAGACGGGTTATAGCTGTCAGAGGATTAACTTTTATACACAGCGTGACGTTACGTTATGTCAAGTGAGGTCACATTGGCCCATTCAGCTCCATGACTGTACACAGCCGTGCACTTAACATAACGCACAATAAGGGTTATTTTTTGTCGGTATTGCAGGCTGCGAAGGTCAATCACAGAGTGAATAAGTACCACCAAGGCGAACCGGATTCGATCCCCGGCTGGGTCACTGCCGGATTTTCGCATGTGGGAATCATGCCGGATGATGCAGCTGATCAAGTGGGTTTCTCAGGTATCTCCCATTTCCCCCGAGCCTTCATTACGGCGCTGCTTCATACCCACCAACCTCACCACCCTTATCGGGTCTCAAGACTTCGCTGTTAAGAGCCGCCGAGATCTTTTCCCTCACTTCACTCACTCACGAAATGATGTGGCGAGTACCTTTGACGTGGTGATACCCATTCTCTGATTGGCTGTCCGAGGCTCTGGGGACGGGTCTTGCATCTGATTGGCTACTGCATGCAGCGAAAGGTTCTCTTTTGGCTGGGTTGCTGTTTGACAAGTAGTTCGCAGGCGCCGAGTGCCGAACGGCTTTGCGGCATTTTGCTGGCGTGTGGGGTTGGAGTTTGCGGAATAAACGACTGCTTCGCCTCTGTATTCTTAACTACTCTGTGGTTAGATGTCCAATGATCTTCCGTGTGGGTAACTTATTTTTAAATCGTACTACTGATCATCTAGGTTATGGTTGGTTCATTGGTTGTGATCACGAAAAAATTTGGCTTACTTACAGTATGCAAATTATAATTTAAGTGAATCTGAAATCCTTTTTAGGTCCATATAAACCGTTCCAGTCACAGATCGTATCATTTTAAGTGTGGCAAGAAACTCATGTTCACATCTGTGCCACAGAGTAAATAAATACACAGAGGAGAAACCGCGGGGCGGTTCGTTCCATAATGGGTGTACTCGTTCTCTAATTGGTTGTGCGAGGGTCTGGGCGCGGGTCTTGTGTATGATTGGATATCGCTGCTGCGAAAAGTACCCCATTGGCTGGGATGGTGGCTGGCAAGGAGATTACCAGGTGCGGTTTGGTGAACGCTGCACCGACATGTTGGTGGCGAGCGCGGCTATATATCGTAAAATAGACGGCTGTTTCATTTACGTATTCTTATTTACTCTGACTGTACTGATATTGGGGCGACTCTCACCTCATGTGTCGGGAGCAGCGGAATTTTTTTTTCGTGCGTCGTGTTACTGGCATCAGATGTTTACGAAACTGTGGAATTATGCCCCTACAGTGAATGATACCTCCCACACGCGACGGACCATCCTCATTGGACGTTGATTTCTGCTGTGTACAGTGCAGTAGAACCACACTTTAGATAAGATCCTCGATATTGCATGCTATATGAAAGGGTCAGTTTAAGTTTTCGGTGCTGCAAATAAGAAGTTATTTGATGCTCCATTGAAGTTGTGACAACCAATGAAATGAGTTGTAAGTTTCGTGCTTGGCTGTGTTGAGATCAGACATTCGTAATCCAGAGAAGTTGCACGGTTTTGAAATCGGCCGATGACAAGGAAGGTCATTGGGCATTGAACGGCCAAATACACGCTTCATGAGCGTTATGTAAGTACATAATTGTTTGCAAAGTCGCACAGGTAATCGGATTCTTCTAAGAAGACTCATTTTTCAATGCAATGATTTATTTTCCGCGCAATGTCACACCACCGAAGCGTTCCATCCTTCGAGATATTACGTGCCCGTTATAAAACTTACATTTAATTCCCTACTCTTACATTACAATACACAAAAGCCATTACTTCCGCCCTCTGTGCACAGCGACCTTGAAAAGTTCCACTAATCGTCTATATTAGAAGATAAGCACATATACCCATCGCAGTGGCGATGGGAGGCTAGTTGCAAAGGGAAGTGCCACTTTGCCTTACCTGTGCACGCTCTGGGTCGGAGGATGGTAGCTTGATCATTAAATATATCTGACCACAATCTGACGCAAAAGACGGGAAAGAATTTCTACAGCATGCGACACAGGACAACTCAACTGTATTCCATTAGTTGTTGGCCGTATATCTATGTTGTTGTCTGATACCGCTCCCTTTGCACATGGCGACACTCCCTCGCTGGAGTATTCGTATTCAACTTGTACAGGTGGCAAACAATAGAAATTTCAGCAAAAGAAACAACCAATGTCACATGGTTTCTATAAGGTCTGTATAAAAACCTTACTAGGTAGATGTGTTTTAAATTTTTGCTTTTTTTGTAAAGAAAGTTTTTTTTTTGCGGGAAGCATACTAATGGGATGGATAAAATACTGATCCAACATTAACCTAAACATATGGTCTAATAATACAAGTCCGTTTTCTGAAATCACTGTTCGTATTCCGAATCAGTAGGTTGTATGGTGTGGGGTTTCTTTTCGGAAATACGAACTTCATACCATATACATAGTTCCTATCGACGCAATAGCTTTTAGCTTTTTAAACACATGCTACAAACCATTTTCTGATAGTCATTGTAAAATAGTGTATGCAGCAAACTTCACTTACTGTCCCGTTCTAACTTCCTTCTAATTCTTTCTTAATTGTCGGACAATGCCCAAAATATCAGGGTGAAAAATTTGGGCTTTAATGGATGATGGCCTAATGATTTCCCACCAATTTTCCCCAATGCTTTCACAGCCTGTCGTGTCACGTGTAGCCGAGCGTTATTCTGAAGAATGAAGTATATTCATGAAGTAGCTCAAGCCTTTTTTCTTTTTTTGCTAGATGTACTCCGTCAAATACAGTTGTAAAATTCAGCATAATAATCTGAATTCATGGATTTTTTTTTGTCTGGCACCCAATGCTCCAGTGTTTGCGCCATTTGAATACAATCAATCTGTCCACTTATTCGCCGTACGCTCGTTCGATCATCTGAAACATTCACAATCAATATTTTGTCGCATTATTAACGGCAATTACCTCACACCCGCAATTTTAATACGCATTACCGGTAAACTTTTGTGGCGAGAAAAGGAAATGACATCTGCACGTTGGATTGGCTCACGCAGTTAAAGTACGGCACAGGCTACCTTCACGGGCGTCAATCTAAGGGCCATATGTACAGACCCGCCTAGAAATGAAGCACCGCTATCACTTCCTGTAGTGGAGATTCCAAGTGTCACTAGATGTCGTATGCTCAGACAGTTTTAGTTTAAGGTCTAGTGGGGGTTCATGAAGTTTGGTACGGATGGTCACTAAATACGAGGATACACGCGCTTGCCCGAAATTAATGACGTCAGTAGTTCTCAGCCGATAGGAAGTGGCAGAAGCTATGACGTCTGATTCTTCTAGTAAGAAATAAATCAGAGAAGAGAGTAAAGATATTTGGGAGGCTCTTTACAGCGAGGTATTGAGAGCAATAAAACAGAGGGTTGTTCCTCAAAGTAGGCATATTATTCTTACACTGTTTAAAAATGTAATTTACATGCTGGGAAAAACAGAAAACGGGTGTAAAATTATATAAAATGCCAGTCAACTGAAAAATTAATGTGGAATTGCTATTTCTAAGACAGCTCGCTCGCCAAACATAAGTTATTTGATTTTATTATTATTATTTGAACTAATCGACGAAGGTTAAAAAACTTACTAATGTACGATTTTCTAAATATACTTCTCAAAGCGTTATATATACTTGAGTAATTTGCTTAATGTTATTGAAGCAGAAGCATGGTTTCTTTCGTAAATGTAGACATCCTGTAAACTTACCTATTTTTTGTGAATTGATGCGCATATATTTAAATAATGGACGCTTACAATACAAGATAAACTGAAAACCTATAGTAATAAAAAAAATTGATTAAGTTTAGTGCTATCTAGTGACAGTAATGTGTTTATCACTCTTGCATACGAATTAACACATTTGTTTTCGAAACGAGTATGGATGAAAAATTATAATATACTCATATATGTAGTGTTCCAGTTCCATAAATACATTATATTAACAATAATGTGTGAATACACAACCCCGTACACATTTAAATCTTTAAATCCTAGTCAAATACCGATCTTGTTGCCGCCATTTTACAGAAAATCTCCACTAGATGGAAATTTAGGGAGCTCGTTCGGAGACTAGATTTCTCCACAAAGTAAGGGCCGCTACAACTTCAAGTAACTGAGCATACACACAACGAGTAATCAAGTGCCGATTTCGCTTCGGCTCTAGTACTTGTGGCGACTAGTTACTTCTCTGCAAGCAGCCATTTTCGACACTACAAATAAGGATGACTAATACTAAATGTGACTGAGCATACGAAACGAGCCATCTAGTGACGATTTCCCCGTTTTTCTAGTGGTAGTGGCGACCAGATTATTCACCGCATATGGTTCTTAGAATCGGTTCCTTTCAATCGGCGCAGTGTCGCCGATCCACACATCTTCGGAACACTGTTCGCAAAACAACACACGCATTCATGTAAAGTTTGTCTTCTCGGATCGGTAAGAAAGCTAGAATTCCTATGGGAGAGTTCGACACAGGAACAACTTCCGCTACAAGTTGCCTTGGTATTCGATAGAGACAGCTTCTAAGCTGGAAATAAAATGAGAAATTATATTTATTTGTGTCTAAAAGTTTGTCTTCTGCCTGAATTGTGATATATGCTTGCCGTTACCAAAATATTAAGTATTGCCTTTATTTTGTAATTATCGTACACGCCCTCGAATGGTGTATACAATCGTAAACCGTAGAAACCCAATCGTGTTTGACACTGAGTTTTCGTAAACACGTTTATTTTAGAAAGAAATTAAGTGTCTATTTCAAGCGAAAAATAGATATATCTGTCATGAGAAGGAATTTTTCATTTCGGTTGTCCTAGTTAAATAAAATAGTTGTATATTTCAACGTTTTCATAAATCATGTTTATGACAGAATATTAAAAAGCATGGCGACGTGTTTTGTTGAATTTCAACACTAGCGCGAACAGCAGAGCTTAGTATTTCTTTGGTTTCTAACACTATAGAAGTAGAAATATTTTAACACAATTAGGCCCTAGTATTTATTTTAAGAAAATCGTGCTCACCAAGTTGTTTAAACACCAAACGTAGAAAATATGTACATATATATATATGGAACACGAGTGCCACTAGGTGGCGAAAAATTTTACTAGCCATATTATTACCTCTGAGTTTTCCAACCTGGATAAATAAACGTTAATCAACTTTTACCTGGGATTCGAACCCAGAACAAACTGACTCCAAATGTAGCAGCAACTTCGGACATGGATGTCATCTTATGGGAATCGTGTATACCTTTGAAGAAGACGTCGTTAAAATTCGAGTGTCGACGTGTGTTTTTAGTTACTGAGAGACGTCCTATCATACAGTAAACATGTTTCACGAGAGCGACTTATTCACCGCCATCTCATAGGTGCTGTTTTGGAATTAATCAACTGTGTGATAGTTCTGTTCAATCATTATTCACTACAATTCCCATCTCAAATCCCATGTGCCGTCAGAGGCCAGGATTTATACTGTTTCATTCTAAAATCAGCGGAAATTAATTGGCACTTAAGAGTGGGATGGACCCCTGTGGGAACCCCGGGTCCAAGGTCAATAAGCGAGGGAGCGATACGGGCGACACTAACACGCACACCTAGTGCCTCATCGCTCCTACGCGCAAGGCGTGCAGTGTTTCCGTCGTAAAGCTGTACTGTGCAAATTAGATCTGTAACAAGTGAGTTTTATTACACGCGATGAAAGACCACAAATTAAACTACGCCCGTATCTTGGTACTTTTCTCTTGCGCCTTAAGGAAACCGCATATGAGAGCTTTAAAAATGCGATATTTGACCATCTTCACGAATTATTTTCGCCAAGAATACACTTATTGTGACAAAATAAAAAAAATAGGGACATAGATAATTTTTTTTTTTTTTTTTTTTTTTCTGACCAAACGTCGTATTTGCAGAACATTTATTTACCGAGATACGCGTATTCCCGCAAAAAAATTATTTCACAAAAAACGTGGGGGTCCATCCCAAACTTAAGGCCCCCACCTAGCTGGCACTTGAACTTCGTTGCAGAGTGTTTTTTTTAAATTACACGTTTTTCGACGAAACTATTAAACGTGGATCCAATGTGATCTTCCATGAAAATAACACACGCTTAAGACGAGAGCTGTTGATCACTTTCAAAATATCACGAATGTTAGAAAAATCAATTCAGAGTACTCCAAAATGGCTAAAAACTGCTTTTTCAAACCACTGTATCGCAAAGTATACGCGCCAGCTCGCACGTCAGATACAAACAAAACTACTTAAGGACATTGCACTGAATCTTCCTACAGACTTTCCTCGAATAAAATAATAGGGTCACCGCTGAAAGTTACGTAGGTATAGGCTGTTCACGGTAAAGTGAGCACTTTTTAAGGCCGTGCTGAATGTTTCTTTTCATTATATTTCTATCTCCCGGTCACTTTTTAACATAAACATCGCCATGCGACTAATAAACAGAGTGTATACATTTCACCTCTCCTAAAAGTTAACGTCTAGAGCTGCAGCAAAAAATACTTATTAGCGGTTAATACCTGTAGAAGGGGCCTTAAACAGTGCTCACTTTACCGTGAACATCCTATACACGCAGTGCGATGAGAACACTGCATCGGCTTTCAAGACCTCGCCGAGAGACGTCCAGGGCTCGTCACTCACTCGCGATAACACTGCACGTCAATCAACAGCCTCACCTTTAGTGGCGATGGCGCCCTTCATGCACCGCGCTCCTAGGTCTCAGATGAGAAAAAAAATGCTTGTGTAGCACTGCACCCGACTATACAACGCGAAGAACTCATTAAAAAAAAGTAGTACAGACATCATGAAAATTATCAGAAAAGTGCTAAGTCATAAAGACGCAAAAAAATATAAAGTAAACTGATACCATGGGCTACCTCGTGACACACATATAATCACCAAATAACAACCTATATATTTGAAAAAAAAGTTAAATATAAAAATATGTTCCCATATTTAAATATAATATAAAACATATTAACTGTTATTTGGTGATTACATATATGTCAAGCAGTAGTCCACGACATTAGTTTACGTTGAAATATTTTTTTCATTTGTACAACTTAGTACATATATTACTACGCCTCCAGCTTAACAGAAAAATGTTGTGTTTGACATCGAATTCTTCAGAAAATATAAACTGTAAATTTTTTTTTATATGAAGTAAATGTCATCACATACATTGCGTGCCGTACAAGTTGAACAATGTTCGATAGAAATATAAAATTATAATTTTTTTTTGGGTTCGACACCATCAAAGAAGTCCCTCAAGTGTGCGAGACACCATTCGTGGTGAATATTATATTCCAACGACTCATAAATACCTACTGCCAATAACGTAAAATATAAATACATTTCTACTGGTCCGACATACGACAGAGTGTTATACAGAGTGATGCAAAATTGCACGACAATACTTAGAGGAAATATTCCTTACATCTGAAGAACGAAACATTTTTTTATTCGTACAGGTCCGCAAACGCTCCGTTTCTTTACTACAGCCCGTAATGCATAGCGTACAGTGTATGGCCCGCTGGCTGGATTATGTCGCTGTGGAATTCCATCGCAGCGTTCGTTTGCACGATGCACCACTCCTCACACCACGGCACTGCACCTAGAACAGCAGGGACTACAAAGGAACTGGTTACACATTTGTGTAAGCTTATCGTCAGCAGTAGAGGAAATGTTAAAAAATACCCCCCCCCCCCCATCGGCACGAACACATGCATCAACCTGCCGTTGCATGAACACCCGGATGCGTTGATAAACCGCAGAAAAATTCCTGATTGTTTCGCAACCCGCTACAATACTGTGACGTAGGGTGTCCACATCGTCCACTGAGGTTGCGTACACAAGGGCCTTTAAATGTCCCCACAAATAAAAGTCTAGTGGATTCAAATCAGTGCTCCTCGGGGACTGGTATGGGGCTTCCAATTACAGCTGCGATGGCGTTCCACAGTATCGTGATCCAGCCCGAGGGCCGCACACTGTAGGTTATGTATTATGCTGGAATCACAACAGCGCGACAGACGCAATGCGACAAGAAGAATTCATGTTATTGCGAACACTACTTTTATTGCCTTGCGACAAATAATGCAAAAATAGTATACGTAAATCGTTTCTTGTCACTAGCTGCTAGCCACTTGTACAACAGACATTAATGTTTGCATTTGTTTAAAAGGTGTTGATGGACAACACTTTATTTTCATGCCTACTGATTTTGCATAAAATATCAAAAATGTGGCCGTATTAACTCGAACAACACATCATAAATACTTATGCCCGAAAATGAAACGTTTTAATGAAATAAATAAACACAACAGTGGCGTTACCAATTCACCAGTACCACCACCATTCGAGCACCAAATTCTTACATGGTTTTCCAGTTTGTCGAACCCGCGACGCGACGAAATTAGAAATGTTTTCTATTCTGAAAACCTGTCGCGTCCGCCATTTTTGTAGCGTTCGCGTCACAGATGTCTCAACGCTGATTTGCTTTTATTCGTGTCGCGCCCGTCGCGTCGCTTCTGTCACGCTATTGTGATTCCAGCATTACGGGCTGTAGTAAAGAAACGAAGCGTTTGCGGACCTATATTCATATAACATTTTTTTCAACCTCTAGACGTGAGGAATGTTTCCCCGAAGTATTGACGTGCAATTTTGCAACATCCTGTATACTGGTACTAGCACAGCTACGAACAACATATTTGTTCTTTGCATCGCTTAAAATAATAATTCTATCTGATACTGAAAGATTTTCTGTTTTAACACGACATTCTGTTGCAGACGGTTCTGTGAGAGCGAAAACGTTTAACAAACACGCACGAACGTGAACATGAGCTAAAGGCTGTTCATGATAAAATGAGCACTTTTGAAATCAACCGTAGGAAAAAAGGCACATATTTTAACGGGCGCACTGGGTGACATGCGGCCAGCAAAGTTGGTAACGATAAATGGGAAGTAGTTCCGTATCTTAACGTTGAATAAAAAGCGTTACGTAGCAATTTCAGGTTATTTATATTATTTCTTTCGCTTTCTGTTTTCTTTTTAATCTATTTAAGTGTAAAAATGAGCAGATTCGTAAAATATCTACTTGACTAATAATTCCGTAGTTTCACTGGACCGACGCATGAATAAAGTGACGAGGCCCACGACAATGATAATATTACATATATCGGAAGAACGCACAACGTGCATACAAGTAGATATTAAGCAGGACTTTCAAAAGCGTTCATTTTAAAGTGAACAGCCTATATTAAATACATTTTTCTTTCGGATCGAAAGTGTGAAGTATTTTCAGCATCCCACGCTTGCGTGTTCGCTGTAGCTGCTGGAGACAATATGAGGGCGCGAATGCCAGCTGTAACAAACACTCTTTTGTGCTCCTCGAAATAAGGCGAGAAATTTATTTTTCCCTCGGGGCGGAAACAAAGTTGTAAACACTGTTTTAATGTACGCACCAGAAGCTCGGCCAAGAGGGAGAAAGTGGGGGGGAAATAACACCAGGGTGGCATAATTTATAGCACGCCATCTCGGAATGTCATCGGCCGCAGCCGTAAAACTGGAGCAAGGTTCGGGATTCGCAGCTCCCACACAAACCATAAATAATTTCTCCTGATTTTAAGGGCCTGCGCGTAGGCCGTGAAAAAAATTCAGCCCGGAAAAATACGTTTCCCGACCGCTCTGCACCGCATTGCGCAGCGAGGTGCGGACAAGACTTTGCTCTGTTTTATGATTACGAACAGCTTACATGTGTAAAACCACACCCGTGTAGCTGTCGTGCGTACACCAACCTGCATGAATATATGCAGCAGTGTCGCGCGAACTGCGGACGTTCGTTGTCGATACAAGAATACGTAAGCTAATATTATACGGAGTGTACCTAAATTCGACCGATTAATTTCGGGTGTATGTTAATAACGAAAAAAGAAGTTGAAAACTTATATACGATATATGGTCTGAAATTAATCCTAAGGGAGGTACACATTTTGAAGTTTTAGTTGAAGGAAAAGTTATTTACAGTACCAGTCGTAGTAGTAGGGATATGCCGGTTTCGGCACAAGGGCATCGGCCATCGGATTCGGATTCGGGGAGGCCGCCATGTTGGTACGTCACTTCCGCCATATTTTCCCCCTTTTTCCTTCAAAATTTCTTTTTCCCTCAAAATCGACCAAAAGACACTAAAAATGACCCTTTTCTTAAAAATTCCACTTTTTTTTCCTAAAAAATTCCCATTTTCCCGGAGCATGCAAGAGGGATTAGTGATCCAATGGTCAGGGATCAGCGGCCCAGGAGACAATGATCAGTGACCCAGGGGCCAGGAGAGCAGGAAGAGCAGGACCTATGACCATTGATCTTTAACCCAAAAAAATCCAAAACATAAAAAAAAATTCCGAAAAATTCACAAGAAATAGCAAAAAATTTACTATTACAAATTATTAAAAAGTTGTTAAAATTGTTATTGAAATTGATTAAAAAGTATTTTAAAATACTTAAATTTACCAGAAGTCACCTCTAGCCCATACTCATTACACCATCTTGGTATACATCACCCATCTGCCATATCGGAAGCCAATGACCATAACCTTGACCCTATGGCATTGAATTACCTTGAAAACCAAAACTCGAGAAAAAATGCATAAATGTCAGTAAGAATAATTCATTACAGACTACTACTGTCATGTTAGATGCAGACTACCTCAACCTTAACTCCATTAACTTGAATGACCTTGAAACAAACTTGAGAAAAAATACATAAAGTCAACAGGCATAATACATTATAGACTACCGGCACCATATTAGATGCAGACTACCTCGACCTTGACCCCATGACCTTAAATTACCTCGAAAATATAAAAAACCAAACAAAATTTTAAAAATTCACAATAAATCCCAAAAAGTCGCAAAAATGATTATTAAAATCATTAGAACATTAAGACATGAGGCCAATGGAGGAAAGGATGGCAAGGAAGGTTAATTAGGTTAGAGAGAGCATGATAGAGAAGGAACTAGCGCAGTCTCACACTCTGGCCTCGCCGCCCTGAGGTAGGACGTCGCCGCACCTGGTCTAGCAGCTGACCTCGTCCCTTGACAATCGCCGACTGCCCCTATGTCCTTCCTCGCAGCCCAGTCCACTATTCGCACCCCTCCAAGTGTGCGGATTGACGTCATACATTGTGACTGGCTCTCATTGTGCAATAGACGCGGAGTCTACTTGTAGTTTGTTATAACTACCATGGAATGTGCTGATGTTTGCTGGACCCACATTTTCTGGTGTTCTTTGCACATTTCCTATGACAGTTTAGATATTCCTCTCCGGCTTGCTGTAATGGTTTCTTAGGTTACCTAACTCGCCTGTGGCCTCCTTCAAAGACATTGTTCTGACAGGTGGTGTACAACGGGGCCGTGTATAACAAGATGCGGGGCATTGACGTATAGCATGTTACCAAATAACAACACGAATTTCGCACGTCTCTGCCAATCAGATACAACGCCCGTTACCAGAGCCTCGCGCAGCCAATCGGAGAGTGGGTACTCCCACATCAAAGGAACCGGCACGTCATTTCATCTCCGTATAATTATCTACTCTGCGGTGTGTGCAGGAAGCAGGGCGGATTGCAACATGCGACGCGGATATTTGGCGTTACTGAGTGGCAGACGGCGTTTTTCTCCGTAGTGACGTCGACCAGACTGGAGGACCCCAGGAGCTCGCTGTGCCGTTCGCCGTAACTCCGCCTTAGTTCAAAAACCTCGGGACCCAACGCAAGGTGGGACAAGCCCAGTTACTTTCAGGCTCTCATTGGGTTATCATAAATATATGCAAGGTACTCCCTCCATAATCCATAGCTTCTTGTAATTGTGATGTTCTGCTAACACAATAATAACCCGGCTTTATTTCGGATAGTCTTCCGTCAATATACCCCTTAACTCTACCTCTGGCTACAGCCCCATTATGATTCTCAGTTGTGAACACCCCTAGCCCTTAATTACAAGTATGGCCAAGAAGGCATACTTTGTAACAACCTGCAGCCAGAGATAAATACGTAGTTGGGGTCTGGGATAGCCTCGTGGCTTCTAGGTTTTATGGATACTTGAAGGTTCCGAGATGTGATATCAGTGATTACTACATAAAAATGTCAAATAATTTTTAAAATAACACACATAATTTATCGTAAATATGACAATTTTAACTTAAATCTAGATTTGTACATATTTAAAAACTTATTTAAACACAAAAATTGTGAGCTTCCTTAGCGAAACGTCCAACATGGCACGAAAACACTACAGAAGGAGAAGATATTGGCCTAAGAAGATATTTTGGAATATTGGTGTTTTATAGGTTTGCTTTACAGTATGACTTTTAATCCTGGTAGTAGTCATTTGAAAATGTGTTTTTTTTTCTTTCGTAGGGCCCATAATTCTCCTAATCCTTCATATGCTTACATTAATAAAAACTGATGCTCGCGAAATAATATGTTGGAAGATTTTTGCTGTTGATAATAGTCTTATAAATCAGACTGCTGTTATTTTAATTGCTCAGGCCCCTGTTTTAAATTCTCGTAGAAAGCTTAAGTTTTACTAAACAATTAAAAATTTAAAATTGTACTGCGGGCGAAATGCACAACTTTCCAAGAAATTCTTTATACCGTTATAATGGCATGAAAAATGATTTTGATATGTAGCTTAACATATTTATTTTGTTACATTTTCAGATTTCTATGAAAAATTATGATATTAATTAAAAATTGCAATAACTCATTTCATTATTTTTCAAAAGTAATTTTCCTTCATTTTTATTAGTTACTTTAGATTATTATTTAATATCACAACATAAAAGGGCGTAGGACTAATGCGCTAAAAATGTTTATATTAATGTTGGCCTCTTGAACATCCTTTATTAAGGACGCCGCCAAATTGGCGATTGAATTGCGTTTGAGAATGTTTGAAAGCTGTGTTTTTGTTACGAAAATAAAACACACTTCATACGAAGGACCAATCATATTCTCAGCCCATCATGCACGTCAGAAATACTTTTTTTTCCGAGCCATCCAACATAACTTAAAAATACTTTTTCACACTGCTGTATCTTGTAAGATCTTATATATACTCATACAGATATCAACTGTTTATTGGTTAAAAACTATTCACGGTAGTAGATATCTGTTGCAGATCCTAGCGCAACTCAGTAATTAGGCTAAAATTCAAGCAATTTCAAGCCAAATTCAAGCAAACTTCTAATTTCCTGTAAAATCTTTCCAAGCGCGACTCAAAATCAATCAAATTTAAGGCCAAAATCAAAATAAATTTTCAGCTTGCGTTCACTCTTTGTTCGGGGCTTTTTAAAGCCTTATCTGCAAGCTAATTGGTCATATTCTTGACGAAATTCCTGGAATGTTCATAAAATTGTGGTGATATTTTTTTAGCTAATTGATTTGGCTTGCCAATTTAGAGTAAATTTGTCTTTTTTTAAATTTAAATTTGGTCTCATTCACTCCCGAGAAGGACACTGCTCAAAGAGTGAACAAAGCATGTTTTAAAAAAAAGTCCGCTTGATTTATATCGCAGATTTGGATCAGATCAGCTTGATTTTAGAGTAAAATTTGGTATAATTTGCAGTAAATTTAAAGAGATAAATTATATCTCAAGAAGATTTTGAAAAAAGTTGCTTTAAAGTGAAAAATTTGCTTGAATTTTAGTCAAAATTATTGAATTGCTCTAGGATCTGTAATAGACATCTACTGAATTTATAAAAAATGTTTACATATAAACACAATTGAACCTATTAAAAAAATGCTCAAATAATATTGGTACAAATAAAGTTGACACAAACAAAAATGTTGTGCTCGAAGTTCTACTAACCTTTTAAAAACTTCTTCTATCTTCTCAAAATCGTCCCCTATTACACGAAGTGTAAATTTATCGTTAATATTTTTCGTAGAGTGTTAATTGTAAACTTTGTAGATTTAGATGAAATTTGTAAACTAAGTATTTGATTTCGTCAGACGCGTTATCTATTTTATAGGAAGGCGTAGTTGATTTACAACTATATTTAAAAAAAAATTTCATGCTGCAAGGTAACACACGCATTTATATTTATAAAACAAAATTTTTTTGAAAAAAGAAAAAAAAAGCCATTGAGTTTTAACAAAAGGATTTTTTATTCGATCAAACAACTTAACAATACATATGAAAATTGAATAAAAATATCTAAACAGTTTCTTGTTTCAGTAGAATCGTTTACATCCCCCATTTAATAAAATTCAAAATTTATATATCTTCAGTAATCCGTTCTTTCATATAATCATAAGTTAAATTCCGTTGGTTAGTTAAAATAACATTACAAATTGTATGTGCTTCAACAGCTTTATCAAAATTGCCACTAATTTTTGTATTTGTTTTTTATTTAACTACAGTTGTTTTTCTATATAAGCAATCAATAATATACAAAGGTCTTCGATCCCAAAATGAGTAATAATTGGTTTTACCATGAAAGTTTAGAACCGGCTTATAATAAAGTTCATTATTACTATATACAGTATCAATTTTGTTCTAGAAGTTCTAAAATTGTTATAAGCAAGTAACGCTTTATCATAAAAATTATTGCCAATATCTAGATTCAAATTTTCTTTTGGAAAAATTTTATTTCTACCATTTTTAACACATATTTTTCACGTTACAATGATCAATCATAGATGCGTGGACATACTGTTCAGCACGATTTTTTCTATTAGTTTGAAACCCAACAATTACAAAATCAGGCATGTGTAATTGTAAATTATTAAACTGACCTTTTATATCAAAGTTAAAAACAGTTGTTCCAGTTGGAACCCCTTTTTCTATAAATCTCCAATAATCAAAACTAATAGACATTTGAGGGTTTTGTATATTTTCTCTTTAATTGCAATGGCTGTGTGAGATTCATATTCAACAATAGGCCACATAATTACTAATTTTGTAATAACAATTTTACCTGGATCAACATAATCTCTATCTAGTGTACCATCTGCTTTCTTATTTCGAAAGACAAATAAACAGTTGTTATCGGAAGAATTACGAATAAAACTAATTTTTTAACCACCTTGCCAATAAAATTCATTGCTACCTCGAATAAAACCAAACAAATATCTCAGTGGATAAATTATTTCATTTGGTTTGTCACTATGAGTAGCTTTTACTTGATAATAATGATCAACACAAGATAATTATATTTAATTTTGTTCACCTGGAGAGCTTAACAAAGTATTGATCACTACCGAAGTTATACCCGGATTATCAATAACCTCGATAATATGTCCACTCTAGAAAACTGAAAAGGAAAAAAACTAGAACAAACATCAATGTTATCTAACTTATCATAGTTTGCTGCATCCCCAACTTTATCTCTCTTTTGTAATCTAAATTGTTCATAAACATAAGTATCAAAGTTATCTCCCTAGTATGTTCAGTCGGGGGAAAAATTTGTCTATCAAAGCTCTCAATACTTTTATAACTAATTTATTATTATATACATATATATAAATGAAAGAAGCAAAGGATATTTCTCGAGTTAAATTACTCATCGAAAGATACAAAAATTATAAAAAGCACCATGAAGCAGAATATGAAAAAAATAAGAAGAAAGAGCTGACATTAATTGACGAAGTACGAAATATTGGCAAAAAATATAACACATAAGTGAAGAAGACAAAAATTTAATAAACATGTTAGTTCCAGTAGCGGCAAAAAAAATTAGATTATCCGCCAACTCCAGAAGAGACATATTATGAAAGAGAATAATTCTCGAAATCTCCTAATGTAGAATTGCGAATGGGCATTTTACAATAAAAAAAATTTGGTGCAGTGCGCACCAATTTCTACTATAAATCTTGGAGAAGAAATTTCAAAAAGAATAAATGTTGTTAAAGCACAATATGGTTTTCGAGGAGATGGACATAACTTTTACATTGGAGATACAAAAGTAACTATAATCATGATAAAATATTAGTTAAAAATTAAGAATGTAAATTAACAGAAGGGCTCTCTAATTCGCTAACCAAAAATAAACAATCAGATATTGATGATAAATTTACCGACAATGGCTTTAAAAATTACAGAGATATTATTTTAGCAACCAATGCTGCATTCCAAGAATATAATCCAAAAATTAATGTAAACTCAAAAAAAATTCGGGAGTATGTGAATATAATTAAATCACTTTATGATAATTATATAAGAGCATTAAGATCAGCACCAAACACACCAGAAAATAAGATTTCTCCAAGAACTCCTAAATCTGGAGAAGTTATAAAAGATTACAATATTTCGCCAATAGAATATGTTTGTATGGATGATGTTAGAAAATTGGTTAATAGATTATTAGTTATTCATGGTGAAGAAAACGCCGGAAATAATAATTTTTACAATGAAAAAATGCGCATAATGAATATGTTAAGGAATAAATTTTCCGATTTTGTTGTTTGTAACCAAAAAAGAATCCCATATCTAATAAGAGTTTTAAATGCAATTCCACATTCATTTTGGAATTCTGAACACCATGACAAATAATTAAATAATTAAATTTACCCGAAATGAATTTTCCCGGTTATGATTATTGTGGATAACTTACAAAATTAAATGAAAGACTAGAAAGAGGAGACAACGGTATAAATCAATTAGATGAAGTGTACAAATATCACGATATTGCATATAGGGACCATAAAGATTTAGAATATAGACATACTGCTGATAACATTTTAAAAAGGAAGCAAAAGAAATTATGTTAAATAAAGATACACCAGTTGCTGAAAAAATTGCTTCTGCTGCTGTTGTCTCAACAATATTTACAAAAAGAAAACTTGGTTGGGGCATTAAAATGTGTAATTAATCATATATTTTTTTATTTATTCAATATTTTTTCTTTATAAATGAAGATAAACAGCCAAACTTTCGATATACCCAATGTTCAATTAAGAGACTTGGGTATTGATAAATTTTGAAAAAAGATAAACTTGAGCGAAAAAATAGAAGAAAAAAAAAAGAAGGCAACGACTTCTTAATAACCTTGACATTGCCATTACTAAAAAAAAAAATATTAAAAGTGAAATCTGGAAGTGGCTTATATCATGGAGGAATTATTTCCCTCATAGTTGCTGCTTTAAGTGGTCTTGGTGATTTAGCAGGAGTAGCGACTGCAATTTATAATTGTGTTGAACAAAATATCAAAAATAAATAAGAATTAAAAGAACATAAAAGACATAATTTAGCAGTGGAAAATAAAGCTGGAAATGGTGTAGTTATAAAAAGAAGAGGAAGACCAAAAAAAAATTTAATATATACCCACTATCTAATATCGACATTGAAAATAGGCAAAAAAATAAATTAAATATAAAAAATTTCAGAAATGATTACGTGATTGATGAACTACCAAAAAAGTATGCTCAAAAATGAATTTTGTGTGGTAAATTTCGACATCTCATCAAATCCTGGCACTCATTGGGTTTGCTATTTTAAAGAAAATAATTATGCTTATTATTTCGATTCATTTGGAGGCAATATGTGGACATATATGTTTAATTGTTTTACACCTTTTTTTTCGAGAGAATGAAAGTTTAATGATATAATTTCTTTGTTATTAAATTACATATATATTTGGGAAACCATTAATGAAATCTTTAAACAAAATTTTGGACACAAATCATATGTAGATTCACAATGCAATTCCAGTGTTTCTTTATTACAAAGCGAACTGTTTTGATTGCACAAAAACGTATATTTCCTTTCTAGGACGTAGAAATGTTAATATAGGTGAGCCTATAAATAATAAAGATGCTGTAAATAAAAGATATTTCGAAATATATTTAGCACATTATGCATTACCAAAGGATGTAGATTCAAAATATGAAATTATTGTTTCTGATTATGCTTTGAAAGAATATACAAATTTACAATTAAGTAATAATGTTGGTGATTATATCAAACGAGTAAATAATGCAAAACAGGCACTAAAAAAGGAAGAAGAATCGAAATACAATACTATTTCTTCTGCTTTACAAGATCAAATAAGTAAAGTTTTTACTTATACAAACAGTTATATTTCTTTTCAGCATCGTAAAATTACTAGTCTGCCAGATCCTATAGATGAAGATGATGCACTCAATAAAATATATTTCGATAAAGAAATAGCAGATTATGCTTTAAAAAAGGATGTAGATTTAAAATACTACACAAGTGTTTCTAATTTAAAAAACATGAAGAATCAAATTATAATATCATTGTTTCTGCTTTACGAGCTCAACTTAGTAAAGTTTTTGTTTATACAACAGACTATGTTTCTATTCAAAATCGTAGAATTAATAATATGGCTGACCCGTAGATGGCAAAGATACTGTCAATAGAAGATATTTTGATAAAGAAATATCTGTTAAAATGCAAAATTTAAACGAATCAGTTTTGAAATACTGCGATACACTCGTTAACTCAAAAGTTGATAAAAGCAAATAAGCTGTTGATAAAGAACTAGAAGATAAATTACAAAATTTAAACCAATCTCATATATTTTATTTACATGCAGTAAGGAATAAAATGACTAATGTTTTTCACTTAAATAATAATCTAATTTTATTTACTTTTTAGATGGACTGTACTATTTATAAAATAGTTCCGGATAGTCTCGTGTTTGGAAATAAAATGGCCGTTTTTAAGATTAATACAAACATTGATCACAGCAAGCCCTTTGTTGTTACAAAAGCAAAAAAATATAATTAAAAAAGAAATAAATAAACATCTCTTTATACTGATGGAGAGGTGGTGGCAATAGGGATATTTGTGAAATACAAAGATTAACTATATATTTTTTTACTATTGAATGGAGAACACAAGGTGTTCGAAGTGCAAGAAAGTCACTAGGATTAATAATATTATAAAAACTTAAAATACAAAAAAATTGATGTATTGTTCAGAAACGTATATGCTCGATATATAATTCTAATAAACCAAGATAAAAAAATTGTCAGAATGCGAGATAAGGAATAATCAATGAATTATATAAAGCAGCACGAAAAAATTTTCCAGGAAGAAAACGAATTTCCTATGGAATAAATTATTTATGGCAAATTGGTCTTGTAGAAATGGACACTGGTAACTTAATAGGTATATCGCATATAAATTATGGATATAAATATATTATGTCAATTATTGGTTTTCTCAAATTACGCATTTGCTTTACAAATTAAAGATAAAACAGCCAAGAAAGCAGCACTTGCTTTAGAATCTATTTTAGTCAAAAGAAAACCAAATAATTTACAAAATGCCAATGGCTTAGAATTTTATAATAAAATATTTAAAGAACTTATGCAAAAATATAACATCAATCATGATTCTACATACAGAGAAAAAACTAACACCAGTTGTGTAGAAAGATTTAATCGTACAATGAAAACATAATGTGAAAAAATTTAGCTTTGAATGGCAATTACAAATGGGTAAATATATTAGATGATTTAGTTCAAGAATACAACGACACAAAGAACAGTACCATTGGCATGAAACCAATTGAAGCCAATAAGAAAAACGAAGAAAATTTACGACAACAGGATTTTGCGAATGTGTTCACTAAACCGAAGTACAAGTTTGGCGATATTGTACGAGTGAGCAAGAATAAATGCATTTTTGAAATGGGGTATACAGCTAATAGGAAAACAAAATTATTTACCAATTTTTAAGTTTTAAATTTTGATGTACCAAAATAAAACTGAAAGACACAAAAAAAAAAAAAAGTGTAGTTTTTATGAATACAAAAATATGAAAACAAACTATCCAGATAATTACTTGGTCGAAAAATGTTTAAAACAAAGGTAATAAAATTGATGTAAAATAGTTGGGTTATGATAATTCACACAACTCTGGGATTAATAAATCAGATGATTTGTGGATTGAAGTGTTTTTGATTAACGGCATCTGGAAGACATCCTTTATATTTTATTTAAATGCACAACAACACGATTGACCACATCGCCTTTATCAAAAACTATTTCAACAGAATTAAATTTTATAAATTTGAGATTTAAGTGGGCCTCTGTACACTTTTGTCTTTCTATTTCATTACTAAGATTCCTATCTCTGTGGTTAAATTCGTCACACTCAATGGTTACCATTCACCACAATTATTCAAAGCAGAGCAAAACACTAGAAACATTAAGGCTCATCCAAAAGCTTATGATCACACTAAACCACTCAAAAACATATCACTTCCAAGTTAATACATTTATTCTCATTTTGAAAACTGCTGGTTCATTTCACATTTCCTTAAAAGCCTTCTTCGATATACACTCATAAAAAACTGTATAAAATGACCCAAGAAGCCTCACCACTATTAACACCACTATATAAAATATATTGAGCAAAACTCCTCAAAGAGGAGTAGTAAGTATAAACACGTGAATAGATAAACGGCTAGATAATAGAAACAACTAATTAAATACACTTAATTTGTAATAACAACCAAGTCTTTAAAAGTTTAAACAGATTCACAAAAAATATTTTAAAAATATAATACTGACCCTGCGCCCTTTCGGCTTCCCTGCCTCATAATTATATTCTCCCAAGACCTACTCGAACGCATAAAACTGTCGTTCGAAACTTTTGCAAATCAAAGCATGAAACGCCGAAGGTACACATTTAACAAATTGATCTGACCAGGCGTGGACAAACGTCTTAAAGATTTAGCACAAAACAATTATAGTTGCGCAGGTCAGTAACAACAGCCTTCAATTCAAGGTCAAGTTAACTACATTTGGTAGAGGCACCTCGCGCAATGTAGTTTATACTTTTCAACTGAGTTATCGTTACTGTCCATTTTTAATTTTTCCTGTTACCATGTTCGCTCACAAGCGACACCCAATATTACAAACAAGTTCAGTTTCAGAATAATCAATGTCAGCCCAAATTACTTACCTTTTGGCACAACTTATTTAAAATTGGTGTTCCTACACCCGGCTTGATGCTTCGGAACAATAATTAGAGCAATTCTCGGACGGGGCAGCAATCATGCCCTACAAGAGGCCCTGTAAGACTGGAACAATAAGCTAAAAGATTTTAAAAATTTAACTAGAATGCACACTGGCCAGCTCGCTGCTTTAGCTAGGCCAATCAAAGTGACCGGCCATAAGAATTATAAACTCTGACAGTATTAAATTGATCAACCCGTACTTTGATCAACCCTTTCAATCAATTTAATTAACACTTTGATATCAAATTAATTAAGTTAATCAAAAACTCGTAAACTGGTGCTTCATGACGTCGGTCGTTCCGTCGATATTCATAACACCTTTTGGCAGCCTTCCTTCTCTTCACCGACACTGCTGGTGTTAGCTGCAACTGTGATTCCATCATGGCTAATCGCCCGAGTGATTAAAAGTGCGACCTTTAATATTTTTTAAATATCAATGTGGTTGGTGCGTAATTTTGTAATCACCCAATCATAGGCTACGTTTAAATGGTTCAAATATGTATAGAGGTGCGGCCAGATCTAGGTGAGTTGTGGTGCAATTCATATTGATTAAAAGGGCAGTAGTTTTGCATTAGTTCGCGCTTTAAGTTTAACGTGTCCCGAAATATGAACGCGAATTTCACAGGTCTTTAATCATCTGCAGCTTGTCCTCGCCACATGATAGGTAGGGCCACCTGTTTTTTCACGGAAATATTTACGCGAAGGCTAGACTCCAATGTCCTACGGCATATGTGCAATCTTCACTTGGTTATTGGCCACGTGTCTTTGCCGGGAGACAGATCCTTGCCTGGCTGGGCCAATCAGAATCAGGTTACTGAAGCATTGGGTGTCCGCGATTCGCTGGCAGGCAACTAGAACGCGTGATAGTTAAACTCAGCAAATTATAAAAGTAAATCTGAGCTCTTGTGTTTCGGAGTACAAGTTCTCCTGAAATAGTTTCATGAAAAGCAAGTGGCTTTAGTGATAGTTAATTTCGATGATTATATAAAATCTTATGACAATATTAAAATGTTAGCAATCAAACAAATATATAAACGATGCGGTCCGCAGATACAATCTCTTACAGCAAGAACCATTTTACAAACTGCTATAGCGAATATTATGTTCGAAATATCATGAGAGTGAGCAATTACACGTTCAAGAGATAAGACACACAACAATTTATTGTTTTTTTTTTTTTTTAAGAAGGGAAGCTAGAGGTGGGAAATAATTGCAATGCTAACTTGAAATATTCTCTTACTTGACATAGTTAAAGTCTTTTAAAATCAGGCATTGTATCGTTTCGCACACGAAACACTACACTGACATGGTGGAGTGAAGCCAGCGAAGTGATTTGGGTGGCTCTTAACAGCGAGGTCTTGAGAGCCGATGAGGATGAATGAAGTGAATATGGAGCGGCGCCGGAATGAAGGGGGGGGGGAAACGGGAGATCCCCGAGAAAACCCACCGACTAACGGCATCGTCAGGCACGATTTCCACATGAGGAATTCCGGGAGCGGCTCCGCCGGGAATCGAACCCGGTTCTCCTTGGTGGGAGGCGAGTATTCTAACCACTTCACCACCGCGGCCCCCACTGGCAAGATGATTTGTCGACTGTGGCGCACTCCTGTGTTGGCGAACGGGAACTCTGTGTGTGGCCTTGACTAGCCAGACAGTTCAAGGCGTGAGCTCAAGCGGATAGATAGTGTTTCCCAATAGTGGACTTTTTTTTTTGTGTTGTTGGCAATGCGTTTAAGAAAATGTTTAACAGCCTCTTTGTCATTTTCATTCGTGTTTCACTTCCCTTCTCGGACCACCTAGAATAGACATGATTCTCCGATGCTGCAGATACTGTTGGTATAGTTCCTTCACGCTTTTTAAATAAAAACTCTGAATAATCACATCATTTAATTATGACATGTTCGGTAGTTTCCTAATTATGTTATGTATCATAAGCGTTTTATACTTGTGTTAACATTAAATCAACTTATTTCCTATTAAATTGAAATTTTATTTATAAAATGTCCACCTAACATAAATTAAAACTGTGATAAAATACGTGTGTTGGTAATGCCTAGTAGGAAATAGTTCTTATGCAAAATATTTTACACTGAGTAGCGCACGAATGCAGTGCGTTGGTGTTTTGGTGTAATTTTCTAATACTCGAATAAGCTCTGTTTGCATAGGGCGGAGGAATATCCTGGAAGTAGAACTTTAGCAGGGCTTCAGAATAGTTTGAAGTGACCATGAATGAACTGTATGAAATTTCGTAAACAATCTCACAGCCGACGAGTTTCTACTCTCGTTAAAAGGACAGCGATCAAAGGTTTTTGTAACAACCGTTGTTCGTTTTATTCGCCCTGATATTTTTAAAATCGACAACGCGTAAAACCTATTTTATCTACGGTACCCTCAAGTAGGGAACCGAACAAGTTGGTGCTGTGGTGTAGACTGTTCACGGTAAAATGAGCTCTTTTGAAAGCCTTGCTTAAGATCTACTTATATACACGTTGTGTATTATTCTGCCTTGTGGAAAACTAACATTGCCATGGCCTCATCGATTTAATCACGTGTCAGTCAAGTAAAACGGTGAAGTTTTTGGAAAAGTAAATATTTTACAATTCTGCTCATTTTTACACTACGATGGATAAAAAAAACAGAAACAGAATGAGATCACTTAAGTTATCACAAACTGTTACCTAACACTTTTTATTCGACGTTAACTATCGTTACCAACTTTACTGGGGGCATATCACTCTGGCTGCTATGGGCCCAGTGAATTTGGTAACGACGGGGCTAAAGTAGTTCGATGCCCAAACCCCTTGAGGTATAGATTAACTTTTAGTTGGAGATTTTGTAAAATAATAATTTAATGTTGTGAATAGTACTTACGAATTTCCTATAACCTCTGACACTTCTAACCTAAGGAAAGTATTCCAATAGACTCACGCCTTGGCACAATAAGCAACCAATTATAAAATAGTTTGTGTGTAAACAGAAGCCAATAGCATTGCTCAGGGAAAGGCGCTGTCCGTATTGGTGCCAGCTTCTGACCCTGTACAGCACCGATGATGAATTCTCCAATTCTTCAACACACAAGAAGTGAACGAGTATACTTGGGATCAATACGTTAAGGTTTGACGTTGAATTAAAATCGTTTGGTAAACATTTACTGTAACGAAAATTATTTTATTATCTCTGTTTTTTTTAATAGTGAGCACATTTTAAAAATATTTACTTTTCTGATGATGACACAGTTTAACTTGGTGGACGCATGAATAAAGTCATCAGGACTCTGGCAACGTTACTTTTACATATGGCCGAAGACTGCATAATGTGCATATGGTTAATTCACGGTTATTTCCTATTTTCTGAAACCCTGATATAGTTCTACTTCCAGAATATTCCTCCGCCTCGTACAAACAAAGTCTAACGGAGTCTAAGAAAATTACACCAAAGGGATAATGCATCGCATTCGTGCGCACTCTATGTAACAATATTCTGTATAAGAACTATTTATTACTATGTATTGTCAATACACCTATTTCTTTCCTGTTTTTATCTAATAATTTTAAACTAAATATAACGATTTATGGATAAAATATAACTGAAAGCTCAATTAAACTAAACAATAAAGCACTTGTATGTTAACAGAAAGGTAAAACATTGTTAATACATGAGATAGGTATTTAGAAAATAACTAAAACATATCATACGCGGAGTAGTTATTCAAACGTTTGATTCTAACTGTGCGAAGAAACCGCGAACAGAATATACAAGTAGCTCTTAAGGTGGATTCCCCCCCCCCCCAATCATAGATTTATCGATTTTTCGCCACAGCTTCCATTTCAGAAAGTGTATTGAAATTGCCTGCACGACATATAGTAAGTAACAGCTTCCCAAACTTTGTCGAACTGCTACAGTTTCGTTACATTTGTTAGTTTTTAGCTGGTAACTGTCGCGCCAAAACTCGAGATTATTTAATGCGGACGATTATAAAGGCGACGATATCAACAGTAATAAAGAAATACTGACCGCAGACAACGCACCAAGCAATGCTCTGAGCTCTGTCATTCCAAAAAAAAAAACATGATACAAAAATTGTATTTCCAAAGTATGGCAACAATTCCGTAAATCCAAGACGGCGAGTGGGAATCTGCCTTAAGCAGGGCTTTGAAAAGTGCTTTAGTTTACCTTGAACAACCTATACTTGTAATGGCGAAGTGTGATGCCACCGCGACTTCGGAGAGCCCCAAGAACAATTTTTTTTTTATCTGCTTCTTGGAGGGTTTTTCCTTCGAACGGCGGCGATTATAGCCGAGGTGTGAACCGAGACGAGACTCGGCGATCTGATGACAGCTCGTCCGCCTCGTCTCGCCGCCATTACGCGAAGCGAGTCGTGACGTCACTCGACCATGACACGCATCCCGTCGCTGACGAGCTCCTCCCGACGCCAACCTCTGGGTACGTGACAGTAGTATAGAAATGCCGGTTCGAGCACAGCCCCCCAGTTATCAGAAAAACAACGGTAAATCAAATGCTCGAGTCATCAGAAAACCATCAGAAAAAAATTACTCTTAATTTTCTGATCCAAAACATCAAATGACGATTCGGGCACAACCGCAAAAAAGTGGCTCAGAAAGTTGCGTTAGGGAGCAGTTGCAAAACTAGCTCAAAAAGTTACGTTTGAGCACAACCGCAAAAAAGTGACTCAAAAAGATGAGTTTGACCAGATCGTAGTCTTTAGAAAAAAAAATATGCATAATCTTTGCATTTGAGTGCATCTGCAAAAATACTCTTAAAAACATGCGTTTGGGTGCAGTTGCAAAAAAAATGGTTTAAAAAAATTTGATTAAAAAAAATTATTGTGTATATAATAAATGGACACAAATAAGAATCAACTAATATCTAATATGATGACGACAATGGCAATGAAAAATGCTAACGCAACTGGTAATGTTTAGAAAGAATATAAATTTTAAAAAGATGTTTTTGTGAAAAGAAAGAAGATGAAATCTCAAGAGAAGTATGTTAGGTGTGAAACTTGTAATCACTTTTACAAACCATCTCTCATAAGAAGTAATCTTAAAAGTAGATTGCTCAAAGGTCTTGCACCAATACATAATAAATCACATGAACCAACAAATTCATGGGGAATTTTTAAAATAACACAACATTTAATATCAAAACAGAAGTTCCCACGAGAGAATCAAGTGAAATGTGAAACTTGTAATCACTTTTACAAACCATCGCTCATAAGTAGTCACTTGAGAAGTAAAATTCATAAGTACACACTCAGATTCAGTGTAGAAGAAATCTAAACAGCATTTCAAAGTAGGACCAAGGTATATGCTGTAAAGAATGCGAATGCATACAAAGAACCAAATCATTTCCTAAACGATGTAAACGAAACTGTCACAGGACTAATTAATAAACATTTAAAATCACTCAAAGTGAACATGAAACTCTTCACTGACTACAAAAGGGGAATTGGTGGGAATATTGAATATGTAGAAAGCTCCTTTAAAACAAATAACGAAATTATACTGAAATCGACTAATCTGGAAGAATATTATGCTAACAGCATATCGAAAATCATAGCTGAGATGGGGGCTTTCGAAGTAAAGGGATCTCAGTGGGTACTCAACAGAATATTTAAACTAGAAGTACGAATAAATAAATATTTACCATTCAAGGGCAGTTCTTATGTTGATCTCCCAGAAAAAAATCAAAGATAAGCAGATGGTAATTAATGTTAAGAATAATGATCAAAAAGTTTTTTGTGATCTGTTCTCTCTGCATTTTATTAAGTACAAAGAAACCACCAAAGAGTGAATAAATACATAGCTTACGAACATGAGTGATGATGCACTTAAGGGTTTGGAATTTCCAATGAAATTGGATAGCATACCAACCTTTGAGAAAATAAGCGGTATTCATATTAATGTATACACATACGAAGAAAAAGACGGTGATAAGAAATGTAAAATCTCCCCATTAACAACAACAAAAATAAGATGGATAAGCACATTAACCTACTCTATATCAAATACGAAAAGAACGACCACTACTATTGAATAAAAAGTCTTTCGAGACTTATCGCATCACAAGTATCAAATAATAGCCACAGGATATATATATATATATGTGATAGATGTTTACAACATTCGTACTCTGTAAGTAAGCTAAATATCACGAACAAGACTGCCGAGATCACGATGGTGTTAGAGTTGAACTACAATCTGAAGGAAATAATGACATATTAAGATTTAAAACAAAAATCATTCTTTGATAGTTCCATTTGTGATATATGCTGATTTTGAATGTTTGTTTGCCAACCAAACCCCGACAAATCCTACACGAAACCATACCAAAAACACGAGCCTATTAGCATCTATTACTATGTAAAATACGAGCATGGGTACTATAAACCACCAGTAACTTATGAAGGATATGATGCATCTACTGTGTTCGTTAAAATGCTAATGGAAGAAGCAAAGTCTATTGGTGATATATACACAAATGAAAAACCAATGCTACCACTGACTCAGAAAGAACGAATTGTTTATAATACAGCTACCCATTGCCATATATGTGAAAAACCTTTGAATGGTGATTCTGTGAGAGATCATGATCATCTTACAGGGAAATTTAGGGGAGCTGCACACAGAGATTGTATCATATCGTATAGAAATCCATGTTTTGTCCCAGTGTTTATACACAATCTATCTGGTTATGACACATATTTATTCATAAGAGATCTTGGCATCGATGAAAATAAAATTGATCTAATTCCCAACAACGAAGAAAAATATATTTCTTTTACAAAATATGTATGTGAAAGTGTAAATCTTAGATCTATTGACTCATTTAAATTTATGGCTAAGAGTATCGATAAACTCCTAGCAACCTTTCCAGAAGCCAATTCCGAGAAACGTGTAAGCATTTTTCCAATGAACTTCTTCACTTTGTTATAAGAAAAGGTATTTATCCACATGACTATATGGATAGTGCTGAAAAGTGATGTGTCACATCACTTCCATCCAAAGATGCATTTTACAACAAACTTAATAAATGCGACAAACTACAGACAAAGATTACGAATTTGCGAGAAAGGGGAGGGAAAAATTCAACATAAAATCTCTAAGAGAGTACACAAAACTCTATAACAAATCTGATGTATTTATATTGTCTGATAAAACGGAAAATTTTAGAGATGTATGTCTCAAAACATATAAGCTAGATCCAGCATGGTATTTCACAGCCCCGGGGTTAGTGTGAGATGCTATTCTCAAACATACTAAAATAGAAATAGAATTATTAACAGATTACATCATTTTGATGATAGAAAAATATGTTCGAGGTGGAATTTCACAATGTTGTAAGCGGTATGCTAAAGCAAATAATAAATATATGAATGCTTATGATAGTACAAAGGAAATATTTTGTCTTACATATCTGGATGCCAATAACTTATATGGTTGGGCTATGAGCCAGTATTTACCTATGGTGAGTTTAAGTGGAGAAATACAAATATAGATGTAACAAAAATACGAGATGATTCTAGAAAAGGTTATATATTGGAAGTTGATTTGGAATACCCACATGAACTACACAATGTCCACAAAGATCTGCCATTGGCATCAGAGAATAAAATACCAGAAGGTTAAAAAAAAAACCCAAACTCTTGACTACTCTGTATGATAAAGAAAAATATGTATTACACTATGTGAAATATCTATCTCTCGGAATGAAGTTGAAAAAGATCCATAGAGTTCTGGAATTTGATCAATCAGATTGGCTCAAGTCCTATATTGATCTAAACACACATATGCGAACAAAGTTTACAAATGACTTCTAAAAAGATTTCTAGAAATTAATGAACAGTTCTGTTTTTAGAAAAACAATGTAAAATATTAGAAATAGAGTGGATATATGGTTGTGCATAAGTTCTAAGCAAATGGATAAACTAGTGGCTAAACCCAACTTTAAAGATAGGACTATATTTACTAACTCTTTGGTTGCAGTTCATATGATTAAAACAAAACTGTGCTTTAACAAACCCATTTATGTTGGAATGAGCATACTTGATCTATCGAAAGTCTTAATGGATGATTTTCACTATAATATAATGAAATCAAAGTATGGGAGAAATATTGAACTGTGCTACCAAGATATTGATTCATACATCTACTATATAAAAACACCAGACGTCTACAGTGACATGAAAGAAATGATCGATCATTTTGATACTTCTGACTATAAAAAATATAACCCATATTGTTTAACGTTAGTTAACAAAAATATTATTGGCAAAATGAAAGATGAATGTAATAGAAAAATAATGGAAGAATTTATTGGATTGAAATCGAAAATGTGTGCAATAAATGTGGAAGGTGGTGTAAAGAAAAGAGCAAAGAGTGTGAAAAACACTGTAGTCAGAAATGAGATTAGTTTTGGTGAGTACAAAAAGTGTTTGTTTGGTAAAAAAAAAGTGCTGTACAAAAGTATGAATCTTATTAAAAGTAATAAACATGGACTCTATATGATTGAGTAAGGAAAAAAAAGCATTAAGTCCCGAAGATGATAAAAGATTTATTCTTAAAGATGGCGTTAATACACTACCATAGGGGCACTACAAAGTTGAAAAAGAGCGATACTTTTCATTTAAAAAACACTCTTATAGCACTGCTATATAATTTTAAAGAAAAATTATATAACAGTAAATGTTTTTAATGGATACTAATGGATACATTAGAAACTGATAACCGCACATGTTTGCATATGGATAGCAAAACTTCTTTTGAAAGAAAACTGTTTGGTAAAACAGACACCGATGAACGCTATGATGATGCCGTTAAATGCATCGACGATGACAATGAATGCTATGACGATGAATTCTATGACGATGGCGTTAAGTGCATTGATAATGGCGATGAATGCTATGACGATGGCATTAAATGCATTGACGATGATGATGAATGCTATGATGATGAATGCTATGACGATGGCATTTAACGCATTGACGATGATGATGAACGCTATGACGATGACAATGATAGCTATGACTAAGCGTTGGGGTGTTTGAAAACTGATATCTCACAGTTAACTAACTACGAAACAACGTGTATTGATAAGAAAGTGCAATGAAAGATTTAGAAAAAGAATTCAATGTATCGGCTACTTTAATATGTCGAATTTGGAGATGTGTATCTAAATTTTTAATTGGAATATGTTGTAGCACATTGCCAAAGTCAGAGCGATAATTATATTTTAATGATTGGATAACCATTAAAACTTTATAGAGATATGAACACAAATAAAAATCAACTGTTGTCTAATTATATGATGACGATCATTTACTCTTTTAAAAATAGAATAGAATGCATTGGTTTAACACCACAATCCACCATTCCATCACATGGAAAACTTATACCTCCACGATTAACATCATTTAAAACTTCTTTCACTGAAAATCTGAACATATCTGTCTGGTAGGGTTACTTTAAAATTTCCAGAAGTAATTATCACTTTGTATTCATAACATGTATAATTTATTTCTGCATGGTTTATGGGATAGGACTGCCCAATTGTAAGTTCGGAAAGTTTCCTAAATTGTTTGGTTCTGTTTAATACATTTAGCATCTGATCCATCTTTATTATATACAATATTCTATTATTTTTTTTAAGTTTTCAAACTTTTTAGACCACTTTTTTTGCGACTGCGCCCAAACGCAAATTTTACACGTATTTTTGCAGATGCACTTAAATGCAAAGTTTAACGCAACTTTTTTTCTAAAGACTACGATCTGGTCAAACGCAACTTTTTGAGCTACTGTTTTGCAACTGCTCCCAAACGCAACTTTTTGAGCCACTTTTTTTTTTGCGGTTGTGCCCGAATCGTCATTTGATGTTTTGTATCAGAAAATTAAGAGTAATTCTTTTCTGGTGGTTTTCTGACGACTCGAGCATTTAATTAACTGTTGTTTTTCTGATAACTGGAGTCTGTGCTCGAACCGGCATTTCTATACTACTCGCGACGCACCAGGTTTGTTCGCGTGGTATGCTTTTTCTACTATCTCAGGTCAAGTGTTATTTTCCGCTGGCCGAAAAGCAGCAAAAACAACTGTTACTATCTGCAGGACGACACGAACAACTAACAGCAGTAAATTAACGTCAAACGTATATAAACAAAATTCTATTTTAAAAATGCTGATAATCATTATTGTCTCTGTAATTTACGTATATTAAAATTTTTGACCAGTCAAGATAACTTACTTTCGAGGATAAATTTGTCTTAAGTTGTGTTTATTTCTCTCTGTGCTTCTTACAGTATACACAAACATATTATTATCTTCACAAATTTGCGTAAAAGCAAAATTACTATTTGCAATAATCACTCTCAAGAAACTTCGACGATTTTTATTTTATTTTGGCGGCCATTTTTTTCCACCTTGCTCGTTTTGATACTTCTACTGTACCTCGGCGAACAAGAGCAGAAATAGCTGCTTTCTACAGCACAGATAGCAATCACTACCGCCAACCGAACAGCAGACAAAAAAAAAGTGCTTCCAGTAACAAGAAGAAATAGCAGTAAACTAGCAGAATAGCAAACCACGCGAACACCCCTCCTGACTCGCAGCAGCAGCCATGGTTGGAGGAACGGGTGGGATTGTCTTTGGTGGGTAGGGTGTTGGGGGAGGGCCACAGAGGTACATCTTAACCCCCCCCCCCCCCAAATATTAAGGGTGGGGTACAGCATGGCATTTTTGTAACTACCCCCCCCCCAATTATATTACTCTCACGCTACTTTATTACTTCAATAAATTAAAACATATCGTACACCAAGAACAATCTCCATTCCAACGAAATTTTGTATCATGCTGCAGCAGAAAATTGTTCTAAACGGTTAACCGACCGTTTCTTAAGAGGAGTCTGAAGTGAAACATTTTTTGTGCAATCGCTGTTTGTGCGTATTCGCGCATCTCGGTAAATACATGTTCTGTAAACACGACATTTTCTGTAAGAGGTAAAAAAAAAAAACTATTATCTATGACTCTATGTTTTTACTTTTGACGTACATTCATGGAGAAGAAAATTCGTGAAAATGGTCAAATATCGCATTTTTTTAAGCTTACCTTGTTTAATCTGTGGGCTTTTATTGCATGTAATAAAACCCCCTACTGTTACAGATCTGATTTGCACAGCACAGGACCACGACGGAAACACTGCACGCCTTGCGCGTAGGAGCGATGAGGCGCTAGAAGAGCGTGTTCGTGTCGCCCGTATCGCTCTCTCGCTTCTTGACCTGGGACACGCAGGTTCACACTCCTCATAACATAGGAAAAGCCTACTTGTTAAGGTAGCAGCCTGTCTTTGTCTCCCCAAGCCTCTGCTACTGTCTAATCTATCTTAAAGTACTTTGTAACTGCATTTCTTTTGTGTGTCCATGGTCAAACAAGGGGCGGGAATTGGGGACAAAGCTATCACCGGTGGACGGGGGGATACGAAACTGTACATTCCAGACTGCCTTCTTTGGAGGAGAGCATTCAGTGATTGATTGGTATTGTCCATTTCATGAAGTGGGGTAAATCTCGACAATTCTAGAAAAGTAGCACCGGTCACAATGTATCCTTCCACCGCAGCTGTTTTGTCACTGAAGGAAAAGACGTTTGTAAACAAATGTTTTGAGTCCAATGCACACTTGCATTTTCCTCCCCCCTCGTGTTCCATGTAATGGCAGGCACTGAAAATCTGACGGTAGCTAACTTCCGTCCAGTAGTGAATGTAGGATATTAAAGCTAGGTTGGAATTCCAACTTGTTTAATTTTTGTAATTACCAAGTTAAATTTCTTAATGGTTCTGTTTATTTATTTCGAGGGAAAAAAAGTAAACAGTGTTTAGCTCGGGAAGTGTGTGTGTGTGTGTGTGTGTGTGTGTGTGTGTGTGTGTGTGTGTGTGGGCGAGGGTTTAGTTTAACGCCTTTCCGTGAGACGACATTGTTTTGATGTTCTTACGAATACTGTATGTAGCATTTTGAGTTGCATATTATTTTGATGGAGCAATGTGAAATTTTGCTCGTGTGGAAATAACATTTAAATTATTTAACTTAGAAAATGTTAACTTTAATGAAAAATCAAACCCGATACATACGTCACTGTTCGTATTCGTGAAGATACAGCAATATATACACGCACACACTTCGACCGAAGTTAACCTTACACTCGTTGAATTAACGGTATAGACAAATAAACAAATATTATCCACTCACTGCAAAAGTGTGGAAAGTACGGCTTTTTCAGGCCACATGCATTTAAATAACTGTGTTAACAATTTACAAATACATTTTTAAAACACGCAAAACTTACTGTTTGTAAAATTTGTAGCCTCTTGAACACGTGTTTTTTTTTTTGTGGCAATACTTGCCAAGTTTACTTCACTAAAATCACGTTTGTTCGTCACTAGAATTAAATAATTTATTTGCAGAATCATTCAGAAAACTCAACTCTGCGCACTTTTTCTGATACAAACAAACTTAAACTTATATACGCAAAATATATTAGTGTCACTTCATTTTGGAAGGCGGTATGGAAAATGGTGGAAGGGACGCGGTAAACACGTGACGATTAATATTACGTTTCACTCGAGAAAACGCACAACGGTACCTACAACCAACTATGTTTGAAAAAAGCAACTAAAAAAATAATCAATTACCGATTAAACATTCCGACAATACCAGCAAGATACGTATTCGTATAATAAACACGATGAGAAAAAAACATACGTGCAACGGCCGTTCATCGGTCTGGAAACTGGAAACATAACCATGGCTAGCCATTGGCTGGAAACGTTTACTGTTCGTACGTGTGGACATACTGTGTCATAAATGCTAAACATGTTTTTAAAGTCCAGTCACTAATAGCCAAGAAAATGTAATATTGCTTTAAAACCATAATTTAAACCATAAATATTGTAAGCATGATTAAAATGTTAAATTACAACTTTTAGTTATGAGTACTATTTTCTTCGAAAGCCATCATACAAATAGCCAACTTAACAAACGGATCCCGCAGCAGTTCATCAGCTGATACAATACTGTACGAACGAGAGCATTTACTGTTTACATATCGTGTAGGTTGTTCACATTGTCTGTCAGATTTTACCCCACTTATATGAAATGCGCCATAAAGTTGGTACATGTGCGCGTGGTGTTTTAGAGAAATGGCGAAACGGTCCATCGCGGACCTTATCTCTGAGTTTCGTGACAAGGAAGAGGAAGGACATGCGAATAAATGTGTTAGAACTAGTAACAGTTAGTGAGATAGCTATTAATATGATGTATATTTATAGTGCACTCACGGGTATGTTAACAGTTTTTAATCAGTAAGTTGATACGTTTATAACTTCACTCGTCAGCCAAATCATTGAGTTTCGGAAACCCAACTTTCCAAAAAAATGCTTTAATGAAGTGTTTACACTATAGCACGAAACCCAGTTTTGGAAATTGGTCTTTTATGTGTTAGTTTATTGCGTAAATCATTGGTATCAAATTAAAATAAAACAATATGATTTGTTTCTGTTAAGCTGCTACGAAAAAAAATAATTTCTTCTGAAAAATAATAAATACCACTTAAAAATGTTAAAGTTGCACACATTGCTAGAATTGAGTAATTCTTTAAAAAAAAATATACCACATTTTATCGTGTGACAGTTATTTTCGTACTTACACAAAATTATATAAACACTGCATTTAGACATATGATTTGTAATCAATCAAACATATTATTTTGTTGTTCAACAGATCTTAAAAGTGCATTCCACGCCATATTTAGAAACGAACGCCACACACAAAACCTAACATTCTACGCGAAACTTGAATTACAGACTTCTACTTTCAGAAACTTGAATTGCAAACCTCTACTTTCCAAAACTTGAATTGCAAACCTCTACTTTCAGAAACTTGAATTACAGACCTCTACTTTAAGAAACTTGAATTGCAAACCTCTACTTTCCGAAACTTGAATTACAAACCTCTACTTTCCGAAACTTGAATTACAAACCTCTTCTTTCCGAAACTTGAATTACGAACCTCTACTTTCCGAAACTTGAATTACAAACCTCTACTTTCCGAAACTTGAATTACAAACCTCTACTTTCAGAAACTTGAATTACAAACCTCTACTTTCAGAAACTTGAATTGCAAACCTCTACTTTCAGAAACTTGAATTGCAAACCTCTACTTTCAGAAACTTGAATTACAAACCTCTACTTTCCGAAACTTGAATTGCAGACCTCTACTTTCAGAAACTTGAATTGCAAACCTCTATTTTCCGAAAGTGAAACCCTTGTTACATACACTCTGGTTTCAACTGACGGTACAAGCGTACTGTTTGAAAGTCTGAGTCTAAAATAAAGAGCTTTTTTTTTAACAGCCTACATTGGAAGGATAACATAAGACTGACACAGAAACATTATTTGTCTGTGAAAAGTTAAATAGCAGTACGTGCAAGAAAGACCTAATATCGCCGCTCTCTGTTAGTACCTATTCAATTCTAATGAAAACATATTTAAATTAAAGTAGGATTTACACTTGCTTCATTAACCCCGTATGATATTCATTTAGAATTTATTTACTTCATGGGTAGTTACAGTTAGTATTTTTGACACATTGGTTTTTATTACAATTCTTATCGATTAAGTTTAAGAATGTGTCCGACATATAAACTGAGAAGAAACGTATATACACATAACCACACTGCAGTTTTCAGCTCTGTATTTATTTATTATTGCCCGCTTAATGAGTTAAACTCAGCTGTAATAAATTTTAATATTTTAACTTTTTTAGAATCTTGAATATTAAAATACTGTATGGTTATTAGCGTGAAAATATATCATTATTTCACAAAATTCTAAAACGAAATGCACTTAAGTTAATGTAAGTTGATGTAGATAAGTTCATTTCATTTGGAAATGTACTTTTGTTTTCATTCTGGGAAAAGAGAACACTCAAAAAGTACTCTCTCACAACAAATTTCGTGAGTAAGCGTGCAGAATTATTTTATGTAAAATGTTTACTTTCACATTTTACTTATTTTTGTTAGGTTATATACAAATGGAGAGTGGGCGCCCCCTTACGCAAGTGTGTTTTAATGTATTAATAATTTAAGCTGATTTTAATAGTTGCAATGCAGCTTGCCTGGAAAAATGAAAATAGCTGTGGATTTGTTAAAAATACTTGTGGCACGAGAATTCAGGAATGCCATTTATATGTGAATATAAACCCCACTATACAGAACTACCTGTACTTTTAAATTCAAGTATATTTCATGAAATTACTTTAACAAACTTTGTTTTATGTAACATTAATCTATTATAATTTGTTGAGGTCTTTATATTATTGAGAATTTCGGACTAAATTAATGCAGAAGTTATTGCCATATAATTTTGCAGCAGCTAATACAAGTTGGTGAAATGTTAATCATTATTTATGTATGCTTCAAGAAAGAACCTCAGACGTAGCCAACTCCCTTCATACAATGACGCTATCACATCTACTACATGTATACTATTATTTTGTACGTATTCATGGCAAAATTGAGATATACATCTTCACTTACACTCGTAAATATTCATAATGTAGACTCAGCAAGTGACATTCGCGTTATTATTTAAAGACAGGCTGTACTGTGAGTTTCTGCGCGTTTGACTGACTTCAGTCACTGCCTAGAAATATGCCTGACATATCTCTGAGAACTCTTGCGCCAGTAATGTTAGTTCTGTGGTAGAGTGGCCAATATCTTTTAAGGAGATCAAGCAGGTAGGTGACGTTTATTAAAGGCCAGAGGCCAATGAAACCACAGACTGTGTTCACGTGTTTATAATGCAGTGGAGTCTATCCCATCGCAGAAAGATAACGCGAATTTTGCACGTCTGTACATATCACACTCAATGAATTATGCTAAAAATTGTCACAAAAATTTAATTTCAAAGGTTTGTTGTGAAACTTTTTCTACGGAAAAAAAAATCTACATTAAAGTTAATCATGGGAATACGAAGATAAAAAAAACTGAACGATATTTTAGTCATCGGAATTAAAAGCATTTACAGAATGACATCTCTCTAGTACCGTCTTCCTTTCCCTGCCACTTTTCAACCACATATGATCTTTACTTTCTTTGACTCAGGTCTCAACATTTACCCCCTAGTCTGAAACTGCTCCCGCGCTGCTGGACGCGGATATAGAATACAGGCGAATACAGAAGGTGATACAGAAGCACGCGCCAGCAATATGGAGTCCGTGTACAGCAACTTGTCGGAACGTAGTTCTCCCAGTCAGCGCCTGGTAACCAATGCGCTAGACAGCAAGGCCGGTAGGGAATTTTTGCCAACATATGGCTATCGAGGCTTGCAAAATTCGCATTATTATAGGGAGGCTCGCTAGAATTCACCATCCTGTATACATTCGCGACTGGCTTCTGCAAAAGTAAAAACACATGGTCCCTATTGACTGGGTAGTACGTGATTTAACTATCTTGTCGTTACTTGTTTTTTATTGGTTCAAGGCCGTCAAGGCGTGTCAAATAAACTGTAGTCCAATGATAAGACCAATTCAAACGCATATGTGTTTGAAGTCTATTATGTCTTCAAATGAAAACGTGAAATTTGCAGGTCTCTACATATGGCGTATTTAGCGGCGTCTGTTTTTCCGCGAAACGATTTCAGGACAAGTTGTGTTCTGAAATTACTTTATTTCTGATGAACTTTCGTGGTTGGGTCATTTGAATTGTTATAAGTCTTATGCGGCCGCCCGCGAATCACGAACGGTCAGTATCGGAGAAACTTGATTCTAATCGGCTCGCTCATCTAGCAGCCAGTCTTCGCACAAAGACAGGCGGCTAGTAACCAAAGAATGCTGCAAGTTTGCATGTAGGATATTGAAGCCTAACCTTCGCTTGGATCTTTTCGCGAAAAACAGGCGACCCTGCGTATAACCATGCCTTTCTCCAGAGCCTCGCTGAACCAATCGGAGAATGGGTACTCCACCATCATATGAACAACCACGCGACTTCGCTTCGGTGTACGTATAGGCTGTTCACGGTAAAATGAGCACTTTGAAAGCCCTGCTTAAGATCTACTTATATACACGTTGTCTATTCCTCCGTTTTGTGTACAATTAACATTGCTATGGGTCTCGTCAATTTATTCATGCGTCGGTCAAACGAAACTGTGAAATTATTGAGAAAGTAAATACTTTACTAATCTGCTCATTTTTACACTTCGATTATTAAAAAAAAAAACATAAAGTGAAAGAAATAATTGTAAGTTATAAATGGTTACTTAACACTTTTAATTCGACATTAAACTATGGAACTACTTTCCATCCATCTTTACCAACTTTACGGGTCGAATGTCACTCAGTGCGCTTATTAAAATACATAGGCATGCAGGGGCAGTGACTTATTTATAAGGTTCATTTCTAAAGTGCTCACTTTATCGTGAACAGTCTTTACCTACTCTGCGGAATAGCCGATTCTGCAGGGAAACGAGCTCGCGAAATCAACGAAAACACGGGCTACCCGCTGCCCTGAGTTCGTTAGCTACGGTCGTACGGAAAATTCAGGCAGTGTCCAAATTGGCAGATTCTGTTGACTAAACGATCTCGTGACCCGATTGGTGACTTATTTGGTAATTTGGTATTTCGTATTTTGTATCTAGGGGTTGTTAGCAAAAATACGAAATGACAAAATCAGCGGGGTTTGTTTTTACTTTAAAAACACATGCGCGAATGCAAAATAAAATTACCTTTAAAACAAATAACTGCACATAAAATACACTAGGCATGTTTGAAAAGCAAGTAAAGTGATATATATTTTTTTATATATATATTTATTTATACACACACATACCGCAAAAAAAAAACTTTAAATGTCGTTGTTGTATAATCTATTATTTTATTATTTATTTACGTATTCGTAGTATTTCAGTGACGATTGCAGAAATATTGCGTCTGTTTTAAGCATTAAATTTAGATAAAAATATTTTGCACTGTTAATGTAATATGGGAATGTGTTGCCGCCAGTGCTAAACAAGTGACTGTCGACAGAGTCCGATTTGATATCTACCAAATCACGAATTTTTCAAAATGACGAAATAACGAAATTTATCAATTTGGAAACGGCCTCAGTAACATAGCTGCAAAATTTCCGACACTCTAGTCCTAACTGTTCAGTCCCACAGCCAATCCTTCGCGTTTGTGACTCAGTAGCTGATTTGCCAAAGATATAAACCGTATTCTCATTACTGGTCAACGTTTCTATTTTCGCCTCACCATCTTCATTAGCAATTTCAGTGCTCGAGTCATTGAAAGCGGTCACTCCACAAACACGTACATTTTCTCCCTAATTTTCCTTATCTTTATTAATAACTTTCATTCTGGAGTATTTCTACCCTATAAACAGATTAAAAGAGTGAGTGGGGAGATTTGGGCTGCTCTTAACAGTGAGATTTTGGCAGCCGATGAGGGTGATTGAGGTGAGAATGGAACAACGCCGGAATGCATGGGCGGTTGACACGGGAGACTCCCTAGAAAACATGCCGGCCAGCGCATCGTAAGGTACGATTCTCACATGCGAAAATCAGGGAATGACCCGGCCGGGGATTGAACCCGGTTCGCCTTGGTGAGAAGTGAGCAGGCTAACCGCACAGCGACAGCGGCGTTCCTGAATAAAAGAAATAACTGCCATCCGTTTCGGCCGAAAGAAAGGATGACACAAGAGAGGATGCTGACGGGGAAAACGTGCCGGCTGGTCCACCACCTGGACACATCTGATGTTCCAGACAGGCCGGGAGAGTGAACGTGATAAGTCGAGGTGACGATGGAGATGCAATTGCGGATGTAACGGGAGAACACGGAGAAAACCAACTTGCTGCTCGCAGCCTCCCGCTCGTCGCCCACTTGCAGAAATCCGGTTTAGCCGTTCTGGTTGAAGCCGCGCAGACCAGCTGTTAAAGCTGGAAAGTATGATGAACCGGAAGATGTCGAGGTTTCCGGCGATAGTGGTTGAGTTTCTCCTAGTGCTTCTTCAGTTAGGTCTCATCCACTTATTGTTTACGATGTGTATGCATGCCAAGAGAACGAAACAGTGACTGCATGCAGATACGCATGGCCAATTGCAGCATTTCTCCTAACATATTTTATCTTGATGGTACTATTATGTCTCGTGAAACCCCCACAGTTAACATTAGTATATTTTAGATTGTGCTACTAAATATGCAATTTACTAACATAATACTATTAATGATGGTTGTGTTATTTTTTTCCTTTTGTATTTGCCGTCGTTTATTAACCATTTAGGACGGCACAGAAATACTGCCACTAAAGAAGAGGTTGAAGTGAGCTGCCTATATTCTCCACTACAACAATAGCACTTGTGTTAGTTGTATTATTTCCACGTAACATCGTCCTATTGGTTCTACACCGGACACGCCTACTGTACTCTGCGACGCTTATTATTGGCTGAACGCCAGCCAACAGGTCGCGCGTTGTCTGTGTGCCAATTAACGTGTAGCGACAGAACTAACAAGTTTTACAATCCACTGCCTCCATTTGAGAAATTATTGAAAAGAACAGTTTTACTCTTACGAACTAAAATATTAACAACTTTTAATATTTCACTCATATTCCAAAAAAGTCCAGAGAAACAGTAAAAATATATAATTGTTAATTTTTTCTTCAAGAGCAAAAAAAATTCCTTAAAAATGTAATCCCATTTATATGCGTGCATACTCCACAAATGGTATATGGTAAATGTATATCTGTAGGAAGCATGTTAGAACTTGTTAGGACCAGTCTCCACCAGTTCTGTTTTCTCCTGACCTATCCAAACTTGTTTGCAGTAGAGAGCACAGATGCGATTAATGGGTTGAATCAATCTGTTTTAAGGAAAGTTATATTTTTAATTCTTAATTCAACTTCGGCCTGAAAACGTACCAGGATGACTGCGGCGAGAAGTCGGCGAGATGACAGTCCGGACACTGTAGCCTCACACCATAGATCTAAAGTGATTTTATGAATGATTTCTGCATTTCCTGACCAGTTAGTGACTGGAATACGCTGGGAAACAATAGCTTGTTTCCAACAATTTCACTGCAGAACGGAATGAATTACTGGTAAAATTGTGAAACTGGGTCACCAAATATATTCGCAGGCTCCTCTAACTAACTCACTCTATTTAGTCTCCCTTTTTAATCTCTTCAGTGGCGTGTTTATTAACATCTGGTTTTAATTTACACCTATTCGGTTGATCTCTCGCGTGTTCAGATCTATAATGTATTACAATTATCATTAAAATCTGGAAACTAGGTAGCAACTAAAATCGTTTCTCTTTCTATTCTTCAGCAGCGATATTTATTCCTTTGTCTAATTATTATCTTTATTTGAGACTTCACAAACTGCCTGATTTCGGCAGGATATACTAAATCCACATTATAACTTGTTGACAGACTTGACGTAAATTACATGCAAGTTTTGGTTACGTTTAACTGCACCATCGATTTATTCGATAAGCCTTGAACTATTTTCGAATTCACTAACATGACAACACGTGACATAAAATGTATATACTTTACATATACCGCTGGGGAAATACATGTAACCGAAATCGTAAAGATAAATATTTTATTCATGAAATCATTCCACCAAGCTACTCCTACCAACATTTGCGGAATTTAACGGTTGGTATAAAATGCCATTCTTAAAATTTCTTAGGAAGACATGTTGGTTCTCAAGAACCATTTGACCAATTATAACAAACTTGTTATTCCGTCAGCACATATTAAATACCGTTTTTAAAAAATTGTTTATGAAGACATGTTAGTTATCAAGCACCATTTGAACAATTATAACAAAACTTGATATTCCGTCAACACATATTTTAAAGACTTCATGGACTAATTCCTGCGGCAAGTCTTTCAGTCTTTACTCTGTAAGATATAACACAGTAATTAAATATAGCTCAATTAAAACAACTAAATATTTTATAAGATATCGGGTATGTTCAAGTGATTATCATCAAATTTTTATACTGGCAATTCTATATTATTAAAAACATTATTGAAAAAAAATACTATTATGGTATTTGAGAGTGGCGAAACATACCTACAAATAGGGCCACCTGTTTTTCGCGAAAAGATTGACGCGAAGGCTAGACTCCAATGTCCTACGGTATATGCACAATCTTCACTTGGTTATTGGCCCCGTGTCTTTGTCGGGAGACAGTTCCTTAACTGACTGGGCCAATAAGAATTAGGTTACTCCAGTATTGGGTGTCCATGATTCGTTGGCAGGCACCTAGAACGCATGACAGTTAAACTCAGCCAATTACAAAAGTAAATCTGAGCTCTAGTGTTATGGAGAACTCGTGGTCCTGAAATCGTTTCGCGAAAAACAGGTGGTTCTACCTATAATATTTCACCCGAAACTTTCTAAGAAAATACTACGTCAATGTTGAAGTTTTTATAATGTTTCTGTCGAACAATTTTACCGATATTACAAAAATCCGACATAAAACGAATGTTATGACAGAGACATAAAAACGTAGTTTACAGTAAACTTGTTTTCTAAATGACACACTTAAAAAACATTTACTGGTTCTATTTGGAGCTATTAAGACTATTGTAAATCACGCTTGTCATACAATCAGTCTCAAATGGCGCAGAAAATTAAATGATCTACCATTTTATTCTCCACTGTGTGAAACAGAGTAGAATGCAGAATTTGGCTAGTTTATAAATTGGATTCAAATAAAAATTACATACTTTGGTATAAAAGTAGAGCTACCGAAGGCAACTAAACTTTGCAAATTAATGGGGTTAGAAATATTTAACTGTATATTTCTGGAAAAATTTCCCTATATCGCTAAAACCCACAATATCAGCTAAAGCTAACCGTGGATAACATTTTAAAGCGACGAGCACTGTCTCCTTTCTTTTTTACAAACAAACGCATCAAAAATATACTTTTTGCAATATATCAGAAACTAGGGAAACAATTTAGTGAAATTTTAAGTAAAATATTTCTGTAAGTTTTGGCGTAATATATTTTTTTAATGGGGAAATGTGCGTCGGTGGGTCGCTTACTTCGAGTCGACTTGGGAGAGCTTCGAAATACATGGCGTCACGTCAAATTGGTCACATATATTCGAGACGGTCGCCCAAGTATTTTCATGAATGGCACTCTTTGACTTCATTTTATCCTCGTCTATTATCCCTCAGAGAGGGGCAGTGAAGTTCCTCACCGAGTGAAGTGGCGAAGTGGTAAACAATTGAACCCGCATTCAAGACGACCTTAGTTCAAATCCCGGTTCGGCCTTCCTTTTTTTTCCGTTTGACGTGACTTCCCGAAATCACTCCAGGCAAATGCTGAGCATGGTTCTTCACTGCAGGCCGTGGTCATTCCCAGTTCCTGTTCCTATGAGCAACTTACTCCATCTCTAATGACCTCGCTGTCGACGAGACATTAAGGCCACGATCTACCATTTCTACAGCTTTTATGAGAATTAATTTTTTAAACCCAAACGGGAGTTGATAATACAAAACCCTCAGACTATTTTGTTGTAAATTGTTTTTATTATGTAGCATAATTTTTTTAACACGAAAAAACGCCATACTTTTATCCAGTTAATTAATTAAATAACATTTTGTTTATTTAGTAATTAGTTAAAATTGTGCAATTTTTTTGTGTTGGAAAAATTAGACTAAATAATTAAAACAATTTGTAACAAACTTGCAAGAGGATTTTACAATATCTACAAAAAATTAATTCTCGAAAAAGATGTAGGAATGGGAGATCGTGGCCTTAAGCCCCACCTACCTACGTAAGTCGTTTCAGTCAAAAGATCATATCTACACTGCGAGGAAGGATATCCTTTAAAATTAATTAATCTGCTTGTTTCTGCACTACTACATAGTCTAACCGTCATGCACCGACAAGCAAAATGTAATGGGACAGCAGTATGAAAAGGCAATAGTCGGTGGCGTCATCATGCCAGTACTTCTTGCTTCTTGGAAGTGCCCAGACCTGTATCAGTTGTGTTCTGTGAGCGGGTGACTGCTGGTCATGGCATTGCATTACAGCCATTCATGACATGAACTTCAAGAAGCCCCTTCCCCCCCCCCCAAATCACCAATGTTGGGACATTCCAGCAAGATAATCCATGATTGGTTCGAGGAGCTTTCTAGAGAGTTTCATAAACTGCTGTGATGGCCACCTTGTTCGCCCGATATGAACCTCATCGAACATTTATGTGTAGAGGCCTGAAAAATTCGCGAGTTCAATGACCTGCAGGCTAGACTCTACAGCCGTATGCTGTATATAAACTGCGAATTGCTTGTATGCTGTCACAGTGGAAGGCGACTTTTGGGCCAGTGTTGTCCATGAGGTGTCAAACACCGCGTGGACCAATGGATAAAGTAATATAAACACACTTGGTTTGAATCCTAGCTTGTCCTGAAATGAATCCGCGAATTATTCAGGTCTCTAATTATGAGACATGGTGGGGAGCTCTATTCGCACCCAAGATCCTTCACCTACAAGTAGCAGGGATGCGTGGGAAGTTATCTGAATGGGGGCATGGATTAGCATATCTCTCTGCAAGTGTTTCGTCCACTTGTGGAATCGATTCCACAACTAGTCGCTGTACTTCGCCGGTCTAGAGGGAGGGCCTACGCGATACCAGACATGGGAACTGGACGAGCTTATTTTAAGTTCCAAACACCATTCACTTAATTCCTGCCTCGTAGGTGATCCCACGGAGGACAGTGTCGCGGCGCACGTCTCAAGTTTCGCGAATCACGTCGCGAAGAGGATCACAGTTGCGAAGCACATTGCGAGTCGTAACGCGAAGCAAGCCCACGACAGGTGATACATCTTCCTCTCTCTCCTGGACTTCTTAGCTTTCAGTGTGGTGAGCTACATCTTTTTTTGTTAGCCAGTCCCTCTACAAGATCAGCCGGCTCCACTTTGCACCAGCCTGTGGCGGACACACCAGGGTGGTTTTCAAGATATGTTCTCTTGTTGCATTGTTCTATAGTCGGTTCACGGTTACCTTCCACTTTTCTGAAGCCCTGCTAAAGTTTCTACTTCTATCCAAGATATTCCTTAGCTTGAATTGCAGCAAAGAACAACGCACCGAATTCGTGCGCACGCAGTTGTAATAATATTTTTCATGAGAACTATTTCTTACTAGGCGCTACCAACACACATGTTTTCTCACTGTTTTGCTTCATATTTATTATAAATAAAATATTATAATTTACAATTTGAATATAAGTGAAACTTTGATTTATCGAAAAATAAGATACTTTTGTGTTAACAGAGGGGAATGTATGCGATACATGGCATAATTAGGAAACAACCAAACACGTCATACATTGGGTGGTTCTTCAAAGGTTCGATTCAAGAAGTTTGAAGGAACGGCGAGTAGACTATAGTATCGGTGTCTTCAGTCAAAGTCCGCTGGCTTTAATTAGGAATTCTTGTAATTATGCGAGTAATTTTTTCACCAAACTCTGTTCAAATTCTAAACTTTTTGTAGGGCCAGAGACCTACTGGAGTGAGGCAGCGTAGTGGTAAACATTTTATTTATTTCTTGGTCAGCCTAACGCTGGTCACCCCCGGTCCTGTGTCCTTTCTGGATAATACAAGGATATAGGATGTTCCTTTTATAACTTTTTTCTTTTAACTGGTGCTTTTTCCCATTACAGTCTTTCTGGATTACATTTTAATATATTATTGCACACTATCTACACCAAGTTGCCTGGAAGGTTTGAGTGGCGCGGTTTTCCTGCATCCCACCCTGACTCTCCTAGCAGCTTGGGGCTAAGTTTCTTGACATTCTATTCTATCGATGATTATATTATGGCTATATTGCTGCACTAAACTACTACTACTTAGATTATATATATTTAAATTCCAGCCATCAGTTTTGGAACTGTCAGCGGAGAGGGGTGCCTGTGGACTCCTTTTCGACACCCCCTCCCCCCCTAGACCGGTCCTTTAGACTGGAACCTCGTCATACCATTACTCTTATCGTTACACATTGCCTAAGTCCTCAGTGTCCTGATTCGTTTCCTGTACACTTGCCTTGGCCATTGCTATTCCGATTACACATGTCCTTAGTTCATTGCTTTGATCTTCATTACATCAGTCACCTTCTGATATCGCCTTTCTAAGTTCTAGTCTATGTGCATTGGGAACACCCAAGATGTGTGGTGGGGCCGCTCCCACCACAATGCTTTTATAGCGGGTTTACAGTGTCACTTCCTGTATAACTATTTTTTCTTTAATTGGGAAATGGAAACCTTTATCGAGTAGTGGCAAACTACTCGGCTCGCATTCGCGAGGACACGTATTCGATTCCCGGTACAGCCATTATGCTTTCGGATTTCCAGGGTTTTACAGACTCTGGCTAATACAGGCCATTGCCGATTAGTCCCCTCTTTCCGGAAATAATGGTGTTCCCCTATTAAGGGGGCCGCCTGCCTGGCCCTCGAACTGCGGTGCAGTGTATTTGAAAACCAGGTTCTTTTACGAAGCTATTAAGGTGGCTGCTTGGGTAGGAATGTGTATATATTTGAAATCTAGCTCGTCCTCAAATTAATTCATGAATTTTGTGGGACTACACATAGTTAATTGATCTCTTGTATTTTTCACGTCTATAACTAAAGCTGTTGAGATAAATCTTTTGCTATTTGTAGCGTGAGATTGAAGTTAAGAATATTACGTGTACTTAATTGGCAAGATCATGGTTGACACGTATTAAATAATTTGATTAAGGACATGACTTATGTGTGATTTGTACAGTGAATCGCATTCCTGTTATGAATAACTCGAAGATGTTCCACATGCGCTAGGGGTTGCAAAATGAATTACACGAGTATTTGAAAACTAAGATATATATATTGTGTACACTTCATCTGCTTCCCTGTGGGGTAAGATTAATTATTAGAGACCTGAAGAATTCGCGGTTTCATTTTGGTACAAGCTGGAATACAAAACACGTGTGTCTATAGTTGTAACTTCAGCCCTTGGTCCACACGATGTTTGACACCTCATGGAGAACGATGGTCCAATCGCCACTTTTCACTGTGACAGCAGACAACCAATGTGCAGCCGATATCGGCATATTTGTATGAACTACTGTAGAGTCTAGCCTGCATGTCGTTGAACTCGCGAATTTTTCAGGTCTTTAGTAAATAAGTTAATTTATTGCGTACATTCCTCATTATTTTTTAAAGCTACTAACTGCATTTCTTGTCTTACAGACAACAAGATGAAGCGTTTGTTTGATGATATGCCCACGGCTGACGTGCCATCGTCGTCTTTGGTGGCACGAAAGTTCTAGGTGAGTCTACTACGTCGCTAGCGGTGTCAAGTCGCTGCACAACTGGGTGCATCAGAGATTCCTCCTCCCTCTTGAACTTCGCTATTAGAGGCTCCATTCGCTGTGCCATCGACCTGCATGCTCAACTGCGTCGTCGCCATCTGCAGGGTCGATTCTTTAGACACCAGTTTCGAAACTGCGGTAAAGGTTGTTCACTGTAAAGTGAGAACTTTTGGAAAGCCCTGCTTAGTACCTACGTCACTCACCCACTCATATCCTTCCACCATATGTAAATTTAACATTGCCAAGGACCACATCACTTTATTCATGTGTTAGTCAAGTGTGACTGTGAAATAGTAAGGAATGTAAATATATCATTAATAAACAAGATATTACATTTCTGCATATGATAGAGATAGAAATTAAGTTTAATAAATTCACTCTCCAAAAAATTTAAACGTCACACTTCTAATACGTCACTACATGGAACTATTTTTCTTTTATCGTCGTCCAACTTGGCAGACAGCATGCCAGTCAATGTGTCCGTCGAAATAAACGCTGTAAAGGACAGTGAAAATTTTCTAAGGGTGATTTCAAATCTGCTTGCTTTACCGTGAACAGACTATATGTTTTCAGTGTCCATCGCAGCAGGAAACGACCGTACTTCTCACTAGACGAAGCATTCACAATATTCATTCAGCACGCGCCAGAATCGTGGCAGGTCCTTGGACAGTTTATGAACACGAACTCGTCGATGCCGAGACAGCATTCTAGCCAAACCTAAAGACATAATGTGTGCATGAGTTGTTTGAATGATATTATGCTGTGCATAATAACATTGATTCTATTAAGAACAGAAATCGAGGACTTGTGATTCTTTTCTGAGATAACGCAATGTGCTAATTATTTTTTAAATTTTCTGTCCAGCAAAGGATACCAATCCATTGCGAGCATAGACAAAACACTTCCCTATAACAATGTCAGACAATGATGAAGTGTCTGTATTTTTAAGAAATTCGGCATTCTCACACGAGGGTGGTTTACGGGTTTTCTCAGTATGGTCAAATATTTTGTTTTAAAAAGGTATAATAAAATTAAATTGGTAAGCATAATGTTGCCTTTTTTATTGTAACCAGAATTATGACAATTCTGGTGAAGGAAATACGTGTGCATTTGTGCACTCAGTTACATTCGTTCACTTTGTCCCCTGTACAAACACAAAATTATGACTAAAGACGAGTTGATAGCGATGAATACATATAGGGGTAAGAGTGAAAGCTGACGATCGACTGGAGTTTTGGAAAATTTTGAGCTTTGTTTTTACATTAAATTCCGACTATGTACGTGCTCATACAAGGGTTGCCAGATCTTACGTTTTTTTTTCCCCAGTGAGGTTTACGTTTTTTGTTACTTTGTACAGACTACGTTTTTCTTTCTCTCGTACGGCCCAATTCTTTGGAATAGTGATTGAATAAGCAAATTAAAATATTTTTAAAAGTAAGCCTTCGTCGCAGAGTCAGAAAAACTTAACTTCTCCTTGTCGTCGATATTAGACTCAGCTAAAATGAAGTTAGGCTAATGCTTAGGCACACCCGGATTTATCCCATCCATCGTCCGAGGAAACGCCAATTAGGGTCGTGCAGGTATGAGTCGACACAAACTATATGACCCACCGATCAAGAAGTTACTTTCTTAGTAAAGGCTGTTCACGATAAAGTGAGCGATTTAGAAATGAACCTAAGAAAAAAACTACTGCCGCTGCATGCATATATTTTAATGGGCGCACTGAGTTACATTCGCCCAGTAAAGTTGGTAACGATGGATGGAAAGTAGTTCCATATCTTAACGTCGAATGAAAGGTGTTAGGGAATCATTTGTGATAACTTAAATTTTTTCCTTCGCGTTCTGTTTTTTTAATGCCTCTAAATGTAAAAAAATAAGCAGATATTTAAACTATTTACTTCATTAATAATTTCACAGTTTCAATTGACCGACGCATGACTAAAGTGATCAAGCCGCTGTCAATGTTAATTTTACATAAGGTGAAATGATACGCAACATGTCTACAAGTATATAATAAGCAGGGTTTTGAAAAGTGCTCATTTTATCACGAACAACCTATATAGCCTATTCGCGGTTCACACTTTTTTTAAATCAAACCGTTGAACAATCACTCCATGTATGACGTGTTTAGTTATTTACTGAATTGATCATGTATTACAAGCATTTTATACTTCATTTAACATAAACATTTCTTACTCTTCTTTAAATTAAAGTTTTACTTAGCTGTATTTTATTTATAAATTATAATATTTAATTTTTAATAAATACGAATAAAAACAGTAAGAAAATATGTGTATTGGTAGCGCCTAGTAAGAAATAGTTCACATGGAAAATATTTTTACAGCTGAGTGCTCACAAATCCGGTAAGTTTTCCTATGGCTGGAAACCTGAAGAATTCGCGGATTCATTTTGGAACAATCAGGAATTCCAAACATATGTGTTAATATAACTTTAGTCGCTGGTACATACGGTGTTCAACACCTTCTGGAGAACGCTGGCCCAATCGCTGCCTTCCACTGTGACAGCAGACAACCGATGCGGCGTTGTTATCAGCATATTTGTACTGTACGCATAATACTGTAGAGTCTAGCGTACAGGTCATTGAACTCGCGAGTTTTTCAGGTCTCTACCTGTGGTGTAATTATTAGTATTAGTTAAGCTTTGTTTATAAAGCGGAGAAATATTCTGGAAGTAGAACTTTAGCAGGGATTCAGAAAAGTGTGAAGAAACCTTAAACGGATTATATACGTACAGCAGAACATGACTAACAGATTGGTTGAACAGGTTACATACTATCTCCCAAATGGTACTCTATATATTTTTTGGTCAAATTATTGCATTAACGAGATCATTTAATGAGCATGTACTAAACAAACCTTTCAGACTTCAGTACTACACAGTATTTAAGAATACAGAGGTGCAACAACCTCCTATAAAGCGAACTTCAGACACACACGCCAGCAAAATGGCGCCACCGGTCGGCAAAATGTTGGAACGCCATTCGCCTATCAGCGCCTAGTAACCTACTCGACGGCCGGCAGACGAGATAATCGGGAACTTGTCGCTTCACGCAGCAGCCAATCAGACACAAGAGACCTGTCGCCATAAGAGCCTCGCACAGCCACTCAGCGAGTGGGTGCGCCCACATCAAAGGAACCGCTAGGTCGTTTTAGGAACCGCTAGGTCGTTTTGTCTGCGCGCATTTATCTTTTCTGTATAAGCTGATCACGGTGAAATGAGCACTTTTGAAAGTCCTGCTTAAGATCTACTTGTGTGCACGTTATGTATTCTTCCGCCTTACGTAAAATTAACAATACCATGGGCTTCATCACTTTAATCATGCGTCAGTCAGGTGAATCTGTGAAATTATTAGAAAAGCAAATATTTGACAAATCTGGTAATTTTTACACTCAGGTGCATTTAAAAGACAGAAAGCGAAAAACATTTTTTAAGCTATCACAAATGGACACCTAACACTTTTTTTCGACGTTAAGATATGGAACTTTCCCATACATTGTTACTAACTTTACTGGGCACATGTCACTCAGTGCGCCCGTTTACATATATGCCGGTAGGAGAAGTGAATTTTTTCCAAGGTTGATCTTAAAAGTGCTCACTTTATCGTGAACAACCTTTAACAGTGCTTTGCCAATGTATGGAATTTTCAGCCTAACTTTCCTTCCCAAGCAAGGCATGATTTCATAAATCGCCTAAGTAAATGGGGCCGCGGTGGTGTGGTGGTTACACTACTCGCCTCCCACCAAGGCGAACCGGGCTCGATTCCCTGCGGGTTCTCTCCTCGGATTTTCGCATGCGGGAATCGTGTGGGACGGTGCTGCCGCGGTCGGGGTGTTTGCTCGGGGATCTCCCGCCCCCCTACCACTCTGGCATTCCGGCTCTGCTCCATACTCACCTATTTTTACCCTCATCGGCTCTTAAGACCTCGATGTTGAGAGTCGCCCAACATACCTTCACTCACTCGATCAATCAAAAAAATTCTGCTATTGCTGAAACAAGTTCGTAGAACTTATGTATCGTAGTTAATTGTTTACGAAAATATAATTTTTTAGTTATTTTTATTCAATATTGCTTGTGAATATCAGATAAATATCAAATCAATCCAAAATTGTGGCACCCACGACTCGCTTAATACCCATCGCAGTTTCGTGTGCTAATCCCGACTTTTACAGCGCACCACCACTCGTAATGTTTTCAAATATCGCACATTTATAACTCAAAAGCGTTATTTGCAAGGGAAGCGGCATGTATGAATGCAAAACACTAACGTAAGCATTCCATCTCCGAAATTATTATTGTCGTCAGTACGCTACGACGCCTGTGTCACATTACCTGTAGGTGTAGACAGTCGTAGGCTTCTTCAATGGTTGATCCGGTAACATTCAACTTCCAGTGGCGTGCCCGTATTTGGTTGAAATACAATAAACGGGTTTACAGCTGCTAATATAGACAGGCTTCATTTGTCCTGACCAGCTGTTCGATAAAAAAAAAAAAAAACAGGTACGATTAAGTGTAATAGGAAATGTATTTATTCTTTTTTACATTAGTGAAACGATTCGTCTTTCAGGTTTCTACCAGCAAATAAGTTCTACTAATTGGTTGTGTGTTGTCATTAAATAATAAAGCCCCGCAAATTAGGACGTAAAAGGTGTACAATTTTTCTTATATCATGCAGTAACAGTTTTATGGCCTGTTCCTTCGTTTTATTAGTACGCAGAATTTATTCCAATTTTCACTCGTTAATGCTTTAATGAAAGCTTCCTCTTAAAATCGAAGTTTAATTTTCTCCCGCTTTTCTTCGTGATTACATTTGTAACTTTTATGATCAGTTACCAAATCGAAAATTCTTAAATGACAATTGATCACGTACCTAGTAATAATGTTCGCAGTGTATTGACCTTCCTTTCCGAGAAAATTGGCTAAGGTAAAGACATCACCCTCCTAGTGCTGGCGGATTATTGGAATTTTCCGTAATTGTTTGTGGAACTCTATTTTCCAAAACATTACTGTGGTAAAGTTACCAGCAAAGATATATTGCTGAACAGGCTACACTCTAAAATCGAAGCAGTCAAAACTGCTCCAAATCATCTGATTTGACTATTGATCTGTTGAAAAAGCTCCATGCAAATCTAGCGGTATTTCGCGCCAGCAGACAAGGTGTTGTGTGTTCGCGTAACTTGCGCCATTGGCCGAAAACATGTGTGATACATTCCTAGGTTGCTTTAAGCCAAAAGTGAAGGCTCGACTATTGATCAAGCAATAGGCAGCAAAGTGGTCACACAGGTTAATGACGCCTTGTAGACGCAAGCTGCCAGCGAAGACACGAGCTGTGTTCAAGTCGGTACATCACATTGAAGTCTAGCATGTTTCCAAATAAAACCGCGAATTTTCCACGTCTCCACTGATCAATTTAGCTGCTGCTGTATTCACTGAATAAAAAGTGGTTTCTACTGATGTCTAGTGAACTGCGGCGTAATCTGCGGATTCGCCAGTAGGTACAAACTCGTTAACTAAGTATTCAGCAAAATAATTATACTGCCTGTAGTCACTGATTCAGATTTAGACTGTAAATTAGGTGGGAAAGTCTATGAAAACTATAATCGAGAAACACTAGTTCAGTCACGATCAGTGTTTAATGGTGAGCGGTTTTCCAGGTATGATGCTACTTGTTCACGACTGTAGACCCTCGGTGATCGCGACTACCAATCACAAATGCAAGTGCCAAAAAAAATTTCGCGTTAAATGGTGACCACAGAAGTACCGAGAATACTGTACCGTGATAACTGTCAATATAGGAGGCAGATTCTTAAGAAGAACAAAGCTCCGTAAACTCAAATAGAATAAAATTAACAAACTCATACATACATATGTCCCTATATGCAAAGTTACAGTATGCCAAAAGCAGCCTAAAGCATGGGATCTCTTTAAATTGCCGGTTTGAACGAAAAGGAAAATAGTCCCTAATTTACTTTCCTTTGCGCAAAACATTTACCTAAAACCATAATAAATAACTTCTTAAAATAACATGCCATGATTAAATACGATTCTCAAAAAGCATTATTTATGTATGAAATGCTTTCTGAGATTTGACGACGAAAAAAACAATGATTCGTGTACTTGTACTGTTAATACTTCAAAATAGGTACCAAATCCAATAAATAATAAAATTACCTACAAATATTATTAAGGTAAATATTATTGTATTTTATAAATTTATGATTAATATTATTGTATTAGCTAAACATGTGACTAGATAAAATCTGTTGAAAGCCTAGATATCTGGAAAACACGCCATTACATACATCATGTACAAGTGCAGGAAAGAGTTATCTGTACTTTTATTCCAACTGATCTTCTGCGAAAAATTCCACTTTGCACTCAAACATTTAATACACAGTGTGAAATATGCACTTGAGTGAGAAACCATTAAGGCAAAAACACATAACATCGAGACAAAGATGAGAAAGCATTGGGCGTGGTCAAGATGTAAAACAGAAAAGATAAATACAACGAAGCGTTCATCAAAAATTCAGAGAACAATAAAACCAAATGACGCGCGTGTCCATTGAAACTGGCACATCCGAACGGACACACAAATTACATCAAAAGGCAGTGAACGACACACGCGAAAATATTGTGTGTGTCTAACTGACAGAATGGAAAAGGTCAAAACAGTGCCAAATGATGAATGGGTATTCGTATGTGACGTCGTTTCTCGACGGAGTGGTGCTTCGCACCTGACTGCAGTGGTTTCCGCTGAGACACTTTACTCACTGCATCCGTCGTCGTTTACAAGGCCACGGAATACAATCGAGCTTACAAAAACAAAACTGCCGCTCGTATCTTCGACACCAGGCACACACCGTTATGATAACCGTCTATGATATCAAATTAAGTCCTGGCAAAATGTTGTCAAGAATTCTTTATGAAGTAGCGAACAGTTTCCTTTTCAGCAACAAATTTTTGTTTGTTTTTAAGGAATTTTCTTCGAATTCACCAATTTTTTGATGAGTTTTATTAATTTTTTATTTTTAGGACTATTTTTTGGGTTTTATAAAATAATATGAAAAGGAAGTAAACGTATATTTTCCTTCTGTGGCTGTTCCACTGGTTAGAATTAAATAAAGGATAAATGAATTCTTTTTTTTTTAGTACCAAAGTGGGACACCACCTTCATGACAAAAACCGCATCTGTTCACTACTTGGATTTATGAGCTGCCAGAAATTTAAAAATGTTTTCGATGTTAAAACTTGCTTTTTGCCGACTTCCAGTATTTTGAAAGTAACGGTTTTCAACTTTTAGTGGAAGAGAATGCCAGCAAAATGGCGTCAACAGTAAGCAATACATCCGAACGCCTTTCCCAGTCAACGGTTGGTATCTTATTTGCCAACCGGGGGACTTTTCGCAGTACGCGGTAGCCAATCAGATGAAAGGCCATTCCCAGAATCTTGCACAGCCAATTAGCAAATGGGTACGGTCACATCAAAAGAACTGCCCCGCCGTTCCGTTTCTGTGTACTTATCTGCTTTATTGTGGAGCCTTGGCATCGTTTCCTCTCGACACACCTGAAATAACCGTGAATATGGAATGGTTATGTATTTTACCTTATCACAGTTGTCAGCTATCGTCCCTCTCTCACCACCTTCCAACAAACCGCGTTTCCATAAATTAATCATATCTATCAGCGAAATTTAAGTTAGCTGATGAAGAAAATTTCTCACAGCAAACCGGCCAGAAAAAATGAGTGTTCATTTGTCAGTCCATGGTTAGTGCATATCTCAAGAACAAGCTTCACCCGCCATTTTATATTTTTAGTTTATCTTGCTTATTTATATTTTTAACACGAAAATTTCATAAGTACTTCTATAGCTCACTAGGTATTGACCTTACCTTTCAGTACAGGCATAAAAGCGGAACTACGAACTCATAACTATGTTACAATATAGATTCTGCCAAATTTTGGTAGAATCTATATTGTGATATATTTTTGGGTTCGAAGTTTAGTTTTATATCTGTACTGCATCATATAAAGTCAACAGCAATTCGCCATATACGTAGTTTTGGCATTTTCTTGTTAAAAATTATAAATAAGTAATTTAACCAAGAATACAAAATGGTGAGTGAAGCTTGCCCTTAACAGACGCTGGTCGAACCAGTGGTGAATCTTCTACACAGCAACGATATGCATCCCAGCAGATGGACCGTGATCCTAACCATAAACGCGGACTGGGCAAGCGAAAACAGCATGTTTTGTTAAATGTAAAATTGATTTATTTCTGTAGAAGAGACATCTTCTAAATAACACTATAACTTTAAGCTAGAAATAATTTGTACAACATCGTATGTCCTTTCACCTTTTCAGTCACAAATGTGTTGTTTTAGGTGATACAAGTAGTGTAGTTATGTAGCCTAGGGTTTGGACTCTGGATGGTTGGAGCCGTAGCCACAAGCAGTCCGCCGTGTTGGATTTCATCCCACCCGACGACCGAAATTCCTCGTTTTCCCCTCAAAATGAACAATTTGGCTTTAGCCCCCAAAAATTTCTATCCTTCCCCCACCTCAAACCTCCTGAAATTTTCAAAAACTAGTGAAAAAAAAATGCTTGTTGCTCAATGCGGCTGAGTGAATGATCAATGTGGCTGAATATCCGCAAAAAGATGTTGTGTCGTCAGCCGCAATGAGCAGCCAATAGGATATGAACATAAACCACCCCTTCAGGTCCCCAACCGCCCCAAACGAACACATCTCCCACCTCCAGCCCCAACCCACCCCCACGCGACCCCCAACTAATCTCCATCCTCTCCCCCAGCCATGCATGATATATAGTGTATACTATTTAAATCGATGCTTACAATCTATTGTAATTATTTGAGGAGGGAAAAAAATTAAACACAAATATATCTTCATTATGTACGTACTATTCAGTTCTAACATAATAAAAATACAAGAAAAAGTATTCACCCCCTTTCCCAATTTTAACTAGTCTATGTTGATTTTCATGTTTGGCAAAAAATGTACACATTGCACTACTTTAAAAGGCCATCACACGCAATGCTAAGCAGTTCACTATAGAAGGTAAGCATAAGCATCTTGCGAAAGGCAGCACAGTTCTCAGGATCATAGCGGTGTTCATCATACTGACCGCCCACACCACCTGTGCCTAGTTGGTCGTCTGCCACATCATTGCTGCACTGCAAGTGTTTCTTCTTCTTAACATTTGGTTTGGTGACTTCTAGCACAATGGCATCTGACACTATGACGTCTAGACCGCCATCATGCCAGTCGACAGCAGGTCTGGTGGTGGCAGAACCAGCATTGCCGCTGGGCGATAGCGACTTTGGAGACTTGGTGCAAGTTTGTCTCTGGAACCAGTCGAACATCCATCGGAAGGCACACCGTAGTCTGCCCTGGGAATGCCCGCGAGTGCCTGGTGTCGATGCTTCACACGCTGGGGCCTTATCATCTGGGTGGAGGCGTTGCCGGACTCGGGATGATGGCAGCGGATCGATGGTTTGTGCTCCACTTAGGACAACTTCGCCACGACACAGTTCGGTGCGTGGATGGCAGCGTGAGGATGACATCTACATCGCTACCACCCAGCGGCAATGATGGCTCTGCCACCGTCGGACGCTGTCGACTGGCATGATGGCGGCCCAGACGTCATCGTGCCAGGTGTCATCATGCCAGAAGTCACCAAACCAAATGTTAAAGAGGAGAAATATTTGCAGCGCAGCAATGAGGTGGCAGACGACCAACTAGGCACCGATGATGTGTGTGTTCAAGACGATGAAAACCGCCATGATCCTGAGACTGATGCTGTCTTTCACCAGATGCTTATGCTTATATTCTATTGTGAACTGCTAGGCATTGCGAGTGATAACCTTCGAAGGTAGTGCAATGTGTATATCTTTTGTCACGCAAGAAAAGGAAAACATTAAAATCAAGCGATGATTTGGGCGTGCGTCTGCGGCGTCGTGTGAAATACGACGCAGGCGGAAGCTCCAGGGCTGTCCACTTGTATCTGAGATTGCTCGCAGACGGTTGGAAAATGTGCGAATGTAATGCTAAATCAGTGCTCATGTTGCCACCATCGTAGGTCTCGGTGTAGGAGTGGAAGTTGGGTTGGTACTGATGTATGGGAAGGGGGAGGGGGGATTTGTAGGGGTGGAAGAGAACTTATGGTGGGGTGGTTGTGAATCTGATTAGGGGTTATTTAATTTATGTTTATATCCTACTGACTGCTAATTGTGGTTGACGATCCTACAACTTTTGCGAATTGAGCAGTCATTCAGCGGCATTGAACAGCAAGCTTGTTTTTACAATTTTTTTTAATTTCAGACTTTACACGGTGGAGAGAGAGAGAAGGGGACGTTTTGGGGGAGAAATTGGCATTTCGAAAGCGAAATGGGTTATTTTGAAGGAAAAAATTGAGATCTTTTGGCTGTTGGGCGTGACGAAATCCGCTATGATGGAGTGCTCCGACCTCCGACTTTGATCATCCGTGCCCTTAATCCTGCATAATCACACCAATAGTCTAATAACATGTTATATGCTTCATGTTTTTTGGCGGCAGCTTTTAATGAGACAATATAATATAATCTCAACAATGAATGATACTTCTCAAATATCAGGGGAGTTCCTAGAGAATGCACATCTCGCTTATTTCGTACCAGCAGGATAAACTCCAATATTCTGTTTGGTCGTCTGACTTCCGCCGTTGGCCGACAGCTTGTGTGACACATACCAAGGTCGCTTTAAGTCAATATGATATGTTTTCCAGTTGATCAACCAATCTCCAGTAAAACGGTCAGACATGTTAATGACGCTAATGACGTTAATGACTCAAGCGGCCAATAAAGTTAGGAGCTGTGATCAATTAGGTACAGGCCATTGAAGTCTAGCGCGTTACCAAATAATGACGGGAATTTTGCTCGTCTCTAATAGTCGAACTTTATTTTTTCTGTTTACTAGAAACACATCATGTGCAACATCCCAGATATACGAGACTGACTGAAATAGTTAGGAGCTCATGAAGGCTGTTCACGGTAAAATGATCCCTTCTGGATGCTCTGGTTAAGACCTGCTTGCATGCAACGTGCGTATTCTTCTGTCATTTGCAAAATTAACATTGGCATGGATCTGAACACTATCCATGAGTCGGTCAAGTGAAACTGTGACATTATTAGAAAGGTAAACATTATACAAATGAGCTAATTCTTACACTTACACATATTAAAATAAAACGATGTCAGCTCTCAAAAATGTTTACCTAACACTTTAAATTCGTCTCAAAGACAAGGAACTATATCTCTTCGTCGCAATCTCATCTCTCCGTCGCAATCAACTTTACTGGGCGCATACCAGGCACATTGCACACACACACACACACACACACACACATATATATATATATGCATGTGGCAGGGCAGTGATAGTTTTCAAAGATTTATTTCAAAAGTGCTGAGTTAAACGTGGACAGCCTGTACGAATAAATATGTACACACTGTGACAGAAAGGACGATAACCTAGTATGGATATATTTCCTTTGTAAAGTAGGCTAAAAATGAATAGAAATGAGTGCCTTTCCAACTGCAAGATTTCGATTGAAAATTAAAAATGCAGAGAATCTTTTAATTTTTATTTACGCTAAGAATCCTTCTGTGTATCTTATATGTGCTGTATTATACAGGTGCATCAATGAGAAGAATTCAGTCCTTAGTAAATTCATCGTTATAAGTGTTGCAAATTAACTATTTTGTGTCTCTTAATGTACTTGATATTATCGCTTCTACGTTGCACATTGGGATCAATAACAACTTCGGGCTGGACAATATTGCCAGTATATGTTTATGGAAACAGTAATTTTCTCAACAAACAATGGCGTTTCTCACATACAAAGTGCCTTCCGTTGTTTCCAGCTAGGTAGAGCACGTTTGTAACCGCAACTCACTTTCAGCACAGCGTCCTCGTGACCGTATGGGTTAAAATAAACCAATTTTTTCTCCGCCAAACTTACCGTGAAAGACTTAAAGCTATTTCACTTTGACGTCGCCATTTGTATATGGTCGCGCGCGATAAGGCATAGTGCTCAATCTGTCATAAGGCCGAGCTTGTAATGGCACGCGCGTGACTCAGTTTGTAAACACCGGTGTAGTTAACATAACCCTAGGAACACTGTTGATTACGGAGCTCCTGTCTTCTCTTAGTCAGTAGGCAAATAAACCGTGTAACTGAAGGTGCCTCCGTTTATTGAAATGAGGTTCTCATCATACGAAGTTGTGTCTATGATCATGTTAAAAAAAAAAAAAACCCCACCAACATTTCAACGTAGACATAAAAAAAAAAAAACGGTTGTAGTAAATAGTTATATTGTTAAAATAGAGACTGCCATTTGATGGGTTGTAGGTGCCATCTAGATGCTATTCACGATAAAGTGAGAATTTTAAAAATCAACATTAGAAAAAAGTCACTGCTCCTCGGTGCGTATATTTTAATGGGCGCACTGAGTGACATACGCTCAGTAAAGATGGTAACGATGGATGGAAAGTAGTTCCATATCTAGAACCACCTGTTTTTCGCGAAACGACTTCAGGACAAATTGTACTCCAAAAGACTAGAGCTAAGATTTACTTTTGTAATTGGATGAGTTTAACTGTCACGCGTTCTAGGTGCCTGAAAGCGAATCACGGACTCTCAATGCTGGAGATACCTGATTTTGATTGGCCCAGTCAGGTAAGGAACTGTTTCCCAACAAAGACACGTGGTCAATAACCAAGCGAAGATTGCACATATGCCGAAGGACATTGGAGTCTAGCCTTCACATAAAGCTTTTCGCGAAAAACATGTCTTAACGTCGAACAAAAAGTGTTAGGTATCCATCTGTGATAACTTAAATTGTTATAAAATATTTTCTTTTCTAATAATTTCACAGTTTCACCTGACCGACGGATGAATAAAGTAATGAGGCGCACGGCAATGTTAATGTTACATGAGGCGGAAGAATACACATCGTGCATACATACGTAAGGAACCGAATTGTCTGCGGGGAAGCAAACACGGATGCATATGTAATAAGTAGAGACAATAATATTCCATGAATAAATCCGAGGTAGGTCTATACATTACTATCGCATTCACAATAGGCAGCTGCCATCGGTAAGAAAAGCAATTACCATGTTTAGCCGATTATTCCAAAAATATTTATCCTCTTTACTGAATGAGAATGGTCCCCTTGCGAACTGCCAAAAAGACTTTCCAGTACAATTAACAATTATTCAAAGATAAAAGTGGCTGCATCGTTTTCAAATATTTCGCTTTGGGAACTCTTATGATGATATTTCGTTGCCTCTGGTAGCTAGGCAACATTTCACTGCCAGTTTTTCGGTTTGAAGTTTGGTTCGTCAAAACGGAAATTTCCTTGGTGGAAAATTTCTTGGAGGTACGAAAACTAACGATGTGTGTATGTGCGTGAGGCAAGGTAAGATATTTGGACGGCTCTTAACATCGAGGTCTTGAGAGCCGATGTTGGTAATTGAGATGAGTATGGAGCAGCGCCGAAATGAATGGGCGGGGGGAAACGGGAGATCCCCTTGAAGACCCGCTGTCCAACGGCATCGTCCGGCACGATTCCCACATGAGAAAATCCGGATGGAGCCGGCCAGGGATTGAGCCCGGATCGCCTTGGTGAGAGGCGAGCAGGTTAACCGCTTAGCAACCGCGGCCCTTATGTGTGCGAAGAAAATAAAGGTAAAAGAAGGGGAGCATGAGGTTTACCCGGATTTATTTGGTTTCGGTACCTCCTCATCGCACCTACTCCGCGTGGCGTGGCGGCTCCTTTGATGTGGGCGTACCCATTCGACAATTGGCTGCGCGAGGCTCTGGAAGCGGGCCTCGCGTCTAATTGGTTACAGCGAGGTGCGGTAACTTCCCTATTGAGCTGGTCTTCCGGGGGTGACAAGTAAGTTGTCAGGTGCTGATTGGTGGACGCCATCAAGGCATGTTGCTGGCCAGCACTGCCATTTTGCTGGCGTGTGCGGCTGGAGTTCGCGGTGTAAGCGGCTGTTGCACGTCTATATTACAAAATATCATGTGTTTCAGGTTTGGCGGAACAACAGATCCGTTGTCGAGATAGAGCAGCCAACTCGCATCGGCGCCAGCAAAACTTCATTTCAATGCTCTAGGCCCCCTCTCCTCGGACGAGAAACACATTCTCCCCGAGTCTGGAAAATTCCCGTAACAGTTCTTGTGACAAATGGTTTTAGCGGGAGACCCTGTCCCCTAAAAACGTATCTTCTCAACGGGAAGTACTTGTGCGTTTTATTGGCCATATATAGAGCCACCAGTTTTTCGCGAAAACATTTCAGGACAAGTTGTGTTCGAAAACACTTTAGTTCAGAACAGATTTCGTGATTTGATCATTTGAATCGTTACGCGTCTTATCTGTTTGCGTGCGAATCACGGCCGGTCAGTATCGGAGAAACTTAATTCTGATTGACTCGTTTATGTAACCGACTGCCTTCACACAAAGACAAGCGGCCAACAGCCAGAGGAGGACTACGAGTGTGCAAGTAGGATACTGAAGTCTAGCCAGAGCGTAAATATTTTCGCGAAAAACAGGTGGTCCTTTTTCTATATTATTTTTATACTCGGGTAACTGACTCTCTTCACGTCATCAGGTAGCTTGATAACCCTTAATTGCACTCGGTACTCGAAACAATTACTACTCCCTCTACGTGTTCTATTTCGATTACCACGTGAAAGATGGCGTAACCTTTTCCATGCCCATAATAAACAATCGTTTACATGTTGCACAGGAAGATTATATTTTACCGGTGTTCAGTAACGGCTCAGTAACCAATGGTTTACTTGGGTACAACTGATTGGTGAACCGTGCTACTGATCTGCGTTATGGCTAAAGACCTGCAAAACTCGCGTTACTATTTTAGGGCATGTTAAACTTAAAATACTTTTCCTTTGCAAAACGCGTGTTACTGTACCATTCTTTGTTTGACACGCTCCGAGTAACTCTGCCCCAATAAATGAACACTTCAAAATTGTTTGCCCAACTCACTTGCAGTTCACTCAGAACGGGTGCGACTTAACTATGCAGCAACCAATGGAGAAATGACGTCGGCTCGAGTATATATAGTACTATGAATTTTAGCTCGATGTCAAAAAATAACGCGAATTTGCAAGTTCATATAAATAAAACTTTATTACAATCTGTTTGGTGGTTAAAAATTTAAAAAGGAAGGGGGTGGGGGCATGCATCCTAGACAGACACTCGCATGATTACATAAGCCTATCATTCGAAAGAAAGCAGATTAAATATTTGATTATAAAAACAAATAGGGAAGCAGGAGGAAAATATACCCGGAATGTATTATTTTTATTTACTCTAAGTAATTATTTAATTTTTTTTGTGGGAATATAAAATAATGTTTATTTGTCATGCTAAAGTTCATATATTTTCAGTCCTATTTGTTCAACACTTGGTGGCCCGACACCGAACATAGAACAAGAAGGTACGAAGAAGCGGAATGGATAGGCGATTACACGACGAAGGGAAGCCAGTTCGCTGATTGACTGCGGAAGAGAGACCTGGAAGCAGACCTAAGCTCTGAGCGACAACGCTGTCTTACGGTAGGTTCCTCAAGCTATTGGCAGAGACCCGAGAATTTCGCGGGTTCATTCCTAGGCAAGTTGGAATTCACACACTTGTACGTTCATCTTATTTTTGTTATTGATTGACGTGTTGTTTGTCACCTCCTAGAGATAAATGAGCCAATAACACACATGCAATAAATTGTGCACCCAAGCATCGCCTTTTAATACCACAACAATCAACCAATAAACAGTTGATATCTGTGTGAGAGTATATAAGACAGTGAAGTCTGGCGTACAGGTCGTTGAACTCGTGAATGTCTTAGATCTCCAGCTATTGGTTAAGCCGGTTCTCTCTAGCAGGTTTATCTTTAGGAACTTATTGGAAAACAACCTTCTGCAGATTGCTGACAATTTGGAATATTTTAGTGGCTTTTCCATCATGCAGGCAGCTATACGCGAATTTTTTTCTTAACCCGCCCTATTTTACAGTGGCCGGCAGTTATGTGGGTGCACGAGCGCCCTAGTCCTATCTTGAGGGGTGTCCAGTATACACTGGTCAACGATGTGTGACAGCCGTCGCACGCCGGCCGTATACGAGCAGGATGGAAAACATTCGCTGCACAGCCCGAGACACAATGTTCAAAAAATTCACTTTATGACAATAATTTGCATTCTTGCGCACACAAATAATGAACCATACTGCAACATAGTTAACATTAAAGCACATAAGCTTACAGAAAGTCACATAAAAATCAAGTAAATTTTGTGCATAGACTCCTGTAATGGGATTAAACAAAGTGTATTTATTCAGCATTTTGTCATGCAAGGCGCGCAGTAAAATACATACGATTTACAGCTAAACTATATTACCAAATTATCTTTTAAAATAACGCAAATATTAATAATAATGACAAATGTCAATAGATATAAAAGTACTATATTCTATATAAAGTTGATATAGATTGTTCAAGGTAAATTGAGCACTTTTGGAATCCCTGTCATTATGAATAGAAGTCAATAAATAAATTTTACTATAGCCTTCGATGATATCTTCAGAGTAAGGAGAAATATAGCCTACACGCTGTGTTTATTACTTACATTGCAAATTTTATTTAATAAAGGTGGTTAAAAGATCAAACATGGCTGGAAGGAAAAAGTAACTGTTACCTCAGAAATGCTCACTTTACTGTGAACAGAATTCAACAATATTTACAAAGTACTGCTGTTGACTGAATACATTTTACAATTATCATAACGGATTGCTTGGCCAGTGATGTTAGCCCGCTGGTCCATACTGAGAAAATTTGCTGATTATTCACAAACTTGTTCATCCCCCATAAGTTTCGTCTATCGGAATGCGCAAAGTATAATAGTAATTAGAAATAGAAAATAATTAAAGTTTTTACACAAACAACAGCAGTGTAAATATCGTATTTTAAAAACCCACCATTGGTAGCGTGAGCATTCCTCGCGCATTACAAAATAATATGGCGCCATTTTTACAGAAGGTGTGGAGCTCACAAATTTCATAAGATAACAGGGAAGCTTGTTGCCAGGAATGATGCAGGCAAGCTGGTGGCCAGGAATGATGCATCATTGACCTTAAGACAGGGTATTGTTTACTGAAGTGCACAGTGTGAGAGCTTTTTTTTTCTTTGGGCGACAATTTACGTCTATTAAAACTGGAACAGACAGTTGTAAATATTATTATTGTTACTGATAGTGATACAGTTACAGATTCAGTAGGCAAATTAATATATACCTACATATTGTTAATGCAAACATTGACTGTAAAATAACGCAATACTTCAATTTGTGGACAGGTTTTTACCGAATGTGATAGGCTCCTAATTATTAAAAAAGTACAGCTTTAATAACAAAATATTTTACCTACAAACACTTCATAATGTGTAAGGCGAATAGATAACTTACACAAAAAAAAAATCCGTAGGCCTAAGATCTTCTACAAACACTGACTTGATTTCATTATAATGCTGGTGTGTAAACGTGTTCCATATGCAAATGCTTAAGCAGTTCTTAAAAAAAATAGATTTTCAACACCATTAAATTCAAATCCACCCCCCGTTCCCCCAAAAATCATTATACTGAATTTATAGTCGCTCTACTAAAGGCGAACTATGGTAAACGTCATCATTATCGGAGTCTTTTTTATTTCCCGTTCTCTGCTGTGAATGACTTTGCTGCATCTGTACGAGTTACCACTCCCTTCCATCTTCAGTCACGTACATTATCTGCTACCGATGTTTTTGGAACAGCCAGTACACGACTGTCGGTTGCGCGCGCATCGCCTTTCTCCTCTTTTTTCCCCTTTCTCCGGTGACCCCAATTCACCCCTTCTAAACAAGTAGACTAACCTAGATAACTGCCGGTCACTGTGGATTTTCTGTTGTACGCTGCTGTTCTGTGCCCCGAGAGCAGGATACTTAAGAATGCAGAGGTGAAATATCTATTTATATCGCGAACTCCAGCCACACGCGACACCAAAATGGCGTCACTGGCCAGCCAGCAGCTCAGCCGATAGGCAGTCTTTCGCATCCAGCAGTAGCCAGCCAGATACAATAGGTTCATTCCAGAGCCTCGCGTAGTATACCAGCGAACGTGTGCGCGCGCATAAAGTAAACCGCAATGTCATTTCACTTCTGAGTAATTGCTAGAGCCACGGGTATTTCCCGGATTGAGTTGGCAGCAAGATAGACTTGACAGTCCTCTATACCATAGACTACAGACGAGGTAGACCCATCTTGTCGGCTGCGCACAACCAATCTTCGTGTCCCAACACATTGCATTGCTTTTCTGCCAACACGTCTAGCGTAAATGGCGTGGTTTGGATTTGAGGTTAGATTACTGATTTGTAAACAATTTGCTTTGATATGTATGTATACTTCCCCTGGCCAATTTATAATGCAGTTTGTTTAAATTCAAATTGGTAAAAGTATTTTATCATATAATAGTGCTTGTCGTTTAAAAATTAACATATAAATAAACACTTTCATCGCTATTGACCATGTGACTTTGACATTTAAGTATGATTGGGGTAGGTTAATTTTGGGTACATGCGCAGAAGACGAGTAAGCAGTCTACCTCATTTTTAGTCTATGCCCTATACACTCGAGGCGTTATTGTTGGCTTATTGGTTGATGTGATTAGTAAGGGCATATGTACAGGACTGTTCAACACTCACCCACACTACTGCTTCCTTCTTATTACTGGCTCACATTTAAACGGTGCGAGTCTGAAGAACGGTCGACCAATCACAACAGTAGAAGAGATGAACTAGTGTCTGGAGTCTACCTCGCCTCCAAATGAATTTGCGAAATACTCGTGGCTATAGTAATTGCTTATTCTGTTCCCTAAATAAAGATTAGTATACACTGTTCTAACATTGTGGTTCTTGCGTGCCATGCTAGCTGGTATAATGACCGCTACGGCATACCGTATTAATGTATATTTTACACAGGTTGGGAAACACAATGCTTTTAGTTCGGTAACTAAAATTCTATAACTCCGAGTGCATTGGTGTCGGTTGTGTACCGGAATTTTCCTTTTTTTTTGTACGTAAATGGGATGATTGCAATTTTCGTAAAATAAATATATTTTTATAAAAATCTTCCTAGTTGTATCGTAAAGAATATACTTCGTAAATGCGTAAAGAGTAAACTTTGCTCTTCGCACTAGAGTGAAATATAATTCACACATTGTTAAATATACTGTCGTAAATTGGATTTAGCAAAACGTATTCTTACATGATAGTTTTAATAAGATAACACCACTGAATCGAAAAATACAATCGTCAAATACTAAAAAATGTTTTTAGGGCTTTCCTGGCGCAGTTTCCCTAAGCGAAAGACGAAAGTATGAAGTTCCTTCTGATGACAGTAGGTAGAATTTGTTTCGTACTTGGATTTGTAGCGCTTTTCCGTTGAATTAAGCTTGCTTATGAACACTCAGTGACAATCACAGTTGTATTTTTACTGATTGTTCTTGTAAACATCATTGGAGAGCGTGAATAATGGTGACGGAATTAAGGTAATTATTAAAATTTTTTAGCTCAGTCAAGTAGGTAACTTTATATATAGGCTATCTACGGTAAAATGAGAACTTTTAAAAGTTCTACTTATGATCTATCTATACAGACCTTAAGAATTCGCGGACTCATTTTGGTACAACCTGGAGTACAAAACACGTGTGTCTATATAACTTTAGCCATTGGTTCACACAATGTTTGACACCTCGTGGAGAACGATGGTCCAATCGTCGCCTTCCACTGTGACAGCAGACAACCAAAGCGCAGCCGATATCGGCATATTTATACGAAAGACTGTAGAGTCTAACTTGCAGGTTGTTGAACTCGCGAATTTTTCAGGTCTCTATCTATCTATATGCACGTTGTGTATTCTTCCTTCTTATATAAGATTAGCATTGCTAGGGCCTCATCACTTTATTCATGCGTCGGTCAAGTGAAACTGTGGAATTATTAGAAAATTAAACATTTTTCAAATTTGCTACCCTGTAAACTTCGATGGATTAAAAAAGAATTAAAGCGAAAGAAATAATATGAGCTATCACAAATGGTTACCTAACACTTTTTGTTAGACGTTAAGATATGGAACTACTTTCCCTCCATCGTTACCAACTTTACTGGGCGCACGTCACTCAGTGCCCCCGTTTAAATATATGCAGGTAGGGGTCGTGACCTTCGTCTAAGGTAAATTTCAAAAGTGCTCACTTTATCGTCAGCAAACTTTATCACAATTGGAGCCGAACACTAACTTCCACGCAAATGTATGGTATGGAATTTCTCCATATACTGCCAGCTTCAAGCTGACCTATCTGGAACAGTAGCGTCCTCTTGTGGCATAAATTTTCGCTGTGCCAATCTCCCCAAAAAACAAATCACGTTTCGTTCCTAACCTGGGTGGATGTGACCTTAACCGTGCACAGTCTCGTACTGGATCTGGAAAATGTCTGGAAAATTACACCAAAGGGACAACACACCGAATTCGTGCGCACTCAGTGCTACAGTATGTTGCATAAGAACTATTTCGCACTATTCATTACCAACACACATGTTTTCTCACTTAAATTGTTTATAGATGACGTAATTTAATTTATAGATGAAATACGAATAACATTTCAATTTAACAGACAAAATGTAACTTTTATGAACACAAGTATAAAACGCTTATGATCAAGGCATACGTTCGAAATAACTCAACACGCCATACATGGGGAAATTTTTTTCAAAGGTTTCATTCAAAAAGGGCGAAGAAATCGCGAATAGACTGTGTGCACTGTAGTCAAGCATGAAAATCTATGAAATGTTCAAAGAAATGTTCCGTGTCTTGTCGTTCCGTAAAATTTCTATACAAACCCTATAATGCAAGCGTTTTGCGAAAGTTCTAAAAATTCAAGACGGCAGGGACTAATCGCCCTTGGCATTTGTTACTATAGGCTGTTCGTGGTAAAATGAGCACTTTTGAAAGCCCTGCCTAAGATCCCCTTGTATGCACGTGGTGTATTACTCCACCTTATGCAAAGTTAACAGTTGACATTTCGTGGGCCTCATCACTTTGATGATGCGTCGGTAAAGTGAATCTGTGAAATTATCAGAATAGTAAATATTTTTTACAAAGCTGCTCTTTTTTGCACTTCGATGCATAAAAAAATTTGAAAGCGAAACAAATAATTTTTGTTATCTCAGAAAGTTACCTTACACTTTTTATTGGACGTTAAGATATGGAACGACTTTCCCTCTCCAACATGACCAACTTAACTGGGCGCGTGTCAGTCAGTGAGCCCGTTAAAATGTATGCAGGCAGGAGTGACTTTTTCCCCAAGGTTGATTTCAAAAGTGCTCACTTTATCGTGAACAGCCTTCAGAGGTGGCTCCAAGCATCCTTTTTTTTTCTTCTAGGACGTTGGTGGTTACTGTTTTTGGTTCTCGGATTGTTGCAGATCGCATTGGGGCGACTGTACGTGGCCCCAGGGTGCATCACAAAACCGCAGTCGTTTGGCGCGTAATTACCGCTGCAACGTTGTCATCCCCCCCCCCTTTTTTCCTTCGTCAAAGCGTGGGTCTTTGCCGGGGGGGGGGGGGGGGGAAGGGGTTTAGGGTAGGAGGCGGAATTGGGGTGCTAAATCCGGGACGTGGTCGGCTGCGTTATTTGAAAACACGGCGAGAGATGGAGAATTATGAACGAGTAGAAAAGGGGGCGGAGGGGAAGCGTCTGGCGCGGTCTTCTTCCCGCGGCGTGTCCGCGGCCGTGACCGGGAGTCATGCCGCCGGATCACGATACAAAGAACTTCGCCGCTCAAGACGTCTCACTTGGCTCGCAGTAGTGTGTTGTCTTGGTATTAGCCGGCGGGGGGGGGGGGGGGGGGGGTGACAGTAGATAGTGCTTACATTCATAGACTAAAGATGTGGTAGACCGATCTCGCTGGCTGCGCACAACCAATCTCCACGTTCCAACATTGAACTACTTTTCTGCCAACACGTCTAGAGAAAACTGCGTGGTTTGGATCTTAGGTTAGAAAACTTATTTGTAAACAAGTGCTTACAGGTATTTTTATACTTCCTCTAACCAGATTGTAACATTTTTTGATTAAATTCAAAATGTAAAGATATTTTATCAATACAATAGTGCTTGTCATTTAAAAATTAGGATGTAAACAAACACTTTCATCGCTGTTGACCATGTGACTTTAACAGTTGTGTATGATTGGGGTAGGTCAATGTTGGGTACATGGGCAGAAAACGAATAAGCGGTCTACCTCATCTTTAGTCTATGTTTATAATCGTGTTATTCGAATTAAGTGCAAATGGAAACACCAGCATAGACAGCGAGTGTACCACTAGAATTAATGGTTTTATGCAACAGATCGGTTTTGAGTCAAAACTATAAGTATTTGTCTCTCAAATATACTGATTTTATCTACATATCTTTTAGGTGGTGATTTAATAACTTACTAAAACGATTAGAAATAACAATCCGTTTTTTTTGCACTTGTACAAGATTTATTCTATTGTGTTGGTGACATTTGGAGGTAACGTAAATATTTAAAAGATAGAGCTAACACAAACAGCACACCTATATTTAATTATTGTCGAAAACAGTATTCGGCTTTCGGCAATTAAATTGTGTTAGTCAAGTAGAATCCAATTACGAAATTTTAAAACTTCGTTCTAGAACCTCTCAAGAATAATGCAAGCCATAAACATTATGTAATTACTACCCGGAAACAGCTAAAAAAAAAAGCTATTTTATTAAATTTTGAACACAACGTGATTATTAATTACTTCAATAAAGTGTATTTATCACAAAATAATCATTAAAACTATTACTTTAATTTTATTACTCTAGATAATTAGGTAATTATTTTTCGTAACACATATATATTGTTGGTATTTATCAAGGCACCTAACACCCACACGACACCCCTGGAAAATACTTTAAAATAAGAAGATCGTTACAACATGGAAGTATCGAGTTTTGTCTCCTTACTTGCTCTGCGGTCCTAGTCACACTACGCAGACTAAAGACAACATATCCTATAGTCTGTTCGCAGTTAGCTTCAACAATTTACCGAATCAAACCTTCGAAAAATTGCACTCTGTTGTTCCCTGAATATGTCACCTGATACAACCGTTTTAAACTTCTGGTTAAATTAATGTACGGTTTTTAAGCGTTGCAAATAATAATCTTATGATGCGTGCTGTGCTTCAGTCGACACAACACTTGTTAAGTTGTCACAACCAATGAGCTGTAGGCTAGAACGTTCGGTTTAGTTTATATGAACCAGTTATGACCTAGACCAGTAATACGGTTTGCGAATCATTTACCCACAAGTAAGATCTTTGGCCACTGAGCTTCGCAGTGTGCAGTACAGGCCAAAAATTACCTACGCGTGCGCAGTGTACACAACTGTGCACACTGGGTCTGAATGGGCTAAGATCTATCTGTATCGGTGTTACGTATTTTCCCACCATATGTAAAATTACATTGGCTGTGAAATTATGATCAAAGCAAACATTTTACAATTTTTTTTTTTTCAATGCTTACACTTTTATACACTAAAAAAACATAACATTTATTTTAAAATTTACACATGTTTACCTAACACTTTTAACTAAACGTTAAGACGTAGAACTGCTTTCTCTCCTTTTTTTTTTTTTTTCAATTTTATTGGCGAATGCCAGTTACTGTGAACGTTATAATATATAGAGATAAGGGCAGTGCCATTTCCCAAAGGTTGATTTCAAAAGTACTCACTTTACTGTGAACAGCCTTTAAAAGCAGGGACAAAATATGTAGGTTGGTTTCTTCTAGTTAAAATTGTTCTCATCCAAAATATTATTAAATTGAGTGCGCGTGATTGCGGAGCGTTGCTAGACTTGGTTAAGCTTTTTTTTTTTGCAACCATCGGCGAGGAGGAGTTCTTGGGAGTATAACTTGAGCAGTTCTTCAGCAAAGTTAGAAGTAGCCGGGAAAAGGCTGTCCACAGTAAAGTGACTACTTTTGAAATCATTCTTAAAGAAAATAATCACTGCCCATAACCACATATGTACGCTACGATAGTCACTAAACACTGGCATGCAAGCGCGCTGTTTGTTGGCAATACATTAATAAAAATAATTTTTCTGGCTTGGTCTTTTGTTGGCAGCGAAATTTTAAACTTTACGGCTAACTGAAACCAGTCTCTCTGATTCTATACACACCCACTCTAAACTGGAAATATTTGCAACAGAACCAGTTCACTGAACATTTGAGCAGATTGGTGCCAAAATATATGCGTAATTATGAGCACGATCGACAATAGCGTGTATACAGTAATGGAAGAGTCGAACACAATATAACTAGGGACAGGAAAAATTCGTGAATTCATTTCGGGGCAATATAGACGTCGAACACATATATAGTGAAATCACCTTCGCAATTGGATCAAAGATATTAGACCCACCCTGCATGTCTCTGAGCCAATAGCAGACTTGCAAGAAAACACCTTGCGAATCCCATAACTGCCGGGTGTGAAGCAGCCGATGAACACACAGCTGAGGCTCCAGTATGCACAGGATTGAGGAGTCTAGCCTACAGGTCATTGAACTAGCGAAATTTTCCTATCCCTATATATAACCTTCCAAAACAATATCTATGAAAGTCAGGATAGAGAAGGCGATCTATCATCTGTCGCAAAAGAAGAAGAACTACGATGTGGTGTGACTTTGTCCACATAATATATATGTAGGGATAGGAAAAATTCGCGACTTAATTTCAGGACAAGATAGATTTGAAACGCCTGTACACTAAAGACGCCTATGCAATTTGATCAGAGTTTATTAGACACGCCCTGGATGACTCCGCGCCAATAGCCCACTTGCAAGGGAACAAGAAGCCAATCCTGTACGGTCAAATGGGGGGGGGGGGGGGTGACACTGGGGCAACAGCCAATGAACAAACATCTGAGGTTTGACTATACAAAGGATTGTGGAGTCTAGCATAAAGGTCACTGAACTCGCGAAATTTTCCTATCCCTATATATACGTAGAGACTGCAAAGTTGATTGGCTAACAGTTAGGGCCAACTGTTTTAAGCGAAAAGATTTCACTACTAGTTTGGCGGCCACCGTGGCCGAGCGGTTAGACTGCTCGCATCCCACCTAGACAAACCGGATTCAATCCACGGCCGGGTCACTCCCGGATTTCGGCATGTAGGAATCGTGCCAGACGTTGCCAGTGGTTGGCAAATTTCCACGAGGATCCCCCGTTTCCCCAGCCCTTTCATTCCGGTGTAGCTCCACACTCACCTCACTTCACCCTCATAGGCTCTCAAGACCTCGATGTTTAGAGCTGCCGAAATCTCTTCACCTCACTCACGACTAGTTGTTCTCCAAAACACGTTAGTTCAGAACCTAGTATCGCGGTAGGGTGATTTTAACTCGCTCACGTTTTAAGTGTCTGCCAGCCAGTCACGGACGTTCAGCGTCCGGGCGACTTTATTCTAATTGATCCAGTCGAGAAGAAAATGACTTCTCACTACGAACGTAAAAAGTTGAAGTCTAGCTCGAGCCTAAATATTTTCGCCCAAAACAGTTGGCCCTCCAGATAACTAATCAGCAGGGACCTGCAAAATTCACGTTACTATTTGGGGACACGTTAAACTTGAAACACGTGTATCTTCACTATACATTTCTTGTGCCCCAATCAGGTGGAGTACAGTCAAAGTGGGAGTGGCTTCGCATCTATGCAGAAGCCAATGGAGAAACGACGCTGCCTCCTTTACGTACAGTACTTCGAAGTTTATCCAGATGTAAAATTATAATTAGAGACCCCGGAAATTTCATGTATTCATTGGAGGAAAAGTTAAATTTCAACGACATATATACTTGGAAATTCTGATTTATTGGGCTCCAATTTCCTAGATACGCTCTGGACGACTTTCGACCAATAACAAGCCTGCAATGAAAACAAGGATCCAATCCCGGGATCGCCTGGCCAGTTGTTGAACTGGAGCAACGACCAAGCAACTAACTGAAATTCCAGTACATGAAGCACAGTGGAGTCTCCTGTTGCCAATTGAATCCGATAAATATCAAATGTCTCTAATAATAACACGAATGTCACGTGAGTCTCCTAATTACCATGGTGGCTGAATTTCACCTATTTATTTTCGATTCTCACTAAATATCAAGAATTCCACTGCCGTAAGTAACCTGGTCCCAGTTCATTTGCTTGATTAGCCAGTCGGCAGCAGGTTATCAAATGACCTAGTAACACAATTATTGTTATTATTTTTTTTAATATAACGGTGCATGAATGAAATGAGACGGTTCGCGGCAATATTAGTTTTGCCCAAGGCGAAAGGATACAAAATTTGAAGAAAAATATATCCTTAGCAGGATTTTCAAAAGTGCTCAGTGAACCGTGGACGACGTGTACAGCTCCCGTCCATTTTTCTGAGAGCGTTCAAAACTCATTATCAACCTGTTCATGGTTAACTATATATTTTGGAATCCTTCTGATGATCTACTTTTAGTTCTCATATTGTATCCTCCTGCAGTATGTTATATTAACACACTGAAGATTATGCGCGAGCTTCACTTGGTCGAAACAAATATGTAAATATCCCTATCCCCGAAGATGATAATCACACGGGTGTGGTTTCATTGTTTTCCTAGTTTTTACCACTATTTCACAAGAACATTTCCTCTCGCCAGCAGGCAATGCTGTGAATACATTATTACGTTTCTGCGTGGTTACGGAAATGAACACGATGGACTGTATATAATGTCAAGTAGAAAAAATACAATTTTATTGGAACACAGTGAACTCGGTACTCCATTGGCAGACTCCGGGCCAATAATAAACTTTACGTAGTACATAAAGGCTGTAAAGGGCAGTTTGGACCAATATGATAGCGATCAGTGGAAATATAGAGACCAGCACAAATTTTATTCCTGCAGTGAGGGATATACGTCGCTAGCTTCTAGTTTGTCTCAAGTGTCTGCAAATGTGTGCATACTTCAATGTGTTAAGCAGCTGTAATGGCCCTGATCTGATCACTTTATTCATGCGCGATTTAAGTAAAACCGTGGAATTATTACTAATATACTAATTCATAATATAAATGTACTTTATAAAAATGAAATAGTAATTTGAGTGGCCATTAATTCAATAGTTAACACTCGCAATATTGTGTCACGCGTTAAGAATTATTTTTATTGATTCTCTGCAAACTTAACTATAGGCCTTTCAGTTAGTGTCTTAAATGTGGGATCTTCAACAGAAAATCGTTAATGTTCTACTCTGCAAATGGCAGAAAAAAAAAAAGGGCCAATAAAGTAAACCCTTCACATGTGGCACTATCATTCCGTATCGTTGGGTCAATATTCCGTATAGACTGTTCACAGTAAACTCAGCAGTTTTGAAAGATATGCTTGAGATCTAGTTGTATACACAGTGTGTATTCTTCCAACATATGTCAAATTAACATTGCCATATACCTGAGCACTTTATACACACGTCGGTCAAGTAAAACAATGAAATGATTTGAAAAATAAATATTCTAAACATTTGCTGATTCCTGTATTTATACGGATTAAAAAAAAAAAACAAATACAAAATCGATTATCTCAATATTTACAAATGCTTACTTAACACTTTTAATTCGACGTTATGATTAGAGATCCCAGAATTTCACGAGTTCATTGCTAGACAAATTGGAATTCATACACTTGTACGTTCATGTTACTTTTGTAATTGGTCGACGTGTTGTTTGACACCTCCTGGATTTAAATGAACCAGTAACAAACATTCAATAAATTGTGCGCCTAACCACCACCTTTAACTACCACAACAATCAACCAATAAACAGTTGATATCTGTATGAGAGTATATAGGACTGTGAAGTCTAGCCTACAGGTCATTGAACTCGCGAATTTCTAAGGTCTCTAGTTATGATATGGAACTGCTTTCCCTCCAATGTTACCAATTTTCCATGAATAGTAATTGTCAGATTACCTGATATGTGCCGTCCCCTTTTCTCACAATAAACTGCTACACACGCATTCGAACTCGGCAGAGGTGTTGCCTACCCACGCAGGGGTGCCGCTAAACAGCCACTCAAACCTCTTCACTCACTCATTCACTCATGGAGAAAATGCAAAAGAAACCTATATGTAGGAGTTCTTGAAATCTAGCTTGCCCCGAGATGAACACACGATTTTTTTTTTTTTTTTTTTAGCCTGCTTTTCGAAGGAAAGATAGCATTTTGCAATCACCCGGTTGTCTGTCAGGAATATATCCACCCCCCCCCCTCCATAACTTTTAACCCCGACAGGAATTTTACCAAACTAGGTTCACATATAGAATTTAGTAAGGACACCAGGAAATTTTGTAGTTTTAAATCGCTCCGAGTAGGTACTCATTTTCAGAATGGTGGTCATTTAGGAATATTTTCTTCTACGTCATATCTCAAGAACCAATCATCCGATTTAAAACAAATTTGGAACATTGAGACTTGAAAGTGCATTATATAAGCATTGTATTTAGAAAGCGATAATGATATTAATCCGTCATTTTGGATGAGAGCGCAAATCGAGTGTGTGTACATTTATATATATATATATATATATATATATATATATATATATATATATATATATATATAGAGAGAGAGAGAGATAGAGCTATTCCAAAGTATCTCAGGGACTATTTATCCAACTTAAACCAAATGCAGTACGTTGACAGTGACTGATGTAATATTTCAATTAGGTAACCTATTGTGTTATTGGTCTACCATTTTGTAAGATCACGAGAATTATTTCACAGATGTAAACCAAATTTGGTAGGTTGACAGTGAATGATGTACTCACTGAATAGTGATAATGCTATTGACCGGTAATTTTGGAAGATAGCGCAACATGAAAAATGAAGCTCTTACGTTATATCTCGGTAACTACAGAACCGATTTCTGTCAAATTTGGTATATAAGTAATGCTATTGTAGTCCATGTTCGTATATGCAATTTAAATATATAAAGTATTTTCTTTTAAAATGGCGGCTTTATAAAAATGTTAGGTTGATTTGTAATAACTACTTAACTGTTTGTCCAATTTCGACCATACTTCCTATACTCAAATCATATTTTACAAGTATCAAATGTGTCCATATGTAGACTCATTTTATTGCAAATTTGTAAGATGGCACCACGTGTAATTACAATTTTTAGTTAATATTTTGGTAAACAATCAACCGATTACCTAATATGGCACTGATGAAATGGCGTCCGTATAAACAATTTATAATACAATGATACAGTATATCTGGGAAACCATGTTACAAATATCAACTTAAGTTTGTGTTATCGCAGTATCTATTACAATCATCAAATTTGTCTACCGAGAGCCTGTTTAGTCCCCTATTTTGTGAGATTGCGCCACATGAATAAGTAAAGATTTGTCATATCTCAGGAAACAATCAACAAATTCCTTCCAAATTTGGCAAACAAGCAATACTGTGGTAGGATATATAAATTGATAGACTGTGTTTTAAGAGGGCCAGGCGCTTATTTTCAAAAAAGTGGCAAAATAGCATGCTATATCTACGAAACAATGTGACCAATTTCAATCTAACTTTGTATGCTGAGAGTATCTATACAAACATCAAATAAGCGAATACATAACACATTTACTCGCCATTTTGGAAGATAGCACCATATGAAGAATTAAGTTTGTGTGTCCTATATCGGGAAACTCTCAACAGATACTCAACAAATTTAGGTGACAAGTTATACTTTTCTAGCCCATCTAAAATTATGTCTTAAGGACGTAGTCTCATAATTTCAAAATCACAACAATGTAAATATTTTATGTCAATATGCCACATGTTTCAAGAATTTTCCACCGACTTAATACGTAACAGTACCTATGACAAACATAGAATGTGCAAATAAATCTGCGGTTCGTTCTCCAGTAATAAAGATACCACCACATGAGAAAATTGATTTTTTTTGGTCATGATTCCCACTAAATTTTTCACACAAATAGAGCTGCAGTATAAATTTACATAATTCAAGTTGATAAGGCAATTTTATCAATATTGTGCAACTTTAATTTAATTTACTTTAATTTAATTATTTAGATAAGTTTGTCATATCTATTAAATAGTTTGACACATTTCAGTATCTAACAGAAGCATCAGATATGCCTATACAGAGCCTGTTAGAGGAACATTTTGTACGACAACGCCAAATTTGAAACTAAAGTGTTTATGCCATATTTCCGGAACCGTTCAAACTACGAGTATTTCCACCAAATTGTGCACACAGGTAAAACTACGAGTATTTCCACCAAATTGTGCACACAGATAATACTACGAGTATTTCCACCAAATTGTGCACACAGATAATACTACGAGTATTTCCAGCAAATTGTGCACACAGATAATACTACGAGTATTTCCACCAAATTGTGCGCACAGGTAATACTACGGTAGGCCATTAAAACTAAACACACTTGTTTTCAAAATGATGTCCCTGTAAATAATGAAAGTAGATAATCTTAGTCTACCAAAACTTAAGACTAATTACTATAAGCAGTTCACGGTAAGATGAGAGAATTTGAAAGCTCTGCTTAAGATATACTTGTATGCACGTTGCGTATTACTCCACATTATGTAAAATTAACATTACCATGGACCTCATCATTTTATTCGTTCGTCGGTCAAGTAAAACTGTGAAATTATTAGAAAAGGAAATATTTTTCAAATCTGCCAATCTTTACACTTCTGTGCATTAAGAAAAAACAGAAAGCGAAAGAAAAATTAAGTTATCTCATATGGTTACCTAACACTTCTTATTCAACGTTAAGTTATAGAACTACTTTCCATCCCTCGTCGCCAACTTAACTGGACGAATGTCACTCAGTGCGCCCTTTAAAATATATGCATGCAGGGTCAGTAACTTTTTTCTATGGTTCATTTCTAATGTGCTCACTTTATCGTGAACAGCCTTTGTCGAAGTTGATGTTCCGAATCCCATCTCAGTGATGTAGTTGGTCACAACGCCGGCTTACATTACGAGGCGTCCTGTGCTCGAGTCCCAGGTAAGTCGTGTGTGTGTTCGTTATATTGTCCCACTAGTATTGCATTTTGTGTCGCTATCAACGGGATGTAGGGACCCACCTGCCATCTACCCTTTCAATAACTCCATCAAAACCATTTGCATCCATGCGAAGGAGAGTCAGCTCATTAGTTATATTGATAACTTCTTGTTAGGTCTGTACACATGACTTAGCTTCTAGAACGTGGAGCATGGTTTACATAACAATGGCAACGGTGTCAACGTATAGGAATATCAGGGGTAAAGGCTATTCACGGTGAAGTAAGCACTTTTGAAATCAACCTTGGAAAAAAGTCACTACCCTTTCTTGCATATAATATAATGGGCGCGTTGAGGGGTTTACCCCCAGTAAAGCGGGTGACGATGGATGGAAAATAGTTCCATACCTTGACGTCGAATTAGAAGTGTTAGGTGACTATTTGTGATTACTTAAATTATTTCTTTCGCTTTGTGTTTTTTTTAATGTATCGAAGAGTAAAAAAAGAGCAGATTTGTGGAATACTTACTTTTATAATAATCTCAGAGATTCGCTTGGCCGACGGAGAAATAAAGTCATGAGGCCCATAACAATGTTAATTTTACATAAGACAGAAGAATACAAAACGTGCATACAAATAGATCCTAAGCAGGGCTTTCAAAGTGCTCATTTTACTGTTAACAGCCTTTATGTCAAGCCATCCTTCAATAATAACCAAGAGGACATGAAATAAAATCCAATCACCCGATTGCCTTGTCCTCGTGCCGCGGAAGTGTCCGGAAGTGTCATCGCTTTAAAAGTAATAGTTAATTAAACTGATAATTTGACTTTTAGGGTAACTTAAGCTCACACTACAAAAAAAACAAAAAAACAAAGGAACTGCTATGAAAACTGAAACTGGTAACGCTGACAGAACATGCAATTTTTACCTTCATTAAAATGTCATAAAAGTGGAGGGAGACAAAAAACACTTTGATTGTTCGCGTTACTTTATTCGCCGATATAAATTGACTCTCGTAACGCGGAGGCACAAACGTAATACGTGCAAAGGTAGTTATTATCACCCATACAGACACACTACGGTCGATTTATCTGGATAGTAGGCCGGGAGGGCGGAAGGGAGTTCTGTTAGAAGAGGCGCGAGAAGGGAGAAATTCGGTTACAAGCAATGTCAATTAGGGCTTTAAAAAATTTTATTGGAATAAGTTATTTACAGGATGATTTTTTAAGGCCATTTCATTTTTATTGTAACAACAAAACTTGTACAAAATATTTACTGCGCTCTGTATACTAATAAAAATGGAGGGATATAATTTGCAAATTACATTATCTACTTCATTGATATCAATTCTCTGATGAATTGCGTTCTAAGTTACGTTCTTAGCAAAGTGAGAAAAGTAAAAAAATAATAATAATATGTATCCTTGGTAGATATGAACACATATTTCCTCTCAGTTTACATGTACACCGATCAGGACCGACACAGACAGACTGGAAAGTTGGAACAGCCAATCTCTTCTTTCTCAATTTCCGCACTAGCAAGGCCGAAAAGTCGAATCCCCCCCGAAATTTCTGCTCACGAAAAGAATAGACGTCATCGATATTTCCCAGAGACGCACTGCCCACTGTTTCGTGTGTTCTACGCCACCACTTTCCGGGACTATCAATGTGTATTTATGTAACAGTTTAGAAGGGTTAAATGTAAATTGCAATTAACCCTTTCAGTCCCGGATTAATTTCCCGAGCACAAGTGTTGCAATCGTTAATTAATTATGGTGCGTGCCGTACTTGTGCGGAACGTCCTTCTCGCAACCAGTGACCAACGTGCTGCGTGTTGGCTGATATTGGCATCAACCATTCACAGATGAGAGATGACGAAGTTTCAACAAATCAGATTAATTACAAGGAAGACGCTCAAAACAACGGCTACTAAGTCCCTTTTTGTACAGCACTGACCATAAATACTCTTCGTGTGCAACATGCCCTCGATCATGGACACGGTGGATGAATGGGTTAACATAAAATACGCAATCCAAATGTAAACTATACTGGAATCACACACACACACATCATATATATATATATATACACACACACACACACACAAATATTTATATAACACGTGAAAATTCAAACCACAGCATCTATGGACTAACATACACAAAAGTCATAGTAGCGAATTGTTTGGCAAATTCATCTAGTATTTCTTAACCATTTCTTAACACTTTTGAAAGCCCTGCCTAATATTTACTTGTATGCACCTTCTGTATTCTTCCGCCTTACACAAAATTAACATTGCTATGAGTTTCGTCACATTATTCAAGCGTCGGTCGAGTGAAAGTATGAAATTATTAGAAGAGTAAATATTTTACAAATACAAATCTTTTTACATTTCGATGCTTAAAAAACAGAAAACGGAAAAAAAATTAATTAAGTTATTACAAATGGTTGGATTAACACTTTTAATTTGACGTTAGCATATATAACTACTTTCCTTCCATCGTTACCAACTCTTCTGGGCGCATGCCACTCAGTGCGCCCGTTAAAATATATTCAGGCAGCGGCAGTGACTTTTTTCCTAAGGTTGATTTCAAAAGTGCTCACATTATCGTGAACCGCCTTTAATAAGACGTTAGGAGTAACAACTCCAGGAGTCCGCGAATACACGCAGGCTTCCTGCGCGAATCACAAGCTGCATATCACAAAGGCGAATGGAACAGTTCGTCTTCGTGGTGTTCATCTCTTTGTTCACACAAGTGCGGACTTCAAATTAAATTAGAAAATACTATATGAATTTTCCAAACATATATATGTGTGTATATATATGCGGGTTTCGAACTGAACCTATATGTAGCAATAAACTGTAAAATAATTTAGCTAATATAAAATAAAACTACAGATACTTGACAATCGTTTTCTGATAATTCGCACTGCAATGGCGAAATTAATCAAATAGAGTATAAACATGGCACAGCGCCTAGCTCGTTGTCCACCACTTACTTTGAAATATCTGTATTAAAAATTGCAGACGAGCCAGTACGGTCTTAAAGGAAATAACAAAATGGTATCTCAGAAAAAATCTTCTTGTATATTAACAACCGTAGGTTTTATCCTCTCTCATGTGTTCGGCGTAGTCGACATAAATGTGGACCAGGCTTTGAAGACCATCAACGCGGTGAAAGAAAATCCGCTAAGACTATCACGGAGAGAGAGGCCAAACAAAATATTTGTTTGTATATGACCAAAAACACAGTCAGTTTCTCCAACTAAATATTTTGTTGAGTAAACCCCAAAAAACAATAAAATAAATGTTATTCATCTTACATAATACGTGTTGCAATAAACAAAACCTTTGGTTTTGGACCACAAGAAATTTAGACTGCCAACAAAATATTTTGTTGAATCAACTTTATATATATATATATTTGTTTGGCCACTCATTTGATTGTTTGAAAATACAGATCGAGAATCCGTTTACATTTTTTTGTGACAGTTATGTTAGTAACAATGTTTATTGGTGCATCTATTGATGCTTACTATTGGTATAACCATCTTAATATAGAAGTTCTACAGGAAACTAAAAATTATGGTTGTATATTTGAAATATTTATTCGCACGTGCTGTCCATTACTTGAAATGTATGTATTTAAAAACATTGCAAGTATACATGTAGTCAGTTAAGCTGAAGTTGATAGGGCTCTGCGCCCTGACGCTAGCTATCTACGTTCGAATCTCGATCGGTATTCAAATTTATTTTTAAATATTAACTTAAACTTTTTAATGTACAAAGAGCTAAATAAATCTTTAGTCGCACCAATCAAATATTTTTTGGAGTAACCGGAATAAAACAACAACAAAATCTAGTTATAAGAACAAAATTGTTTCATTGTCCCTATACAAATTAATTTCGTTGCGCCAAACAAACTTTGTTTAATTCGCAAAAAAAATATTTTATCAGTCTCTTTCCCATTCTGGAATTCTTATTTTCGTTGTAGCTCATCATTTAGATGAAATAAGTGGAAACGAAGCCGTCAGTGCATAGGGCATATCTGAACCGATATTTTTGAGTCCAAAATACTTAGCCCTTTTATTTGTTGTTTCACCTTTAACCATTATAAACACTAGCTCATTATTTATTATTTATTTTTTAGTCTCACATGAGAAAATACAGACTGTGTGATCCGACAAGGGGGCCATAGGCCAAAATAATAATAATATAAGGGAAATCATTAAAGGAACAACTTATATATAGATACAAATATTTACAAAGGCTGTCTACGAAAAATGTGAGCACTTCGGAAATCATCCTCTGAAAAATATCACTGTTCCTATAGGCTATTCACAGCAAAGTGAGCATTTATGAAAGCCGACGTATTTGGGCCAATAGTCTATAAATATATTTTATTTAAGCCATAGATGTTAACTTCCGAGTGCGGTGGAATATACACACTGTATTTATTGCTTACAAAGCAATATTCATTTTAAATAGTTATAAAAATATAAAAATTGGCTGAGAGGAAAAAGAAACTAGGGCCTCAAAAGTGCTCACTTTATCATGAACAACCTATACACCAGTAGCAACTTTTTGTTGGCCCAACGTTGGCCCAGCATCTGACAATGGCGTTGGGCAAACGTTGGAAATCGTATGTTGGCCCAACATCAAAATGTCACTCGGGGCAACGTTAGCCCAACGTGTTTTTTTTATGTTGGCTGCCAACTGAAATAGACGCTCAACCTACATTATTACGCCACTGAAAATTTGTGATTTTCTGCATGCTTTTATTAATTCTCTTTCATTTAAACATAAGTATGCCATATCAATCAAAATATCAATATGCTGTTGGTTGGCTTTACGTTAGTTTATCATGTGTATATAACAAATTACCACTCTAATATGACAGAAACCCTACCACTAGCTAACATTGGTATTACGTTGGTTATTCGTAGTATTTTGACCATTTGCTAAATAGTATTCTATTCTCTTTCAGAAAGGCTTCCACACAGTCATTTATCCACAGCTAGCAATGTTTTGCGAATATGTGTTATTGCATACAGAATGACAACTAATAAACCACATTCTACCAACGTTGGTTACCAGTGCTTTAAATAAATTTTACTCAGTAACAAAAAAAAACTCATCAACCCTATTATTACTCATCACATAACATTTCACATTACGTACTGAGAAACCTTACGGTAGACGTCGGATTCGAACCTAAGGCCCTTTGATTTACAGCTCAACTGATTATCCACTAGAATACTGTAACTTGTTACCCAGCAACTTAATGTAACTTTTATCCCGTGTGCAGAAATTGACATGTATCATCATATTCCAGTTCGAATATACAATGTTGGCTCAAAATACAAAATTCATGCCAATTACCAACTGTCTGCCAACGTGCTGCCAACAGTCAGTCACCCATGACCATTATAATCTATTTGAAAAAAAAAATATATATTTTTTAAAATCCTAACTGGTAAGCAAATATGAACAATTATCGATAATTTTTCCATCCCATACATAATATTCAGTATTGTAAAAAATATGTTAGTTACATATTGTTGGCCAAACCGGCCAATAAACTAAAGAAAAAAGTACTAATTATCAACCGTTTGGTTTACAACGCTATCCCAAGACCAACGAAACATAATTCAAAGAAAAATGGTTAGTTATGCGAAAAATATTTGCACTTCATTAAATACAGGAAAAGGGCATTATTTTTGGCTAAATGACTATGCATGCTTTTCTGAAGGAGAAAAGAATATTATTAGCAAATATTCAAAATACTACAAATAACCAAAGTAACACCAACGATAGTTAGTAGTTGGGTTTCTGTCATATTAGAGTGGCGCTAATAGACACACGATAAACCAACATAAAGCCAACCAACTGCATTCTGATTTTTTGATTGATATGGCATATGTTTGAAAGAAAGATAATTTAGGAAAGCGTGCAGAAAATCATAAATTTTCATAGGCCCAATTAAGCAGGTTGAGCATCATATTTCAGTTGGCAGTCAATGCAAAAATACACGTTGGGCCAACATTGCCTTGAGTGACATTCGATGCTGGGCCAACTTACGTTTCCAACGTTGGCCCAATGCCAGAGCCAGACGTTAAGCCAACGTTGGGTAAATAAAAAGTTTATGTATGCTTTACCAACTATTTGCCAACAATCAGCCAACAATACCCATCAAAATATATTTAAAAAAAAACAATTAGTATATTTATTTAAAAAACAAAATTTCTAAGCAAACACAGAAAATTATGTTTTTTCTCATCCAAAAGTTTCTATGGATCATTGTTGAAATTATGCTGGTTACACAACGTTGACCCAACTAACGAAAAATGACCAAACACCAACCGTTTAGTTCCCAACATTGTTCCAACATAAAACCAAGTGAACATATCTAATAGGAAAATGGTTGGTATCGTGAACAACACTTACATCTCATACAATACAGGAAATAGGCATTGTTTGCATTAAGAATAACTATTACCTAGCTTCGACACTAAAATTTTGGTTGTACAAAATTGGCCCAACATAAAAATTAATACCAATTAAAAACTTTATTCCTAAAAACTTTTTGCCAACATTCAGCCAACCTCGCCCATCAAATTCAAGTTGAAACCAAAACATTTATGTATTAAAAAACCTAAATTTTAAGCAAACATTAACTGTTATTGTTTATTTTTTCATTCCCAAAATATTATTGAGCATTGTTGAAAATATGCCAGTTTCACAATGTTGGTCCAACTAAAAAAATGTACCAATCGCCAACTATTTGGTTTCGAAGATTGGTCCAACATAAAACCAACTACAGATATTTCAAAGAAAAATTGGCAGTATCGTGAAAAACATTTGTATTTCATAAAATTCAGAAAAGGAACATTGTTTCAACTTATAATATCTATTCCCTAACTTTGCCGTAAAACGTTGGTTTTACAACATTGTCCCAACATAAATATACTTACAAATTACCAACAGTATGTCTAACAAACTTGTTGCCAACATTTAGCAGACCATTTCAAAGTTTTTAAAAATTGCTCTTGCAACATGATATGACATTTTTCTGAAATAGTGAGGTGTTGATGTATGTTTTTCTAAGGCATCTCATTAAAATTTTCGAATAAAATGTTTGGTTGTCTTATTACAAATGGGTCAACATTGTATTGATGTATGTTTTCTAGACCAACATATTTCCAACGAGTTACTGTACCACATGGTTAGTATAATGTTTTTTATCCCATTCTGCATAGGGAGTCGCTTCATAACGTTTGTACCTGTAGTTCAGAACCATTCTGTATATATATATATATATATATATATATATATATATATATATATATATATATATATATATTCATTCTTTGTGAGAGCGTGATTTGAAATTGCAGGGACTCTACAAGGCGCGGAGATAACGGTAACGCTCTTTGCCCTGCACCTAGAGGTCGACGGGTGAGGAAACGCGACCTTCAATGTCCGCACACGGGGTCGATACAACCTTAAGAGAGGCGAGGCGTCCTGTCCCGTCACGGGCAATGGGCCGTGTGCGCGGGCCGGTGTTCCCAGGTGTATTTCTTGCTCTATCGCTTGCAGCCTTCGTTCTCTATATCCCTCCCAGTCTCCTCTCTCAGACCTTCCTTTCCTCCTCCCTCTGCCAACCTTCTGCTCGCAGGAGACGTGGCCGACGGGTGCGGCTGGAGCCCAACGCCTGGACCGCAGCCATACCCCACCACTCTGCAACTGGCGAGGCGAGATGTGCCACCGTCGACCCGCCACTCCAGCGATCGCCGCTCTTGAGTGGTTGCAGCGCGGCGAAAATGCCCTTGGTCACGATTCCCGATCTTCCTCTCTTCCTCACCTTCTACGCAGGATCGGACATTTGGTGGGGGGGGGGGGGAAGCTCTAGACTAGTGATATCTTGGGAGAGACCTGAACTTTACGAAAAGCGTTCCACTTAACCCTTTAAGACCCACTCTAATTTACGTTTCCAGGTGTCGCAGCCAATAAGCTGTATGCTTGACCACAATTATATGAACCAATAATGACCTAGACCAGTAAGACGGTTTGCGAATCATCTACTCGCAGGTAAGATCATTGGTCATTCAGTTTCGCAGTGTGCAGCACAGATCGAAAATTGCCTACTCGTGCGTAATGTGCACGAGTGTGTACTGTGGTTCTGAACTGGTTAACCTTGTTCGTGGACGCGTTGCAAATGAATGACGTTTAAGACCGTTTTTGTTCACAGCAGGGCCCCACTGCCCAGTCTTCCTCATGGCTTAATTCATTTATGGGATTTCCTCCCTGTCTTTGATATGAATGGTTAACGCCGATAGCATCGAGCACGCAACACATTGTCCACTGGTTGTTAGAAAAGAACTGAACACAAGTACAGCAAATACAAAAAAAAAATGTGATTGCAACACTTGAACTCAAAAATTAATGTGTGACAGATTGGCTTAAACTAGATTTCAGTCCTACACCGAGGAAAAAAATACTGATTTTTTTTTTTTAATCCGTTCAGTGCCGGTGATATGATCGAGGACATGTTGCACGTGAAGGGTATTTATGGTCGGAACTGTACACAACAAAGCATCAGTGGTCGCTGTTTTAAGCGTATTCCTCATGAGTAATCTGATTCGTTGAATTTTATGCGTTTCTCGTTTGTGAATGGTTAATGCTGACAACATCGAACATGCAGTATGTTGTTCATTGGTTGCAAGAAGCACGGATGACACAGGTACAGTGCGAATCAAGCAATTTAACCATTTCAACTTTCGAGCTTATAGATTAATTGGGGACTGAATGGGTCAATAACACGAGGTTTTTTTTTGGCGCAACCATATTAATTGTTTGTATAGGACAATTAAATATTCGGTTGTTCTTATTTTATTGCTCCGAATTGCAAGCTTTCGTAGGCGCAACTAAATATTTGTTCAGCCCTACGTTCACTAAACTGTTTCGATTTATATGCAAGAAGTAAAAGCCCAAACGAGGCTTGAACCCAGATCGTTCGCGCACGAGCGTTAGACCCTAGCAACCTCATCTAAAGACTCTGATAATGAAATGGGTTTGTTATAAATACGTCGAATTCAAATACTGGGTAACGTGTATGTAAATATTTCACGTTTTACAGTTTTAATTTTTCGTTTTCTGTTTAACTTGTTTTTGTTACGATTTTTATACCAACTTTAACCATCGATAGATGCACTACAAATACTGTTACTGTCTTAACTGTCAAAAAAATTACAACCAAATACTCGAGCTTTATTTTCGATGGTAATCAAACGAGTACCTAGACAAATGCGTAGGGTGTGTTCAACTAATCATTTTGTTGACAGTCTAATTCCTTTGGACCAACATAGTGATTTTATATTAATTTAATTGTTAGATGAAAAAAATTAATTTAGTTCTTTTTCCATAACATTTTGTTGGGACAGCTAAATAGATATTTAGCCCTATACAAACAAAAATTTTGTCGTCTTCAACAAACTTGTACGTGCACACCAGAAATTTACCTTTGTCTTCGACAGAAGCCTGTGTGGTATTTGTCTGGACAAGACAAGAATTAGTTTACTCCGGTGCTGGAAGTCTGTGATTAGCCGGCATGCACTGAAGAAGAGTAGAGTTTAAGAATCGCCATATAACGAAAGTAGACCTGAGTATAAAATTTTTGAAATACAGCCCAGTCAGGAATTCTTTCTGGAAAATCGGGTGTCCTTCCCTAGTGCAATCTAACCGTAAACCTGTACACCTGAAAGCACTCCAGGCGAATGCAAGGATGGGTCCTTAACAAAGGGCATGGCCGATTCCTTTCCATTCCTTTCCCCAACTCTCTCACCTGAGCAACTGGCTTAGTCTCTAATCACCTCGCTGTAAACAAGACTTTGAGCCGTGTGACGATATGGTTATCGTCACCTAGTGAAATGTATTCTCTTTTGGTAACTTCGCACCACAGGTGATAGCATTGAATGCGCAGCTTACTTGTAGTTTTTATGTGTGCTTCTATTTTGTTATATACCGGCAGGTAAATTTATTAACGTATTATGAATATTATTGCACTTATTTTATGAGTGTTGTTTATAATACTTGGTATCGATATTATTTTGGAATCGATTTGGAAAGAGTCGCTACCGTGGCGCTTGGGTGGCGCGAAACAGTGACGTCACCTGGCTGGTGCCGATGGACAGCGCACCCAGCCAGTGTGCGGGAGTCGGCAGTTGAAGCCTGACGTAGTATGCGCTTGACGGCGAGGCGAAGGCGTCGTGCCCCAGCTGTGGCGGGCAGCAGTAGGCTCGAGCGGATCCGTCGGCAGTATCGGGACTGCGGTACAAGTATATCTCGGTTGCGGTGTGCCGCGATTAACGTGAGTGAGCACAAGTCGCCGTAACGCACCCGGGAGTGAATAAAGTGGCCGCGTTCAGAACTGAACGCCGACGCGATATTGGCATGATCGACGGCTGTGTGCAACTCGAGTTGTTAAAAAGTATGGGGGAGGTATTGCCTGTGCATGAGCTTGCCGCGTGCTGCGCGAACCAGCAACATTCCGTTTACTATGAGCGCGTCAAATGTTGAAGAAATAATTGTGAGACCGCTGTTTATTACAGAGGGCTCGCGAAACTCGAATTTGCCAAGTCGGGCAAATTGCATGTTATGCGTGTGCTGTAAGCGAGCATTGTAAGAGAACGTTTTGTAACTGTGACGTACACGAGCCGCTCGGGATTTTGGAACCTAGAAACGTGACATTGAATATTTAGCAGCAAAAGTTTTTACGCTGGTTTTCTTGCTGACGCGCGTCCGTGCGGTTAGAGTGCTTGGCTCATGTTCGTACTTTGATCACAACGGCGTGACGTGCAGAAGATACTCGAAGCGTGTCAGCCATGGATCTTTATGTGGATGAGTGCTACCAAACTGCGCGCATTTTTGCGTGGGGATCACGACGTCGATGACCAGCCAGCTGTTCCATTTCACGGCGCCGGGCGACTCGGAGCCGCTGGCTGACAAAGGTATTCTCCGACGTGGCCGGATGGACAGCATGTCAGCATTCTGTATGAATGCCACTTCCAAGGCATGAGTTGGCAGTAAGGGTCATCGCTGTAGCGTCCCTGCGGAGTCCGTCATTTTTTGAGACAATTCAAAAGCACGTCAAACAAGCGCCGCTGGAACGATTCTCCTACGAAGTTGGATTTTGGTGTTAAATTTTAAAGAGCACCTTGTATTGTAAGTCGTTACGCAGGGTAAGAACGTTGTACATTATTAAGGGGTCTGCCTACGTAAATTATAAATTTGAGTGAAAGATATTTTAGAATTTTTTTAGTGTGTATTTTTAGCATAAAGTCAGTGCTTGTAAACAATCATTCTGGTGCAGAATAAATAGAAAACCAAAAGACCTTGGAACTAACGAATTGAGAGACGTTATTTTGAAGTGATCCCCCAATTTAATAACAACCTGCTTTGCTGTAACACGAGCAGTGATAATATTACTGTAGATAGTTATAAGGCATTGGGTATTGGCAGCGGTAATTGGGTTCGAACCCCCGGCCGGGCTACTTCCTGACATTCGCAAGTGGGAATCGTGCCGGGCTATGCCCCTGGTTGGCGTGTCTTCTCGGTGATCTCCCGTTCACCCCGCTCTCGCATTCCAACGCTGCTCCATACTCACTACACTTCATCCTCATCGGCTCTCTAGGCCTCGATGTTAAGGGGGATCAGTCCCTGCCATATCGGATTATTTGATTTTTTTTGTAAAAACCTGCACTCTAAATCTCAATCAGTGAAAATTTCACTGTTTGAATCAGTCAAACGTATCTGACTGATTCAACAGTCACTTCAGTGAGTTTGACTCATGAATCAGTAAATAATGAAGGATTTCCTTAACTTATTGATTCAGTGACATTTTTTTCGCTGTTTAGTCAGTGGTTTATTTTTGACTGATGGATCAGTTAAATAGCGTGTCAAAATGATCGTCAAACAAAGTGTATCAAGCGAAATAACAACGAATAAACTAATAAAACCAATACAAAATACTTTCTAAAATGTGTTTCGTCTTTCAAAACGCCATTTTATGAAGTAATAGAAACACAGCCTTTCATTCCGTTTTAACGTCTTTCCTTTCGTGTTCATGTAATCGTCACAGCACTCTGTTTGACGGTTTAAACGGCATATAATGTAATGAAGAGAGTGCACTCATCCTACTAAGGAGAAGCACTCTGTCTGCCCATCTTAAATACTTTTAAGTCCCTTGAAACTCAACAAAAGTTCTTCAAATTTTGCAGAGCGAATCCTCGGGGTCTAATACAGGTCAAGTTCGAATCTCAGCAAGATCAGATTACGCAATCCTGTCTTATGACCCTAAAAACTCATTTTTTAAATTACTTTTTCCTATGAAAGTTTTGTATTCATCTATAGAGATTATTGCATAGAGATATGAAAGTAACGGAATATCTCGCTTCAATGTTGAGTTAATTTAACATCATTTCATAGAACTATATCAAGTGGGGCCCTAGTGACCCAATGGATGGAGCGATACCAAGTGGGGCCTTAGTGGCTCAGTGGATAGAGCGATTTCAAGTAGGGGCGCAGTGGTTTAGTGGGTAGAACTATATATCAAATGGGGCCGCCGTGGCCCAGTGGATAGATATATATCAAATGGAGCCGCAGTGGCCAAGTGGTTAAAGCGATTCCAAGTGGGGCCTTAGTGGCTCAGTGGATAGAGCGATTTCAAGTGGGGCCGCAGTGGCTTAGTGGATAGAACTATATAAAGTGGGGCCGCAGTGGCCCAGTGGATAGATATAAGTATATAAGTAGAACCGCAGTGGTTAGAGTGATTCCTTAGTGGCCCAGGAGATAGAAAAATATAAAGTGGGGCTGCAGTCACTTCAATGTTGAGTTAATTTCACATAATTTCATCATTACCTACATATCTATATGCAATATATATATATTTTTTTCAGTCTTTGTATGATATCGAAAATTTGTAACATCGCAACTATTCTAGGCACGTGATAGTACTGAAAACACGGTCACGGGCTTATCCCTAGTATATTATATTGGTTGTAACAATCTTAAGGGTGCCAATTAAATCAAAAACGAAAAGTAAGAGCATACAATTTAAATTTTCACGATTTCGTTGCAACAGTATAAATGTCATATTTTCCTCAAACGATTGAATTTGGCGTGGTAGCGCAGATAGTAAGGTAATGGCTTAGAATCGAAATGTGAGCGAGTTTAATCCCGGCCACCTGCGGGAATTTTTTTACTTTTTTAAATCACGGTTAATTGAGCAATATAAATAGTAAACTGTCGTAAATATGCTGATTTCACGTAATTATTTGGCTACATTCAATAAAAACAATATTGAATTCACCGCTGTAGTCGGCAGTCACTTATTTAATCAGTGAAATAATTTCCCGTCACAAATTCATTGAGCGAAATTTTTTCCCTCTAACAAACAGTGGTTTTCTACTGATTTTAAGTGGAGCCATTTTCACTGATTTGAGTAGTTAAATTTCACTGCGCATCAGTGATTTCCCACTGATTTGAATTTAGAGTGTACGTTACATATCTTGTAATGAATTTTACGGAACTACAGAACACAGAACAATCTTTGTACTTTTTCTGAAGTTGTCATTTTTCGACCACAGCGGCTAATTTTACTGCTGTAGTCGCCCGGGTGGAAAAATCATTTACTCACATATTTTCAGCTGTTATTAGTTAATAATTAATGAAAACAGCGCAAACGTACAACTTGATAAAGCTTGAGATCCTTTTATTTATGCAGTGATGTGCGACGGCTGGAACCGATGCCCCTCAAGAGCCGCTTAAATGTCTCTTCTGCACTACTAGTGCGTGGTTTTAGAACATCACGCAGCAAACGAAGGGATGGCAACGCCATTTCTCTTCGGTGAACCGATCTGCCGTTGACAGTTCCGTGGTACGTCTCTATTCCTGGTGTTAGGAAAACTAGGAGCATATTGCAGAGGGCCTCCGCACGTCAACAAATAAAGAGTTCCGTGTATGAGAGAGAAACATATATTTCAGTACGTCTACATTTAAAACAACGTTTATTAAAAATAGAATTTACCTAAAAAAAAAAAAAAAAAAAAAAAAAAAAAAAAAAAAAAAAAAAAAAAAAAAAAAAACTCAACTTATCACCCCTGAGATATGTTAAATTTCCTGGTTTTTCTTTTTTCTTAATGCACTTCGAATTTTCACGGCCTTCGCCATCATACAGTTTCTTGGGTTATGTAGCGAAAACAACACTTCGGGAATTGTTAACCAATGTGCAGACCCCAGAAATAAACCTATAACCAACGTAAATAATTTTACAATTTACAAATCGTTTAAGATAATTTACCATAGGTGTCCAAAAAACACCTAATTAATACCAAATTAGGTCTTTAATTTTCCACCATATTTGTATTCCTTCGTGTACTCATTGTCAGCGTCCCTTCATTTCATCCCACTGTTTGCTGGCAGGCTCTCTGCAATGTTATTCATTCCAAGATTCGTCACTCCGATCCACCATTTATGCATTAGAGGCACGTGTTTCACGCAAAAAGATTCTACCGACCAGATGTACTCCAAAAATTTCGTCCCGAGACACTATTGTAGTTGGATGATTTTAATCCTTTGAGTGCTGTCCAGATGTGCTTACGAAAGATAGGCTAGAAGGCGGTCGCCTGTATCCACGACTGCATGACCATCCGTCGTGTTATAACTGTATTACCGTTTACAACATTACTATTGGTTCACACAACACCAGGCACGCCTACTATACTGTACGACGTGCATTATATTACTGCTTGGTGTAGCAGGCGATTCTTACCCCTGAATGTCTGAGTGGCGGCACGTGTCAAAGCAGCTTGGAGGTCCGCTGCAACAACAGTATAATACTTACAATCCTCGGCTGACCACAATACATTAGGTTGGCACTAATCCCCGAGAGCATTACCCTCGTCACTTTCTCGCCAGACAGTGTCCTTTGGTAGAGTAACAATTTAAGGAACGAGTTCAGGCCCCTTCGCAAATAAGATTACCGTTCAAGCGTAGCCAAAAATTACGCACCGAGTCCGAGTCCTCAGCGCCAGCAGGGGAGTTAATATCCTAAACAGTGATTCTAGGCAAGCCAGCTGTTTTATGTAGGTAGATACCGCTAAGTGGTGATACATCAGCGAAGTTTGGCGTTTCCCCAGAAATGATTTTCAAGCATAGTAATTTCGTGTTCTGTATAATTTGTATAGTGGAACTATACCACTTTAGGGGAGAAAAAAATTTTTTTTTTTTTTCCGAAAAACCCCTATTCTAAACATTTTTACAATAGCAGAAGTATACTGTAACTTTCGTGTATTTTTTCCTTCAAGGCCAAAAAATTTACACAGACATTGCAATAGCAATTTCGTCACTCTATATGTCTTTTTTTCACAAATACAATAGTAAAATAACACATTTAGTGTAGTTGTAAATGCACAATATAAATTTTTTTTTTAACTACTTCGTCTAGTAAATTCAAACACATGATATACGCATAATTTTACCATTCCTCTCAGCTGTTTTACAAAAGCATTATTTTTAAAATTCATATACTATATTTACGTAGTTTTACTGCTTTCGATATATTTTATACCTTGACAGATGCCCACACAGTAACAAAAATTATTTCTCTTCAAAATCTGCATAATTATTTATCCAGCTCTGTAATTATAATATGCAAATAGCAAGCATATTCCAAGCGGAGGTTTAGTTACATGTAAACATAGTAATGAACTTCGAAGTAGTTATATTTAGGGCCACCCGTTCATAGCGAAAAGATTCACGCGAAGGCTATGTTCCAATGTCCTATGGCATACGTGCCATTTTCATTTCGTTATTGGCCAGTGTCTCTGCTGGGAGACAGTTTCTTACATGACTGGGCCAATCAGAATTAGGTATCTTCAACAGTGAGTGTCCGTGATTCACTGGCAGGCACATACAACGCGTGACAGTTAAACTCAGCTAATTACAAAAGTCGATCTGAGCTCTAATTTTTTGGAGTATAAGCTGTCCTAAAATATTTTCGCGAATAATAGGTGGCCCTAGTTATAATGCTTACCACTGGATTAAATTATATATGAGTGCTTCCAGTACACCGAAAGTTGGTATTGCACAACGAGTATCGTACATGAAGTATATGTATTTTAACACATATTTTACGCAAATTACAAAATCCTTATTTTTATATTGCGGACAAAGTAAGGCGTATCATACACACGCTTTTAGTTATATTTAAATTACTAGGAAGAGCACTTGGAAATTACAAATGCTGTACTTGTCTTTATAAATTGAGCATTAAAATGTAAGAGTACCTCACATGTGTGCATGTAAGTTTACACTCGTTAATACTCTACTGCTCATTTTACCCACGGTGTAATGTATGTTTACACATACATTGTCATTGTAGAATTGCATAATGGATGATGTAGCTATAACTGAACTGACATTGAGTGTTTGTACAACGACCGTATAGCAATAAAGTAGAATGAAAGAGCCAATTGGGGCCAAGGGGACGTGGAATCGGAGCCAGAGTCCGCCGCCGCCATTTTGCAACATCACTTTTTCCCCTCCATTAAAATTTTCCTTTCCCCCTCAAAATTTCCTGTTTTTTCCCCTCGAAAAAGCACGGATCCCCCCAGTTGCAAAAACGATCCCCCATAAAGGTATAGGCTGTTCATGGTAAAGTGAGCGCTTTTGAGGCCCTGGTTATTTTTTTCTTTCAGCTATCACTTATCCCTTAACCACATTTCTAAATAAATATAACCTTGTAGGTAATAAACAATGTGTATATATTCCACTGCACTCGGAGGTTTACGTCTGAGGCTAAAATAAAACACATCTTCTGACTGTTATTCCAACTGAGAGGGTGTTCAAAAGTGCTCACTTACCGTGAACAACCTATACTTTTAGATACATCGTAATTATTTGGGGGGATCATTTTCGAGGCCAGAGATGTAGTGGCCATATTGATTTTTTAGGCATAGGCTGTGCCAAATCGATTCACAGGGTCTAGGGTCCGGAGCCGGCCGACCGTCATGTTGTAACATCACCCCACCGCAATCTTGGGTCTTTGTGACATTAACCCTGACCTTTGACCTTGACCTTGACATGATTACCATGACCTTGAACCCAAAAATTTAAAAAATCACTAAGAATTCTAAAAAAAAAAAAAAGCAGAAACTTCAGATAATTGCAAAACAGTATTAAACAATTATTTAAAAAATTATAAAAAATGTATTTACAATTAATGAAAACTAAATAAAATATAATTATTAATTTATAAAACAAAATTAATTTCCAGAGGTTCCCCCCAGCACCATGTCCAGCATACGACTGACTATTCTCCAATCAATCACAATGCCTTAACATTACCCTCACAACCAATGTGTCTGATTGGTTAATTAGTCGGCAGGCCTCCAACCCTATCACTCATACTCATTCTGTCGTATGAACTCCACCCGCCATGTCGGGTTTTTGTATGTCGTTTGTTTACGTTTTCATCACCTAGGTGACACTAGTGTATTAATTATCGATTTCATCACAAGGCGAGCTGGCGATTTAACCACCATGTGGCAACCATATTTGATTTAACATATATGGGGTGCTGTCGGTTCCCTTCCTTACTCCTTCATCACCATACCACAGCTACTGTCCATTTATTTTAAGTATCACCCACTAGAGTGCACTGGTAACTCTTATTTCAGCTACCACAGATAATTTACTCTCAGCAAGAGTGTTTTCGTCCTGTACCGAATGGCAATGAGATCATGTTAAGTAACATATTGCATTTTTTAATTTTTAAATTCAAGTTTTTTAAAAATAATTTTGTATATAAAGCTGGTTTTCTTATATATATATATATATAGCTGGTTTTCTTATATATATATAAAACAACATATTTTTAATTTTTTAATTTGTCATTATAAATTGAGAAAATACGTATACCTGCATATGTTTATTAATTGCAATCTTCTGTGTTCACTGTTCGATGTGTGCATTGTCGACTCAGAAAAAGTGGTTGGCTGGGAAAACCCACCACTTGACATACGACCGTCAATTAAGTCGTTTCAGCACATTCTCGACCAAATACACATCTGGAGACTTTGTAGGCAGGATTTCCTCTGCATACAAACCACCATGGATGGGAATATTATTCAGATCCTCGAGAAAGTAGGTCCTCGGAGCATATGTATACATCGCACACGAAAGAGTTTGGGGCTCCAATTCGCTGTGAAACTTTTCTCGAAGATGCCTTTCTGTTTGGAGATGCACACCAAGTCGCCAACCTTGGCTTTAGGCTAATGTGGATCCCTCCTTTTCATGTCAGTGTACAATGTTCAAAGCAGGAAATTGTCTTTCACATCTTCGGGCTTCATGTGAGTGGTATAATAAACAGTAGAAGTGTACTCGCGAACGAGTTTTGGGAGTGTATCCAATCACTTGTAGTTGGAACTGCTCGACAATAGAGGCTTTCAGATTGCTGTATGTGGAATCATGATTTATGTTATGTTTCTTTATCAGGTCTTGAACTTTGCATGGTAGAGCTCCTTTCCCTGGCCGACTTTTATATTAGTAGGGATGTCCTTTGCGCAATATATCTGTCATGGCCTCGGTGACATCGCATTCTTCGACTTGACAGGCCTTGCCCAGGTGAATTTGCTATATGCATCGATGACTGCCAATATATATATTTGTAGCCTTTGTTGACTCAAGTATATGGTATAATCTCCACGAGGTCGGCTTGAAAAAGGTCGTTCATCACACATATAATGACATTGTGGCGGCAGTAGTTGCTTCTTGCAGATGTGTGCAGTTCATTGGCGATTCCCAATCGACTCATTCTATGTATCCTCTCTCCTTTAGTTCTTCGACGATTGTAAATATCTCGTTAGTGTGGGAGTAATTTACAACCCTTTGGGAAGAGAGCAGTCGCTGCATCCTATCGACCAGCTCATTCGGGTCATCCCAAAACAAGTATTCAGTGTTCTTATCATTGTCTATCTTCTTCAGACCTTCACCGCTTTTCATGGCTAGGCCATTGAAAAGGTCTATGAGAATGTCGATTATTCTTCATCTTAATTATTATAAACACTTGTCTCAGGATTGTTATCTTGGTAAAGTGCATGAGTGAGTTCAAGCAAAGTCTTGCATTTCATATGGTCAGATTCTGTAAACTCTCTGAGCTCCTTGCGAATTAGAAGTTTGTAAAACCCAGGGGTTCCATGTGTCTTGTAATCGCCAATTTGGATGATCCCACTAGGTAGAATCTATATTTCATTATCACCTAGGAACCATTTATCATTATGCCTGATATGCTGTACATTGTATCATTATTACAAGATTCGTACAATCATAGGAACCAGTGAACCAGAGCATTGGGTTTGAGGACTCTTTCCCATACTTTCTATTTGTGTTGCAAATCTGCATCCGATCCATCATCGCACTCTATCTGTACATCATCATGTTTTTGCTTCTTCATAGGCTCAGCAGTATCGTCAATTTCGCTCTTCATGGCTATGGGTGCTCCATCGCTCTCCCTGAGTACATCGAGATGACAAGCAATGGGCTTAAAAATGTCTTCATTTGTAAGGTCGCATGAAATTTTGGCTCTCTTGGGGAGCAAATACTTCGAGCGAACAGTCTGTATTGTCCGATGCAGGTCGCTGGTAATGTCCAACATCGCACTGAATATAAATTTTTACTGTTGCTCTCTTTTATAGCTTTAGTTGTGGGTTTCCACCAAAATACTTTCGATCATGCCCTCGCATTTGCTGTAGATATTTAATATGTCTCTGCTATGGTTTTGAATATCTGTTTTTGTGGCGAAGCATGAAATCGTAGTAGTGAATGTAAATGTAATATATCCTTCCAGGTTTTTCAGATCCTCTTCATTTTGTACAGATGCCACATTCAATCTGTCAATAATTTGCCTTTGAACTCTCGTTATATGCTTGTCCATGGCCAACAAAACACGAACGAACTCAGTCTTCACATACTCCATTTTCGCCCCGAGCTCGGACAGGTATTTGAGAAAGAATGTGTTTTGTTTTGCCAACATACTACGCAAATCCGAGATGATGACATTACCAGTTTTGAGGACAAATGTTTAGTAGCAGCATCCTCAGATTGTTCGCGTTCGCCAACATTTCGAATTATTCTTCTACCAGCATCACAAGTTCCATCGTTAGTCGGTACAAGAGAACCTCCACCGTCGTCTTTGTGAAGACGCAGCTTGAGGCTACTTTGCCCGAATTTCGAAATTCTGTAACTCATTCTCGACCATCGGCAATGAACTGATCGAATTTCCATCGGTACCTACCATTTTATAGGGGCCAGTCCTTAACGATCGTCAAAAATCCATACCTGTCTTTTCAGGAGAAGTTACACAGACTCTTTAAATCGAATAACATCATGTCCATATCGACATGTTCGCCATAAACATGACACAAATTCATATCGTCCATGAGAAACAGCACCAACATATTTCCATTGTCGTGGAGCAGCTGTTTGGGTATGCGCGAATAAGTCTGGCCGAGGTATATGCAGTCCACCTTCGTATGCCATCCCACACTTAAGTACTCCTTAATGCACTTATGTTTCTCGCAGGCAATGTCATCGAAGACAAATATCGAGTTTGGAATAGCTTCTCTAGGAGGCACCACCTTCTCATTTTCGCTGCAAGGTAAATAAGCCACACCATCCATGGTCCAGGACTTGCAGTATGTGTACCATCATTGGTATTTCGGTTTTTGGAGCGATTTCGTATAAACGTACACATTCTCGAACCAAAGGCCATTCTCTTGCTCCAGCAGGCTCATTAGGACACATGTTTTCTCACAATTTGATGTTCCTGCGATGATGCACCTCACTGTATTCGGAAATAGGCTTCCATGTCGTGATTCGTGGGAGATATCTTCAACATCAGCATGAATGCGCATGCGAAGAGTAACATCTTGCTTGATAGGGGAAAGTCGCCGAAATCGTACCACCACCTAGATCGTACCACCGCTGGTTTTCTATAAAGCAGGACTAGTGGAGCGCTCTCACAGTGAATACTTGAACTACTAGATGTATTGAGTAGTCTGTGAAAATGGCTAGTCAGTGTAAGCACATGTTACGTTTTTATTAGAGTTATATTGTTTGAGTGTTTGTCGATGTAGATTTTCTACCCCATATGTAAGATAATGCAGCACTTCAAGGTAAGTGTTACTGGATTTCATGCAGTTGTCATTGTGGTGCAAGTAATGTTGAACGTAACGGCTGGTCGCTTTGTAGCGAGGCGCCTGTTTTAGGTAAAAAAAAAAAGTACATAAAGAGTGAAGTTGTGCGCAGTTGCCTAAATCGTACCACGGGTGGGGTTCCTAATTCGTACCTGTACGAATTGGGATATCATATTACTTAAGTTCTATATTTGCAATCTATTTGCATAAAATAAATACATTTTTAATAAACACAAGTAACACACGTGTTAATTGTGTGTTACAGAATGGTGGAAAGGAAATATGGTGCCTGGAGTGAATCAGACATGGAAAGGACTCTGACAGCATACAGAAATGGGCACATGGGGTTCAACGAGTGCTGCCGCCAGTACGGCATTCCAAAATTAACGCTAAAGCGCCACTTGGTCTGTAAAAATGTAATTGCTAACAATGATACGAAGGTGCTTGCCACTTGAAATGGAAAATCAACTTGTAGAACATATTTTAAAATTAGAAGAACTACTTCTTTGAGTCACGATTACCGATGTACGCAAGCTGGCATATCAGCAGAGCACAACCGCATTCCACATTGTATTGTTGTGTATGTGAAGATACATTTGTGGAAGATATGGTTCAGTGTTCAGTGTGTGCATCCTGGGTTCATGAGAGTTGTGCGGTTGTTAAGTCTGGAATTAAACATTTGTTTGTGTAGCCTGTAAATAATTGAATATTTCTTGCATTTACCATGGAAAAATGATCAAATTTTATTAGTATTTAAACACTACAATAATCCTGTGTGTTATTACATGCTTTCTTGTTTTTTCTCTCACTTGTTTTAATTTATAATGTTGTGGTACGATTCAGGACATAGGTGGTACGATTTAGGAAACCAGTTTTTTATATCGTCCCAGTTGCAGCCTGTTACAAAATGTTCTTTATTTCTTCCACGATGCTACATTTTGAAATGTAACCAACATAAATGTACCCATAAACAGTCGTACTTTTTGATACCAATTCGTAAAACCGTGTAATTTTTCATTTGAGACAGATAATAATTGCAAATGTAAAAAGTGGTACGATATAGGAAACTCTCCCCTAATATGTGTGCTACCAATACTATCTTGCGATGCGTGCGTTGCTAACTGAGCTCTGTTTGGTAATAACTATGGTACATGCAGTGTTAACTGTGGTGCATGCAGTGCTAACTGTAGTGCGTGCCGATGCTAACTGTGGCACTGATTACAGTTTCAGAGAACCAGTGCTACAAGTTTTAGAATGTCTCTTTGAAATATCACTCCAAGTAAACTGCCAATGTCAGAGTTTGCACTGAAATGTAATACTTGAAAAATTTCATTATTCAGGTAGATATTTTATGTCGATGCATGCTGCGCAAAGCTGTAAACTCTTTACAGCAGAAGTGGCAAAGCAGATTCATGATTAGAACTGCATGTTCGTACTGTTCCAAGTCTGGAATGAAACTGAAAAAAATTAGTGTAAAGATGCGTATTTATACTTTTCTCACTCAGTTCACCATGAAGTCTGGAAGAGGTAAGACGATAGCTGGAAGTGGGATCGTCGATACGCTTATAAACAATCCACCATTCAAGTTGCACATTCCCAGATACAAGTTTTGCAGGCCGGGAACGAAGATAGCTGAAAGGCTATCATGTGGTGATGCAGGCATCAATGGAGTGGATGAGGCATGCAAGCAGCACGATATATCTTACTCCCTAAACAAGGATCTGGAAACCCGACACCAGGCAGAAAGGTACTTGTACAAAAGGTCGACAAAATAAGAAAATTATCAGACACTGGACTCGGAGAAAAAATATCCACATGGGGCGTAGATGCGTGGGGCGTATCAAACATGATGAAGGCCAAGGGGAGTATGGGAATGGGTGATAAGAGCAAGAGAAAGGCACATATTCAAATAAGAACAGATACAGAGAGCAAGAGAAAGGCACAAGTGAAACAAAAAGCAGTGACAAAGAGAAGAAAAGCATGCAAGGCCAAGAAAACATCTATTGGCTGATATTTATCATTGTTTTTGCCTGCACTCGGGGCCCTTGGAGACCTAATCGGAGCCACGAGTGGCATCGTCCGAGCCGTCAACACAGCATCGAACTAATGGAAGCAGTTATCCGAGTCCCAAAGATATAATGCAAACATGGAAGATGTCACCATGGGTAAAAAAAAACGGCCAATACCTCTACTTAACTCTATAACCCAGTAGAAGGTGGAAATGTGCGAAAGCGACGCAGCAGGCATTAATGAAATCTATACCGAAACGACTGCTCACGAATGTTTATTTGGGACCATTTGTGCACAAATTGATGATACCACATTTCAGGGGCGTGTTCGTGAGACAATATTTGCCCCCTAAATCCAAGAGAGAGGAATGCTTCGTAATTAATCATTACACGACAGCCAGGCCAGGCACACACTGGGTGGCTTATGTAAAACGGGGCAAACATGCCGACTATTATGACAGTTTTGGAAATGTTTGCATCCACCCGAACTGCGACATTGTCTGCAAGGAATGAAGCTATTGTACAACTAACGAAATGCAGCAGATACCTAACATGTGGAACTGCGAACATTTGTGTCTTCACTTCTTTGTTAATTCATACAAGTAATTGTAAAAAATTGGTACAAATCGACAGGAAACCATTAGACATGTCGATAATGCTTACCTTGATGCATCTTAGCTCCGAGCTGCTTGTGGTACACTTTATGCCACTCGACCCGGAGGGGGAATGGTGCATATGCCTTGTCGATTTTCAAACCTACAATGCGATACCGAACATCGATGAAAAAACCGCAAGTTATCCCTCGTAAAAAGTGGTAATGTTTCACATGAGGTGTCGCTGACCATAAGCTCTTATGAAGTAGACGATAATGCAAGGTGCAGCGAAGATTCGCTGAGCCCCGAAACAGAATTAACTCTACGTGGGAATCCCAATACTCTGACGAGTGTCATCAGATGCAGCAAAGATATAGACTTTACTAAACTGGATACTATTAGACCGATGCTTAGAATGGAGCTACCCATATATGAAGCTAGCAAAACACACGAGTCGTAGCTGCTCGTACACATCTCGCCAGTCAACATGATACGATTAAATTGAAATTTAACGAGTAGCACATACCTAAATGGCAGGCACGATTTTTCGCCTATGGTCCGTCCAGGTTTTAAACAGGTCGTAACACCATAAAGCATCATTTACATTCCTGTCATCGCGAAGAGAGCACGCGAGGTGGTCGTGACAGTCGTCGACCAGCACAGATAGTTGGTGAATTTTCGAAACGAAGAAATCGCCCTATGCCTGCATTTGAGAAGATGGGATTAAGGTTTATGGCGACCAGAAGCTATAAAACAAAAGAGTCGTGGAAATCCTGCACCTCAGTACACCTCAGGCCTCCAATAAGTTAACACATGCAAACGAGATTTTCCTCCACAGTCTCGGCTTCAAAGTCAATCGTCATGGAAGATTACCTAAACATCGAGGAGCCAGTCGTTTTTGAAGACGGCATAACGGAGGTGGAACTTCATGCATACCAGTCTTTCCTGATCGGACCATACACACTACCATCGAAAGTTCGGATAACGGTCCGCCACCAAGATATCTGCTCTCTTCCTTGCCAGTCTTTCCTGCGAATTAGGGGGAATCTGACAACAGAAGATGGATCCAACCCAGCATCGACGAAAATAACGAACAATGGAATTCATAACCTGATCGATCGCATCGCGTATTTTCTCAATGGGGTTGAGGTAGACCAGTCACGAGATATGTGAATAACCTCAACAATCAAAAGTGGACTTTCGCTCATGCCGAATGAGCTGTCTGCGGCCAAGACAGCAGACTGGGGAATCGAAGATGACTACATTGTTCATATATACCCTGGAGGCAAGTTTGAAGTGTGAATTCTGCTCTCCATGCTATTGGAATTAGTCGAAGACTACAAAGAATTATCTTCAATTAGAAGCAGGTACTGTCACTGCTCGTATCCAATATGCATGTGGACACTATCGTGGGTACGGGAGAAAATGTGGTGCCAGTGGAACTGAAACTACAATCTATGCTGATCGTATCACAATGCTAGAGAATATGGAATATGGCAAAACATCTATGTGGCTTTTAGGTCGCGGAGTCTCGAGACATGCCCCGTATTACCAGCAAGCCAGCGATTCAACTGGATGGCGAAGTCCAGCTTTGCTTTTGAGAAATCGAGGTACATCGTTGTTTGTCTACAGACCGGAAGACAGCACAGTGTGAGAGTGAACATTCGCAGTTCGACACATGTCAAACAGAAAATATGGAAAAAAAATTTTTATATGGAAAGCTATGCCTACATTGACATAAACATGAACTTGGAAAATAGGCAGTACCTACAACTGTTCACACACTAGAACTGTTTATTCGTCTTCGAGCATCGTCAACTTCAAGGTTCCAGAAGGTGTTGAAACGACGTAATGTATGGTCGTAGGTCAAGTGGCAGGGTTTCCCAGTCTGCTACAATTACTAGGTCAATGATGTGGACATAGAATATTGAACACAAAACATTGCAATTAATAGACATGTTTGTGTGTGTTTTCTGATTTTGTACATTACCAAATAAAATAAGTTTTTAAATTATATTTTGTGTTTTATTTATATAATAAAATCTTTTTTATATGAAAAGAAATTTAAAATAAAAATACTTGCATTAAAATTAAAACAAAAAATTCAATACCCATTAATTTATAGGACTTCGTCACCAATCAGTACAGGTCTATAACATTCATGCTGAGAGTGAACTATGTGTGATGGCTGAAAAATGAGCCATCAGTGCGCTCTAGTAGACGATACTTAAAATAAATGGACAGTAAAAATGGCATGGTGATGAAGGGGTAAGTACAGGAGCTAACAGCACCACCTATAAGTTAAAAATATAATCAAATATGGCTGCCACCTGGTGGCTAAATCGCCAGCTCACCTGGTCGCAAAATATATGAAAAATTAAACAAATGACAAACTAAAAGAAACAATATTGTGGCGGAGTGCATATAAATAAAACAAAGAGAAACATTGGGAAAAAAGGGGGGGAGGGGTTAAGACAATGTGATTGATAGTAGTGGGTCAGTCGTCTACTGAACTTGGTGCTGGGAAATCTCTGGATGCGTAAGTTTTTAAACAAATGTTTAATAACAATTTCTTAGTTAATTTTTATAAATTTTAAAATAAAACAAAATTTTTATAAAATTTTAATATTTTGTTATATTTCTTTCAATTTTGTGGAATTTTTTTGCGATTTTTTGGAATTGTTGGTGTTTTTATTGAATTTTTTGTTTTCAAAATAGCTCAAGTTCTTGTTCATGGGGTCAAGGTCAAAGGCCAAGATCAAGTTCACCTAGATCCAAGATGGCAGTCGGGTGACGTTACAACATGACGGCCGGTCGGCCCCGGACCCTGGACCCTGTGTATCGATTTGGCATACTCTATGCCTATAACACCAATATGATCACCACTTCTCTAGTTTCGAAAACGATCCCACCAAATCCATCCGATGGATCGAAAAGGGCCTTTAGGGGGATCATTTTTGCATTTGTGGGGATCAGTGTTTTTTGAGGGGAAAACGAGAAATTTCGAGGGAAAGAATGAAATTTTAAGGAAAAAAGGAAAATTTTAATGGAAAAATGGAGGTTTCGGGAGGGAGGGGGAAAGGGATATTTCGAGGGAAAAAGGGAAATTCCAAGATGGTGTCGTCTGGCTCCAGTTCCGGTCCCCCGTCCCCTTCGTTGCAACTCTATTATTTCGTACTACTCACTAAAATTATACAAAATGTGTTCAGTAGAGGGTATTAATGTATTATTTAAATTAAAAATATATAATTCACCATCAAGATAGGTCATATAATAACTTCTTTTCACCACACGCTTGTAGTTCTATTTTATTTCTTAAAAACATTGATATGGAATTACATGAACTATGGTTGTTTTTACATAGTACAAGTCAAACATATTTTCAACAGTATATGCTTCGAAATGTGCCTGTGTGCATGTGGGGTACAGTGCATCTATTTATGTGTTTATAAGTATGAATTAAAAGTTTTATATTTTACACACTGCCAAAGTTAAGGAATTGTTATGTAGTTTAGTGCTAAAAATGTACCTTATTATTGTAAAATGTTAACTGTGATAAGGCGGAATGACACTGTTTGCGGCGAGAGGCAATGTGTAGTATGCTACAGTCAGTGGCTATTGCCACATGGCATGCTACAAAAGAAAACGAAAGTAGCATACTGATGACGCATTTACAGATGATTTAACTCGTTGTTTGTTGTTGCCTTGCTATTTCTTAAGAAGCGTCAGCCCGTGAGGGGAAACACTAGTATAATATACAGAATGTCTCGTTTATATTCGTCCATGGAAGCACCCATTATCAAATACATATTTTCATTAGGTTATTGGAATTATCGAATTCAGGTTTTGTACATTACAGATAAGAGCAAAATGTACAAACCTATACAATGCAGTAAATGTTTCCATTCAAACACGGTCCCAGAAAATGAAAGAAATAGTAATTTGTAACCCAAAACGAAGATCACTCATTGCAATGCACCCAAGAGTCATTTAGCCATTTGATGTCTTGAGTCCAGTGTAAACTTATGTGAGACGTGAGTGCATATAGTTCGTAGTTCCTATTTCGCATACAACATGCAGTGGCCTCAAGAAAATGTGCAAGGGTAAGGTACTTGGTTCCGACTTGAAAGGGAATATTGTACATTTAACGTTTAGAGGATTTCCATTAAAAAAAAAAAAAAAAAAAAAAAAAAAAAATCGAAAAATTAGTGAATGAGAGTTACGCAACTGTTAAGTATGCTGTAAATACAATTAAGTAACAATAATTGTTTAGGAACATGCTAAGTAACCTAAAAGGTAACAGCTTGAGTGCCTTGGTAACATTTTGAGTGCACAGGAGTAACAAATAATTTGCGACGAATAAATTAAAGTGGCCGTACAAGCGCTCCTAAACTACACGCCGAATAGGAAATTGTTACAGGTAACAAAGTATTATGAGGCAATTCACCAGGTGTTATGTAAGAATGGCTAAAATGGCATGACAGCAAGGGAGAGGCCCCATATCCCTAAGAAAAACAGCTCTCCATTTGTACTCTTCGCAAAAGAAACAAGAACCAAGAGTTTTGGAAAAAATGTAATTTGTTGAGATGAGATTCAAATAGACCTTTTTCGTTCAGATGGTGTCCATAGGTTACGGAGAAAAGCTAATACTGACGACGATGTTACCAATACACACCCCATTGTTAAACATGGGGTAGGTTCAGTTGTGCTTTCAGAGTGTATGTCTGCAAAAGTGGTCCGAAATATTGTTGGTACAATGGATTCGTCTGTGTATACTGAGAGTCTAAAGAAGAATGCCGAGGAAAGTGCAGGAAGAGTATGAATGTTACCTTCCTACATTTTCGAACATGACAATAAATCCAAGCATGCAGTTGGTCTTAATAAAGAATGATTACTTTGAACATTCCAAAAAAAAAAAACTGAATTAAACTCCTAAGTCACCCGACCTCAATCCCATTGAAAATCTATGGGCATTTCTGAAGTCTCGAGTACACAGAAGAAATGCGTATTTCAAGGACGAGCTGAAAAGTTTAGTATCTCGTATAGGTATAGTTGTGAAAGGTGTGAGAGCATAGTGAACTCCATGCAGCGCAGATGCCGAGCAGTGGTTACGGTTGTCCCTCAGCATCGAAACTACGCCTAAGCCCGCTGTGACTAGAAAAGCTGTTTATACTTGTGGGCCGTGGACACGGCTTACCTTTGCTGCGTTGGGACCCAGTCGACTGACCAACATACACTACCTGCTGCTGGCATGACGTCTGATCGCCAAGTGTGTGGCGTGGGTGGCGCTGCCGCTGGCGAAACCTCACCAGCCACTTCCCCCCCCCCCTCGACAATCACCATGACAACGAGACGTCAGTCAGCTAAGGGCGCTTGTCCACGGCAAGAATTTCCGCCGTCCGCCGTTCCGGCGGAACTGCCGATTTGGTAGTGACTCATTAGTTTGTATGAGAGCTTTTCCACGAGCCATCACGGCGTTTCTACCGTTCCGGCTGCCGTGAGAAGCACCTGGTACCCACTATAGAGCAGGCAGGCAAGCGGCGCGCCGTGTGCACGTTCAGACATATGGTGACATGTGCGCTCGTCCACGATCGGGCAAACTCGCCGTCAGTAGCCGGATAACGCTTGCTGAGTGCGGTACATTGCTCATTGTCAAAATGAGTGCAGAATTCATTATAGATTGTGATACGCTGATAACGCTGGTTCAGGAACGTCCAGTTCTGTGTCACAAGACTACAGAAGAGCATAAAGCCAGGCGGTTGACTTTGGAAGCATGGAAGGACGTATGCAGCCTCCTGAAAGAAGATTTTGAAAGACTCCCGGATGCAGAAAGAAACGATATAGTTAACCAAGTAGTACATGCAAATACACATGGTGTTTACTAGCGTATGTTACAGACAAAAAGACAACATTAAATTTCTAAAAAATCTGACGTATTCTTTTTGCAATAATAGGGTGACCACCCCTTTATTTTCTAGAAGGTGAGAGGTTTAAATCGTGGTTTATTCAAAGGTTATGATCACAATAACTCTAACATTGCCCACAGAATCGAAATAAACTCCACGCCGTTTTCGATATTTTGCCAAAATACAATTTAAAGGAATCACCTCCCAAAGGCTGGAACATAAGTTGATAAACATCCTGTTTTGTTCTACGTTTTGAGTTATCAAAATCGGGTACTGTGTGTACACTATTATTCCCGTTCAAAATAAATACCACAAAAGTAGTAGGCTACTGGTAAATACAAATAAAGGAAAGTAAGTTGATTGTGTTGATTTTCGGGTGTTCTAGCACTGAAAACATGCTGGAACACATTACACTGAACTTAACACATTCAGTTCAGTTGCCTCTATTTGACGCTGAATTAGGCAAATCTGTCCTGACACGGAATTCTTCCGCGTTCTGAAACGAAGTAGTTAGCAAATCTATTTCGTATAGCGTTTTCTCCCAAACTACCTCGCACTGCTTGTGAACGAGGGAGTGTTGAAAGTTCTTAGTTCTGATCTACGATTGTGTCGACGAAAGTAGCACTGAGTCCCTCTTCTTTATGGATGGAGTTTTGAAGAATACAGCATGTCTTCAGTATGTCGACTGCGAGGTCTGTAGAAACATTTAATGGCCGGTGAAAAATTCTCGATTTATTGCTCATTATACCGAAAGCACACTCAATGAAACGTCTTGCTCATGTTAAGCGGTAATTAAAAACTTACTTCGTATGATCAAGCTCTCGGCCACCATAGGGACGAAGAATATTACTGTGTAATGCAAAAGCTTCGTCACCTTCTAAAACACAAGGAAGTTCCTCTTGAGTATCTGGTAGTGGCTTTGGAGATGGTATGTCCAGTGTTTTGTCCTGCAACTTTTTCCGAAAAGAAGTTTCTTTAGACAAACTTGAGTCGCAATCCTTGCCATAAGCACCGACATCAACATAAATTACTGTGTAATGCAAAAGCTTCGTCACCTTCTAAAACACAAGGAAGTTCCTCTTGAGTATCTGGTAGTGGCTTTGGAGATGGTATGTCCAGTGTTTTGTCCTGCAACTTTTTCCGAAAAGAAGTTTCTTCAAACAAACTTGAGTCGCAATCCTTGCCATAAGCACCGACATCAACATAAATGAAATTATAACTTGTGTCAATAACTGCCATTAGAACCAATGAATAATAACCTTTGTAGTTATAGAACATTGATTCACTGTCCTGTGGCTTAATGATTCTGATGCGCTTGCCGTCGACGGCCCCAATACAATCCGGGAAATTTGCCATAACTTCGAACTGATGTGCTATATCCATTCATTTACTGGTAGTCGGAGCTTACATGTATGTTCCACGTAATATCATCCATATCTTCTTGCATACTACACGTACTATTCTACTTATTGTTTTTATTACGAGTCGGAAAATGTAATGGAAGTCTGTGAAGGTATTTCCTGTTGCCAGGCACCTGAAACAAACAGGAACCTGCAAGTTAATATTTTCCATTCTGTTCTTTGCAGGGAAATTGGTGATGAAAAAATGGGCTAACATTCGTGACAACTGGATGAAGTGCCACAAAAAGTTATTAAGGATCAGAAGAGCAGTACAGCAGCACATAAAAATCGTAAGTACATGTTTTATGATGAACTACAGTTTCTAACGAAAATTGCAACCCATCGACAAACTTCGTCAAATATGCCTGACGATGATATTGGTGAAACTGATGAAGCTAAACAGTCGTGTGGACAAACGTGCCGATGAAAATCTAGAAAAACCGCCAAAAATCAAACAACATATAAGTGAATTGGACAAGAAAATGATGGCTGCCATTGACACATCCATTGAACAAGGACAAAGCAGAATTATGTCCTTTTTTTTTAAGGGTATTGCACCAACCGTTGACAAATTCGATGAGGACAATATCGTCGACTTTCAATTAAAAGTGATGAAATTGATTAGGGGTATTAGGAATGAGCGAAGCAGCAGTGGAATGCCACCCCAACCCACTAAACACTATCCTTCAATTAGTATGCTGAGTATAGTGCATTATACGCATACCAAACTGTAGGTGGTCTATCAACATATCGAATGCCACGTGCCTTATCCACTACCAGTGATGCGACCAGCCATGAGACACCATGGATGAATCGGCAAAATCGCCATCCAGTTAATTCTCCTGTTTAACATTCACAAGATGCGATGTGTTTTCAATCTTACACCAGAACTGCATCCACTGCGTCTGATGTTTCACAAACATTGAGTTTAGAATATCCGTTCTAAAACATGCACTGTCAAGGCGGGCTATTCTTATTTGTGTTACTTTTTTTCCTTATATTTACGGACATTTCCTATTTTGGGTTTCATTTTGACATTTGGCCAAGTTACGTGCAATATCTTATTCCTTGGTGACTAATGGGACTGTGCACTTAAATATTTTGTGTTAATGTGATCTCAGTCATTCGTTAAACATAAAATAAACGAGTGAAATTTATCATATACGTGCTCAATATATTTTGTAGTTCATTTAAGGTGAAACTTCTGTGACAGTTCTACCACATGTATTTTGTCAATGAAAATATGTGGGTGTTTCTGTATTCTCAAAATATTATTCCAAGCTGTGTTCATATGCAGTGATACAACACACATTTTAAGTTGAGAATTGAGTATGTTTGATGTGGACAGCTGTCAATGAAAAATACGACATGGTTGACCTGTCAAATAAGTTTCACCTTACACGAAACAGACTGTAGTAAGGCTCGCCTCATTGTCACAGCCAGCATTTCAGGTGGAGAAATGCAGTTCCGCATATTCGTGTCTTCATGTTTCAAATGGTCGTAGAGAAGTGCCAATAATTTATCAAATGTTTCTCTTGACATTCTCTAAAAATACATATGCTTTGCGTCGTCTTCTCTTAGTTTATCAAACAGCGTATTAAACGCACCAAACTTAAATCGATATTGCATTAGTGGATGAACCCAGTTCTTTCTACGCTGTTGATACCGCTTTCTTAGAGGTTGCGCATTATCTCCAGGTCCATAGTGCAGGGATTCCAAGACTCGACTGACTTCATTCCGGCCGCCTGCCGTCCACATGGACACAGACACGCGGAATTACCATTCCGGCGAAAATTCTTGTCGTGGACAAGAGCCCTAAGGCCGGTAATACACGGCAACCTCTACGGGCCAGGTGCGGCCCGTCCAATTTTGATGATAAATGGAGAGGCATTGGGCAGCGTACATGGGCACGGGCCGGGCCCGGCACGGTGCAAGGCTAAAACAGGCCCGGCCGGCGCGCTCGTGGACGGCCATCGGGCGTTCTCTGGTGCCGTGTGTTCCCGGTCTAACGACGCAATACAGGGATATTTCCGGATCTGGAAGCCTTGACATTTTGTATATAAGCCTGTGCTCTTTCCTTGTACGGGGACACAGCATAGCGACATTACCAGAGGAGCAACCTTTGTTCCTGATTTTGATTAACAAAAAAAGGGGGGTTGCTGCCAATTATTAATGTTATGTAAAAACTACTGTACTTTGTATATATTCATGTGATTATTTAAGTTTGTGGGGATATGGGATTGTAAAGAGAAAACTTTAACAGTTTAAATATTTTTAATCAATTTATAACCATGTGGGCTTGGTTTGTAATCAATGAGATTTAACTAAAGAAATTTATTCTATGAAATCTTTCACTGAAGTCTCTGGTTCTTCAAGTTTTACCATATACGTTTAGGAGGAAATATAGAGACAGAAGACCTCTCTGCTTGTGTTGGCTGAAACTGTCGCACAGTTTCAAAGCCAAATTTGACTACACGAGAAACTAAAACTTATTTTCTGTGGTTTTCATTAATTAACTGAGTCAGCTGTATGAATAACAACGCGACATAGAACACTGAAACACTTCAATTTTCTCTCATATTTTGTATTACAGTTTTCCAGAAACAACTTTATTGTTTAAAATAAATAAAAGAGTTGATCTAGTATAATATTGTTGAACGGGAGACACAGGACAATTCATTTGACTGCCAGAAAAAAAAAAGCTGTTTAAATTAAACCAGTGTGTATGAATAAGAAAGTGGCAAACTGTATTTTTACATCGCGACACTACAATTGCTGCTGCTTGCTCTAGGCGAAGTGAAGTTCCAAGTTTTTAATTTTTTGCTTCAGTATTTCAACTCAACAATCTTACTTCGCCAATAGCGCGTCGGCATTGTATCTTTCTTAGCCCCTCGGTTGTCCTTGTACTTGGAACGATTCGGGACTTACAACTCTCGATTAGACCGATATTCATTACAGATAATGGAACAACACGAAAAGTTTTGAGCCAACACATCTTCTATAATACTCTAACTAGTTTATGATTGGATGAACAAGTTTTTTGAATCAGCTAAGTTGTTTGCAAACCAATCACGAACGTTCTGCCATATAGTAACAGAAACCTCATAGGCCCAGTGAAATGGGGAAGTAGCTCCCATGCACGTATGACTGCCAGTAAGGAAAGAAAACTGTCGGACATGTGTATAGTACTACAGTACGTTGAATCCTAGTAAACAGTCAACTTCTCCCGCGATAAACAGTCATCTACAATAATCATTAATAAAGTCACGAGTTCTGGGCGTAGAACACCCCACGCTGTCTGCCGCACCTTATCCATGACTGGTCCCCCGCTGGCGATGGGGAACGAGCAAGGAGGGCAGAGATAAATTTTTTGCCGCACACGTCGGAGAAGAATGGCAACGCGTAGCACATGCACAGTCGCTTGCTACATGTTGCCTCTCGCCTTACGCTGTGTAAATAAGGGGTCGCGGTGCTGTAGTGGCCAGACTACTCGCCTCACACCGAGGCGGGTCGCTCCTGGATTTTAGCACGCGGGAATTTTGCAGGACGACGCCGCCGCTGGTCGGCGGGTTTTCTCGGAGATCTCCCGTTTACCCCACCCTTGCATTCCGGCTCTACTCCACACTCACCTCACTCATCGGCTCTTGCGACCTCGTAAAGAGCCGTCCAAACTTCTTCACTCTTCCACCTTATAGACTACCTTATATACCATAAAGACCTTACTTCTCGGCTTTTTGTTATCATGTGTGCTAACAGTATACATTTACCTTTTAAAGGCTGTTCACGATAAAGTGAGCATTTTTTAATAAATCAACCTTAGGAAAATGTCACTGCCCCTGCCTGCATATATTTTAACGGACGCACTGAGTGACATGGGCTCGGTAGAGTTGGTAACGAATTGGAAAGTAGTTCCATATGTTAACGTCGAATAAAAAGCGTTAGGTAGCCATTTATGATAATTTAAATTATTTCCTACGCTTTCCGTTTTTTTTTTAACGCATCAGTGTGTGAAAATTAGCCGATTTCATAAATGATTACTTTTCTAATAACTTCACAGTTTCACTTGACCAATGCATGAATAAAGTGATGAGGCAAATGGCAATGTTAATTTTACATAAGGCAGAAGAATACACAACGTGAATACAAGAAGATCTTAAGCAGTGCTTTCAGAAGTGCTCTTTTTTTTTTTTTCCGTGAAAAGCCTATAACTACATAGCTGACAAATTAGTAAAATGCTAAAATCTCATTTGTGGAAAGCTTAACCATACCCTACTTCTTATGCGCATCTTAGCGTGGTATACGAAACGCCCTTATAATCACTCATCAAGGATGCGGAGATATATACATTCGTTTGCTTCAACGCCTCCCCCCCCCCCTCTGCCACCCCCTACCGTTTGTGGATTTACTACCTCCCGCTTCCGAGGCTGCGCCCAGTTTGTAAACGGTGTACATTTGCGTGTTAATGGCCATTTAATAGCTTTCCACTTCATTAAGCGAAAGACAATAAACAGCGCCAACTTTAACTTCTTCTCTCTACCTTGATTTGTTCCGTAATAACTGTTACACTTTCCGCTTTACAGTTTTTTTTTTTTATTTAACTAACGGTGAAGCGATATCGTCGACTTCAAAACATTTTAACGGTTTGTGTGATCGGGCAGCCAGCTTAAAACGTACACGGACACAGAATAGCCAGTCGTACAGATACGAAAGTAACGCGTTGCTTGAGCAGTAATCAGTCATTGTGTCCTAGCAATATTTATGTACTTCGAATAAGGTAATCACACTGTCTACTTACATAAATGTTTTGATATGCCAGTTCACAACTTTTGATTAGGTTGTAATGCAAATACGATGTAATCATGTTACGTATGCTGTTTTATTTTTAAATGCATGTTTGTAGTAAAACCCGACGTAAACAAACGGAACAATGTTGTTCGAACTCGTGATATTGATTGTCATGGCGGCAGTTCAATTGTTTACTCAGTGTTGGGGACATACGCATTAGACATAAATAATTATATATGTTGCTCAAGGTTAACAGAGCACTTTTGAAATAAACCTTTGAAAATGTCATTGCCCCTCCTTGTATTTATGATAACTAGAGACACGAGGAATTCGCGAGTTCAATGACCTGTGGGCTAGACCTCACAGTCTTACATAGTCTCATGCAGATATCAACTGCTTATTTGTTGATTGTCGTAGTTGTAAAAGGTGGTGGTTGGGAGCACAATTTATTGCATGCTTGTTATTGGCTCATTTATCTCCAGGAGGTGTCAAACAACACGTTGGCCAATTACAAAAGTAACATGAACGAACAAGTGTATGCATTCCAACTTGTCTAGAAAATAACCGCGAAATTCTTGGGTCTGTAATGAAAACGCACACGCAGTCTGGCATGCAACCAGTAAACATGGTAATGACGGGAGAGAAAGTAGTTCCTTTCTTAAAGTTGAATTAAAAGTATTACATAAACTTTTGTGAATACTGAAGTAAGATATTTTTGCTTTATTTTCTTTTTAATACGCATAAATGTAAGAATTAGCATATTGAGTAAAATTACTTACTTTTTAACAATTTCACAGTTTCACTTGACCGACGCAAAAAAAAAAGTGGTCTGGTCCACGACAGTGTTAATTCTACGTATGGCGGAAGAATACAGAATGTGCATACAAGTATATTTTGAGCAAGGTTTTGTAACGTGTTCAGTTTACCGCGGAAAGTCTATACCTCGTCTTTGTTCTGTGATCCACGCGGTCCAGAGATACAGCAGGAAAGCATTCGCCAATAAGAGCTTACGAACGAACTTGTCAGATGTCGGTAGTCGATATATATAGGCTATTCGCGGTCAAGTGAGGCCTTTTGTAAGTCTTCTCATTTAGAATAAGAGTCAATAAATACAATTAATTTTAGCCTTAGACGTTAACTTCTGAGAGCGGTATATTATACAAACTGCGTTTATTACTTGCACTGCAATATTTATTTAGAAAGATGTTTAACGGATATAAAAGGGCTGAACAGGAAAGATAACTAGCCACTCAAAATTTCTCACTTTACCGTGAACAGCCTATACACAGGGCGCAGTCCACATCACCACGGAGCCACGCAGACATAAGAACGTGTTCTGCGCGGGCTTTAATTTCGGGCGTCAGCGCGCATCAGCTCCCGGCAGCAAAATCCAAATACAGCATGTGTTTAATGTTGGGGCTTTTGGTTTTGTTTATCGCTGCTAGTGTTTTTGTTTTGTTTATGACGTCCCTCAGTGTGTTCGTCAAGATGGCGCGGGTGAAGAATAAAGTTGTTGTTATAGTCTGCACTAGTTTAATTTAATAATGGGATTAACGCTCTTTTGAACACTAAACTTTTAGCATAGTAATAACTATGGTCCTCCGGAGGACCAAATGTTGCAACATTTGGTCCATTCGGGCCGGATGAAACCAGTTTTGTTGTTCGTTTTTTTGTGATGTGATTGCCGCCTATTCTAAGTGAAGAATGATTTTAACAACTGTGGTATCGTAATTTGTATTTTGTTTGATCGTGTTTGTGGTTGGAGGCGTTATTCATGTTTAAATGATTTTAACTGACGAAAAATTTTGTTAAGCAACATTTGTTCCGTTAGCGTTACGATTTATATATCGATCTTGTTCAGACTATCGCTATTCGGAAGTGATCTGTAATGAATAACACGATCGAAGTGTTGACAAGGCGGCTGCACCGTGCAGAGAATCGATTATTGAGGGCAGCATCATTAGCCGAAGCAGGTGTAAACAATTCGTCACAAAAAGGTAACTTTTTGCAACATGTCGGGATTTGCCGCAGATGCGATCTGGATTTGAAGTTGACCACTTATCCTTAGAGTAACTCATGAAAGACACTGAAAATTTTCATGAAGGCCTCCACAGAAAGCGGTTTGAAGACTTCGACGATGTCTATTATGGGGTTATGTCATCTCTAGCGGCTATCCAGGAAGAGCCTAAGAATATTGGAAGTGCTGTCGCCAGTCCGCCTCGCCACGAATATCGTGTTTCTCTTCCTACAATTAATTTACTATAATTTTCTTGAAAGCCAACCAAATGGATTAATGTCTCCAACTTGTATTCTATGAGTAATGAACATTTAAGCAATGTTGAAAAGCTGTCATACTTGAAATCTTCACTGTCGACCGAACCATTGTCTTTGATCTAAGCCCAGCTAATGATAGCCGATAATTATGTTGTTGCTTGGTAGTTACTCGACAAGAGATACAACATATTTCTAATAGTGTCTCATCATTTAGAAACGATGGTGCAAACCTCAACTGTTTCTTAGTCAACTCCAGCCACCGTCTCCACCTTTCTGTCATTATTGACAGAGCATGTGGCAGCATTATGGTCATTAAATTTAAATATTGATGCTTGGGACCTGCTGTTATTATATCTTTGGGAAGGGAAGTTGTACAGTCATTTACGGCAACAGCGAGAATTGCACATTAGTGGTGATGCAAATAAGTTGCCTACATTCAGTCAGTTTTTATCATTCTTTGAGGCTCATCGTCGAGCTCTAGAATCCAATTCTTTACCTGCTGCCTCGAAACTGGTATCTCAGACTAAGTTCCCACAGTCTCATGCTATGTGTCCTCAGGCTCTTTTAACACTTCATTATTTGTTGGCAGCTCTACTGACTTAAATTGTAAATGTAATCTGCTAAGTGGTGAACATGAGCTGTATAAATGCCCACAGTTTATAGACTACCCCGAAATAGACTGCTACCACATTGTCAGGGGTCTGAGACTCAGCTTGAACTGCCTGGCAACTTCCCATCAGGCAAAACAATGTAATGAAAAGTCAGTTGTTCATAATGCCAAGCTAGACATCATACTGTACTTTATTTCAGTGAGACAGAAAATAGCAACCTTGCACATGAGATTCCTCCCAAGGAAATCCAGCAACTTCTTGGCCTGAAAACCATTCCCCAGCTGTTACCCCCATTGCTGCCCAGACTTGTGTAGGACATGATCCTCAAAGTGTGCTATTGTCCACAGCTATGGTAGATGTGCTAGATAGCATTGGTGCTTACAACACAATGCGAGCACTTCTCGACTCTGCTAGCCAGTCGAGCTTCATAACAGAGGACTGTGTTCAATACTTGGGTCTAGTCCTCAGAAATTCTCATGTTTCTATTCATGGGATTTCTGAGACCTCCCTCCACACAGCTAGGGGGGTAATTTAAAGTTGCATGAAACCAGTGGGAAAACAAACACCATAGAATTTTTTTTTAAAACATCAATGGTAAATTGCCAACACTTCCAGGTATGTACTACTGGGAATAAGTTACACATCTACAACTGGCTGAATCTGTTTTCTACCTCCGTACCCACTGATGTATTAATCGGGGCTGATCTGTTTCCATGAATTTTTACAGGCAACAGAATTGTTAAAGATGCTTACACCCCAGTTGCCTTAGTCTCTATTTTTGTTTGGTTGGGTATTGATGGGCCAGGGTGGGAAATTACATTAGGCATCATCAGGACCTTTAGTGACTTTGTTTGTATCTAGCCCACAGTAACCATCATTAGAAATGTTAGTAGAAAGATTTTGGGAAATGGATCATATTCTTGCAACGAACTTTGTATCCCCAGAAGACAAAATGCGCGAGTTAGCTTTTGAAGCAACCCATCTTCGACAACCATCAGGTCGTTATGTAGTATCACTGCCATTCCATCACCTGAAACCTGAAATAGGTGAGTCAAGAGAATATGCCATATGCTGCTCAAGAAGTTTGGAATGATGTCTGCTCAATCAACCACAAATGCATGCAGATTGTGTACCTTACTTGGTAGAACACCCAAAAGAGAACTTGAAATTTGCATAGTATCTGCCACATGATGGAGTCATCAGAGAAGGCAGCACAACCACAAAGCTTTATATCATCTTAAATGCATCTGCCAAGATGCAACATGGTGTCAGTCATAATGAAATATTGTTGACTGCACCCAAACTTCAGACAGATATCAGTGAGATTTTACTACAGTTCCGTTTTCCGGAAGTATTTTTCACAGCTGACATTAAGTAGATGTATATGCAAATACTTGTTTAGAGGGAACATCAAGATTATCCATGGATAGTGTCGCATAACTCCCCAGATGAGTGCATAAGGGATTATCACATACACACAGTGATGTATCGAGTGTCCTCAGCCCCATACATAGCCTTATGTTCACTCAAACAGCTTGCAGAAGATGAGCAAACCAGGTTCCTGAGGCCGCTCACATCTTGCAGACAAATGTGTAAGCAGATGATGTTGTTACACGGTCAGACAGTGTGAATGAAGCCATTGTGTTGCAAAAAGGGACGTTATCACTGTTGCAGGCTTGTGTTCAACTCAGGAAGCTTTTCAGTTCTCATCAAGAAGTACTTGCATGGCTGTCTCCAGATGAATTGCAGCCCTCCCAGCTGCTATCCTTAGATATTGACAGCTCTTCTCTTACTAAGGTGCTGTGTTTGCATATAATTTTACAAACACAAGCATGAGTTAAACAAAGTGTGGTGTACTTTCAGAGATTGCTAGGATTTTCGATCCACTTGGATGGCTAAAACCTGTTCTTTCTTTAAAACATTTATGCAAAAGTTGTGGCTCAATGGGACTGGGTGGGATGATTAACTTCCCCCCAGAAATTCTACACTACTGGAAAAAGTTCAAACAAGGCCTACCACTTCCCTCATGCTTGCAGTTGCCTCGCAGTGTTCCCAAATTCTCCAAACTGGTTATGAATTGCATGGATTCTGAGACAGTTCGGAAGTAGGATATGCAGCAGTGGTGTATCTTAGGTCAGCGTATCTAGATGGGCGCATTAAGGTGATGCTGCTAATGGGAAAATCCACAGTAGCACCAGTGAAATGACTCTCTATTCCCCGACTGGAACTATGTGCTGCTGTTATGGTGGCGAATTTGATGGACTTTGTCAAATCGGTCTACAATAACACATTCCCAATAAGTAGAAGGTTTGCATGGTCAGACTCCACTGTAGTGTTGCACTGGGTTGCATCATCACCTCATAGATGGAAGACCTTCGTGGCAAACTGTGTGAGTCGGATACAAGAGTTGATTCCTGGTAATTTTTGGAGACACATTTAAGAAGAAAATTTTGCAGTTTATACCTCCCATGGTCTATTGCACTCTCAGCTAATCAAGTATGCTCTTTGGTAGTCTGGTCCTCTTTGGCTAAAATATTCGTGCAGCGAACCACAAAATACTCCAAGAATTGACCAGCGTGAGAATTAGTGTCTCATCTGCGAAGAAAAATCTAGTGTGGTGAGTTGTACAACAAGGATTTCCTTGGACCTTGTTGCTCATTACTCAAAATTAGAGAAGTTGCTTACTGTCTTAGGTTTGTGTACAATTGTCGATGGCCCAGAGAACAGAGAATGGTAAGTCCCTTGACAATAGACGAGCTTAAGAGGACTCTGCAAGTCTGTCTCCAATATGCTCATCCATCGTTGTCAGGAGATATAGCAGCAGTGGAAAGGGGGCAACCATGATCAACATCCATTTGGTGCTTGAACCCATTTTGGGATACTATGGGACTTCTCAGGTTGGGCGGAAGGTTCTCTCATGCAAACCTTCCATACAATGTGCAGCACCCTATACTTCTACCTAAGCGACACTCTCTTACTGCATTGATAATTAATTATTATTATAATGTTCATCTTCATCCAGGTCCCCGTGCTCTATAGGCCATACTCTGTCAACAGTTCTGGATATTGTCAGTACCATCAGTAATTAAGAAGGTTTTGCAACAGTGTGTCAAGTGCTTTCGTACGAAGCCCATTCCCTTTTCTCCAGCAATGGGTGAACTCCCTGCTCCTCGGGTACAGCAAGCCAGACCATTCCATCATGCTGTAGTTGATTGCAGTGGTTCCTTTAACACCACGACGACTCGAGTACCAGGGTTCAAGTCCACAAAAGCATACATGTGTTTTGTTTGAGTGTATGACCACTATAGCCTTACATTTGGATCCTTACAGTTCAATATGAGGGAGAACTAGTCATCTGTACAGTGACTGTGGGAGAAACTTTGTTTGGGCATCTAGAGAATCAGAAGAACTGTACTAGTGTGTGCATGCCACCACTCACAATGATAAGGTCAGCTCCATTTTGTGCAAAGAGGGAATATTGTGGCATTTAAACCCACCAGATGCACCCCATTTTGGGGACCTATGGGAAGCAGATATGAAATCTGTAAAGACCCATCTTGGCAAGGTCATTGGCCAGCACGTTTAGTAATACGAAGAGATGTCCACTGTACTGATTCGCATAGAACGTGTCTTGAACTCTCGTCCTCTGTGTGAGTTCAGCTCTGACCCCTCTGAATTGTATGTGCTCACACCAGTTCACTTCTTCATCTTGCAGCCAATCCCAGCTCTGCCAGAGTCAGATATTACACTCTTGAGCTTTGCTCGCTTGAATCACGGGCAGCTAGTACAACGAATTTATACAGGACTTTTGGAAGTGTTGGTGGATGAAATATCTCTATACTCTTCAACAGCGCATGGAGTACGCAAAGGTTGGAGACTTAGTCATAATCAAGGAGGACAATGTGCCCCCTCTCCAGCGGGGTCTTGCCCAGATTGTGGCTTTTCATCCTGGTTCTGGTGGTGTTCCTCGAGTGGCGAGTGTGAATACTGCTACCAGTGTGATTCGGCGACCATTAGCTAACTGTGTCCATTGCCCATAAATACTGTTGACCCATATGCAAATTCTGATTTAAAGGCTTGAGTACTGACAATGTTACATTTATTGTAGTGAATTGTTTGTTTTCTACTTGACTGATTTTTCTTATGTTTTGCTTTGTGTTATGCATGGGTTAAATTTGATATAATCTATATTTGTTACCTGACTGTAACAAGGTGGACGGTGTGTTTAAAGTTGGGACTTTTGATTGTGTTTATGGCTGCTAATGTTTTTGTCATGTTTATGAGGTCACAAAGTGTGCTCGCCAAGATGGCGCGGGTAAAGAATTAAGTTGCTGTTCTAGTTTGCACTGGTTTCATTTATTAGTGGAATTAACATTCTTTTTAACACTAAACTTTCAGCACAGTAATAACTATGGTCCTCCGGCGGAATGCGTTAATTCCAACGCAACAGCATGAACATTGGCAATGTCCTGAGTGAAAGGCAAAGGTCAACACGTCCAAGCTAGCTTCAACCAACTACAACGAGCGTCAAAATAAAAAGCCACAAATAATTCGAGATCCTTCGCGCGTCAACAGGCGTCACTGGCATCGGTATCAGGGCAGCAACGGACATAGAGAGTGGAAGTGTTTCCCGCGGAGCTAATTGTCGAAATTCATTAGAGGCGGGTGCTATGGGAGATGAGGGAGAAAAATAATCATAACTAGATACATAGTTGAAAACAAGTGGTCAGATGTAGCAGTAACTGCCAATCCAAATAATGGAAGGGGCCGTGGTGGTTTAGTGGTTAGACCACTAGCCTCCCACCTAGGCGAACCAAGTTCGATTCCCGGCGAGAACGCTCTCACATTTTCACATGTAGGAATCGTGTGGGACGATGCTGCTGGTCGGTGAGTTTTCTCGGGGTTCTCCCGTTTCCCCCGCCCTTTCATTCCGTCACTTTACCTCATCGGCTGTCAAAGACCAAATCACTCATTCAACCCAAATTATGGTATTGACCAAAACAATGCTGTTGATAAATTTGACGTGTATATTTTCTTTTGCGCTTAACGCTGGTAATTAATTTCAGTTTGCAGCTACAGTCTTGAAGACTCTCGAATTGCAACTTCTTTTATTTATATTGTGTATATAAAATATAAGATTACATTAAAAATTAATATGATTAAAAACAGGGAGAACATAAGTGTGCTGAAAATGCCTAGTAAGAAATAGTTCTTATGCAAAATATTATTACAGTGTGTGCGCACGAAAACGGTGCGTTGTCCCCTTTGATGTAATTTTCCAGGCTTAGTTAAGCTTTGTTTGCGTTAGGCGGAGGAATATCCTGAAAGTAGAACTTTAGCAGGCCACAGAAAAGTTGGAGGTAACCATGAATGGACAATACTTAGTTTTTTGACATAAATACGTCTTTAAATTTGCAATCATAGTGGGAGGCAATCCAGAAAATCCGATAACAAAATCGGGGTATATAGTTAGGCATTGCAGCTCCGAATCTATTGTCTACATTCAAAAGGCAGTTAAACCACTCGATTGCCAAAGGATCAAAGAATATGTTACGTTGAGTGAGGAGTGCGAAATTGAGCGTGGGGGGGAGGGGGGATGAAGAGGGTAGGCACCGCAATTTTGAGTTTGTTTCGCCGCGTCTCATAACTTCCACGTAGTATAACTTTTGACTAGGAGAAGCTACGATGCTCGTTTGAGTTTCAATCGACAGCTCTCGTCAAGATCAATCGATTGCGTGTGTACGAAAAATATTTGCGTGGCGTGGTTATGATGAAATTGTATGAGTTTAATGTAAAAAATTAAGAAAACTTACACTATGTCGGCCGGCCTATACTCGTCAAAAACCAAGTAGAAATACAGAGATCATATGCGGTTACAAAGAGCATCTCTAAAGCAATCCAGTGATACCCATAAAACCCCATGTGATAGAGTGAAATAAACCTCAAGGCGTCCGAGCGCGTCAACGTAGACGTATTCACACAAAACGAACGACCGTGTTCACAACACAACCAAACACAAGTTTTCTGTGCCTCTATATTAAAAATTAAAAGATTGCGAGAAAATCTCTAATTTCAGTTATGCGGGAGTTTCACTGTGTATAAAAAAAAAAACAATTTTTTTTTGTCCGGAGCAAACTGAAAGACGAATCCCAATTATTGACATCCATAACGACCGCCACTCGTCTACGGCCTTGAGGCACAGAGTAGATAAATACACAGATACGAAATGGCGCAGCGGTTACTTTGATATGGGCGTACTCTTTCATTGATTGGCTGCTCGACACTCTGAGAACAGGCATTGTGTCTGATTGTCCGAGTCGTGGGCAGGCAAGTAGTTATAGGCTGTTCATGGTGAAATGATCACTTTTGAAAGCACTGCTTAGGACCTACTTGTATGCACGTTATGTATTATTCTGCCTTATGTAAAATTAACATTGCCCTCGGCCTCATCACTTTATTCATGCGTCGGTGAAGTAAAACTGTGAAATTTTGAGGAAAGTAAATATTACACAAATCTGCTCATTTTCACGTTTTGATGCTTAAAAAAAACAGAAAGATAAAGAAATAATTTACGTTATCACAAATGGTTACCCAACACTTTTTATTCAACATTAAGATATGGAACTATTTTCCATCCATCGTTACCAACTTTACTGGGAAAATGTCACTCATGCTCCCATTAAAATGTATACGTTCAGAGGCGGTGACTTTTTTCTAATGTTCATTTAAAAAGTGCTCACTTTATCGTGAACAACCTTTAGTTACCAGGCGCGCTGATTGACGAACGGCTCTCGGCCATGTTGCTGGCAGGTGACGCCATATTTTTGGCGTGTGTGCGCTGGAGTTCGCGGAATAAGAGGCTATTTTCCTACCTCAGTAGACTTAAGAAATCGGCGACCTCTCTGTGACAATAGAGAGTATAAACCATAAACTAGTCTATAGTATAAACATGACATTTCTAAATATGTAGTATACGCGGCATTTCATTTTCTACACTGTAAAAAATTTTCTGGTAATCTTCCTAAACTGTAATGGAAGTTTTTAACCTTTACATTGTATGGAAATAATTCCTCACATCAAGCTGCAGATATAGGAAAGTTCAGTATCGCTACTATACAAATATGGGAACTTCCCTACGCATTTGACTGTTTCCTGAGCACATGTAGGAACGCTACAATGAATGTAAAGGCCGTTCACGATAAAGTGATCTCTTTCGAAATCAACCTTCGAAAAAAGTCACTGCCGCGGCCTGCATATATTTTAACGAACGCACTGAATGACATGCGTCCAATTAAGTTGGCATCAAAAAATGGGAAAGTGGTTCTCTATCTTTACGTGAAAATTTTTTTTAGGTAAACATTTCTGCTAATTTAAATTATTTCTTTCGATTTGTATTTTTTTAATGCATCGAGGTGTAAAAATGAGCAGATTTATAAAATAATTACTTTCCTAATAATTTCACAGTTTCACTTGTCCGACGCATGAATAAAGTGATGACGCCCAAGACAATGTTAATGTTACATAAGGCGGAATAATACACAACGTGCATAAAAGTAGATCTTCAGCAGAGATTTCAAAAGTGCTAATTTTATCGTGAATAGACTATTCAAGCTTTCTTACTATATCTACACTGGTATGGTAAATTTTCAAATAATTTTTTAGTGTACACTCTAAATCGGAATCAGTTATTTTTTACTGATTGTCAGTTGAAACTGCTCCACTCGGAATCAGTAGAAAAATAAAACTATTAATATCTTCAGTTAAATGAAATCCACTAATACAATCAGTGGAAAATCAGTTATTAATAGTCGATTAATAAAAATAACAAGGATTAAAAACGTGCATTATGGTTTGAAATAATTTAAGTAGAATTATTCTGTCGCAAAACAAAATTATTACATGAGCAAGGAAATTTTGGAAGTGGTTGGTATCGAGCCGCCACCCCAAAGCGCAACACATTCTCTTGTTTCTTTTGGCTGACGTTCTACAAACTCTGCTACATTGCCACTGAGATAAACGGTCTGGCATTTGCGTAGTAACGTAAACTTACAATGTCGAACGGCTGTAAATTTCGTAATGTGAAAGTACTTCATGTGGTCGAAATATACACATATTATGCGTACGTAGGTACATGTCTTTGTAAGGCTCGAAAGTCATTCTAAGTTAAGTTCAGTTCAGATTGCGTGCTTTAAAAGAGAAATATAGTGGTTTTAACAGCGTTGTCTGTGTTCTCTATGTATTTGCGATTTTACAATGCAAGGATATTTTACAGAATAAAACTGTTATTTTGAAGAGACAGATTGACTAGCATTAATTGTGCTAATTAGACAATGGAACATTAGAAGCAATGCAATATTTTATAAAATTTGTCGTTTCCTCATTATTTGATCTGTTAACTTGCAGACCACAAAACTTTTGTTGGTGTAAATTCACATTTCTTATTGAATCACCGCACTATCGAGTCAGTAAAATTATCACTGATCTATCTGTCACTATAAATAACAGTTTAAATCTGCAGTGTCTTCTTGCATTGTAAAATGGCGAACACTAGTGGACATCGATAACCTCGTACATTGAAACCACTATATTGATCTTTTAAAGCACAGAATCCGAACTAAATTAAAGATAGATTGACTTTCAAACTTTGCAAAGACATGTACTTGCGCAGAAATTCTATTTATTCGACAACAAGGAATATTTTCAAATCACGAAACTTACAGCAATATTTGGCATTGCATTTTGTGGTTGAATACCCATAATACGAGCACACATTTGGCAGTGGTAAAATAGGGCGGTGGATATGGCTGATCATGAAAGCTTCAGCATGCTTTGCTTTATGGGCGGAGGTTCGAGCCCATACCACCTCCAGAAACGTTATTGTGTAGACAATATTTGTATTCTGCTACAAAATAAATCGCACCTAACTTACATCACATAGGAATGCTCTGTGCTTATTTATAAATCTACTATAAATAAGTAGTTTTCTACTGCTTGAATTAGTAGATTGCTTTTAACTGATGAATTAGTGATATTTTAGTGATAGTGATTTTAGTGATTATTCCAGATGGAGCAGTTTCAACTGACAATCAGTAAAAAATAACTGATTCCGATTTAGAATGTATACTGTAAAAAAATGTGTAATTTTTTACTGCGAAATTATTTGTAATTTTAGAAGTGCTTCTAACAGTTGTAACACCTGGCTGTGTTAGCTTGTTTTATTTTATTTAGGTACATGATATTATATGTAATTGCCATAATTTACGTCCTGATATTAAGTGTGTCAGATTACAGTATGCAAAGTGTATGTTAGAAACTGGTTTGAAAGGCCTTCGCAGATGGTAGTTTAATATTCAAATGCAACTTTATCCTTGAAATTTGAATGTTTTAAAATATTTTTCCTTGGCGGAGAATAAACAAGCCAAGTTGGCATTGACAACGGCGATTTTTTTATTAGGAACCAAAAAAATCGAACGTTAGTGGCTCTTCTAAAAAAAAATGTTCTAAGTATGGCGGCAGCATACGCATAAGGCTCTAAGTGTTGATTAGAAGAGAATAAATATTGAAATAAGCCTTTGTACTGCACCACAAGTCATCAAGCCAGGGCAGAGAAAGATTTAATTCTGCATCGTTAAACTGCCAATATAATTTGTATAATAATTTGTACAATAATGAAATGCAGATTCAATTTTCTAAATAATAAATCCAAATCAAAATTGTTTATTGTTTGTTGAATCGTTTGAGTGATGATTATCTTGGTCAACTAATAGTCTTATTAATTCAATTCTTAACTTTTTTTTTATTTGATATCCGCACCATGGTCTGATGTCTTTAATTAAGAGTAAAATTTGAAATTTGCATGCTATTGAGGTAATTCTTTTGGACCCATACTGACTGATACGTTAATGGAGGCTTATGCAAATTCAGTACCATAAGTAAGGATGAATTGGTCAACTCATATGTTCCGAATCAGTTTCAACAAAGAGGAAAAATATTTTATGTAACAGCGCATAATTTAATTATGCTAGCCGGAGCATTACATAGCTGATATTTGTTAGTTTACCTTTATTTTTATTCAGAATGGGCGTGTGACACAGTACAAAAATGTTTCTTGTAGAAATATTTTTTTTTTGTAAAACTGCAATGTTTGTACTATACTGGTCAGTTTCAACAATCTTGAGCAAAATGGCGGGCCCTCAACAACGTAAAACCGTCTATAGCTGTTTGTGCAAAAACTATGGGTGATGTAGAGCGTAGCTGCGTGCAAGAAGAAATGCACTGCAAGTTTCAATAACGCAAAACACTTAAAACAACTCAAATAATCATAATAATAACGAAGATTTCAATAAAACGTGACCATATTATTCATTAATTGTTAATGTTTCCTAGCTACACAGAACTCTTAAATCGGCTCTCAATACTTCATTCCGTCCAAATCTCTTAACTAAACAACTGAATTCTTAAAATTAAACAAACGTACCTATTCGTCTTAACCGAATAACTTCATATTATTTAGTAGGCACTTGAAGCTATATTTAAAGTAAATATAAGCTAAAAGCTCGCAAGTGAAGTTGGCATTGTGGATAAGGGTGCCGACTAATAATACGAGGGGTGCGACTTGTAGTCCTCGTGCTGGCAAAGTTGTAACTTATTTTTGTAAATTATATTTTGAAATATTTCGGTTTTTAGTTGTTTTCTGTTATTAATCCATTACACTTTTTTTTCTACGAGAAAAAAAAACGTCATTGTATGTACACTTCTCAATAATGCCAGTTGTAATACAAGGATATTATTCGTAATATTACAAATACATGTTTTGATGATCTTATAGGAAAACTCTTTGTAGTTTTAAAAAGTATTTCTTGGCAACTGGGTTTCCAAGGATTTTTCTTGTAAAGGTACAAACAAAATTTAGTGGGGATGTCTAAGTGTTCTAAGTGCTGCTGTTACAGGTGCATGATGATACATATTTCAAAGTTTGCAGGGATGATCTACGTGGCGTGGAATATCCCAACTGCCACAGAAACGATAATCATGTGGTTAAAGCGGCGAAGAGAGTTTCGGGTGGACTCGTAATTGTTCGTTCCCGAACCCGAAGCTAGGTGTGTATAGAAAACTAGTATACGTATCATGTTTTGTATCCACGGAGCTAAGTCACAGTTTTCGTCAGTATGGAGCACGTTTCCGTATATTCACTCCACATTTCCGTAAACGTCTCCGTGAGAAAAATGACCTTTCGACAGTGTAACCGAATCCCGTTATACGCGCCCATGAACAAGAATATTCGATGAGCAGGAACCCGGAAGTTAAACGGATGCATTTGGCAACAAGGTAGACTCCACAGTTCTTTGTTTACTTCAGCCTCTGTTAGTTGTTCATTGGCTAATGCACCAGTTTGACTCCGGACCAGGTATAGTCTATTCCACGGTTTCTCCACACACTATGATTGACCTTTGAAAAATCACTCCATATATGACGTATTTGGCTGTTTCCTAAATATGTAATATATCATGAGCAGAGATGATGGGAAAATCGCGAAAAATGTTTTGAGCCCACATATCTTCTATAACACTCTTAACTAGTTTATTCTTTCATGATTGGATGAGCAAGGTTTTGACGCGGCTGCACTGTTGCAGACCAATTACGAACGTTCCGCCTCATAGTATCAGAATCTTCATTGGTTCAGTGAAAAACTGTCAACTTTTCCCGCGATAAAATCATCATTTCCAATCATGAGCATTTCACACTTGTGCTAACATAAAACTACCTCACTTATGGTACAATTTAACTTTCACTTATATTTCATCTATATATTTGCGACCGTAGTCCCTGCACGTCGGACGAAAGTCAAAACCGTCGGAATTCTAAAATGGAGTTTATTAAAAATGTTGGCTTAGCGTTGGTGCGTCGGGAATCGTTTGACGGACCATCTCGCCACACGTCCACTTGGCGCGACTTGTGCTCGGAAACTACGTGCCGCGCGTTCCGCGGCAGTCGGCCGCTTGTCGCCTTGGCCACGTGACGTCGGCCAGTGGGCGCGATCGGGCACCGGGCCGTTTTCCGGTGCCGTGTGTTCCCGGCCTAACGTCGCCACCAGGGAACTTCCGGAAGGAAGAATGTTTTTTTTAACCTACTCGAGGTTTTTGAGAGTTGTATAGATAGTTAGTCTCGCCCAGGATCGAAGAGACAGCACTTGGTTTCAATGTAGGGAGGAACTGCTGTTCCGAGATATTTTAAAGAAGGAGGGAGCGAGTGGGGGGTTGCCACCATTTTAAAGGTCATGTAATAATGAATTATAATTAATTATTAATTGAAATGTAGTTTGTGGGGAAAATGATATTTTTCTATGTAATTTTAATTGTATAGCTGTTTTCGGGGGAAAGTATTTTTGTAGCATGATTTTGATATAATATTTAAAAAATTAAGATATTGTAGTACAACCTTTTACGGAAGCAAACCTAATCCCTTTTTTTTTGACAATATTGGGGGGCTCTCAGGTCTTTTCTATTTTCCGTCTTCATTGAGGAGACACTCAGACAAAAAGCCCGTCCTGTGTGTGTTAGCACAAACCGTCACAAAATTTAAATATCTCGTCTTCAATTAACATTAATGTATTAATGTAGAGAGAACATAGGCGTGTTGGTAATCCCTGATAAGAAATAGTTTTCATGCAAAACATTACTACACTGAGGGCCCACGAATGCGGTGCATTGTCTCTTTGGTGTAATTTTCTAGACTTAGTTTACCTTTGTTGCGTGAGGCGAAGGAATATTCTAAAAGATTTTTCGTTGAGGAAACAAAACTTGAAAAGCAACAATGTTAATTTCGTTCGTCTTACAAAATACACGCTACGATAGACAACATCTCTAAAATTAGCCAAAAGAAATTAGACTGCCGACAAAATATTTTGTTGGAAAAACTGTAGGTCTATATATTTGTTCAGCCATTTATATTATTCCCTTCCTTCCGTGACTCAGCTCAAGAGATTGTTCACTCTATTGTGATAATTTTTTAGTGCTTTTATTTATGCTTAATAATTGTATAAACATCTCAATAAAACAAGTTCAATCGGTAACCAGAAAGTAAGGCTGTGAAACCTAAAATATTAATATTACCAGTATTTAAATTGCATGTACTTAAAAAACATTCCACTTTAATTAGTAGTTACGTTAGCTGAAGGTTTCATATCTGGAACCCGTACGCTCCCTCTACTAAGGTGTAGCGCTCGGGTGCAAATTATCTACTGTAGGTTCTAATCTCAGTCGGGCGCCCCATTTGTTTTATATTAACCGAAATTGTATAATGTGCGTAGAGAAAACAAATCTTTGGTTACATCAATAAAATATTAGTTTTGGAGCAACCAAATAAAAAATCAAAAATGATTTGGTTTCATTAACATATTTTACTACCCCTATACAAACAAGTAATTTGGTTGCGGCAAACCTAGTTTGATAAAAAAAAAAAATTCTTCTCAGTGTTGAGTTCGAGGTATAAGAGGCTGTTCACTAGTGTATTCCTACGTATTAAGTTAATGCTCTGTTATACTGTGTGAGACGCCAGCGTCTATTTTTCCGTATCTATGCAACCTGCACACAATAATACCCATCTGACATTACAGCGCTCGTAGCAGAGCACAACGTGCGTGTTTATACGTTGTCGTCGGTACAGCAAGCGGTGAACAGATGGTGCTATGTCGTCAATGCCTGCGTTGAGAAGCAGTCACGTATCAAATAATGCACATCCGTGTGTTGTGTTGAAACAGATTATTTTCACGTTTACCGAATACGTTGGTACGTGACGATCGCGTCCTTAATAACACGCACCTGCCTTGCTTCGAACCATCGTGTTTCTTCGTGTGACTTACAAATACAGCTACCGTCTACTGTATTGTCGAAATGAATTCAACGCTCCCGTGTTGTTACGTTGCGATTCTCTATTGTCGCGGCGCTGATTGGTGCAGGTTGACAACGGCGTCGAATATTCAGCTAACAGCCGTGGCGCAGTAAAGAGCACGTACACAGCATGGGACTTGGTGCCACACAAGAGAGGCAACTATTTTACAGCAGAGATGATTTGTTGATGGGCTGAAATATATGCGGGTTGCATAACTACGGAAGAATAGGCGCGGGCGACTCACCCGATATAATGTACCCAATCCAAATGTGTTTGTGCTCCATGTTATTGGCAGTGCAACGATTTATGATATTCTTGAATGTAGTCTCGACAGCGAATGATACCTTTCACACGAGAAGTTCGTCCGTCATTCAAGGTTGTATTTTTTTCTGCATAAAGTTAAGGCACAAAAGCTTCGGTGCAGCGTCTTAGATACAGGACACTGTGACTGTAGCGGTTAGTACGAAATTCATCAACTTTGTGTTTCTAGCAGTGAACTTTCACGAACCAGAGTTGCTTAAATTATTACTGATCGTTTCACCTGCAGGCGTGAATATGAAATTTCACTGTATACGACGGCTTTACATGCATTTGTATGATTACAGGTAGATAGATACATAGATAGGGAGAGAGAGGGGGGAGAGAGTGAGAAATCTTTGTTTCAATTAGTCAAGAACAGTTTATTCATATTCAACTCCATGTACCAAGCGAAAATCCGTCATTTATCGACTGCATTCTTATTGCCCACTTAAACACACCCCGAGTACACATGTTCACCGCTGACATTTTACAGAATAGGTGAAATCATGGTCGTAGCTGCGCAAGTCAGAAGCTAGCACCAATAAGGACATTGCCTTTTCCTGGGTAAAGCTATTGGTTGTTGCTGACACAACAATTATTATTTAACTGATTGCTTCTCATGTCACGGATCTGTTGAAACTATTTCATAGTTTCCAATATGTCAGTTGTTATAAGTAGAGACAGGCGTTATTCGCGAAAATATCTATGGCCCTGATAGACTTCAATAACCTACGTCCACAAACCACTACTTCTTTTGGTTATTGGCCGCGTGTCTACGTGAGACGACATGTTCTTATTTAACTGGGCCATTCCTAATAAAGTAATCTGATACCGAACGTCCATGACATTTTGATAGAAACTTAAGGCAAGTGACATTTGAAATCATCCAACCACGAAAGTGCATATGAACAAAATTGTTTTGGAGTAAGACTGATCTCGAAATCTTTTCGCGAAAAACACCTGACCCTAGTTATAAGAAATTCGTAGGTACTTTTCACATCATAAAAATTTTCTTTTGCAGTACATGAAATGAAACATTATCTTGTGCATTAAATAAAACCCGAATCGGAACTTTTCAGCAAAATCTCAATCTCGAGCCAGCTACTTTGGTATAGCTATTGCATAATTGAAATAGTTATTAAGTTAGTTAAGAAAATTGTGTCAGATCTCAATCGGCATAGGGATTGATTGCCCTGATTATCAGCGATGCAGAAACATCAACAAATCATATTTAACTCAATGATCGCTTATTTCTGACATGGACAAGCAATCAGCGGGTTGTTCACTACTTGCGAGAAGCAAGAACAACACGTATAAAAAAATTCACGATTGAAACACTTGAGTCCGTAAATGAACTCGCGACTGAAAGGTAAACTCTTACAGACCCAGCGTAGACAATTTTCTACATGTTGTACAGGAAGGTTATATATATTTAGTCAGCACTGAATGCAGCGTGGCTCAGTGCCCAATGATCTTCCCTGTGGACAGCTGATTCGTAAACCGCGCTACAGCTCTGTGTTGTGACTGGTTCAAACCACTATCACTTAGCACAAAACCTGCAGCTTACTGACTGTGAAAACGAAACAAGTACTTTGTCATGTGCATGTAGGCTACAGCGTGCATAAAAATAAATGTCTTATACATAGAGACCTCAATAATTCGCAGATTCATTTCAGGACAAGCTAGGATTCAAATAACGTGTGTTTATATTACTTTATCGATTGGTCCACGAGGTGCTTGACACCTCATGGAGAACGCTGGCCCAATAGTCGTCTCCCACTGTGACAGCAGACAACCAATGTGCAGATGATATAGGCATATTTGTACATACAACTGTAGAGTCTAGCCTGCAGGTCATTGAACTCGCGAATTTTTTAGGTCTCTACAGGAGCACATGTTATTCGCGAAAATATTTCATGACCAGTTGTATTCCAAAACACCTTTGTTCATATGCATTTTTTTTTGGTTGGATGTTTTTAAATGTCACGTTCCTTAAATGTCTGTCCGCGAATCATGGACGTTTATTATCGGAGTACTTTATTCCGATTGGCCCAGTCGAATAAGAAAGATGTCTTCTCACGTAAACATGCGGTCAATAACTAAAGGAAGTTGTAGTTGTGGACGTATTGCATTGAAGTATAGCACGAGCATAAATATTTAGGCGAAAAATGCATGGCCCTACTTATATGCAACACCCGAAAACGTAAATTTGTGAGGTTCTGAAAGGGTTAACACTTTTAAGACTATGCTCGAGTGTAGCTCGAGCAAAGCTAATTTGAAAATTTCTTTGTTGTTCAGAACAAAACTCGCATGGATGTGCAGTCTCTGTTTTGATAGTGGTTAACATGACGACACAAGAACACGACAGCGCAGCGATAATAATATTGCTAACGACAGAATTTATTTTTTGTATTGCCACACAAAGGGACATAATTGATTGTAAATCATTTTATACGATAAACGTCATTTGATTTGTCAATATCAACTCGGCTCTTCATTGGTTGATGGCCGGCTAATAATAATCGCTGTAAAATACAGGGTAGTGTCCTGTGTGGTATGGACCAATAGGACGATGATGAGAGTTCTAACACAGACACCAACAGGACCGGTGTCCTTGCAATAGTGGATATAGGTGACTCACGTCTGATTTGTCTTCAGTGCCATTAATAGAGACCTGCCATATTCGCGTTTATCATTTGAAGACAGAATAGACTTCAAACACATATGCGTTTGGTTTGGTCTTGTCATTGGACTACAGTTGATTTGATACACCTGGACGGCCTTGAACTAATCAAAAACAAGTAACGGCGATAGTCCAATCACGTACTTCCTAGTAAATATGGTCCAGGAGTTCTTACCTTTGCAGAAGCCAGTATACGAATGACACCGCCGTGAACGTATACAGGATGGTGAATTATAGCGAGCCTCCATATAATAACGCGAATCTTGCAGGTCTCTAGCCATTAAATGTGCGCAGACCTCAGTGTGTTACATAAAATGACTTAATTTTTCCAGGTCTTGCAACTGTCTTTGTGCTACAACAAACGTGCTGGAAGCTAACTCGGAAGCCGCCATTTCTAATCACTGCCGAAGCTCAGAGCGGGGGTGTGCTCGGGCCCTTATACCACCCAGGCGGTTGCAGCATTTGTATCTCTCTGCGGGCTGAGGAAGTTTCCCTCACCAGACCGCAAAGAACACGTAGCCCAGAGGTCAGGACGCCCTGCACGTCCCGGCGCAACTAACTCGGAAGCGAGCAGCGGAACAGAGCGACGCCGCGCGGGGTGAAAGTACGGCGCCTGCTGCGGCGCGGCGCGCCTCAACCCACTTCTCCGTGGGGCAGGTCAGGGCTCGGACTGGCAGCTGAGCGCGGTCTCTCCTTCACCCCTGACCCGGGAGTGGGTGGTCACCGCTCCAGAGCCAACTGCGCACACCACCTGACCGCCTGCCACACTTCGCCGTTCGCGTAGGTCGTTCACGTGTTAATGTGGGTTTACGATTGACTTAACACAATAAGAGTGCCGTGTGCTTAAGATATGAATCAATGTATTCAAGGGTTAGTTTATGACTGTCGTGTGCGGGTCTTGGCGGGTCGTGTGCGTTCTTGACGTTACTTAAGAGATGCTTATATATAGGGATAAGAAAATTTCGCGAGTTCGATGACCTGTACGTTAGTCTCCGCAATCCTTTGTATAGTTGAACCTCAGATGTTTGTTATTGGCTGTTGCCCCAGTGTTACCCCACATTTGACAGTACGGGATTCGCTTCTTTTACCCTTGCAAGTCGGCCATTGGCGCAGAGTCGTCCAGGGCGTGTATAATAAACTATACTCCAATTGCAAAGGCCACTTCAGTGTACACACGTTTGAAATCTATCTTGTCTTGAAATGCAGTCGCAGATTTTTCCTATCCCTAGCTATATGTTATATATTAAGTACGAGTCAAGACGAAGTAGCCAATCAGAGCACAGCGACAGTTGTTGTTGGCGGAAACTGTATTTACAATTTGTATTTAGGTTATGTCGTATTGTGAAATCACATGAAAGTAATTATTTTAATCGAGAGACAGTATCCTATTATTTTAAAGAATAGTTCATGGTCATATTTTCTTTCGTGGAAGAGGTTATTGAATTCGCTTTAATGAACCTTTTCAGATTTAGTGATGTAAATGCCTAATGTTGGCATCGGCTTCCCCTCCTATAAGATTTCACGAGATTTTTAAAACGGTTACACAAGCAGTAACCACAAATAATTAAATACATGTAAATTATCAATTATCCCATGTTATTTCGGTTGCTTACGCCCCCTTCTATTTTGATTGGCAGACTTAACAGTTGCTAATTCAATCATAAACTGCAAATCTTCTCACAGTCATTTTCCGTGTGCTTATCGCGTAATTAAGTACAATTCTTAATTCTTCAGTCCTTAATCGTAAACCCATCTTTACTTCGCACTTTTCTGGAGCCCTGCGTACGTTCTTCTTCCAGGATATTCCTCCACCTCGTGCAAACAAAGATTAGTAGAGTCTGGAAAATTACACCAAAAGGGACAGCGAACCGTATACGTGCGCACTCAGTTTCATAACATCTTGCACGGCGACCATTTACTTCTAGGCATTACCAACACATCTGTTTCTTTCTCTGTTTTTATTCATATTAATTATAAATAGAGATATGCGAAAATTTCGCGTTATTTCCAGCAGTAGACTAAACTCCAAGATGTATTTTCGTCTGACTTCCGCCATTGGCCGACAACTTGTTTGACACATACCGAGGTCACTTGAAGCCAACAGTAAAGGTCCTCCGGTTGATCAACCAATCTCCAGTACATCGGTCACACAGGTTAATGACGTCCTATAAACTCAAACAGCCAATGAAGTTAGGAGTTGCGCTCAAGTAGGTACAGGGCATTGAAGTCTAGTATGTTACCGATTAGTAACGCGAATTTTGCACGTATCTATTTATAAATGATGTATTGTAATTTATACATAATATCCCTTTCAGGCCCGAGGTAACTTCCGAGCCCAGGCGTTGCACTCTTTTAATTTTATGATGTGCGCTGTACTTGCAATGGACGTGCTTCGTGTAACCAGTGAGCAACTTGCTGAGTGTTTGTTGTTGCACATATTAAATGTATATTCCCACGTAGTGAGTGAAGAGAATTGAGTGAAGAGATTTGGGCTGCTCTTAACAGCGAGGTCTTGAGAGCCGATGAGGGTGAAGTGAGCAAGTGTGGAGAAGCGCCGGAATTAAGGGGTGGAGGTAAACGGGAGATCCCTGAGCAAACCCGCCGATTAGCGGCACCGTTCGGAGTGAGCTAGCCGGGGATTGAACCAGGTTCGCCTTGGTAGGAGGCGAGCGGTCTAACCTCTCAGTCACCGTTGCCCAATTTCTACGTAGAATAATACACAATGCATACTGTATGTACATTTGAGTAATTCACACTTTGAATGTTGTTGACGTAATATCACGTTGCTGACAACCTTTTTCAAAACTGCCTTCGTCCATCTTTTCAAATAATATGGATGTGGAAACATTCCTGAAAGCTCTATATATCTCGACAAAATTCAAAAGACGTAATATTACATCGGCAGCATTCAAAGTGTTAAAGCTATCTCACTGTAATTACTCCTACGCAATTAGCTTGTGCGGCGCATCAAATAATTCGCGACTAAACAATTTACCCGATACTTCATTTATCCTCGGTTGCACCATCGTGGTTCGAAACTCGATCCGAGATCGCATCGAAGATCTACACAGAAAAATTGTTGCACCATTCGAGTTCATACCTGGACTGGAGGCCGAGATGAAGTTCATTTCGAACCACCGAAATTGGTGGTTCCAAAATTCGATCCGAGATCATCAGCCATCGTCGACAAATGTAGTTTGAAAATTCGCCAACAGATAAAACTACGGTCGATTGTTTTCTTGGGAAATTAAAACAACATTTTACGCACGTGAATATTATTCAGCAAAATTCGTACAACAATAATTCACTTAAAACAGATAAAACATCGCACATCTAGTTCTAGCTATAGTGAAAAATACGCCTAAATCCATAACGTCATATATTACGAACCAAAACCAAATTTGTCTTATACTTAATCTCGATCTGTCACTTTGGAACCAAGATCGAAGAATCGGTGATCCAGAATCATGAAATTTTGTTGGTGCAACACTTTTACATTGGAACCTATATCAAACTGGATACTGGTTCGGAACTAGAATAATTTGATCTCGGATCGGGGAAGATGTTGGTGCAACCGGGTATAAGTCCTCTGCGTACTGGAGTAGCTGCAGTTTGTTCCTTAGCCACTGTCTTAGTTTTCCCATCCGATTCATACCACTCGTTTTTGTGCCTCAGTCATTCATTCTGTTATGGATCAGTCAATGCGGACAAGTCAAGCAAACTGCGGAGAAGTGTCGGTGTTCAGGCGAGGGGAGGAATCCAACACAATTATAGTGTATGTGAAACATAGCGCTGAAGCACCAGCGACTCCCTCCCGGCGACACAGTATTCGGAACAACTACGCCACCAAGAAGCTATACAAGATGTTAATGCGACTCAACCGACATTGGCAAGAAAAAAATCTTATATACACGAGTTTGCTATGCAGCCCCATTTCAGAGTTACGGGACTTAAATGCAATTAATTATTGAATATCTTGAATACAATTGAGTACATTCATGTTGTAAGTGCCACACAAGCTGTTCAACATGTGCCCAATCTGACCGAAAGCAGACACCGTGTGGCTAATGTGGGCAGTCTTTGTTAGCGTGTCGAGGCAAGTGGTTGTGCAACAATGCCAGGAATGTTTACACGTGCAGAGCACACAGAAATTGTGCTCTTTTATGGATACTGAGGTGTAAATGGGCGTGGTGCAGTAGCTGATTATCCGCGCAGGTGGATTGGAAGAGATGGGCCAGTCCCATAGCCGACACGCTCTCCAGACCTCTCCCTGTTGGATTTTTTTATTCTAAGGCTTCCTGAAGAGTAGGGTGTACAGCGTACAGCAATCAGACATATGAGGCCAGTTGCTACAGGCGATAACTGACTCCACTAATCAACTCAGAACTTACAGACATGCAGTGGCAACATGTCATAGTAGGCTACAACGTATAGCAGCCTGCTTACGGTCAGTTGGTGCACATTTTGAATAGTTCATGTGAAACATTCAACATGAGTGTAGTCAGTTACATTAAAGATATTCAGTAATTAACGCTTGGCATCACCTCGAACGGGGCCTGTCTATAGATCTCTCTATGGATCCACGTCGAGAAAAACCTTAAGAAAGCAGCTGCAACCTGGTTGGCCACTCGTTACTTCCCGTTGTAACATTCAGCCTACAACGGTGCAAAATGGCCGGTTAAATATTGTATTCAAGTGGCTCCCTCGCCAGAAGTTATATTCATTGTAGTCGTCAACTAATAAATTAATTCCATGTTAAGTCTTGCAATCAACTTCAGTTTAGTTCACTATATGCCTTCCCTGGTCAATATTTATAATTATAACCGTAGAGTTTCCCTAGTCTAAAATGTAGAGGTGTAATGATTTGTAAAGTATTCGTCACACGCTTGCGTATTTCGTGCTCGGCTCGCATTCTGGATATCACGAGTTCCATCGACCCCAATACGCTGCACCACGGGATTGATTTTTCTGCTTTGCTTTCTAAATTGCTTAACTAAGTCTAGGAAATTACACGGGACAACGCACCGTATTTATGCGCACTCAGTTCAACAGTATGTTGCATGAGAACTATTTATTACTAAAGGCTGTTCACGATTAAATGAGCTTTTGAAATCAACCTCAGAAAAAAAGTCACTGCCGCTACCAGCATATATTTTAACGGGCGCACTGAGTGACATGCGCCCAGTGAAGTTGGTAACAATGGATTGAAAGTAGTTCAATATCTTAACGTCGAATAAAAAGTGTTAAATAACCATTTGTGATAACTTAAATTATTTCTTTCGCTTTCTATTATTTTTTATTACATCAACGTGTTTAAATTAGCAGATTTGTAAAATATTTACTTTTTTAATAATTTCACAGTTTCATTTGACGATGCATGAATAAAGTGATGAGGCCCATGGTATTTATAATTTTGCATAAGGCAGAGGAATACACTACGAAAATGTAAGTAGATCTAAAGCAGGGCTTTCAAAAGTGCTCATTTTACCGTGAACATCCTATAGTCATTACCAACTCAACTATTTTCTTCTGTTCGATTCATATGAATCATAAATGAACATCATCACATTTAAATGAAGCACAGTATACAAACATTTTAATTAAACCAAAAATAATTCACTGTTGTAACAACATAAGTACAAAACGCTTGTGATACACGACATGTTTAGGAAACAACCAAAAACGTAATTCATGGGGTGATTTTTTTAAAGCTTTTATTCGTCTATGCAAGTAGACTTTTATTTCTTACCTAGGAATTTGAAGACAGGGGGAATTTTTTAAATTTCTTTCATATAATATTGCACCGCCATACTCGTACAGTAACGCTGTTCCATCATAGAAACTCTTTTGGAATGGATGACAATAATTGTCATTCCCTTTAAGCATGAGATGTAACCAGGTTCTTATTTAAACTAGGTAGGGATTCAGGAAGGAGTGCGCCGTGCATTGGAGAGGCCTGAAGAATTCACGCATTAATTTTGGGACAAGCTAGAATATAAATCACGTTTGTTTTTATAACTTTAGCCATTTGTTCACAGGATGTTTGACAACTCGTGGAGAACGGTGGTCTAATCGTCGCCTCCCACTGTGACAGCAGACAACCAATGTTCAGCAGATATCGGGAGGATATTTGTACGAAAGACTGTGGAGTCTAACCTGCAGGTCGCTGAACTCGCGAATTTTTCAGGTCGCTACTGATTCGCAAGGAATGTGGCTCACGTCGATGATGCGAAAACTGCACTCTAAGCCCGAAGCGGTGAGAATTCAGCCATATAGGTGAAAACTGGCGAAAATGGTTCAACTGGCGATCAGTGCCGAATAACTAAGAATGGCAGAATTTGCAGAATTAATTTCAGCTCAAGTTAGACGTCCAACTCGTGTACACGGAAGTCACATTTGCAATCGGATCACTCTGGTCATTACGACTCTGAGCCAATAGCAGACTTGCGAGGAAACAAGTAACAAGCACCATACTGCCAGGTGTGGAGCAACACCTGCTACTGTCTGGTGCAGCAGCCAATGAACAAGCATCCGAGGCTCGAGTGTAAACGGGACTGAGGAGTCTAGCCAACAGGTTATTGAACTCGCGAAATTTTTCTATCCCCGCAGATATCTTGTTATTAATATTGTGGCTGAATTTCACGGATTTATTTGCGGTTCCTGCTGAATGTCGAGAATTCCATTACCACGAGAAACTTGTCCCCAGTTAATTTGCTTGATTCCCAGACGGCAATAGATTATCAACTGACTTTAAGTGAATGTTACACTCCAAGAAATTGTTCGAGAATTTACCTCACCAGCGTATACGTGTATTGGGAGAGTGCGAATGGTAAAGTTTTTTCCCGTGCATCCGTGGCAATTTTTCTATATTTGTTCAGTAAACAATCAAATGCACGAGGAAGTACCAAATTCTGTATAGTATAGATGGTAAAGATTCCTATATTTACAGCCTGATGGTTGGTACTATTTCCTTACTACGTATAGGTGAAAAACTTTCATTACAATTTAGGAAGTTTACTAGACATTTTTTAAAAGTGTATGCCACTTATTGGTATCCCTGATCCGGACTTATAGTGAGAAAGGCTTCATTCATTCATTTTCAGCCATGCTTAGCGAAATTTATTTTAGAAAAATTCATAAACTGTGACAAATAAAAAAATACGGAATTATTTATATTTAAAGCAGTTTTTAAAACTTGCGAAACATTCCGTAGCGCGATTTTAAAGATCCTTTGATGTAACACGTGGTATCATATTCCAATGCGAATTACCTAATATCGGTAGGTGAGTGAGTTTTTATTACTTGTACGTCCCAAAAACAATAAAAGTTTGACTATAATAGTGCTTTGTGAAAATTAAGCAATTTTATTTTAAGCGATGAAGTAGGGCTTGTAAGTAATGCCTACAAGCAGAGCAGTATTTCTTAGCAATATTTAAAAAAAGTTTCTTTTTGTGAGTACCGCCCTTAAGGATAAGCTTCACACTGTTTTGCAGAATTTCTTCGTTTTAACGTCATAATTTCGGATTCAGTGTAATTACTGACAATATATTATTATAGAAAATTTTTATTTTGTGAATTGTTTGATATTTATTTCCGTAATTTTTTTAGCGTGTTATCTACTGGTAAGAAGCCAAGAACCTTTTTATATATTATAAGAAAGTTCCTGCCTTTTTACAAGCAGGAAATAACACTCAGAGAAAACTACATACAAAAGTATTAAGCAAAGAGAAGTGAAGTGAAGAGATCTGGGTGGCTCTTAACAGCGAGGTCTTGAGAGCCGAGGGGGGGGGGGGCGCCGGAATGGAGGGGCTTGGGAAACGGGAGGTCCCCGAGAAGACCCGCCAGCCAACGGCATCGTCCGGCACGATTCCCACTTGCGAAAGCCCGGTGACCCGGTCGGGGATTGAACCCGGTTTGCCTTGATGGAGGGCGAGCGTGCTAATCGCTCAGCCACCGCAGCCCCTAAAAGTATTAAACAACTAGTAAGTTGTAAAATTTCAATAACCAAACTTTTCCAGTAATATCTCTGAAACCGAAATTATCACACAAAAAAGAAGAATTTCCGCATAATAGGCGAGGCCGATCCTCAAGGGTGTCGGACGCCAAAAAATTAATAATTTTATATTTGTACCAAACATTGTTCCATTCGTACGCATTGCATGTGATGACATTTCCTACGAATAAATAAATTTCACATTTTATATTTTTCTTAAATAATTTGATGCAAATTACAATATTATTCTGTTTTGTTGCAGCCGTAATAAATACTAAATTGCAAATATGAAAAAAAATTTGCAGAGTAAAGTAATCCCTAGAGCTAGCGATTTTTCGCGAAAAATACGAGTGCATGGTACACTTAAATACCATAAATCCCCAACAGCAGTTTGTCGATTGAAACTAGTTGATGTCAGCTTGTGAAGGTGTTTTCAATCTGACCAGGCCATTCAGAATTCGACAACATCGGCACGGCTCGTACGTGATTCGTTTGCAAACAGTTAACACGTGTCAAAAAGTAATTCAGCCGATCAAGACAGGTAAACTACCCTGCAGTGTTTTGAAGTACAACTTGTCTTGAAATATTTTCGCGAAATTTCACTACCCCTACTAATCCCATGGGCTACTGCGAGGCACATGTGTAATAACCCAACAACAAGCCACATTAAATGAAAATAATTAAATACAAATAAATTTTTCCATATTTTAAGTTTTTTTTTTTTAGAATTTAAAACTATTATTTGGTGATTACTAGAGATATATGAAAAATTCGCGTTATTATTAGGCATCAGACTAAACTTCACAGTATTTTCTGTACTGGAACCGGCGTCATTTCTCCATTGGCTGCTGCATAGATGTGAAGCCACGCCCTTTCTGACTGAACTGCAAGTGATTGGGGAACACGATTTGAAGTGTTCATTAATTGGCACAGAGTTACCCCAGGGCGTGTCTCATAAAGTATAATCTAATGATAAAAGAATTGCGAATTTACAGGTTTTTAGAAGTTTAACGTCCCTTTGAATAACGATGCGAATTTTGCAGGTCACTAGTGATTAAATATATGTCAAGTAGCAGCCCATGACATTAATTTAGTTTGTAATTTTTTTTTTTTACCCGTACAAGTTTGCTAGTATTTGTTATTACGGCTGGAATAAAACGGAAGAATTATTTTGACACCAAATCATTAAAAAAAAAAATAAGGAGCTGCGGTGGCTGAGCTGTTCGACTGCCCGCCTCCAACCAAGACGAAACGGGTTCAATCCCCAGCCGGGCCACTCCCGTTTGTAAGTGTGAATCGTGCCGGATGATGCTACTGGTCGGCGGGTTTCCTCGGGGATCTCCTATTTCCCCCGCCCTGTCCTTCCGGCACTGCTACATACTCACCTCAATCACCATGCAATGCATATGAGTTGATCAATGTTTGGTACTGTGTAAATTTAGTAGACAGAGAACGTGACACACCAGAACCTGTAGATTGATCTTACCACAGTATGTATCATACCAAATATGTTTGTATTTCAGGAACAATTGCCACAGCCAGTCTCCGCACGCTACGAACATAACACAAGAAGCACTAGGAAAATAATAAAAACCGAAAACTACAACTAGCTACTGACCAAATGATTACTCACAGAGACTTGAGTGGAAGTAACTTTGATTTAATTGAAAAATAGATATGTTAGTTGGATCATTATGAAGTAAATGAATATCTGTGCTAGTACTAAATATTATGTAGCAGTTCGTTATTGTTTTCGAAATTTACTATGCTTTTTGTGGTCGTAACTATGGATGTAGCCCTCTATAACGCATTTCTTACTTGCAATTCGAAACGTAGTTAAGTCTCTTCAGTTTCTTTAATTTTTTTTTCAAAAATGTGCAAATTAAATTAATGAGTAATTTTCTCATACCAACTCAGTTGAGAGAACATGAGACCTCAGTTCACGGCTCCGTAGGCATAGAGGTAGAACAACTTTAACAAATTTGATGGTCCAAGATGGCGTAACGTAAGCCAGATTAATTACTCAAAAATCATTAATTATTTTACAACCGTAGTCTCTGTGTCGAAAATTCAGCATACTTAGCTTAAAATAAATCTTGATCGAAGTCACATCTCTTGATATATCCTGTAGCTGGTTCCGCTGGTAGTGGGCCTTAGTCTTCCCTCACCAGGCTATCGAGCCTCAGGTACGTCACTAGTCTTTCCCGTACCACACGCAATCGCAGTAGCTCAAACTTGGCTATAAATATAATCCGTGTAGGTAGCGCGTGCAGACTTAAATTATTCCTCTTCAGATGCGGCGCGTCTCCGCCCTATAGGCAGTCTGCGTTTCTGTGCGGGACTCGGCCAGTTAACCAGCAAGATAAAAATATCACTCAGGCCGACGATCCATTAGGTCATCGCTTACCTGACGGGAAAACCAAGATGGCTAACAGCCTTAAAAACCGCATACTCAAACGACGCCTTTAAACATCGCGCCAATCACGAGACGGCTACATCATATCTTACACTACGTCTTGTGTTGCCATAGCAAACAAACAACAAAGTCGTGTACGCAAAGAGGCCCACATAAAAATTAATCTGTGAATAATAACATGAAGACTAACATGATTACATTGAAATGCTTTTTCTGATAAAGTGTTCACGATAAAGCGAGCACTTTTGAAATCAACCTTAGAAAAAAGTCACTATTACTACCTGCACATATTGTAACGGGCGCACTGAGCGACATGCGCCCAGTAAAGTTGGTAACGAACGATTGAAAGTAGTTGCATATCTTAACGTCGAATAAAAGTGTTAGGTAGCCGTTTGTGATAACTTAAATTATTTATTCCCATTTCTGATATTTTAATGCACAGAAGTGTGAAAATAAGCAAATTTCGAAATTTTTTTTACTTTTCTAATAATTTTACAGTTTCAGGTGACTGACGCATGAGTAAAATGCTGAGGCCCCTGGCAATCTAAACTTTACACAAGGCCGAAGAACACCCAACGTGGATACAAGTTGATCTTAAGCAGGGCTTTCAAAAGTGCTCATTTTACCGCCTACCTGCCTATAATATATGAATTATAGCTGGAGTAAATAAATAAAATATATCTGCCACACACAAACAAGAAATAAAAATAAATAAATATTACCTTAACATGCACATTGCAAAAGTAAACTGAGATAACTGTGACAGGCATAAGTAGAGGTTATATGAGGCGTTACAGTACTATTAAAACATAATTAACTTAATATTATCCAGCACCCTTAAGGGCGGATCAAAGGGCAGCTGCAGCTCGTGGCTGGAGAATGCTCCTGAAGTGCGGGGAGGGTGATGGAAGGGCGGCGGGCGAGATGGGCGTGGCACTCGATAACCTGCCCCTCCGAACAGGGAGAGCTCTCCCCCGCCTACGTCGCCGTCGCCGACGACGACGGTAAAATGGGTCACGCAGTCTGAAGTACCTGTCGGGACCGGGGGAAAAGGGGGGTGGGGACTGTGGGAGCGGGGGCAGAGCGCCGGCAGCTCTGACCCAGTTTCCCCGGCGCGACCACTCTTCCTTGCAACAGCCCGCGGGCAACAACGTCACAAGGGGGCGCCGGCGCCGCGGCAAGGGCACCGCAAGGACAGCCCTCGCGCTGCCGACAAGGCACGCGTCACAGCGTCAGGTTCAAGTGAAGCTTCTGCCCGCGGAGCACTGAACCTCACTATACAGCCTCAAGAACTCGTAAAAAAAAAAAAAAAAAGTAATACAGGCACCATAAAAATTGTCAGAAAAGTGCGGTTTATGCTGTATGCGAAAGAAGAATGTACATATTTTACAAAATTTACTTTTTAAATGTAAAAAAAAAATAATGGATTAAAATAGTCTGTATTTCCAAAACAATTTAAGCATATTTCCATTTTGGAAGCTTCAGAAAGCAGAATTTGTAAGGTAATCTTCGCCATGGAATATCGTCATGTCGTTTACTATGATTGTGTGTAAGAAATTTGTAATAATAATGTAGGAAATAATTTTTATAATTGATTTTATTTGCGTCCACTTTTCGCAAATATTTATGGCTGAACTTGACGTAAATATAGTTAATTATAAAATTGATAGGGCCTATGATACATTATTACTATGATTTTATTACAAAAAAATTATGACGATCTTTCTTGAAGAAGATTTTGTTGTAAATTCTACTTTCCGAAGTATCCAAAATAGAAATGCACTTAGATTCTTTTTTTTTTTAATGCGGACTCTAACAAATAGATTAATTGTTTAAATTTAAAAAGTATATTTTAGTAAAATATTTTATAATGTTGTAAAATATATACATTCTTCTTTCATATACAGCATAGATCACACTTTTCTGACAATATCTATGGCGTCTGTACTACTGTTTTTATGAGTTCTTCACTTTGTTCAGTCAGGTGCAGTGCTCCATAGGCAGTGGCTTTACTTCCGCCTACCCGGCGCTTGAATTAAGTTGCAGTGTTTCAAATACACTTTTTTTTTTTTCAACGGAACTATTAAACGTACGTCTAATGAGCTGATCTACAAAAATAACGCACACTTCAGACGAGTGCTGTCGAGTGCTTCGAACAATTCACGCACATTAGGAACACCATTTCACAGTACTCCGAAATGGCTGAAAACGTCTTTTTAAAAGTGCTGTATCTCAAAATAATGTGCGTCAGACGTGCACACAAAATTACTCAAGGGCCGCGCACGGAAACGTCCCGCAGACATTACTCCAATAAACTAATATGGTCACCTTTGAAAGTACCATAAGTAAAGGCGGTTCACAATAAAGTAAGCACTTTAGAAATGAACTTTAGAAAAAAGTTACTGTCCCTGCATGCATACATTTTAATGGGCGCACTGAGTGACATTCGCCCAGTAAAGTTGGTAACGATGGATGGACAGTAGTCACATATTTTAAGGTCGAATAAAAAGTTTTAGGTAACCATTTGTGGTGGCTTAAAATTATTTATTTCGTTCTATGTTTTTTTTTTAAATGCATCGAAGTATAAAAATGAACAGATTTGTAAAGTATTTACTTTCGTAATAATTTCACAGTTTAATTTGAACGACGCATGAATAAAGTGATGAGGCCCATGTCAATGTTCATTTTACATAAGGCGGAAGAATACACAACGTGTCTAAACTCAAATATTAAATAGGGCTTTCAAAGGTGCTAATTTTATTGTGAACAGCCTATAGGCGCAGTGCGACTAGAACGCTTCACGCCTAGCGGCGATGGGGCACTTGGTGGGCGTGGCAGTGTCGCCCTTATCGCTCCCACGCTTCTCGGACTCAAACGCGGGAAAAAAAAATCTCCACGTAGGTAGGCGCGAACCTGAATGGTTACTTATAATTATTCTGAAGCCCTGCTAGAGATCTCATTTCAGGATATTCCTCCGCCTCATGCGGAACAAACCCTAACTCTTTGAGACCCACTTTAATTTACGGTTCCAGGTGTTGCAAACAAATAATTTTATGATGCCTCTTGTACTTACGTCGGCATAACAATTGTTTCGTTGTCACCGCCAATGAGCTGTATGCTATATGTTCGGCTACAGTTATATGAACCACTCATGACCTGGATCAGTAAGAACTATTGCGAATCATTTACGTTTACCAAAAAGGTAAGATCATTGGTCATTGCGCTTGCAGTGTGTAGCATAGACCCAAAGTTACCTATACGTGCGTAATGTACACAATTGTGCACACTAGGTCTGAATGGGTTGTCAAGTCTAGGAAATAACACAAAAAGGACAACGCACCACATTCGTGCGAGCTAAATTTAGTAATATTTTATATGAGAATTATTTCCTACTAGACAATACCAACACACCTATTTTCCCTCTGTTCTGATTCATATTAATTATAAATAAAATATTATAATTTATAAATTAAATGTAAGTAAAAGTTAAATTTTATCAAACAGCTAGTCACTTCTCAAGTTATTCCTTTCTTGTCTTCAATTGCCATTCCCTGTACCACAGAAGAGCCTTTATTTGTGGGTGTAGTATAGCGTAGCCTAAAAGTCCGATTGTATTTTATTGGCATTTTTATGTATAGGAAAGGAGACATGGAATAGTGCTGTAATATGGACTAACACAATATCTCATGAAGTATGTGCTGCACTCTCTCGGTAGCGTTGTGAAACACGATGTCCGTACCATCGCTGCTCGTGTGAGGAAGCAAAACCATTCTCCGAGTTCCGTTTATGTTGTGCTGTGGTATTTGTATTTTTCAAGAATTTGAAACTTTTACAGGTATGCACTTATTATTTAATTACAATAGTATTGTAAGTTCTTAGGATATGCGTAATAATGGAGCTTAAAGTACATGGATACGTCTTATTGAAGATGTAATGGTTATTGTATACAGGCGCAATTATACCACTTTTGTGACAGCAAGTATTTCAAAATGGCTAGGTGACTAATATAGAATGCTAGGAGGGTTCAAAAATGGAATGCTATTCCATATTTGTGACCTGATGTTCAGTTTTTTTTTTGTGCAGATATGGCGCGTGGCAATTTAAAAAAAGAGAAGGAGAAAATAAATCAGTGGGATGCAGCATCCATGGAAATGGCTATATACCACGTGAAAGAAAATAATATGGGTTACCTAAAGGCTGCAAAGGTTTTCGGTGTTCCGAGAACTACATTGTTTAGGCCTGTCAGGACAGCTGTCTCTCCTGAGGTAGCTTGTCAAACAAAGCTCAGTATGAAAACAGTCCTACCCACGGAATGTAAAAAGCAAACTCGTGGAAGATCTGTTGTTAATGGTGAATAAATTCTTTGGCGTGACGAGGGAAAATGTTCGAAACATTGCTTACCAATTTACTAAAGCTAAAAACATCAGTAATAGTTTTGCATCAGGAAGAGCAGGCAAGGGATGTTTAAGGCTGATCTTAAAGCGACACAACCACATTTTATAATTTCGTAAACCAACTGCAACTTCGTTTCACAGAGCTGTGAGATTTAACAGAGAAAATGTACAGCAGTTTTTTTTTTTTTTTTACCCTTTTGGAGTCAGAATTGAATAAGCACAAATACCCGGCTGACAGGATCTACAATGTAGACGAAACAGATCTGACTATTGTCGAAAGTAAAATCCCACAGGTCCCCGCACTGAAAGGAAAACGGTAGGTAGCATCCATCAGTTCAGCTAAGCGCGACTCTCTCGTAACTGTGGTAACATGCATGAGTTCAGGCGGAAATTATGTACCGCCAATGTGAGTATTTCCTAGAAAGATCATGAGTCCACGCCTCTTGAGGGGAGCTCCTCGGGGGCCATTGGTGTTTGTCATCCGTCTGGCTGGATACAGTCCGATTAGTTTACCCAGTGGTTCTGTCATTTCTTGGAATAAGTCAAGCCTACCGCCGAATCATATGTTTTGCTTATTCTTTATGGCCACTACAGTCATTCCAGAAACCTAGATGTCCTCAACAAGGCAAGAACAAATAATGTTTGCATTGTCTGTCTTCCGCCTCATTCGTCCCGCAAGTTGCAACCGTTGGACAAGAAGTTCATGAGCCCACTTAAACAATATTACAGTGAAGAAGTGCGAATGTGGATGCGATCAAATACCCGCCCTGTAACCGATTTCGACGTAGCAGAATTATTTGGCAAAGCGTACCTCAAAGTACAAACAGGTGAAATCGCAGTAAATTGTTTCAGATGCACTGGTATTTATCCAGTAAATCCCCACATATTTCCTGACAATGAATTCCTAGCATCAGGTGACCCAGACACCTCTTCTATTGCATTTACTAGGGCTACTTCTGATCTTGACATTGTCCACACGTCCAGGGCTAGGTGTAGATCTATATCTACTGATCCTTCTAACTGTTCTAATGGTTTGCCAGCAAATAGACTCACTGATCCATTAAACTCTTCAGCTGCTTCACCTATGGCTGCTGGTACATCTAGCTATTCAGCTTGTTCGCGAATAGCGTCTGTATCCCCAAGGGAAATTTCTCCAATTCCTAAACTCAAACGAAGAAACGGCACTCGAGAAGAAAAGCTGACATAGCAGCTGTCTTTATGTCTTCACCGTACAAGATACAGTTAGAAGAATCCTTTAAAAAAATTCTGTGGAAATCTTAAGAGGAAAGTGTAGACCTAGAACTTCACATAAGCCTGCGCGTAGTAGGAAACAGAAAACGAAAAAGAGAGCCACTATAAAGTCTACGCAAACTATTTCTCTTTGTGATGATAACTCGTCATCAGGAAACATAGTTGCAGATATGAGCATTAGGGATGATTCGTCCGATCTCAGTATTCCTGATGTGTCAGTGCCAGAAAAAGCAGATGCAGAATGCCTTTTCTGCAGTGGAAGATTCTCTGATGATGTGCGAGGTGAAGAGTGGATCATGTGTGTGCTTTGCGAAATGTGGTCACATGTGGAATGTGCTGGTCACGAAGGTGGACATTATGTTTGTGATTACTGCAAGTAATGTCAACCACAGCAATACTTAATTTTCACTGCAGACTGCGTAAATTACTTGTATGTCAACAAATGTGTCTGGTATTTTGTCATATTGCAGTACTTTTATAACTCTGTAGGATTATTTGCCAGATACGGAAATTTTTCTTGTATATAAATTATTTGAAATGGGTTTAGTGGTATTCCACATTAGTAACTTTTTATGTGCACAAAAAATGTCGTTTTTCACACAAACATTTTTTTCATAAAGTTATGATATGATGTATTGCTAAAGTTTCACAGATGTGCGCGTAAATGTTTCAGGTTAATGCCGTATTTTTCCTGTTGCTCTACTACAATAGAGGCAGTAGCTATAACCAAAAAACTAAATGATATTCCATATTTGTATCCTTTCCTCTGATGTTAAATAATTAACGTCCTCAATCATATAATGTTTAACCAAATAAAAATATACTTATTAAGTTAACACAAGTATGAAACGATTGTGATACTTGACATATTTAGGAAACAACCAAATACGTTATACCTACATATCAAATTGAATTTTTCGATTCTTTTGCCACACTTAATTTGAAGTATTATTGCGTAATACAAAGTTTTGCTAAATCAATTTGACGGCCGAATATTATACAGCACGTGGACACATTTGTTTGATATCCCACTCTAGTGCGAAGAGCAAAGATTATTTTAAACGTTCCAACAAAAAAATTTCAACCAATAGAATTGCAATTGTCTTATTTGTTTATGTGCAAAACGAAGAAAATCCGGTGCACACGCAACGTAAATGTTAACTGGCTGCGAAAAGTTTTAGTTGCAAAATTATTTGAGCTTTTCAACTTAACCATAAAACCATAGTTCGATTCGCGATAGGTTCACAATTAAAAAAAAAACAAAAAAAAACTAAGGCACAGAGCATACAGAATTTTGCAAAACTCGCGATGAATTCTGGCGAGAAGTTATATTTTAAGCACGTGTTAGTTTTCATCGCGATTGTTAGTGGACCATACTTCATTTTACACGCCATTAAAACTTCGCGCCAATGAATATAAAGTATGTTTCTTCATATTGTGTCCGAATCATGCACAGTCTCGTCAGAAGAGCCATGGTTTCACGTTCAGGCTGCAGGCAGTGAACTAATGTCATCGGCTCCAGTATTCACACCGTTGTGTAGGTAATCTATCAAGCACGATGACGAACTTAATAATAATGAGATAGGACATAACCGTATAAAATTCCACCCGACCAAAAACCTTGCGCGTAATTAATAAACAATTGAATGAATGCTTACGTATTATTTTCAGGGAACGAAATTTAACGAGTCTGACATGAGTATGCAACGTTGGTAAACGTTTTACTGTTTCGGCTGTCTTGACGTATATAAAATGGAGCATAGCAACAGATTTAGCGTGATTGTGTTTTGAAAATGGACAGTTATTTAAGAGAATTTTAATGTTTTCTTGTATTTAATAACTTGGTTTTCGCAGTCTTAAAAATGTGGATAACCTTTAAAACTTTATGCTTGTATGTAAATCATCTCCGGCACTTTCGTCTAAATTTATATTTTGCATTTCTTTTTTTGCGCAGCATAACTACGTGTCTCCATTTTACAGATAAGTTAACATTTTCATCTAAAGAGTTCTGCTCTTTGCTGATTGGTTGTTGGCTCATGTGTCTGCATAAGAAATTAAATAATTATGGCTTATAACCATTACCTTCATGCACTAGGTCAGGAACTAACTCTTATGTGCGAAGTTGTGGATCAATAGGTTCGAAATCATAGTGGCTGGTTCTTGCGCACAAGAAGTATGTTCTACGGCTACTGTTATGGTTTCAGTTGTGAACCCGGTTTCAGACACATATTCAAGGATTTTGTTTGGGTGGGTCAGCATTGGTGTTACTGGAGTTGACCGTGAGGAAAGGGGAATAATCATCTCTCTGCAACAGAGAAGAAATAGTGAAACTACGGAAATAATAAATTAAATAAATTTGCCATGCATATTATAACTCTCATCACAAACGTATATCTCAATAAGTTTTTCCTGAACGAAACTTAACAAAATTAATAAAAAAAATTAAAATGTTAATGTTAAAAAATCCTCTTAAAAATTAATGTTATCATCCGTCTCACTGAAACTGTAGCTATTACGTCCATGGACAAAACGCCAAACTCAAATAATATATTATTTTATTTATTTTTTTTAATTTTTAAGAATGTATTTTTTGAATCCTGTATTTTAAGGTTACCGGAGTCAGAGTCAAAGTTTCCAAAAGTCAAAGTCACCGAAAGTTAACGAGGTTTATATCGAGTAAAACATCAACCGTTGTTGCATCTGTAGTTGCCGTCCAGTGTCCCCGAGCAATGTTTTGTGTACTACTTCCTCGCAAATGTTCTTGTACGCACACTCACTCAGTTCGCTTCAGCTATGATTCGCTCATTTAGCCTGTGTGTATGCTGGACTCATTTTATTCGCCGTAGATCCTAGGTCTATGCCGAATACCTGCGAGTCACCCAGAATAAGGTTACATCTACTAAAGGCTGTTCACGATAAAGTGAGCACTTTTTAAATCAACCTTAGAAAAAGGTCACTGCCCCTGCTTGCATGTATTTTAACGGGTGTCCTGAGGGACATGCGACCAGTAAAGTTGGTAACGATTTGGGGGGGGGGGGGGGAGAATTAGTTCCATATCTTAATGTCAACTAACAAAAGTGCTGGTAAACCTTTGTGATAAGTTGAATTATTTCTTTCGTTTGCTGATTTTCTTAAAGCATCGAAGTGTAAAAATGAACAGATTTTAAAATATTTACTTTCCTAATACTTGTACAGTTATACTTGATCGACGCATGAATAACGTGATGAGGCCCATGACGATGTTAATCTTACAGAAGGTGCATACAAGTAGATCTTGAGCAGGTCTTTCAAAACTGCTCATTTTACTATGAACAGCTTATGGAGGTTGGGAAGATCAATGTGAAAAGTCTAGGCAAAAGGATAATTTTAATAATAATAAATCAAGTATAAAGTAACGTCGTAACTAGGTAAAATCTTTCTCTTTTTTAAATCACGCAGCTTAAAATTTTAATGAAAATTTATCTTTTGGAATACTGTGCACCTAGCGGCGGAAAATTTTGTTATCCCAAACTCCCCCATAAGAAATCACGTTTTGTTAGACATCCTAGCTTAGAACTGCTTCCTCTAGGTTCGTTACACTGATAATCCAACTACCAATTTAGCATTTTTATGGACAGAATAGAGGTGTTAGCAATAAACAACACAATGCAAAAAACACAGACACCGCCACACATAATGGGCTTAATTCTTCGGAGCACAGAATCTTGTAGCTTCCAGTACACTGTCATTTGGGGTAAATCTTTACCAGCCAGGATAACTCTCTACAACCTATATAATTTAATTCCTATTGATGGAGCCAAGAATCCACACATATTCCTACGTTCTTAAATATTAAATTATTAACTATCAAATATTTATTAAGATTGAGGTGGGAGGAGTCTGCAAAGCCTTTGTATTAAATGAAAGTGTGATACAATGTTAAGGGGAAGTACCTCTGCGAATTTTTGACTAACGTATATTCTTTCATAACAGCATTTCAAGAGTAAAATAAAAAAAGACCGAGCTTGTGAAGGCACAATGAATAATTCAACAGTTATCTCGAAATCCCATTTCCTTTTCTTACATGATTCATGTCACATCTGCAACCGTAATGACTAACGAATAAGGCCACGAGTTTTTCGCATCAAGATTTCAGGACAAGTTGATTTTCATAACACATTAGGTCGAAACCACTTGCGTGATAGGATCATTTGAATTGTTACGCGTCTTATCTTTCTGCTGGCCAGTCATGGGCGGTCAGTCTCAAGGAAACTCAATTCTGATTGGCTCACTATTCATAGAAATGCAAGTGACCAATGACCAAATCAAGTGTGCGCGTAAAATATTGAAGTTTAGCCGGAGCGTAAATCTTTTCGCGAAAAATAGGTGGCCCTAGTAATGAATGATGACCTCACTATTTAATAGTTCCAGTCGTACTCCTACATGGAAAAAATGGTTATAAATCTCCCCCTCGCTCTAATAGACAAAGTTCTTTCATTGTTCCCAGAGATTTTTGTCGCAGTTGAGTTCGGTAGGCAGCGAAACCCTCTAAACATATATTAAAAAAAAACCAAACAAACCTCAATGTTTTTTGCCAAGTAGTCCATATTGTCATGTCAAGTTTTTAATTTTTAAAATATTATCATAAATTACTATGAAGATTTGTAAAAAAAATCTGAGAGGGAAGGGAAACTACCTTCTTAACATTTACAAAACTACCCCGAATGACTTTACATTTGCTGCTGGTGTCAGTAGTCTATGTTAACGTGCGGCAGATTCGCGCCTGCGCTGTCGGCGTTTCCACGCACCAGCGAGGCAGGGACCGCGGTGGTCTAGTGGTCAGAATACTCGCCTCCCACCAAGGCGAACCCGGGTTCGATTCCCGACGGGGGTCGCTCCCCGAATTTTCGCACCATGTCGCTGGTCGGTGGGTTTTCTCTATGATATCCCGTTTTCCCTCCGCCCTTGCATTCCGGCGTCGCTCCATACTCACCACGCGTCACCCTCGTGGGGTCTCAAAACTCCAATGTTTAAAGGCCGGAAACACACGGTACCGGAAAACGCCCGGTACGCGTCCCCGAGCGCCCAGTCGGGCCCGTTTTAAGGCCCTTACACAATTGAAAACTTTAACATTTGACTTTACCATTAGACTTAACCCATGCTTTCCGACGTGTTGTTTACTATGGAGCTTGACACAATAGAACTGTCGGAGGTAAACTCAAGCACTCTTGACTGTACGATTTCGAAAAGTTGAAATTTAAAGTAAAAGTCAAGGAGCCATTTTGCCGAGAATCTAACAGTGGTTATATGGAAAGTGCGTTATTTTATTGTAAAGCGATTTTAATCTCGGTATATTAAACAAAGCTCGTCTTAAATTAAATAAATAGCAAACAAATATAATGTGTAGAGGGAATATATGAATGGAATATTTTAATAAAGAAAACAAATAATATTTTGTTTCGAAATAAACTTTTAATATAAATTTTAAGCTTATTAAAAAAAAGGTATCTAAAATGCATTCCTGGATAATATAATTAATTTTACATAACAAGGTACACATTTTTACGAAGTTCGCAGAACCGATGTTCAATTGCCTGAACTCTGACTACTTATTGTATTGTGTATTGGTGGTTTCGTCAGAGGAAAGAAAACGTAAAGTCAAATGTTAAAGTTTTCTATTGTGTAAGA